>JAUIMM010000517.1:0-1200000 GCA_031769625.1 Taudactylus pleione | reverse complement strand
ACCTTTGTCTGCAGATTCCTGCTAGCCACGTACCAACCCTGGACTGCTTGTGTCCTAATACTTCAAGACAGGTAAGCAACACTTTTAGATACCTGTATCAGTGTGGTTGCTCACAATATATTACCATATTTAAGCAATGCCCTTGAAATAGTGTCACAAGTGAGAAACAGGGTAATGACACATAGCTGCCTGTGGCACTGACATTGTCTATCCAAGCACCTATTACATCCAGGGCTGCGGGGTCACTATGCCGAACTTTGGACTCTGACTCCAACTCCACAGCCCCAATTATATCTGTATAATTGTAACATGACATTAATTTACAATTCATTTGTTAGTTCGGGAAATGACAAAACCATATTTTTTTGTTTTTTTCAATCTTCTCCAGTCTATAATAATATATATATATATATATATATATATATATATATATATATACACACACACACACACACACACACACACATATATACATATATACATATATATATATATATATACATATATATATATATATATATATATATATATATATATTATCATATACATATATACACATACACACACACACACACATATATACATGCTGTATAATGTGTTTCCCTTTACTCTGTACTTACTTTGTATTTACACAATTAATGTTTGAAATCTAACTCTTGATTGGCTTATGAACATGTGTAGTGATCAATTCGACCATATCTCACACAAGACACTGCAAAAACTCTAATCCATGCACTCATTATTTCCCGCATTGATTATTGCAATAGTCTCCTTACTGGTCTTCCCAAAAACAGGCTATCACCATTACAATCCATTATGAATGCAGCTGCAAGGCTTATCTTCCTTGCCAAACGTTCATCGTCTGCTGCCCCGCTCTGTCAGTCCCTCCATTGGCTGCCGGTTTTCTACCGTATTCAATACAAAATACTGTTACTTACACATAAGGCCATTAACCGAATTACACCAACATACATCTCTTCACTCATCTCAAAATATCTCCCAACCCGACCTCTCCGCTCAGCACAAGATCTGCGTCTCTCATCCCCGCGCATTACCTGCTCCCATTTACGGTTACAGGACTTTCTTCGGGCTGCACCCACTCTATGGAATGCCTTACCACACACAATAAGACTTACCTCTACTCTTCAATCCTTCAAGCGTTCCCTGAAAACTCACCTCTTCAGACAAGCTTATCAGATTCCAGAACTGACCACATAACCTTCCTAGCTTCCATGTCTTACTACATCCCCTCTCACAGTCCACACATAACCTCACATATTGTCTTTCTTTCACATACTCCTGACATTTTGCCGACATTCCTGTGTGACTGGATCATGCAGCCCACCAAGAAACTCTGCATTCTGGCCGTACCAAATTGCAATATATATAGCACCTATCTTTGTGTATCAATGCCTATTTCCCTATAGATTGTAAGCTTGCAAGCAGGGCCCTCTTACCTCTATGTCAGTTATTACCCTGTTTTGTTCTATCAATGTTTCCAATTGTAAAGCGCAACGGAATATGCTGCGCTATATAAGAAACTGTTAATAAATAAATAAAATGTAGGAAGCAATAGGTGGTCTTTAAGCTTGTGGTCAGTCTTAAAGGCCTAGAATTCAATTAGTGTTGTTTTAGAGCTTGTGCTGCCCTGCTCTTTTAAAAAGAAAAGCAAGAGATAGGCTGTATGGTGTTTTCTGAAGCATTATCAGTTTGGACAAGTTCCAATGCAGCTGTACTTGAAGGTCTCTGATTAGTACTCCTCATGCTGGGTACACACTATGACAACTGATCGGTCAGCAGACTGATCCGCCGTCATAACGGCTGATTGGTAAGCTATACACACTTACCAATCGGCCGCTCAATGTGTATGGGCTGATATATTTCAATTTGCACGCCCAGTTGAGATGAAAGTCTTCCATATTTCCATTACATCGGGTCCCCTGTGACTTTGTCAGCTACAGATTATGTAGTTGCATCAGTGCTAGCTGTACAGCCATCAGCCTACATTAGAGAACTTTTATTGTGGATTTTTGTATTATTTTTTTGTTTTTTTGTTTTCATTTTCATTATCATTGGTATCATTATATTTCTGTGATTTATTGTAACCATATGTTGCATCCATATCCCCACTCCCGGGAGTTTTATTAATGTAATTGTCTTTGGATATACTTACAATATTTATGGTATCCTTTTAATAAAGCAAAATTTAACACTCCCTGCTGCGTGTATTAAGCGCCACCCACTCTTGTGTGTATATTTTTGTCTTTGTTGGAAGTTTGGCAAAGCTTCCCATGGGTGTGTAGCATTATATACAAGTAGGGGAGGGAGAGAAATACATCACCACTGGCGCTTGGGCTATTTTTTTTTTATATGTCAGCGGTTCCTGCAGCAAGTGTACGGTCGATCAGCGAGTCGCCCGTACTCAGATCCAGAGGCACCATTATATCTGCAAGATTATGAGCATCGGCTGAGCTTCAAGGCCGACTGATATGTCTGAATGATGTTGTTCACAGACATAACTGGTGTCCATACCCGTTGATGTAGTCGCAATATATTGCTCATTAATAGAACGAGCAATATATCGGCAAGTGTGCCCCAAGCATTAAATATATGTTCTGTGCAGTCCTGAGCTTCATAAGGCGGTGTCATGTTTCCCAAATCTGCATATTTTTGTAGAAACATTCCTTACTTTGCCACACAATATCATCCAAAAAGATGGGAACAGGTATTTGTAATGCAGTCACTAAAATTATCTATTAATCACTAGGATGCTATGTGGCTTGCATGGCAGTCTCTAGGATGCTCTCTGTATTGTGTAGGAGTTACTAGGGTACTTTTTGTAGTGTATGGCGGTCATCATGATGCTCACTGTATTGTATGGTGGTTACTACGGATATTATTTTTAGAATGGCATTCATCTGACTTCATGTTTAATATTATTCCACCTACTTTTAAAGTTCTCTCTCTTGTGCATAATGGCACAATGCTACTAAGGTTAGGCCATAGATGGGTTTAGGTGCCACAGTACCCTCAAAGTCTTAATCCAACTCTGCAAAAATGCATAAATGCTCCTTAAAGTGCAGAGCTAAAAGCAAATTAACTCACTGGGGTAGGGGGCATTTATTAAAGTGCCTGTGCTGGAAAACAAGGCTAAAAATCTCTGCACACAACATGTCACATACAGTATTTGTAACATCTCGAGCAAGTTCATTTAAAACCTGTCGCACACAAGAAGGGCTTAACTTAGCTAGGACTTCTCAGTACACAGTTTCCATCATATTTTAAAATCAATGAAACATTTCTAATTCCCCCAAAGGGCTGCACATATTTATATACACAATTATCAGCATAAACCTGGAGTTGAGCAAATGCAGGAGGTCTTTAAATAGAACAAAACACTGACATGTCCATAGCCAGCCACAACGCAATAATCAGAGGAGTAACCATTATTTCCTCTTTAGAAAAGGAAATATTATGCTGAAAACACAGAAGGCAATGCCGTTAGTAAATGCACTGACAGCACTAGACAAACTAAAAATGTGTTCTCTTTACAACACAGCAGTAATCAATGACCAGAGGTAAAAGCAAAACGAGTGGCTGTGTAAGCAGCAGTGATCAAGTAACTAATAACGTCACGTTTTACACGGGGTACCATAACATTTTAAAAACTGTTCCATTAGTCTTATTTCTATTTTAAATAATCTGTTTAACATGTGGCTGTTTGTCCGTAGAAGTTGGTTCTACGCCATTACATTCGGTGGGTGCAATCCTATTGGAGATATATTAAATATAAAGTCTGATCCCTGGTATTACTAACATTTGTACAAACGTCTGCCGAGAGGTTGTTGATTTTCTATCCATATTTAATAACATATGTACATACTATAGAATATTGTATTCACAACAAAAATAAATGTGTATGCTAGTAGAGTTTTCAAATAATTTAATTTCAACTAAAAAGAATAAAAATCTCAATGAAGTCAGTAGGCAAGTGTGAGGCAAGTGGCCTGCCAGTAGTCGCATGTAATTAAATATTTCAAGCTTTAATTGAAAGTTGCAATGTAACTATTCTGACTGCTATTGTTAGCTGACCTATTATAGGTTTTTTTTTCAGAACACATGTTAAAATTCATGTTTCTTAACTATACTGGGTCAACATAACTTACAAATGCGATAAATTGTTTAATAATGAAATAAGCGTTAATGTGATCTTTGTAACAGTGTCTATAGTTCTCATCTAGACTACCAACATCTTGATTTTTATCCTCAACACACAGAAAAATAAAAACAATATATAGTCAGATGTGCAAATTGATAAACTACAAGTGTATTGCATATAGGAAAAAAAATGTTTTTGAAAGATATTTTAAGATGCTTTAATAATATTATAACAATATTATTATTATTATTATTATTAACAACAGCAACATGCATCCTTATCAAATAAAGACAACCAAAGGGTGTCAGGTATGCTTATAGCTGACTACAGCAAATGTTTTTATTGTTTGAGCAAAGAAAATAATCAATACACTTTTATGCCTATAACTGCCACCCTCTAATAATACTAATGTGATTGAAAACCATAAAAGACTTTAATAGCCAAAGATGGTTTCAAAATTAAATAAACTTACATATAACAATAAAATATCCCAAAAGTTAGGCTAATTCATACTGCAAAGTTATGCGCAGAACTCCTTAATATAGCATTAAACCACCTGAGTGTTTATAATGTGACTAGTTAATGTGACTAGTTAATGGGAATCATACTAGTGCAAATATTATAATAGTCATATAGAAATGAGTATCCATAAAGAATGCAATATATCACCTATGTTGCTAATCGTAACAATAAACATGGCGGTGAGAGCCTGATCGCATTCCATTAAAGTCTTTGTTGGTTTCTTACTCAGGGTTAGGCACTAAATAAAAATGACACTGCATTAAATGGTTTTCACAGGAGCTGCCACTACAACTTATAGAGAAACAACGTGAATCCTGTTATAATTTAGACTCAATTTGAGGGAATTTGGATTCCAGGGGACAATTATCTCCCAGGGCTGCACTGCCACACATCTTCTATCTGAGTAAATGCATTAACTGGGAACTTCGCGCTGTAATGCACAGATGCAAATATAACATGGCCAATTTTCCCCCATAGCGGTGAGCAAGAAAATTGGCGATATTTGGATACTGTATTCTACCACGGTATGAGTCGCCAAACATCTTGTAGATTTTATTACCCCATTAAGATTGAAATTGCATATTTTAGTTTATAGTCACAAATATCAACTGGGAATTACAATATCCAGGTCTACAAAAAAAAGTCAGCATAAGGCATTCTAATGACAGGAATAAGACAGCAGTTAATGTCGGCAATGCATCATATGTACAAAACACTTGTATTTACTATTTGTTTCATTCGTAATCGGTCTTTTTATTATAGTGTTATCAAAACAATCACTACACTGCAGCTTCACACACACAGATGTGTCAGCAAAACCCCCAAGTCTGCAACTGCACCAGTATATGGTATTCACATGTAGTTACACACATTCATTGTGTAACAGTGTAGGGAAATACTGTACAGATTCATTCCAAGCTGGAATATTGGCTTCCTAAAGACTATGAAAGTAGCTGAAGCATTCTTAGGTCTCCGTCACACCACACTGAGTGCCAGTTCAGTGCAGATGCTCAGCAGCATTTCTTGACTGCTAGCCCAGAATCCTGTAGGATCATCTGTCCATGGTGCTGAAATTGCATTGCTCCCTCCAAACTCCCCTACCCCCTTATCACTCGACCCTCCCCTTCTTTCCAGGTGCTAGAAAAGCACTAGCCTTTATCACATCCATGTAACACAGCATGTCATATGTGCAAAATATATGACTGTAAATAATCTTACAATTTTTTTTTCAACATTACAACAATGCATTGATATCAGCTGGGAGAGGATTCAGAGTGATGACTACTGCAAGTATTAAGCAGCAATGCACAAGAACCATTTGGAAGCATGCTTTTTGCATGAGCAGCGCTGCATCGTGTAAATTGAAATACTGCAATGCAAATCACCTCCAAACCCACGGCGTGAAAGCAATGGGAGAGGAGGATCAATAGCTGGCAATCCCTCTAGAAAATGCAGCTCACTGACACACACATGTGTGTATATATAGTGTGTGTGTGTGTGTAATATATATACATATATACACACACACACACACACACACACACACATATATATGAGCTATAAAAATATGTGGATATGTACATATGTACATTAAGATATTCCCTCGAAGCCTGACATACTAAGGCACACTGGAATCCTTTGTTGTACATTGGGGACCCCGCAGACACATTATAGGGGTGTAATATGGTCCTCATGAGGGTGGCAGGGGTGAAGGTAGGGATTACATGCTCTTACCGTCCCTCTCACACAGCTGAATGGACTCCAGGCTAAGGTTTTTGATCATCTCCTCGCAGGGGCTGTTCGGGCTGCTGATGTGCTGGCTCAGGCGTGGTACCTCCATATCTGCTCCGGAGACCGGTTTGTATTTCTGCAGAAGGTGGAAGTGAAGCCCCCGGCTGGCTCGGCGGAGTGTCTCAGAGCGGTGCCTGGCTTGCAGCAGTGCCTGGGTCTGGCTGGAAGAGGAGGAGGGGGCGGTGTCCGGGCAGCTCGCCTCTCTGGGTGGCTCTTACATGGGCTGTGTGGGGAGTAGCGTCACCATCAGCAGCAGCCGCACACGCCGCTGATCTCAGGGCAGAGGAGGAGAAGGGGGCGGAGGAGGGATCCGGGAGCTGCTGCTGTTCCCTGGTTCTGCAGATCCCAGGTTCCCTGGCTCAGGAAGGTGCAGCCACCACAGCACCATACTGCAGCCACTTATGTAATGTAATAAATCCCTATCACACACAGGTCAGTCCCTGCAGGATTGCACCAGCAACAGTGTCCATGGGGAAACATTGCAAGACTAATAAAGACACATTGTTCTAGAAGACAGACCTGCTGAGGGCCCCTGTATCTATTTACATTTATATTCATTTTAAAATGGGCATCATCATCATTCTTTATTCCTGTTACATTATATGAGTACGTGGCCCCACATTCCCTTCCAGGTGCAGAAAATGGAGTCACTTGATTCCTGCATCCTGTAGTCTAGAGCAGTGGTTCTCAAACTCTGGGCCTGATTCAGACCCGCGAGCGCTGAGCGCTCGCAAGCGGGTCGATGGTGCCCAAGTGCGCATGCGCACGACGGAGGCGGCTCCATCGTGCGCGAGACCCGAATAACGTCGGCCAAGCTGTCGTTATGGGTCTCGTACCAAACGGGGCGTGCTGTCGATGGTGATTGACAGCACGCCCCCTTTGGTGGGCAAGCCCGATGGTCGCGATGGTCTTGACCATCGCGACCATCATTTTGGCCGCTCGCTATAGCTGTGGGTGGTCACCCACAGCTATGCGAGCGGCCAGGAGGCCGCTCCAAAAGGTAGGAGGGACGGCCCTGATTCAGAGCGAGCGCTCTGTCAGAGCGTCCGGCTCTGAATCAGGCCTCTGTCCTCAGGACTAGCAGTGTAAGGTGGTACGGGCCGGGACAACATACCGCTAAGAATTTAGTAGCTGGTACGCTGTACCACCCAACAATCATACCAAAAATCTTACCACCAACATTAGCTGCATGCTTGTGTAAGTCACAATACTCGGCGGCAAAACGGACCCTGGTGCACTGGCCGGTCCGTAAGAGACCGGGTGAGACGGACCCCAGTCGTAAGTGACCGCGGGCAGCTCAGCAGGTCTCGGAGCATTGGGCATGCCCCTGGGTGCCGAGAACAACCCCCCGTGTTGCATGACCAAGCCCCATCGAGATGCATGGAAATGCTCATTTTGTGTACTGGTAAGAAATTTATTTTACTTGCACCACTGCTCAGGACCCCAAACAGTTCACATTTTTCAGGTCACCTAGCGGGTGCACAGGTATATTAATTGCTCACTGACACATTTGAAAAGATCCACATGTGGAGCTAATTATTTCACTTGCGTTTCTGTGAGGAGATATTCTAAAACATGAACTGTTTGGGGTCCTGAGGACTAAGTTTAAGAACATATGGTCTAGAGCACAGGTTTTTAAACTTGGTCCTCAGGACCCCACACAGTGCATGTTTTCCAGGTCTCTTTACAGAATCAAAAGTTAAATAATTATAATCACCTGTGGATCTTTTAAAATGTGTCAGTGAGTAATGATTACACCTGTGCACCTGCTGAGTGACCTGGAAAACGTGACCTGTGTGGGGTCCTGAGGACTGAGTTTGAGAAACACTGGTCTAGAGCAGTGTTTCCCAAACTCATTGCTGATAGAGCACTAACAGTGCATGGTTTCCATTTTTCCTAGGTTGGTGCACAGGTGTATTTTTTACTGGCTGACACATTTTAAAAGATCCACTGATGGAGCTAATTATTTCACTTGTGACTCTGTGAGGAGACATAGAAAACTTGTACCCATGGGCTTAAGCTCCGCCCCTGGACTTAAGCCCTGCCCCTGGACTTAAGCCCCACCTCCAATTGCTGATGGACTTAAGCCCCACCACCCGGCGACATCAGTCTCGAGGAAGGCAGGGAGAGGGTTGGGCAAATGGAGAGGAAGTGACGCGACTAGCTCGCATCACTGCAATGGGGCGTAGTTTCACGTAGGGTGTGATCGCGTCCTGTCGGCAGTTCCACAGGACTGGAGTCACATTTAAGTTAGTGACAGTAAGTCGAGCAGCAGCGCCCTTTCACCTTTTCAGCGTCTGGAGCTCCCACGCCGCCGAGGCCGCCCTCCCTACGCCCCTGCTTGCTGGTCCCTCCAGAAATACACTGTTCAGGTAGGCTTTGGTTGGCACATTAAGGAATTGGAAGAGTTTTGCATTTATTAAAAGTTTACACATATTGGGATTTATTTTGGGACAGGCGTAGGTCTGTATTCAAATGAGGATATTTAATTAATGGAATGCTAATGCAACTATATGTCTATGGATTGCACCACCCTACTGTTTTCACTCTGCCAGCGCAGCCATCGTCACCTGCGCTTACCCTATGCTGGGTGCAATTGATCCATCTACAGTAGGCATCCCCTGGGCATACTTAGACTAGGGCACAGCCAGAGCCGGTCCTAACCAGTTTGAAGCCCTAGGTAAGATTTTGGGTGATGCCCCATAGCACCATCGCTAGTTTCGCCTCTGACCCAGCACCCCTCTCCCAGCAAAGCACCAATCAACCAGCAGTATAGATCACAGCAGCAACATCCATCACACCTCAACCATTGCAATCCTCAACCACAGAGCTATAGTAGCTATACATTTTGGTGCCCTGTGCCAGTAAGAACATTGGCGCCCCCATCCCCCTGTGTGTCTGCCTGCAGACAGGCTCAGCCTGCTGGAATCTGCAAAGGTCCATCGGAGGCGGAGCTGCTGCGGCTGGGCTTGCTCAGCAGCCCTACACCGGCGGTGATTTTTGTTACCGCCAGCTGCCCCCACTGTCTCGGCTCCCCACTCCTGCCGGCCTTATTAGAGTTGAGAGCTCCATTCGCAGTAGGGCAGCCAGAGCAGAGGCGCAGTCTGCCCATCCCGGTCCCGCCGTTGCCGCTGTCAAGCTGAGCTGGCCCTAGGCTTGGAATGCATGGCGCTAGGCATTTGCCTATGCCTAGGGCTGGCTTTGGACGCAACACTGACTGCACACCTACGACACGCTGATGACTCTCCCATGAGACAGTTCTATGTTGCTGCACAGTTCACACCCTGAAACTCCCTTTTCACTTTCAGGGATAATTGGGCAAGATCCATGTAACTCAGAATCACCCAGAGAGCAGTAAAGATGCACATGTTCACTACATACAAGTGTACCCATACGGACCTGCATGCAATTCAATATCAGGCCCACTATATACAGTGATGGTAGATGTACATTTTCACAGGGGAATTTTTATTTTCCTATAAAAGCACATTTCGTCACAACAAAAACTACATGTCTCTGGGTATTAGGACATTTATTGGCTGAGAAGCTGAGGGGGAAATAAGAGACCCCATCAATCAGTGGCATATCTATAATGGGTGCAGTGTGTGCAATGCACACAGGCCCTGATTCAGACCCGCTCGCTCTGAATCAGGGCCGGGATTTTTTTTTTAGAACGGCCTCCTGGCCGCTTGCATAGCTACGGGTGACCACCCACAGCTACGGCGAGCGGCCATGATGATGGACCATCGGGCTTGCGACGAGACCCTTGTGGTAGGGTCTCATGGCCGCAAGCCCCAGAGAGCTTTCGGCTCTAACAGAGCTGGAAGCTCTCCACTGACATCACTTGTGATGTCAGTGGGGCCGCCCCCAAACGACAGGCGTTCTCATGGGAACACCTCCGTTTGGGCAGCCACCCCCCCGGCCCACCCACCAAAGGGGGCGAGCTGTCACTCAACATCGACAGCTCGCCCCCTTTGTTGCGAGACCCGGAGCGACGTAGTGCCTGTCGCTATCCGGGTCTCACGCATGCGCACAACGGAGCCGGCTCCATCGTCCGCATGCACTCTGGGCCACCATCAACCCGGTTGCGAGCGCTCAGCGCTTGCGACCTGGTCGGAATCAGGCCCACAGGCTCCTGGACCCAGGGGGACCCACTCCGCACACCCTGCACCCATGTTCTTCAATACTTACCTCTCCGGAGTCCTTCTTTGGCAGCGCAGCCCTCCATAAATCACTGGGAAAATGGCGATGCAGGCATTTTTCCAGTGATCTGTGCATGAGCACTAGAAAAATCACCAGGAAAAAGTTTGCCATGCCAGTTTCCCTGGAGATCTGCACATGCGCGGTAGACTCTAGCACAGCGCTAGATGCTACTAGTACTCCTAGTGCTCAGAGTAAACTGTGCTCAGTTCGCTGCCGAGATGAGAGGAGAGGGCCCCGAACAGAGGCTGCACATGGGCCCCCTCCTTTCTTAAGATGCCCCTGTTTGAAAGGTTACACTAGGACTACATGACAGAGATTTTGGGTAGAGATGTACAGACCACGTGTTTTTGTGTTTGGTTCTAAATCATCGCTGTGTTTTGGTTTTGGTAAAACTACCCTCAAGTATTTTCTTTTGATTTCTTTCAAAAATTTA
Organism: Taudactylus pleione; assembly: GCA_031769625.1. Lineage (NCBI taxonomy): Eukaryota > Metazoa > Chordata > Amphibia > Anura > Myobatrachidae > Taudactylus > Taudactylus pleione. Next base: position 1,188,892 of record JAUIMM010000517.1, on the reverse strand, counting down.
TAAAAACAGCTAAGCTTGGACCTATTTGTGTTTCTATAGTATTATTAACATCAATAACATTAATTTCAAAGCAATTTTGGTATCTGAAATCACGAGGGAGGGATTTATATACAGTCAAAAACACACAAGATCCATTTTTTAGATCTAAGATCTGACTTGTGGGAAGAACTGAGCCGGGACTCAGTTCTACTCTAAACCCTTAAAGTGACCCGAGCTGGGTCTCGGTTTGGTTGTGTTCGAATTCAGCAGAAGTGAACCGCTCATCTATAATTTTGGGTCAGTTTGGGATTAGTGGCTGCTTCCTGGATTCTATATTGTCTTTCTGTTTGTCACTATAGGCAAGAGTATTCACTAATGTTTTTTTATTATCTCTATTCCCTATTACTAATAGGATGTCCCCTATCACCTCTGGCGATGTCCCCTATCACCTCTGATTTTTGTTTTAGCCATAGATCCTCTTGCTGAGAAGATCAGGCACACTGATAATCAAAAGGTTCTATTTACAAGGAGTACAAAATAAGCTCTTTATTTTTGCAGGTAATCACAAGACCTCGTTGACCAGGCTCCATGTTGTTCTGAAAAAGTTTATTTATTTTTTAAATAATATTTTATTCAATAGATAAAAGATAATATGCATTGGAATCTATGCATAGGTCCATAATTGCAAAAGGAAGAATTATACCATTTGCAATTCACAAACAAAAAAAAGTGAAATAAGATAATATATTGTATGAGAAATAGATACTTTATAAACTAGTTTCATCAAAGTTTTTTTGTAACAATAGAAACAAATAGACGAAGAATAAAGTGAAATAATAGAAGGTAAAGAGGTGTGGAGTGGGCATCCACTTGAGGGGGAGATGAGGAAAAAGGGAGGAAGGAGGGGTTATGTCCCAACTGGACTCCTATGTAAAAAAAAGTTTCTTGCCATTGGTTAACACTACCAAAATGGATGCTTTACCGATTGTTGTCTTCTCAGATTTATAGGTGTCCCTTCAATGCTCCCATAAATATGTGTGTCAGTCTAAGCGTCTTAGTTATTGGGGTATGCATATTCCAGCTAAAGAAAGACACACTTTAACTTGTAACTACCAACCTTTACTGAATAGAATGATAGGGGTGTATTCATCAACACTAAAATAACAGTTTTAAGGACATTTTCCTTAATTACCGCTTTCTTTAGTATTAATTAACACAGTTAACACAGGAGATATCACGAATATCTCCTGGTTAAGTCCGCCTGCGTTAATTTCCACATTCCCCATACATTAGTATGGGAATGTAGAAATTAGACTATTCATCAAACTCCGAAAATGTAAAAAAAATAATAATAATTTAAAGTAAAAAAATCTTTGGCAAGCCGTGCAGGAGGTAAGTGTCCACGGCTGTAGCCTGTCTGGGTCCAGGCGGCTAGGTAGGTGGGGGAGTGGAGGGTGGGGGGGGCGGACGGACACAAAGTTACCGCAGCTGTAATCAGTGCTGCGTATGCGCCGCTTTTGTGAATGTAACGGCGCATGCGCAGCACTGATTACAGCTGCGGTAAGTTAGAGCAGACAGGGAAAAGTATCTATTTCCTGAAAAGCTATCATCGCAAAAATACAGCTTTTCGGAAAGATACTTATGGAGAGGAGGAATGATGAGTTCCTATAGTAATTAGGTAGAACTCCATGAGAGGTCTAAACCTAATTATCTCCATCGATATTTTGGTGTTGTTGAATAGGCCCCATAGTCTCAATAAAAGACTGGATGTTCAACGAGGTCTCATGGTTAGGTTGCATGCTGCGACTGTGATTAAGATGACATTTGTTACCTAAAATGTATCTCTTTGGAGCCTTACCCAGTTTGCTGCCACTTTTCCCTCCTTATGGCCTAATGAAAGCTATATTTGGAAAGGGAAGAAACCCAGATTATCCAGACAAATAATGTCGTGACCAAAATTGGAGGGCAGTTTAGCCTTCCCAAATTTAGTGGTATACCAGTTAGTATGTTTTCTGAACTAGACTAGAGACTGGTTCTCTCTGATTTTCTCAAACCCTGGGTTTCGATTGAATTCAATATGTCCTGCCCCTTCCCTGTTAAAAATCTACTCTGGCTACTTCTGAATGTTAAACTCTCACCTGTAACCCTCTATGAAGCCACCATTTCCATCTTCAAAGCTTGGGATAAACTCTTTCTTAGCTGATACTTCCTTGCATACCCCTGATTTACCCCTTTGCAACAAAGCTAACCTCATCCCCAACCTCAATTTAGTTAACTGGCACTTATCTGGAGCTGTCACTCTTATCTGATGGTGTGTGGTACTTTTAGTTCTTTTTCACAGCTTCAGATGTCCTACGATATACTCCACATGGAGTTTTTATAAATATTTGCAGTTACATCATTGGCTACAGAGTAATGGTCCCCCGTCAATGTTTTTGTTAGACTGTCCTCACAGTATCATAAAGTGTGATTTCTCTTTGGTATGCCCTTAGGTGATGACCATCGACAGTCATGGCATTGATGGTTGATGGTTTTTAACATGGTTTTCCAATGTCAAAATGCATGAATCATAGAGATGTTAATAAAACTAGTGCAGCGGCTTTATTTAACTTCTAATACACTGTTTGGCCCTCTATCTCTAAATATTGCTGGAGGAACTGAGGCCATGTGGTTGATAAAATCTATATTTTTTAGCATTGTCCTGCTCTTCATCACTTTTGGATGGAGATTTCAGACCTGATCACACGAGAAGCTAATATGGATTTACCCGTAGCACCCCCAAATAGCCCTTAATTTAAATCCAGAAAAGATCCCTTCATTTGACAGATATGCACTCGGCCATATTCTGATTGCCGATAAGGCATCCATAGCTCAACTCTGGCACTCCCTTCGCCCTCTATATATAATGTGCAGGAGAAAGTTTATATGAATCTTGAAATGTAATCAGTGGAATGTGAATACTCCACTACAGCCTCCTCCCCATTAATGTTTTGGTTTAACTGGCATGAATATAATTTTGACGGATGGCAATTTAGGAATGCCACCAGGTAGTCTTTCCTGCCTTTAGCCTAATTTATTTATATTGCTGTCACTTCTCCCTGCATGGTTGGGTCACTTACTTCATATTGGTTAACCCTACTGATCATGGTAGTACTATTTTGAATTGATCAGTTTTCTTGTTAGCCTTGGGGGGGAATTCAATTAGCCATGGAACCTACCGCTCGGTAGCAGCTTGTGAGTTTAATGCCAGGAGCTATTCAATTACCAGCCTGTTGTCTTGTGTGGTAACTCATAGATTACGGATTAAGTGCCTGTAGCTATGGTTTAACCGCTCACTGGTAGCCACGGTAAACCTTAAAAGCCCTATATTCTGAAGATTTCTATTCACACCCCAGGAGGGTGCTAACAGAAATACGCGTTAAGTGCAGCCTGCAGGCTTACCTCGGACTGTAATTGAATAGCTCTGGGTACTTAACCTGGGAGCTACAAGCCCGTGGTGCTGTGCATAGTATTTAAAAAATTTTTGGATGCCTCCCGGATTTGATCACATCCCCAGTACCCGATTCCTTGTCCGCTCTCGACGCCCCTGATTATATGTAAATTTATTTTCTAATTTTATGCTCCATGTGGTATGTACCCCCTACCCCCTTCTATACTCTGGGGTTTACTCCGAGGCTAATTGTTGGAACTAACCAATTAAATTAGCTGTGGTGGGGGGGTCCCCAACCTCCCGATATGACCACCCGTGGGCCGCTGGACAGTACTGTCCCGCTGAAGTCGGGATGTTGGGGAGGGGTGTGCCCTCTATGGGTGGTGCCCCTGTGCGACCGCACTGGTCAAAATCCCTAGAGCCGGCCCTGTCCCCCCCTATTGCTTAAAAATGCAATTGAAAGTTTTCAATTAACCTAACTGATTCAATAATTACATGTAATTTTGGTGGTGAAAAAAAAAGGCCAAATTTAACTAAAGTATTTATTTACACACACAAAAAAAACATTTTTATAATTTGTTTTTCACATTTTTTTTATTTTATTGGGATTTACTTAAATGAATAAAGTTAGCTTTTTATAATTTCTTTTTTTTTTTTAAATAAAAGTTATATTATTTTTCCTTAGGGACCTTAAGTAACATCTATACTGTTTCCCAATATTTTTTTTAAGCATTTTAGGGGCTGATTTGCACATTTATTTTCTAATATTTAACTCAAATTCTTTCCTGAGAAGTTACCAGAACCATTTTATTAAATTGGCTTGTGCATGAATTGGGAGCACACATACCTGGGTTCATGAAAAAATGGATGGGATGGCTGTGGTAATTTTCCCAGAACAAAGCATGCAGGTAATTGAATATGCCCTATAGAAACTGTTATGTAGGAGCTGTGGGCCTGATCCAGAGCCGGACGCTCTGACCAGAGCGCTCGCTCTGAATCAGTGCCCTCCTACCTAAAATGGAGCGGCCTCCTGGCCGCTCGCATAGCTGTGGTTGACCACCCACGGCATATGCGAGTGGCCAAAAAGATAGTCGCGATGGTCAAGACCATCGCGACCATCGGGCTTGCGACGAGACCCTGCGGTAGGGTCTCAGTGTCCGCAAGCCCTGGAGTGATTTGGGTTCTATCAGAGCCAAAATCACTCCCACTGACATCACTAGTGATGTCAGTGGGGCCGGACCCAGACGGTAGGCGTTCCCATGGGAACGCCTCCGTCTGGCAGCCACGCCCCCCGGCACGCCCACCAAAGGGGGCGTGCTGTCAGTCACCATCGACAGCACGCACCCTTTGGTGCGAGACCCGGAGCGACAGCTTGGCTGTCGCTGTCTGGGTCTCGCGCATGCGCACGACGGAGCTCCCTCCGTAGTGCGCATGCGCATTGGAGTAACATCCTGCGCTCGCGGGCGGGTCTGAATGACGCCCTGTGTTTTAATATATAGCTTCTGTGAGCCTCCCTTGCCTGTACATGGCAGATTTTCAAATTGATGTTGTGAATGATACTTCCTAAATCAGTGACTGTCCAGTCACATGAACAAGTGTCTTTATCTATCTAACAAAACTTAGGGCCTGATTCAGACCCACTCGCGCGCGGCTGTCCGCTCGCAAGTGGGTCGATGTTATGCACTGAGCATGCGCACGACGGAGGGAGCTCCGTCGTGCGCATGCGCCAGACGCGACGAGCGAAGGAAAGTCCTTCGCTCGTTGTGTCCGATCAAAGGGGGCATGCTGTCAATGTTGATTGACAGCACGCCCCCTTTGGTGGGCGTGGCGGGAGCGTGCCTCCCTGACGGGGGCGTTCCCACGGGAACGCCTCCCGTCAGAAGCCGGCCCACTGACGTCACTAGTGATGTCAGTGGGAGTGATTTTGGCTCTGATAGAGCCAAAATCACTCCGGAGCTTGCGGTTGAAAACCTCAACCGCAGGCTCCGGCTCGCAAATTCTCGACCATCGCGGCCATCACAAAGCACGCTCGTATAGCCTGTGGGTGGTGACCCACAGCTATACAAGCGTCCAGGAGGACGCTCCATGAAAATGGAGCCCGGCCCTCATTCAGAGCGTGCGCTCTGCTCAGAGCGTACGGCTCTGAATGAGGGCCTTACTCCATTATTATAAGCAATAAATAATGTAATTAAGAAGAAAAATGAACCATCTATGATGAACTTTGTGCAATAAACAACTATAAATTCAAACTCTTTTTATAGTTGTGCAGATAGGTAAATGCGGATTGTAGAGAGTTGGAGCACAATTTAACAGTATACGTGGAGCCATTATACAAATCAGTGCTGTTCACTAATCAAGATCTCTGAGGAAAGAATGATTACAGCATAATATTATGTCTTAATCACGCAGCAAGTACAAGCGCACACAGTCACTACTGCACAGTAATAAATTTAGCTTTCTTAAATATCCGTATGCAATTTATACGTACAAGGACAGATTAAAACTGTGTTGGATGGGACTACAGCCCCAGGCTGCCTAATAAAAAATAGGCCCAGCATGGTGATGACCAGCTGCCTAGCTGGCCACATGGTTGGTCATAAATCATAAGTATTAAAATTGTATTTCTATTTTCCCATAATTATAAAATGTTTTTGTTTTTATGTATTTAGAGAGAAATTGGGGCAGATAGTGCCGGGGATGTACAATACATCAGGACCCTAAACAGTTTATGTTTTCCAGGTCAGCAGTTGATCTTTGATCATTGACAGTTGGTAACACACCTGAGCCCCTGCTGGAAAATTAACTGTTAGGGATCCTGTGGATCGGGGTTGTCAAACAAAGGTGTGCATGGCACTGGCCACACCCACACAGCACTGGCCACACCTCTTCCGCTATGTAGCAAGGATGGCTGCAGTATAAATACCACCACAAACATATTTTATCTCCATCACTGGAAGGGGACAGCAGAAAATATAAAATAGAATAAAACACTTGTTTTGGAGACCAGCTTAAAAAAAAAGTATCATATTTTTGTCTTTTTTTATTATTTACTAGCTGGGATGCCCGGTGTTGCCCGGGTTGAAGACCGGTGCCTGAAGTACACCTGCAGCCTTTATTTGTATACATTGTCCTCGCCTACAACCCCATTCCATTGTTCCTGAAAAGACCCCACTGTTTGCTAGCATGCATGCAAACAGTGGCGTAACTACCGTGGGTGCAAGGGGTGCGGCTGCTATGGTGCCCGAGCTGCCTCTGTAGCCCACTGCTCCCCCTGCACCCAGTCACACACACAGGTCGGTCCAGTCAGGGCCGCCAAGGGGGGCCCAGGTATCAGCGGTGTTGATTTGGTGTGCCCCGCCAGCTGATTACAGCTGACACACCGGCAGGCAAACATGGAGAGTTAACGGACCGGCAGCCAATCAGCAGTGACTGCTCTTAATTGGCTGCTGGTCCGCGAGCTCCGATTTGGATCGCGACTGATGCCAAATTCAAATTGCGCCAGCACCATCTGTCCATGTCTGCCGCTGCCTGCCGGTGTGCCAGCTGTAATTAGCTGGCTGCCTGGCACCAAATCCACACCTGCTGGCTGCTGTTAGCACACAGGGGGTGGTGAGAGGCGGCTGGAGGGACACGGGGCAAGCTGTTGGGATAGGCATAATGTGTAAGGGGTATTACTGTGTGGCATAATGTGTATTGGGTACTAAGTGATGTGCAGTGAGGTAAATGGCTGGGGAGGCACTAGCTAGCATCAGAGCCAGATTTACACATACATAAATGAACCTGAGAGTACATGTGGGCATTATACATAGGTGCAGCAGTATATAGTGCTGGAAATTTGCTGTGATTTGATCAGGGATGTGCGGAATAGGTAGACAGAGGAGGCAGAGCCTCACCTGCCTGCCATACACTTTCTACTCCAGAGTTTTGACTATAAAAATGATTAGAATAATACAGAGAAGATTTTATAATATTTTCTTTAAATATTTCTTATAACTTTTATAATCAAAACTCTGGAGTATGTCTAATTATGACAAGAAATTATCTGCCTCACCTCACCACACATCGCTGGTACTACTATTGTGTAGAATAATGTGTTATATGGGGCACTACTACTATGTGGCATAATCTGTAAAGGGCATTACTTTGTGGTATTAAGTGTAAGGGATATAACTGTACTGCATGGCATAATGTGTATAAGGGTTACTACTGTGTGGCATAACCTGAATGGGCTCTGTGTGTGTTTTTCTTACCTCTGGGGGGTCCCTTTTAAGATCTTGCTATGTGAATCCCAAAGTTCCAGTTACTCCCTTGCATGCAAACACAGTGGGCTGATTAACATATATGGTCACTTTAAAAAGGACTTGTGCGTACACACTAGATGATTTTTTTAATGATATGCCCGATTCCGGGCATCAGGATGACAAATCGTTGAAATCGTCAAGTGTATATGTCGTGCTTGTGCGCTCTCATGGGGTCGTCAGCCACATCGTCAGGTCGGCCCTACATGCAGCTCAACCTGACGGTACAGCTGACGACCCCATGCAGCGGGATGGGGCAGGGGCCGACATATACGGCGGTCGGACACCGGACCGTCTAGTGTGTACTGTCCACCCCAATATGTTGGCCTGTCGGCAGGGGGTTGCTGAGTTAAGCTGGGTAAAAACTAAACGACGTGTGTACCCAGCTTAACTCTGGATTTAATATGAACTTGCATGAGTCAAAGTTTTTGTAGCTTTCAAACGTTTTCGGGAGACTGCCATTTTCCACTGGAGCCAGCCCCGGAACCTGTGTACTGTAAGAGTGTCCACATTTTTAGGGATTGCGTGACAGTGTGTGGCCCTAACGAAGTTCAAACCTAGGCAAAAACCTAATCCTGTGCTGGTTCCTGTAGTGCTATTTGGAGGTTTCTGGGGTATCTCCTAGGTGAGTTGGCTCTCAACTTAAATATATTTATGTATGTGCTGTTATCACGTGGCACAACAGTATGCAATTATATGACCCAGAGTGAGTGCTATTATTATGTAGCGTTAGGGACGTCAGTACAGAGGAGTCTTGATGCGGCCCGGTGCTTCATCATGTATTTGCAAATATATGCAACAAAGACCTCAGGATTTCTATTAACATGTAGTATTCAAGCCTGTTTGCTGTTTTTTTGCAGAAGTAATTCCCATTCTCCTGTTAATTGCTGCAAGGTGTGTAACACAAGACAGGACACACAGGGCAATGTCAGATCGGAGTTTTAGAATGCTAGAATCACAAAAGTGTAGCATTGCAGACAGGGCAGGCGCTAGGCTGTGCTGCGCCCAGCGCCGTCCTGTGTTGCCGCCCCTTCCCTCCTCCGCTCCCTCCCCCTGAGCTTAAATATATCCTATAGCGCTGGGAGGGAGGTGGGCGTTTCCTGCGCCCTCTGGAAACAGTAGTGCTCCGGGCGACGGTCTGGCTTGCCCGTGCCTGGAGCCGCTACTGATTGCAGAGTATCATTAAATGAATGGGCAATGTTGTTTCCCTAGCACGCCAAAGTGATATAATTGGCAAAATGCTACATGCAGCACATTGACAGTCGCTGTTATACAGTCCTTAAGCTTATAAACTCTATTTTACTTTATCATAAAATATTATGGTTCACAAATATAATTTTAATAATCTAAGGGCCTGATTCAGCAAGGATCGCTATTGCTAAAGCATACGCAGATGGCTGATTGCAGCGTTCTGTGCATACGTATGCATTGCAGTGTGCGTGCGCAAAGGCACCACTGCAATCGCACTAAATTCACAGAGACCACACAGAGCCATGACAGGCAGTGAGCGTTGGGAGGGATGGGGGGTTGGTCGGAGAAACGCAGGAGTGCCTGACCGTTTGAACGCCGTTGCATGGGCGTGCAGAAATTAGCCTTGCGATTGCATATGCAGCTTGAGTACTTACTGCGTGCAACGAGGTTAGCAATTTCTAAGTAAGGTCAGGGCTGCTGTAATTCTGCGTGAGGGGACGATGATACTCAATGTTACTGATGTTTATGTAGGCTTGCAAGGTATTACGGATGTGAGATAGCGGTAGTGGGAGGCAGTGGGCGTCTCTATGTTGGCAGTGCGACGACATTGCGATTGCATTCATTAGCATATTTTCGCAGCAGACCTTGGTTTTATTATGGAGCTGCGATCACAATAGCGATCCTTGCTGAATCAGGTCCTAAAAGCGGCTGCTCCCCAAGGAAAACCCTTTGTCAGCACAGGATCTATAATAAAGCGCTGAAATAACTGACAGATCTAAACTTCCTCCAATCAGTGCTCTCACTTTGAATTTGGGATCATATAAAATGCCCGGCTGTGTGATGTTTGATGAGGAACATCTCTTGACATTTGGTCCTACAAGTAGACCTTCATATGCACCCAAGAAAGACGGCCATAGGCCACTCATAGGGGCATATTCAATTGGGTGCGTGAATTGCAAAAATCCCACACCTGCGATGTTTTTCGTGTACGTTCACGATTTTTGCAATTCATTTAGGTGCAGGGTTTTTTATTTTTTGACTGTCTGGAGGTTTTTTTCACGCAACCCCAGAGCAAGTGTGATTTTTCCTAAAATCGTTAAATTTAGGGAAAGTCAGGGGGACTTGCTCTGGGACCCCGGTGGCACTCCCTCTTAAGACTAATTAAGCAATTGGGTTTCCAGTTAGCTTAATTAGTCCTTACTTACTTACCTTCTGCAGCGCTGTCTTCCGTATCTTCTTCAGCATCCAACGTTGGAAGCCGGGTCCTCTGCTGCATGGTGAGTATGTCAGTGTGTGTGAGTGTTTGTAAGTGTGTGTGTGTGTGTATGAGTGTTGTGTGTGTGGCCCCTGGTGTGTGTGACCCCCCAGTGTCTGTGTGCCCTCCCCCCCCCGAATGGGTGCTGGAGGAGAACTACATCTCCCAGCAGCCCTTGCCCCTCTCACCAGCCCCTGGAGCTTCCCATCAGCCCCCAGGACTCCCAGGAGCCCCCTCTCCTGTGTGAAAATAGAGGGGAGGTCGCCGGGAGCTGCGGAGACCACCGGTGACCAGCAGGTAAGTGATTCATTCTTTTTTTTTTTTTAAGCTGCCACTTTTTAAAAATTGGGTGCGAGGGGCACAAGGTTTTTTAACTCGCTAACCCTTGCTCCCAATTAGATATGCCCCATAGCGTATTGTTCCAATCAATTTTTTTAATAATAAAAAGTGTCAGATATACTCTCATTTAAAATACTCTCAATCATGCTATTTGATTTTCGTCAGATCGACCACTGAGGAAGTTATCTTTGACAAAATGCGTAGGGTGAATACACAGGATTGGCTGTTCACTAAGAGCTACTACTTCTGTTGCAAGCTCGCACTCCACTATAGCCAGATGGTATCCACTTGCTGTCTGACCTCACCACAGGGTGCAAGCTCGCCACAGAAGTAGTAGCTCCTAGTTAAAAGTCAATCCTGCGTATTCACCTTAAACATTTTGTCAAAGATAACATCCTCAGTGATCTATCTTACAAAAAAATCATGTGTCATACTGGTACAATCAATTCAATAATGTAAATATAAAATCTTGATTGAACATTGTACAAATATTTCCAATTAACTATATTAATATTAATAATAATTAACTGCATTCATTAACAATTTAAAGTTTTTATTGTTTCTAATAGCAACCATTTTAATAATATAATTAAGCTATATAACAGTTACCATATAAAAACGTTAAAAAGTCTGGACTAACATATATTTCATTCAACCTTAAATACATGGGTACTATAGCATTAAAAAGTCTGTAACAACCCTTTCATCGGTAATCATAGGTAATATATATAATAATAATAATAATAATAATAATAATAATAATAATAATAATAATAAGCAATAGTCAACATAAAGATTTCAGACTGTCAAAGTAAATCCCCATTTCAGGGCAATTCATTCTTATTAAACAATTGCATAGGTGTTTTTGGCATTTAACACTTCAAAGTAAAGAGATAGGCGGAAATAGGAACATAACCTTACAGTTTTTCTGAGAGGTATACTTCCAACCATGTGACCGCAACTGCACCGGATCAAACGGAACCGCCCTTTCCCTCACCCGCCTTGTATCCCATGTGGGCAGTGACGTATTCCAGTTTTTAATTAATATGGTAAGTATGTCCTTTAGGAGCTTTTTAATGTTCTAAATGAAATGAAAGGCGCCCTCTAGTGTAGTAATTAGAGCAAAAGTATATATTTAAGTTAAATTATGTATTGTGTGTACCAAATGAAAATATATAGGGGTATATTCATGAAAGCTTGGAGAGAGATAATTGTGAACGGTAAAGTATCAACCAATCAGCTCCTGTCGTTTTTCAAACACAGCCTGCAAAGTGACAGTTAGGAGCTTATTGGCTGGTACTTTTATCTCTCACAATTTTATCTCTCTCCAAACTTTCATGAATAGACCCCATATTCACTTATTCCTAGTCAGAATGAGGCAGCATATATGCATTTTTGTAGCATTCTTATTGGGTTCGTACTGCTACTTCTGTGTTTAATGTCTCCAACACTGATCATATAATCTGCATAAAATATAATGGTTGAAGTTTCGCACAGGACAAATCTAGAAAAGGGTAAATATGTAGAATACAGCCACCCTATTATGTTCCAATTAACCTGAGAGTGGTGTGATGCATAGAAATTTCGGAAGCCAACTACGATATTTTATATCACCAAAAAATCGGTGGGTAAGGTTTAGGAGTTGGCGGTGCTCCCCGAGTCAGGGCAAACAAGAATATAGATTAGGAGAGAAAAGAAGACTCTTTGTTGGGGGCACTCAACAAAGAGTCTTCTTTTCTCTCCTAATCTATATACTGATCATATAATAACAGAAATTCATATCAAACAGTGTAATATTTGTAAACATATATATCAATAAAAAAAAAAAAAATACATGTACAATACATGCCCAGCAGCAGCCACTCCTTTCATGGGCCTTTGCGGAGCTGAGCCGTGCGTGACAACTCATCGCTCCGTCTCTGCCTCCATTAGCCACCGCCCAGCACCCATCATCCAAGAGAAGCCACTGCACTGCCACAGGATTGGTGCAACACCCCCAGCCCCATGCTGAAGAAGAGACTGACAGACAATAGGTCTGTCTTTAAGTAAGTTAGCTCAGATGGGAGAGAGGCGGCCACTGGGCAGATGGGTGCTGTTGCTTGCTAAATGAGTCTGACTCTGAGAGGTACTGGCTGCCTGACGTGCTGATGGGCATGGGCACTGGGCAGCGAGGGGTGCTGCCTGCTGGATGGATCTGACTGACTGAATCTAAAAGGTGGTGCTGTGGTGCTGGTGAGCGACTGTGCACTGCTGGCCTAAGATTGGGAAAGGGGTGCACCCACCGTGCATAAAGGTCACAGTCAGCCTGGCCTGGGGTGCTGTGTTGCTGGAACGGCTGGGTGCTGCTGACTGTACTACTGCTGAAATGGAGAGGCATTGGTGGCCTGAGGCAGGGCATTGCTATATTTCTTTGTGGCTGGTTCTGGGATTACAGTATCTGCTGGGGGGCATAAGCCAAATTATTGCCTAGGACACCAAATTGGCTAGGGCCGGCACTGACTGTATCCTGAGTTCTATATTTATACTTCAGCCCCCCAAGGCTCTGTATAATCTTGCAATCAGATAAGCTGTGCATAATAAACCTTTTATGCACCTGCATCTGGTTCTGAACCTGTATTTGCATTTATGCACATAGTGAAACCATAAAAATGAGTCACCAAGTCTAATCCAAACAAATGGAGAGGGAGAAGGGCACGTCAGCAGCAACAGAGGTTTGGCCCAGCAGGCCAAAGCCTTAAATACAATCATTACCTAAACATCCCCCTAAATTGATGATCCCCACTCAAATGTGAGGCACACACAGGCCGGCGCCAAACTAGAGGTTTAAACCACCTCATTCTTGTTCATACTTGCCAACTCTCCCTCATTGTCAGGGAGACTCCCTGAAATAGTAGCAATCTCCCTGTCTCCCTGAAGAGTCTAGCAATCTCCCTGATTGCACCTTACCCCCATTATGAAGCTGATATATAAGATATACTGTATACATTGAAATGGTATCAACAGTATAATTTCCCTGCATTGGTTATAAGTAGAGATGAGCGGTTCGGATTCTGTGGAATCCGAACCGCTCCGAACATTGGGGATCCGAGTCCACCCGAACCCTGTTCGGGTGTTCCACGCCTGACTCGGATCCCCGTTCGGGGCCGAACGGCGGCCGCCTGATGTCGGATTCTCACTAGAGAATCCGACATCAGGGCTCCTATTGTGTAGGGCAGAGCACAGATACAAACACACAGCCGCCAGCGGCAGCTGTGTGTTTGTTACAGCAGCCAATGAGAGTCACACAGACTCTCATTGGCTGCTGCATGGAGGGAGCCGGCTGGAGCTCACACATAAGCTCCGTCTTCGGCTCCCTCCTCAGCGTGTGACAGCAGAGCGGACGGCGTGGGAGCGGGGATACAGGTAACTTTTTATTTTTTTTTTTTTTACTTGTGCAAGGGCCGGGGGCGCTACTGGGGGGGGTGTCTGCTACTGGGGGTCCATACTACTGGGGGGGCCTGCTACTGGGGGGGGGCTATACTATTGGGGGGGTCTGCTACTGGGGGTGGCTATACTACTGGAGGGGGCTATACTACTGGGGGGGTCTGCTACTAGGGGGGGTCTGCTACTGGGGGTCCATACTACTGAGGGGCTATACTACTGGGGGGGCTTACTACTGGGGGGTGGTCTGCTACTGGGGGGTCTGCTACTGGGGGGACCATACTACTGAGGGGGCCATACTACTGGGGGGGCTTACTACTACTGGGGGGGGCATACTACTGGGGGGGCTTACTACTACAGGGGGGGCTAATACTGCGGCAGCCTACTACTGGGGGGGCTGCTACTGGGGTAGCCTACTACTGGGGGGGCATACTACTGGGGGGAATACTACTGGGGGGCCTGCTAATGGGGGGCATGCTACTGGATGGCATGCTAATGGGGGGCATACTACTGGGGGGGCCTGCTAATGGGGGGCATACTACTGGGTGGCATGCTAATGGGGGGCATACTACTGGGGGGGCCAGCTAATGGGGGGCATTCTACTGGGGGCACTGCATAGGGGACCCTACTACTAAGGGGACTGCATAGGGGGCACCACTGCTGGGGGCATTGTGTAAGGGACACCGCTACTGTGGGCATTGTGTAAAAGGGGCACTACTGTGGGCAATGTGTAAAAGGGGCACTACTGTGGGCATTGTGTAAAAGGGGCACTACTGTGTGTCGTAACATAAATAAGAGACACTACTTTATGGTGTAATGTGAATCAGGCCCTATGTGCGGTGTAATGTGAATAAGATTGTGCACTGTGACTCCTTGGGCCGTAGCCCACTATGTAAACAAGTACTGTGACTCTGCTGGCCGTACCCACTGGGTGGGTGCACTACTTTTAATTTCTGCCACTGCTGTGTGGCAATGTGTCATAGATGTGCTTTATACTGTGGTGTCTGTGTCGTTGTGCCGCTGCTTTGTCGCTTAGTAACCAGTCAGCTCACTGCAACCTTTGGCCAATAATGTTGAAAACAATATTATAAGCTGTGATATGGTCTAAATTGACTGGAAATTAATGTTATTGAGGTTAATAATACTCTAGGAAGAAAAAAAAAGACCAATTTATGTGATTTTAGCTTTTTTTGTCAATTTTTGTAAAAAAATCCAAATCCAAATCCAAATCCAAATCCAAAGCCAGTCACCGCAGTTTGGCAAATCCAAATCCAAAGCCGAACGACGAATTAGAACCAAATCCAAATCCGGCGCACATCCCTAGTTATAAGGCACAATGATCCCTATGGCTACATGCATTTTTCCAAAAGTATCAGTGTGTTTTCATCAACAAATAGATCTTACTGACTGCTTTGGGGCTCATTTACATTTGTATGTAAGTCAGTATTATGACACACCTCTCAGATGTACTGTAGCAATACACGCCCATTTGAACACCACCCTCATAGGTGCTGCTTTTTCAATCTCCCTGAAATTCTTTTTCAAAAGTAGGCAAGTATGTAATCTTATTACAAGTTTTATGTTTCAGCATACTTACCATTA
Organism: Taudactylus pleione; assembly: GCA_031769625.1. Lineage (NCBI taxonomy): Eukaryota > Metazoa > Chordata > Amphibia > Anura > Myobatrachidae > Taudactylus > Taudactylus pleione. The sequence goes on along the minus strand of JAUIMM010000517.1, from coordinate 1,173,378 downwards.
AAATGTTGTTGTTTGTATTGGTTCTGTGAGAAAAATGTTAACACGACAAACAATATGGGGTCTATTTACTAAGCAGTGTTCGGAGACAGAGTGAAAAGTGATAAGTAAGTGATCATGTGCCAGCCAATCAGCTCCCAACTGTCATCTCACAGGCTGTGTTTGAAAAATGATAGTTGGGAGCTGATTGGCTGGCACCTTATCACTTTATTATAACTTATCACTCTGTCTCCTAACACTGCTTAGTAAATAGACCCCTAAATTTTGTAAGGGTACACTGAGGGCCATATTTATCATCACTTAATTTCTGCAAAACTTTTGTAGAAATGAATTATTGGGGCCATTCATCATAAAGGTAAAACAGGAGATGTCACTGATACAGCATTTCCTACTTACTTTTCTCTCCTGATCTGGCCTGCTGTCTCTATACACTATTATGGGGACGTAAATTTATGAAGCTCTGAAAATACAATATTTTCGGAACTAGACTGTGGGAACATTTGCCATGTTCAGATTCCTCTGCCCCTGTCCGGCTCCTTGCACCCCTGTCCGGCTCCTTTTGCCAGGGCTTTGTGTGTCTGCGTGAACTAAGAGCACTAGCACTGCTGAGTCAGACTTGGCATTTTCACTGCTACATAAGCAGCTGTGAAAAGATTGGTGGAGACAGTTGATCTTCAGATCAACTGTCTCCGCGCAGGGACAATGATGAATTGCTCCAGCGCTCAAGATGAGTACAAATATTAATTATTGGGAACTATCTGGCCCCCAATAATTAACATAAGGAATATGCCTCCAAATGTGGTATACTGGTTTCGTGCAATGTTTCACACAATGTACTTCAGTAGGCAGAGTAATGCCTATGTTGACAAACGTTTCAATTGTATTTATTTATTTTTTAAATTGCTGATGTAGCTATTAATCAAGCACCTATCATATGTGAGGTAACATTACTGTATTTGTAAAAAAATATATCAGGTGTCCCACCGTAGCGCCTGCTCCAAAGAATATTCAATTAATACTTAGCTTATATATATCACGGATATCTTTGGACTTCTTATCTCCAAATAGTAATGAGGTAGAACCAATGTGCATCGTAATATGTGAAGAAAGAAAAAGAAAAAAGATCTAGTGCAGATGGTCTCACCATAAATTCATAAAATACAAATGGAACCTTTTCCAAACAGTACTGATATCATATGCAGAATAAATGCTTGTATGGAAAATCCTTAATGTATAAGACACATTTATTCAAAACACAAGTTAATACAAGCACATACAGTACAATACACAAAAGGAGCTTCTAGATGAATAATGAGCATCCTTTGATACATCAATTCACCATAATCACAGGTGAAGTTGGCCTCCTACCAGAATCCAGGTAAGTAGATGCATATAATAACTGGGAAGATGTAAAAAACCCGGGTTCAGCCTCAGCTATTTTTCCTCATCTGTCCCACACCGGTTCTGGATGGATCCTTATGGCCCCTCTTTGCTACCAACGCGTTTCTACCATTAAGGTCTTTGTCAAGGCAATGAGGGTCTAGTAATATGGGCCACCTTAAATACCCTTGTCAATCAAAAACTAGATTGCTGGGAGGAGCCATCTTCATTACAATATATATTTGTACAGTTTAAAACATAAATTCATATATCACAATATATATAATCATTAAAAATCCCCTACACTAATATGTTTAAAATCAATAAATTATCCATATTGCACCAACCCAGAATATTTTCTTTTTACAGCTTAAAAAACGGCCTCCATATCACTTCCGGTAAACAAATCCACGTGTGTCTTATCGCGTCTCTTTCCGGTGTTTCACGTGAGCTGTAGGGTGCTTGGGATAAATAATTCCTTCCCCAAGTGTCAAATAACCATATAGGTGATGTCCGAGCGTTGTATCCTAATGACGGACCCAGAGTTTCGTTACTCTGAGTGTAATGGCCGGAAGTATGCGTCACGCGACCTGAGGATTCTGGGACTTGCAGTCAAAGAGTCCCGCCGATCCCGGAAGTCCACGTAACACTGTGTAGGGATGCATGGGGCTTGTAGTAGAAATGCCTCTCTAATTCTTAAAGTGACATATCGGTAACCATGCCTTCCATGTAAACAAATACGTTGCAAGTACTTTAGTAATAGCTAAAGTTCATAGTTTAGAGAGTCCATTTATCCCATATTAGCCTATCGGAAACGTATATCTGTGAAATAACAAAACGTGCAAGGTTTAGTTATATAAAGCAACCTTATATTAATCATTGAAGTAACCACATGTACATAATAAATATATATATAAGTAGTAAAATCTTCATATAAATAATGTACTTATAAATATATAAAACAATTTAATTTAAAAACCATTTAATTTCAAAATCCTTGTTGATCCCTCCCGGATGTAAAGTTTTAAGAGAATAAATATAATACATCTCTGCTTTAGCCAACTCATGAGGTAAATTATTATTTCTCCAATTCACTTTTACTTGTTTTAAAACCCCAAATTCTTTAATATCCCCAATATTTTGTTATGAATATCTTTAAAATGGGATGACAGAGCATGGGTCTCTAGACCCTTTTTAATGTTACGGATATGTTCCGCAAGTCTTATCTTTAGGGGTCTGGATGTTCTACCAATGTAATATTTATTGCAATTGCATCCTATATAGTATACAACATTTTTTGAGTTACATGTAGAAAAATCTTCTATTTTTTTCTCTATACACATATATATTAGGTATAGAGAAAAAAATAGAAGAAAAAAGTAGTGCACCCACCCAGTGGGTACGGCCAGCAGAGTCACAGGACTCTCTAAACTATGAACTTTAGCTATTACTAAAGTACTTGCAACGTATTTGTTTACATGGAAGGCATGGTTACCGATATGTCACTTTAAGAATTAGAGAGGCATTTCTACTACAAGCCCCATGCATCCCTACACAGTGTTACGTGGACTTCCGGGATCGGCGGGACTCTTTGACTGCAAGTCCCAGAATCCTCAGGTCGCGTGACGCATACTTCCGGCCATTACACTCAGAGTAACGAAACTCTGGGTCCGTCATTAGGATACAACACTAGGACATAACTATATGGTTATTTGACACTTGGGGAAGGAATTATTTATCCCAAGCACCCTACAGCTCACGTGAAACACCGGAAAGAGACGCGATAAGACACACGTGGATTTGTTTACCGGAAGTGATATGGAGGCCGTTTTTTAAGCTGTAAAAAGAAAATATTCTGGGTTGGTGCAATATGGATAATTTATTGATTTTAAACATATTAGTGTAGGGGATTTTTAATGATTATATATATTGTGATATATGAATTTATGTTTTAAACTGTACAAATATATATTGTAATGAAGATGGCTCCTCCCAGCAATCTAGTTTTTGATTGACAAGGGTATTTAAGGTGGCCCATATTACTAGACCCTCATTGCCTTGACAAAGACCTTAATGGTAGAAACGCGTTGGTAGCAAAGAGGGGCCATAAGGATCCATCCAGAACCGGTGTGGGACAGATGAGGACAAATAGCTGAGGCTGAACCCGGATTTTTTACATCTTCCCAGTTATTATATGCATCTACTTACCTGGATTCTGGTAGGAGGCCAACTTCACCTGTGATTATGGTGAATTGATGTATCAAAGGATGCTCATTATTCATCTAGAAGCTCCTTTTGTGTATTGTACTGTATGTGCTTGTATTAACTTGTGTTTTGAATAAATGTGTCTTATACATTAAGGATTTTCCATACAAGCATTTATTCTGCATATGATATCAGTACTGTTTGGAAAAGGTTCCATTTGTATTTTATGAATTTATGGTGAGACCATCTGCACTAGATCTCTTTTCTTTTTCTTTCTTCACATATTACGATGCACATTGGTTATACCTCATTACTATTTGGAGATAAGAAGTCCAAAGATATCCGTGATATATATAAGCTAAGTATTAATTGAATATTCTTTGGAGCAGGCGCTACGGTGGGACACCTGATATATTTTTTTGCAAGTTTTACCATTGGAGGAGATAGATACCTCCCCCTTAGGAGATCTCACCTAAGCAGCCAGCTTGTCGCGAACATATAACACCATTTTATTTGTGTGTATTACTGTATTTGTAGTTTTGCATTAACACATCACAAAGCAAAATTTATATTTACATGTGAAAAAGTTGTTAGTGCTTTGTCCAAAAGAATGTGTTTTAGAACACAAACACATCTGTCAGTTAGTAATCTATTATTTAGGTGGGTTAGCCATCTGTTTTTGGTCGGTTTGCAAACCAATGCTTAGTAAATCTGCGGTTTGTACAGTATAAAATGTCTATGTAAAATAATCGATAGTTGGTCTGATGTTCTAAAGTTCGTCATTTTTGTCGGTTTTCCATAAGTTTTGCCTTAGTAAATGGGTGGTTTGCAAAAACCGATAGAAAATCGCACCAAAAACCAAAACCGAAGCTTAGTAAATTTACCCCTAAGTATGTGTCTGAGCTGCATCAAAAGTTTTCTGATTCTCTACAGGGCAGGATTAAGGCTTGTGGAGGCCCCGGGGCAACTAAATTGTGGGGACCCCATCAATAAAATTACTTGCGCAGCAACTACTATTCACTTTAAGCTGGGTACACACTAGAGATGATATGATGTCTGATCCGGCAGAGTGGATGACATATTGTCCACATCAGTATAGACAGAGAGAGGGGGGAAAAGAGAGGGGGAAGGGAGAGGGAGAGAGGGAGGGGGAAGAGAGAGAGGGGAAAAGAGGGGGCAGAGGAAGGGAGGGAAAGGGAGTGAGATAGAGAGATGGATGGAGGAGAGAGACAGAAAGAGAGTAAGGGGAGGGAGAGAGAGGGAGGAAGGGAGACAGAGGGATGGGAAGGAAGACAGAGAGGAAGAGAGAGGGAGGAAGGGACTGAGGGGGAGAGCGAGAGAAGGGGAAGGAGAGAGAGGAGGAAGGAGGGGAGAAAGAGTAGGGAATGAGGGCCTGATTCAGAGGCGCTCACTTTTTGCGAGCGCTCGCTCTGAATCAGGGCGGATTTAAAATAAAAAAAATTCGCCTCTTGGCCGCTCGCCTACCTGTGGGTTACAACCACTCACAGCTTTGCGATGGTCGCGATTATCGCGAACATCGGGCTTGCGACGAGATACTTGTGGTAGGGTCTCAGTTCCCGCAAGCCCGAGTGAACTTCCTGCTCTAATAGAGCAGGAAGTTCACTACTGACATCACGAATTATGTCAGTAGGCCCGCTCACAAATGGCAGGCGTTCCTTTGGGAACGCCTCTGCTTGTCCAGCCACCCCCCCTCCCCGCCTACAAAACGGGGCGAGCTGTGGATCAACATCAACAGCCACCCCGTTTTGCAGCAAGCCCCGAAGCGAGTGAAGTTCTCACTCGCTCCGGGGCTTGCGCATGCTGCACGTGCGCACTGGCCGACCATCGACCTGCTTGTGAGTCCTATGTGCTTGCGAGCGGGTCTAAATCAGGCTCTGAGTCAGCTTTCTGATGGGGGTGGGCACTTCACTGCATTAGACCCCACCCCTTACAGATGCACCCACAAATTGAAATGTTTTGTCAACAAGGGGGTGGGGCTTCTTTAGTCAGTGTCCCAGAGAGTGTGCTGTCTGTTCCTGTGTGATGCTGCTGGGAGCCGGCCAAGTTGAGTGGTCAGTTTCCAGTCAATATCTGCAGCAGTGTGGGGGCCCCTGGACGAACGCTCTGTCCGCTCCTCCTATAATCCAGCTTTGATTCTATAATATAAAAGGGACATTTCAATTCTTTGATAGAACTCTATAATATTTTTGATAAGGCCGGTGATCGTCAGTAATATCAGCTGGCTAAATATAGTTCTTTTTGGGAAGTTTTCTACTTATAGAGGAATCCAGATTCCATGTAGTTGAGGAGTATGTAGTTGGCATCCCGGCACTCACAATGCCGGTGACCAAAATCCTGGCACCGGGATTCCCTGCATGCGTTGGAATTTTCACCATCAGGATTCTGCTGCCTGGATTCTGACCGCCGGGATCGCATACCCAATCCGATTTTTGCCCCATGCTGCTTCTTGTCATGTTTAAACTAAATATATCTCACACTTGTCTATTTCTGAATTTTAGCTCCTGGTTCAAAACAGAAATAACATAAATGTCTCTTGAGATTATGAGTTACTGTAAATATATATTTGTTTTTTTATTCACATTTCTTACTTTCTACTGTACTTAGTGTTTTCCCCAATATTAGTGTAATGAATCTCCCCCTGCTTTGCATAAGTACCCTAGAGTCACTCTAGGGAGGGCTTCTGCCTATAACAGCTGCCTAGTGTTCCCATAGAGTAAAACGCACTCACAGGTACTTAGGATGCCAACAGGTCTTAACCTCTGGACAGTAGGGGCTTATACAAACAGCAGAGTTTGCAAGGTAAAATTGGAGTAGTAGTAATATTAACCATGGAACAACCTGTAGCTGTGGACACAAGCAAGATAGATTGCACACTAATAAACGGGTAGCGTGAATATCAGCAATACTAGTAAATAATATCGCAGGGTAATTACCACAGAGCAGCGTGCTCTGCGGACAATAACAGAATACAATTACATATAAACACAACTACATAAAATAGTGGCAAACAAAAACAACAGATATATTGCAAAATGGTATACCAATAAACTCAGATACACATGCAGCTGGCAGTATGGAATTGTAGCATAACATATAATGCAGAATGGAACAGCAATATATCAACCAGTGTATGTTTTACAGAGTATAATAGCAGCAAGAGATATGTGCGTATATTGCCAGATGGAATAGCAACAGTACACATCACAAATGGCTTGCAGAGTGAATTTGCAGCACAATGAATGTTTCGGGTAAACTGTACTTGCAACAGGTATAGGTAACACAAGGCCTAGCCAGGACAGGAACCAGGAATACTAAACATCAGGACCAGGGACCAGATAGCACAACTTCCACAAGAAACTATCTCTGGCAAGGCAGGAATGGACTGGTTGCCCTATAACAGAAGCCAGAGCCGAGTGAGCAACCGAGACCAGCCTCTGGTAATTACACTATGAGCAGCCGAATGCTGCAAGTTCACAGAGGCTTCCCAGCTGGGAGTAATCAGCCTGGACTAAACCTGTGGTTGTCTTTGCCTGTTAACCCTCTCAGCTCTGGCCAGAAAAGATTATCGTCATTTATACAAATCTTTGTAGTACGTGCCTCTCGGCTGTCCGCTTTTGGGGGCAGCCTATTTCTTTCCAAATTGTGACTCCTGAGAATGTTGTATAAATGAGTCTGAATGTTTGGGGTTTTTCCCATTTGCTCACAGAAAGTACTTATTTTGCATCTAAATGTAATGTCATGTATATATATAAAATCAAATGTCCTGACTGACTCACTGACTAATTGACTCATCACTGCCTAGCCCAAACCACTGGACCTAGAAACATGAAAATTGGGGAGTATATGCCTTCCATTACGTAGGTACCCACTAATGGATTTTTCTAAATTTGACTCCTTAGGGGATGAAAAGGGCTAAAATGTTTCCTCCCCCTGTGCAGTATATTGACTGACTGACTCATTGTGGCTGCAGCACAGTTGAATATTCAAACACCAACTGTGACCCCAAGTGCTGCCAAAAATCACTGGCAGTTGGTGTGGCTCCCCTATTTGAACAGTGAGAGAAGAAAATGTGTTACTACAGAGGTAAGAGGGAAAATGTGTTACAACAGCAGTGAGAGGGGAATGTGTTACTGTAGAGGTGAGGGATGGGAATGTGTTACTACACAGGTATGGAAGGGGAATGTGTTACTACACAGGTGAGGGAGTGGAATGTCAAATGTGTTACTATGGGGTGAAGGAAGGGAATGTATTACAACACGGGTAAGAAAAAGGAATGTGTTAGTATAGGGGTGAGGGAATGTATGTGTTGCTACAGAGGTGAGAGCAAAATGTGTTACTACAGAAGTGAGCGGGAGTAATGTGTTACTACAGAGGTGAGGAAGGGGAAAGTGTTACTCCAGAGGTGGTATAGCAATAAACTCAAATACACATGCAGCTGGCAGTATGGAATTGCAGCATAACATATAATGCAGAATGGAATACCGTGTTTCCCCGATAATAAGACACTGTCTTATTTTTTTTTTTGTTCAAAAAAACACCATAGGGCTTATTTTCGGGGTAGGTCTTATTTTAATTAACATTGACAGCAGTGCCCCTTATGCAGGCCCCCTTGTAGAAGTGCCCCTTATGCAGGCCCCCCCTTGCAGGCCCCATTGTAGAAATGCCCCTTATGCAGACCCCCCCCTGTAGCAGTGTCCCTTATGCAGCCTCCCTTGTACGGTAGCAGTGCCCCTTATGCAGGCCACCCCCTGTAGCAGTGTCCCTTTTGCAGCCTCCCTTATTGCAGTGCAAGCCCCCCTGTAATTGATCCCCCACCCACCAGTACAGTATGGTACTTACCTGACTCGCCGCCATCCGGGATGTCGCTCTCACTTGCGCACTGACTGGATCTAATATGATCCAGCAGGCATGGCTGCACAGGATCCTCAGCGGGCGGGTGACGTCATGAAGTCACCCACACACTGCATGACTGGGAAAGCTGGTCTCTGCAGCGTTCCCAGCTCAATATGAGATTTTGGTAGGTCTTATTTTCGGGGTAGGGCTTAATTTGGACCAGGTTACAAAAGTAAGGGTAGGGTTTATTTTCGGGGTAGGTCTTATCGGGGAAACACAGTAGCAATATATTAACCAGCTTATGTTTTGCAGAGTATAATAGCAGCAAGAAATATGTGAAATTATTGCAGGATGGAATAGCAACAGTGCACAACACGAATGGCTTGCAGATTGGATTTGCAGTACAATGAATGTTCCGGGTATACTTGCAATAGGTACAGGTAACGCAAGGTAGAACCAGGAATACCAAACAACAGATACAGGAACAGGGACTGGATAGCACGACTTCCACAAAAAACTATCTCCAGCAAGGCAGGAATTGGCTGGCTGCCCTATAACAGAAGTCAGAGCCAATCCTGTGTGAGCAAATGATACCAACCTCTGGTAATTACTAGGGGTGTGCACCGGACACTTTTCGTGTTTTGTGTTTTGGTTTTGGATCTGGATCTTTCTTCGTGTTTTGGATCTGGATTGGTTTTGCCAAAACCACCCTTCCGTGTTTTGGGTTCTGGGTTTTGTGTTTTGGATCTGGATTTTTTCTTAAAAAATAAAAAAAACCCGCTAAAATCACATAAATGGGCCTTTTTTTGTTCCTACGCTATTAATAACCCCAATAACATTAATTTCCACTCATTTCCACTCTATTCTGAACACCTCACACCTCACAATATTGTTTTTAGGCCAAAAGGTTGTACCGAGGAAGCTGGATGACTATGCTAAGCGACACAAGGGGGCGGCACAAACACGTGGCCCATCTAGGAGTGGCACTGCAGTGGCAGACAGGAAGCCAATCAGCGTTATGGTGCCCATTTGCATGTAGCACGAACCCGGGAGATCCGTGCTACATGCATCTGTGTGATTGGCACAGAGCAATGACAGGTCCGTGAGACCCGTCTGTGCTGCTGTGGTAAAAAAAAAAAAAAAAAACCTGTGTAAAAAAAGAAAAAAATGGCGTGCACCCCTCCAAAAAAGAGCAACCAGCCCCGGGCATTAGTAACCCAGTGCTGGGTGTGCTTAAATACAGGGGACAAACGACGTAGGGGTCCCCTGTACTTAAGCACAACCAGCACCGGGCTAGTCAGAACCAGCGCTGGTTGCCAAAATACGGGGGACAAACGACGTAGGGGTCCCCTGTATTCTGCGCAACCAGCTCTGGGCTCTGATCCGGTCCTGGTTCTGGAAATATAGGGGACAAAAAATGAGTAGGGTTCCCCTGTATGTTCCAGAACCAGCACTGGACTTTTTCTAGCGGGGGGCTGATGCCACAGCCAGGGGAGCCCTTTCACCGGGCCCCCCAGCCGCAGCATCAACCCTGACCGCTAGTCAGCCCAGGCCGGGGATCCCTGGAGAGCTGGGGACCCCCCCAATAAAGGGGTCACCCTCTCCAGGGCACCCCAGGCCCAGGCTGATAGCCCGGGGCTATCCCCGCCACCCCTGGTGGCGGTGGGTGGCGGGTTGATTGTGTGGTGTGGTGTAAATAAAGAATATCAAACATTGTCTTTACAAGTAGAACTGCAAGTCCCAGCTAGCCTGCCCCGCATGCTGGTACTTGGAGAACCACAAGTACCAGCATGCAGGGCATTAAGGGCCCACTAGTACCTGTAGTTCACCTGTAAAAAAAATGTTTAAAAAAACACAGGACACACACACCGTGACAGTATAAGTTTATTAAACATACATACACACACACACATGTACACATACTCACCTATGTAACCTGTAGCATCGGTCCACTTGTCCGGTAAAGTATCCATAGGGGACCTGTGAAAAAAAACATACTCACCATCTCCTATGCGAGGTTCTGTCCTCTTCGTTCCAAAGTAGGCATCCCCGGACTTGGCAAAAAAAAAAAAAACGAAAACGCGATCCACGAACTTAGTACCGTTCTATAGAACGGTACTTCCCGAATGAGAGCTTAGCGGCGGGGTATCACCATGGAAACCCCGCTGCTAAGCGTTCATTGGCTGAGAGAGGTCATCTCCCGTATCTCAGCCAATGAACGGCTCCCTCCATTGTAGTCAATGGTGGGAACCGCAGGGTAAACTTTAATAACCTTGCGGCTCCCAGCATTGACTACAATGGAGGGAGCCGTTCATTGGCTGAGAGACGGGAGATGACCTCTCTCAGCCAATGAACGCTTAGCAGCGGGGTTTCCATGGTGATACCCCGCCGCTAAGCTCTCATTCGGGAAGTACCGTTCTATAGAACGGTACTAAGTTCGTGGATCGCGTTTTCGTTTTTTTTTTTTGCCAAGTCCGGGGATGCCTACTTTGGAACGAAGAGGACAGAACCTCGCATAGGAGATGGTGAGTATGTTTTTTTTCACAGGTCCCCTATGGATACTTTACCGGACAAGTGGACCGATGCTACAGGTTACATAGGTGAGTATGTGTACATGTGTGTGTGTGTATGTATGTTTAATAAACTTATACTGTCACGGTGTGTGTGTCCTGTGTTTTTTTTAAACATTTTTTTACAGGTGAACTACAGGTACTAGTGGGCCCTTAATGCCCTGCATGCTGGTACTTGTGGTTCTCCAAGTACCAGCATGCGGGGCAGGCTAGCTGGGACTTGCAGTTCTACTTGTAAAGACAATGTTTGATATTCTTTATTTACACCACACCACACAATCAACCCGCCACCCACCGCCACCAGGGGTGGCGGGGATAGCCCCGGGCTATCAGCCTGGGCCTGGGGTGCCCTGGAGAGGGTGACCCCTTTATTGGGGGGGTCCCCAGCTCTCCAGGGATCCCCGGCCTGGGCTGACTAGCGGTCAGGGCTGATGCTGCGGCTGGGGGGCCCGGTGAAAGGGCTCCCCTGGCTGTGGCATCAGCCCCCCGCTAGAAAAAGTCCAGTGCTGGTTCTGGAACATACAGGGGAACCCTACTCATTTTTTTCCCCTGTATTTCCAGAACCAGGACCGGATCAGAGCCCAGAGCTGGTTGCGCAGAATACGGGGGACCCCTACGTCGTTTGTCCCCCGTATTTTGGCAACCAGCTCTGGTTCTGACTAGCCCGGTGCTGGTTGTGTTTAAGTACAGGGGACCCCTATGTCGTTTGTCCCCTGTATTTAAGCACACCCAGCACTGGGTCACTAATGCCCGGGGCTGGTTGCTCTTTTTTTGGGGGGGGGCACGCCATTTTTTTCTCTTTTTACACAGGTTTTTTTTTTTTTTTTTACCACAGCAGCACAGACGGGTCTCACGGACCCGTTAGTGCTCTGTGTCAATGACACAGATGCAAGTAGCACGGATCTCCTGGTCCGTGCGTGCATCTGTGTCATTGAAATACACAGCAGCACAGACGGGTCTCACTGACCCATCTGTGCTCTGTGTCACTGTCAATCACACAGATGCATGTAGCACGGATCTCACGAGTCCGTGCTACATGCAAATGAGCACCATAATGCTGATTGGCTGAGAGCCGTGACAGACGGCTCTGTCAGCCAATCAGCACTTTGCCCATTAAAGGCAAAGGCATTTTTTTTTAAATGGCCGCTCGAGGCAAAACCTCGAGATCCGACAGCAGATCTCGAGGTTTTGCCTCGGGAGAGGGATCCGGGGCAGACAGGGAGATCCGAGCTTGGGCTCGGATCGCCCCGGATCCCCGAAGTTCGGGTGGGTTCGGTTCTCAGGGAACCGAACCCGCTCATCCCTAGTAATTACCACTATGAGCAGCTAAGTGCTGCATGTTCACAGAGGCTTCCCAGCTGGGAGCAATCAGCCTGGACTAAACATCACTGTGGTTGTCTTTGCCTGTTAATCCTCTCAGCTCTGGCCAGAACCTGCAGCAGATATAAGCTGTCATAACGGCTCACAACAATCAGTAGCAGAATTGTGAAGAAAGATGAACGTAAAATCTTTGTAGTATGTACCACTAGGCTGTCCGCTTTTGGGGGACAGCCTATTTCTTTCCAAATTGTGCTGCCTGAGAATGTTGTATAAATGAGTCTGAGGGCCAAATGTAATAGGATGAGAGTTTAGAAATTGTGAAAGTTTAGCAGTAAACTCTCACACTTTTTAAACTTTGCTAAAGTAATAGAGGGCCTGATTCAGCAAGGATTGTAGTTGCTAATACGCAAGCAATTGGACGATTATTTTGTAATGCGCATGCGTACACATCGCAGTGCACGTACCAGCCGTTTCGATTGGAACTGCGAACGCAGAGGCTACGCAGACTCATCACAGAGTGATTGACAGGAAGTGCCATTTGTGGGTGGTGACGAGGGGCTGGTCAGGCGAACGCAGGCGTGCCAGTACATTTCAACATTGTTGCAGGGGCGTGCATAAATTAACCACTGTGATACCAGACACAGCCTGAGGCCTCATAGCGTGCGCTGAAGTTAGCAGTTCTTGAGTAAGGACTGACCTGCCTTAACTGTGCGTATAGGTACGATGTTACTCGATGTTACCGATTATTTCACTATGTTGCCATATAGTATGCCGTATACGGATGTGAGTAAGGGAAAGTGGGTGTCCTTATGTTAAGCTGTGATCGCAATGCAAATACAATTATTTGTATATCACCGCTGATATTAGCAACTGCGTTGCGTGCGTATTAGCAGAATAGCGATCCTTGCTGTATCAGGCCCGGAGTCCGACAACATGCAAACATGCATATTTTTAGACTAAAATCTCTCACGATTTAAACTCTCATTCAAATGTTTTCCCATTTTGAAGATAAAACTCGACCAATGTGAGAGTTTACTGCCTTATTACATTTGGCCCTGAATGTTTTGGGTTTTTTCCCATTTGCTCACAGAAAGTAGATATTTTGCATCTCAATGTAATGTCATCTATATATATATATATATATATATATATATATATATAATCAAATGTCCTGACTGACTCACTGACTGACTGACTGATCAACGCCCAGCCCAAACCCCAGGACCTAGAAACATGAAAATCGGGGACTATATGCCTTCCATGACGTAGGTACCCATTAATTGATTTTTCTAAATTTGACTTCTAAGGGGGTGAAAAGGGCTAAAATGATTCCTCCCCCTGTGCAATGTCCTGCCTGACTGTCTCATAGTGCCTGAGCACAGTTGAATATTCACACACCAACTGTCACCCCAAGTGCTGCCAAACATTGGGGCAGTTAGTGTGGTCCCCTATTGGAACAGTGAGAGAAGAGAATGTGCTACTATAGAGGTGCAAGAGAAAAATATTACAACAGCAGTGAGAGTAGAATGTGTTAATATAGAGGTAGGGAGGGGAATGTGTTACTACACAGATGAGGGAGGGGAATGTGTAACTATAAAGGTGAGAGAAGGGAATGTGTTACTACACAGGTATGGGAGTCGAATGTGTCACTACACAGGTGTGGGTGGGGAATGTCAAATGTGTTACTTTGATGAGAAGGAAGAGAATGTGTTACAACACGGGTGAGAAGGAAATGTATTAGTATAGAGGTGAGGGAAGGAATGTGTTACTACAGAGGTGAGAGAGGAAAATGTGTTACTACAGAGGTGAGAGAAAAATGTTAGTACAGAGGTGACAACACGAGCGAGGGAGGGAAATGTGTTACTACTATAGAGGTGAGGGAGTGGAATGTACTAGCAGACAGGGGAGGAGGGTAATGTCTAACTATAGCAGGGAGAGAGGGGATGCGTTACTATAGAGGTGAAAAATGAATGTTTTACTACAGTGATCAAATGGAAATAGAAACAGTAAATATCTAAGGTCTATCACATCAGCTAGTCTTCTTATGAGTAATGAGCCTATTTACTATAACAAAGATTATCTTTGGCCACTTATCACAGTGGAAGAAAATTGTTCACCGAATATACACAATATATATATATCATCGGGGCAGCTGAATGATACTCGCTTCCGTTGATACTAGTTGGCAGCCTTTATGTATGTTTTACCCTTTTACCTGAGCAAGGGAAAATGCCTACAAAATTAAGCAGGGCTGCAGAGAGGGAAATGGGGCTCACCCGGCCCCAGAGACAATTTATCTGGACCAGGATCTGTCTGGGAGGCCCAGGTCAGACTGCTAGAAGGAGCAAATCCCTATCACCCCCACTACCATCAGAGCACACAATATGCCAAACAGGACGTTGCAACACACACACGATTGGATACTGAGGTTTAGGTATAGAAAAGCCACTAAAAAAATAAAGGTAACATAGAAACTCACCTGGATACCCAGCATTATTTATATTGTTTGCATAGGACAGAAGCCCTGATTCAGAGGCGCTCGCTATTTGTGAGCGCTCTCTCTGAATCAGGGTGGGACGTTTTTTTTTTCTACCGGCCTTCAGGTCGTTCACTAAGCTGTGGGTGACCACCCACAGCTTTAGTGGGCGGCCTGGCGATGGTTGCGACCATCGGGCTTGCGACGAGACCCTTGTGGTAGGGTCTCGTCCACCGCAAGCCCCAGTGAACTTCCTGCTCTAATAGAGCAGGAAGTTCACTACTGAGATCACGTGTGATGTCAGTAGGGCCGCCCCCAAACGGCAGGCGTTCCTTCGGGAATGCCTCTGTTTGGCCAGCCACCCCCCGACCCACCTACAAAACATGGCGAGCTGTCGATCAACATCGACAGCCCCCCCATTTTGCTGCGAGCCCCGAGCGAGTGAAGTTCTCACTCGCTCCTGGGCTCGCGCACGTGCAGTGAGCTGGCCGGCCATCGACCCACTTGCGAGCGGGTCTGAATCAGGGCCAGAGCTCACTGAGCCTGTCCTAGCTACAGTATTTATGCCGAAATGAAGGTGGCACATACTTATCTACTTTTGAAAAAGCATTTCAGGGAGATTGTGAAAACAACACCTATTAGCGCTCGTCAAAGTGGGCGTGTACTACTACATCTGAGGGGCGTGCCATAAAATTGACTTACATGCAAATGTAAACGAGCGCAAAAGCAGTCAGTAAGATCTATTCGTTGATGAAAACACACTGCTACTTTCCAGAAAATGCATGTAGCCATAGGGATCATTGTGCCTTATATCCAATACAGGGAAATGATACTAATGATCTCATTTGAATATATATATATATCTCTGTTTATTTTTTAATATAAGAGCTTCATAATGGGAGTAAGGTGCAATCATGGAGATTGCCAGACTCTTCAGGGAGACAGGGAGATTGCTACTATTTCAGGGAGTCTCCCTCACAATGAGGGAGAGTTTGCAAGTATGGGGTGGCAGCTGATTGTTTTGCCCATTTCTTGAGCAATCAGCTGCAGACATCAAGCTAAGTTTAAATCTCCCATCGATGCCCTGAAATCTTTCTCCAAGGCAAGTGGTTGGTCCAGCTGATCTAGGACCCAAATACAGGTAATGGCGAAGGCCCCAGGTAAGGTAGTACATAGAAAGATCCCTCACAAATATCATGTTTTCCAAGGGTAGACTTTCTAATTTTAATAATTCTTCTGCAAGTCCAGATTTGCAAGTCTTGCCATCCCAATGACAAACATAATGTGATCAAAGAATGTAATTGTTAATAACATTAAATAAGGATATTACCCTATGGGGTATATTTATTTATTTAATGGAGATGTTACCCATAGCAACCAATCAGATTCTACTTAACCTTCTAGAAGATAGTAGCTAGAATCTGATTGGTTGCTATGGGCAACATCTTCACTTCTAAAAACTCTCACTTTAGTAAATATCCCCCTATGTGTTATTATTGTAGCAATATGTTTGTATTTTATACTCCCAGATGTTTTTACTGTCGCCAGCTCAGTTCTTGTGAATGGCTTTTTACCAGAACTGGCCAACAGTAACTGGCCAAAGAAGTATTTTGGAGTAGATCCCTCTTAAGCTTTACTAAATGTCTGCTGAATTGTCTATACGGGTTGCAGAAAGAGCCGGCGGGCTATTACAATCAAGGAAGGATGATAGGGTACAATCAATTGCATGACATTTTTAGGAGATCCTGCAGTGTTCCCTTGTACAAAGATCAGGCGGCTCGAGAATTGACATCCGCTATATCTGCAGTAAAATAATAAGCTTTAATTGCTGGACCGTGCTCTTGTTCCGCCTGTCCTATGACCTGTTAAAATGGTGAATTAAGGGAAGCTTTACTGTGTCCATTTCAATAGGTCTTGAAAAAAGAACATTTTAAATAACTCCAAATGTCTATGCTTTTAGCTGAAAATGACAAAATGTTGTGTTGCCTCTTTATATAGCAGCCTTATCTGCATTCATGTTTTATAGTTATCAGACATTTAGCTGTTATATACTAATTTGGCAAGGTGAATTCATCTGTATAATAGTGTTGAATGCCGATATGGTGCTGTAGGTAATATGGAAAACCTAAGGTAGATACTCCTAAATGACCTAATTATTGGACAACTGAGCCAGAGGATTGTACATAGAATGACCAGGTGATCATCACAGGCAGCATGTGTGTAATGGAAAAGAGAGTATGTCTATTATAACAGAGAAAATCAATACGCTAAATAGATATATTGTATGGC
Organism: Taudactylus pleione; assembly: GCA_031769625.1. Classification (NCBI taxonomy): domain Eukaryota; kingdom Metazoa; phylum Chordata; class Amphibia; order Anura; family Myobatrachidae; genus Taudactylus; species Taudactylus pleione. The sequence goes on along the minus strand of JAUIMM010000517.1, from coordinate 1,156,287 downwards.
TGTCGGGGAAGGTGACTGTGCTCTAAGTAAAATAAATGGGCACGTAGTAGAATCAAAACTAAGGTAGGTGAGGAGGAAAATATGATAATGGAAAAATCAATATGGATAATCCTAAAATTGAAAAGATAAAAGCAGAAACAGGTTATTTATGTATGTGCTTCAAAGGGTATTCATGTGTGTAAATAATTGTTCTAGATTCAACAGTCAGATATTTATTATTCTTGAAGTCTCATCACGATGCTGGGAAATGAATTTGCTTTACAATAATATAAGGTTTGATGACTTTGTGACGTGCAATGGGTTGGCACATCCAGATGACTGTTATTTATTATCTGTAAACACCGTTCTGCAAGTATTCTAGTTGCCATCTGTGAGTTATACTACTATCCATACAGGGATGTAGTCAGGATGCTGGCGGTCGAAATGGGGGGAGAGGGGAGGGTCAAATATACTTACCAGCCGGCATCAGGATTTTGATGTGTCGGGCTTTCAGGGTCGGTATTTCATAGCCACCCCATCTATACATTATAATAATAAAGGTAGCGTTCTTCATTTGCGTTATCTTGGAATACAATACACAGTTGAGCTGCTGTGCTCTCTGCTTTGGATAGAGTTATATTGGGAGAACCTCATTATGGTGTTACCCATCAGAACACCAGATGATTTATAGACCTGGCTGAAAGTCATGCTCTGGCGCTCGTTTTTCTGCTGGAAACCTGCTGACTTCTCTAAACCTCATGTGACACTATCCTTAGGCCCAACGTATGCATGGCATAGATGAGTGTTGAGATAATTAGAGACACAGTGGAAAGTGTAGGATATATTCAAACTGATTCCCACATAAGATTATTCCTTAACATACCTGTATATTTAGTTTTACAGTGCCAGCTTACTCTACACAGTGCTTTAACATTGGGGAGGGACACAGTAATTAAACAACAATGGGTATTAACAGACAAATAAGAACGCTCTACATGTAATCTTACAATGTATAGAAAAAAAATAGTTTCATGTTTGATAAGTGCCACATAGATCATATTAGTGCATCCATATTGCAATGGGATGGGTGAGTATATAAAGAGAATGGATATAGGTTTTCAGTGAGTTGTGTAGAGGGGTGATCTGCAAGGGTAGAATAGCTTAGAGAGGGAAAGAAGGCAATTTAGGAATTTAACTAGTCTGGAGAGTTAAGATTTCAAGGAGGCTAGGGCAATGTGTTGTATGAGCTGGATGAGAGGAGTGTAGTAGGTTCAAAACCCGACAGCGGAAGCCCGGCAGGGTTGAAGATCCCGAACGTCAACATTTAAGTATTGACTAACCCTACTCTACCCCCTAACCCTCCCTTAGGGGTGCTTAACCCTAACCCCCCTCTTAGTGCCTAAACCTAACCCCCCTTCCCCGCACCCTAAGTCTCCCGGGAGGGTGCCTAACCCTAACCTCCCCCCGGGGGTGCCTGTCCGCGCCCGGCACCCGGCTTACCTTCGATCGGTGTAGGTCTAATGACAGGCGTCTGGATTTTGACGCTTGTCATTAGTACCACGCCGGGATTAGAAAGTCGGGAAGCCGGCGGTCGGGATTTACACCGTCGGCTTCCTGACTACATCCCGATGAGAGGTGTGGAGCGAAAGCAGGGTGGAAAGGTCAGGGCCGTAGTTAGGGTAGTGCGGCCGGTGCCATTGCACAGGGCACCACAGATCAGGGGGCGCTGTTTGGGCCAGGCAAATTTCCGTTTATTATTATTCTCACTTATTATAACTTCCTCTTATTTCATCCCCAGCATCTCCTGACCTCCCCTATCTCTTCCCTGGCCCTTCCCCATGAGGCAATTCCCCTTTTTTGGGTGCATCATGTCCCTTTGAAAAATGAGGGGGGCGTCAATGCTCTTTCTGGCACAGGGCACCAAAAAGTCTAGTTACGGCTCTGGGAAAGGTCACTTAGGAGATATGTCTTAGACAAGGAAAGGGATATATAAACACAGCCAATTATAACAGGGACTGCAGCAATGCATTTTGCAAGGAAATCAGATAAAAAGGGAATTGCAATAGTCCATGTGGCAGACAAAGGGGCATATTTATTATACTGAAATCCACGCAAAATCTACATAGCGCTTGCGTGCGGGTCTGAATCAGGCCCTAAGTACTAACTGCCTAATGCAGGTGGTTCACAGAAATCTTTAGCTCATTGGCATCGCAGATCGCAGTCCATATTATTATCAATAGGGACTACAATCTGACCCCTTTGTACAAAACTGGCCTTTTTGGTTTACGCCATCCTTGGATGGCATAAATTCTTTATACCGATGGAGGCATATTTGAAGGAGATAGATCTTACGATCCCTCTCTCGCAGGCTCTGGCAGTTCCCGAATCTGGCACAGTGTGCATGCGTAGTGTTACATTTCCCTGGAGGAGTTTTTCAAAAATGTATTTTATGGAAATTGCAGATTTCACAGAATTTTCTTATACTGATGCAGCCTCCCAATAGGTCTTAATAGTGGCTCAGTTATGCTATATGTGGAGGGGAGAAAAACTCATCTTCTATAAACTTTTCTCCAAAAGATAACACCATTTTCAAATGGTGTTATGGTTGCAGAGAGGAAATCAGTATATAACGGTATTTATAAATATCAAAGCGTGTGTGTATATATGTATATATGATTATATACTGTGTATATATATATATATTTATATATATTTATATATATATATATATATATATATATACTGTACATATTCATATGGCTGTACTGAGGGGAGGGGCAAAGGTGCACAGTGCCGGTCGGCCATATGGGGGGGGGGGTGCACAGTGCTGGCTGTACTGGGAGGTGGGAGCGGGGTGTAAAGGTGCTCAGTACCAGCCATGATAACACAATTGTGACACTGCCCAGGTTTATCTAGCTGAGCTGCTGCTGCCTATCCGCCTTTATAGAAGCGGCTGCTTCCAGCACACAGCTCTCTGCATCAGAAGCAGCATCTCCCCATCTCCCCGGCCTGTCTCCCCCGCCACCACCATTCGAGACTGGGGGGCTGGGAGCCCACAACACTGATCCTATGTCTGTCTTAGTGGTGTCCCGAGCCAGGATGCAGAAGAGAGGCGCCAGCAGTAGGGGCAGTAAAAGTTTAGAGGGTCTGTCATACATGCTGGAGGTGGCTAAGGAGTGACTATGACAAAAGTAGGAGGACATTGTTGGCCAGTGTCCGCTTACTTATCGCTCAGTTGAGGGGAAAGTTGGAAACTTTCCTTCTACACTAAAACAGTTGTCGCTAGTTGGGAAAAATCAGACATGTTTGCTTTTTCCCAACTACAGTAGTTGGAACAACTGTTTTTGCAGTTTTTCGGCATGTGGGAGCAAACAAAAGATTATCGTTCGCTCCCACACACTGGACGATTATCATTCCAACCAGCTAACTAGTTGGTTAGTTGAAATGATCAGGGGGCAGATGTATGAAGCTCTGGAAAGTAATAAAGTGGAGAGTGATAAATGACCAACCAATCAGCTCCCAACTGTCATGTTACAGGCTGGGTTTGAAAAATGACAGTTGGAAGCCGATCGGTTGGTCGTTAATCACTCTGCACTTTATCACTACCCAGAGCTTCATACATCTGCCCCCAGGGATGGCGCTGCCACTCAGGGCTGCCATCAGAAGTTGTGGGGCCCAGTACAAACTAAAAAAGCAGGGCCCCCACCTACTCAACCCACCGAGCTTTGCCCCCCCCCTCCTCAAGACCAATGGATGGAGAGTGCAGCATGGAGCCCTACAGATATAAACACACAAACACAGCTACGTAAAACATTAACTAAATAATAATAAAAAATTATCATTCAAAATATTTTTTAAAATATAAGTTATTTTCAAAAGTTAAAAAAGCATTTTTTTAAAACGAATTTTAGCCATAGTGGTAATACAAGAACTACCATGATAGTTGTTAAATAGGCTTTCCCACGCATAGGCAATCTTATCACTGGTAATAACCCTTTAAACTGAGAAACAACCATAGTAAATGCTGTAACAAGGCTCCGGAACGTCTTGTGTCGCCCCCACCTCCTAGGTGCATGACATCATTATCTCATGCATAGAGGATAGGGCCGCCGAGTGCATGCTTGGAGTGTCCAAAAGACATTCTGGGAGGCACTGTCACAGGAATACTGGTTGCAGGGTGCCATTCCAGGCAACCTGCTAGCCATAAGCAAGGACCGTGGGCCAGCGGCGGTGTCGCCCACAGGGCCCTGTGCTGTGGTACCACTTGCACACCCTTAGTTACGGCCCTAGTTAGTTGCTTACATGCCATACATATATGTGTGTGTGTGATGAGCATATATCACCTATCACTCGCCTTTCAAACCACTAATCTGCTCCTCTGGAAAACTGGTTCTTTCAATCTTCAGATCCATAAAGGTGGATGGCTGTTGGTGTGTAAAACATTACAACCCCAGACAACACTTACACCCTCCCCCCTCCCACACACACACACATGAGCATATATAAGCAGTTGTGTATGTGTATATGTATATATATATATATATATATACACATACTCGTATATATATATATATATATATATATACTCGTATGTATATATATATATATATTAGGGGTGAGCGGGTTCGGATTTCTGAAATCCGAACCCCCCCGAGCCCCCCCGATCCGAGTCCGATCCGAGTCAGGCTCGACTTTTCCCGCCTGACTCGGATCTGAAATCGAGGCAAAACGTCATCATCCCGCCTTCCGAGTCTCGCGGGTTTTGGATCCTATATAAGGTACCCGCGTCGGCGCCATTTTCTCACTCGGCTGTGGACAGTGAAGAGGGAGGGTGGGAGTTAGGGCTGTGTAGTGTAGTGTAGTGTAGTGCTGCTGTTGTCCACTACTTCAAAGTCCATAGGGGCTGGCTGTGTTGTGCTGTGCTGCTGTTGTTAATAGGGGCTGTGTCCACTACTTCAAAGTCCATAGGGCTGGCTGGACTGTGTTGTGCAGTCAGTTCTCCATAGGGGCTGTGTCCACTCCAAAGTCCTGTGCAGTGTCCCAGTCCTAAAGGGGTGCTGTAGTGTTGTCCAGGGGGTGCTCTGTCCATCAGGGGTGCTCCCCCCAAGTGCTAAAAAAATAATATATTTTCTGTGTTTGTGAATTGTGTGCGCAGTAGCCGCACGTGCATCAACAAAGTAGTGCCAAGCGTGCGCCTGTGTCATAAGTAAAGGGCCGGCTGGCTTGACCGTTAAAGGGTGCTGTAACCCCCGAAAGTACACTCCAGTCCAAACCAAAAAAAAATTATTTTCTGTGTTTGTGAATTGTGTGCGCAGTAGCCGCACGTGCATCAACAAAGTAGTGCCAAGCGTGCGCCTGTGTCATAAGTAAAGGGCCGGCTGGCTTGACCATTAAAGGGTGCTGTAACCCCCAAAGTACACTCCAGTCCAAACCAAAAAAAAAATTATTTTCTGTGTTTGTGAATTGTGTGCGCAGTAGCCGCACGTGCATCAACAAAGTAGTGCCAAGCGTGCGCCTGTGTCATAAGTAAAGGGCCGGCTGGCTTGACCGTTAAGGGTGCTGTAACCCCCGAAAGTACACTCCAGTCCAAACCAAAAAAAAAATTATTTTCTGTGTTTGTGAATTGTGTGCGCAGTAGCCGCACGTGCATCAACAAAATAGTGCCAAGCGTGCGCCTGTGTCATAAGTAAAGGGCCGGCTGGCTTGACCGTTAAGGGTGCTGTAACCCCCGAAAGTACACTCCAGTCCAAACCAAAAAAAAAATTATTTTCTGTGTTTGTGAATTGTGTGCGCAGTAGCCGCACGTGCATCAACAAAGTAGTGCCAAGCGTGCGCCTGTGTCATAAGTAAAGGGCCGGCTGGCTTGACCGTTAAGGGTGCTGTAACCCCCGAAAGTACACTCCAGTCCAAACCAAAAAAAAAATTATTTTCTGTGTTTGTGAATTGTGTGCGCAGTAGCCGCACGTGCATCAACAAAGTAGTGCCAAGCGTGCGCCTGTGTCATAAGTAAAGGGCCGGCTGGCTTCACCGTTAAAGGGTGCTGTAACCCCCGAAAGTACACTCCAGTCCAAACCAAAAAAAAATTATTTTCTGTGTTTGTGAATTGTGTGCGCAGTAGCCGCACGTGCATCAACAAAGTAGTGCCAAGCGTGCGCCTGTGTCATAAGTAAAGGGCCGGCTGGCTTGACCGTTAAGGGTGCTGTAACCCCCGAAAGTACACTCCAGTCCAAACCAAAAAAAAAATTATTTTCTGTGTTTGTGAATTGTGTGCGCAGTAGCCGCACGTGCATCAACAAAGTAGTGCCAAGCGTGCGCCTGTGTCATAAGTAAAGGGCCGGCTGGCTTGACCGTTAAGGGTGCTGTAACCCCCAAAGTACACTCCAGTCCAAACCAAAAAAAAAAATATTTTCTGTGTTTGTGAATTGTGTGCGCAGTAGCCGCACGTGCATCAACAAAGTAGTGCCAAGCGTGCGCCTGTGTCATAAGTAAAGGGCCGGCTGGCTTGACCGTTAAGGGTGCTGTAACCCCCGAAAGTACACTCCAGTCCAAACCAAAAAAAAAATTATTTTCTGTGTTTGTGAATTGTGTGCGCAGTAGCCGCACGTGCATCAACAAAGTAGTGCCAAGCATGCGCCTGTGTCATAAGTAAAGGGCCAGCTGGCTTGACCGTTAAAGGGTGCTGTAACCCCCGAAAGTACACTCCAGTCCAAACCAAAAAAAAAATTATTTTCTGTGTTTGTGAATTGTGTGTGCAGTAGCCGCACGTGCATCAACAAAGTAGTGCCAAGCGTGCGCCTGTGTCATAAGTAAAGGGCCGGCTGGCTTGACCGTTAAAGGGTGCTGTAACCCCCGAAAGTACACTGCAGTCCAAACCAAAAAAAAAATTATTTTCTGTGTTTAGCCGCACATATATATCAAATCGATATAACATAAATGGAGGACCAAACTTTCTCCGATAAAAATAAAATAGAGAAAGATCAAGAACCACTTCCTCCTAGTGCTGAAGCTGCTGCCACTAGTCATGACATAGACGATAACATGCCATCAACGTCGTCTGCCAAGGCCGATGCCCAATGTCATAGTAGAGGGCACATACAATCCCAAATGGCAAAGTTCAGGAAAATGACCTTGAAAAAGACATTTAAATCAGCTGAAGAGAAACGTAAACTTGCCAATATGCCATTTACGACACGGAGTGGCAAGGAACGGCTAAGGTTGATCCCTAGTATGTTCATGACTAGTGGTTCAGCTTCACATGACGATGGAAGCCCTCCTCCCACTAAAAAAATCAAAAGAGTTAAGCTGGCAAAAGCACAGCGAAGAACTGTGCTTTCTAAGAAGATATCACAAATCCCCAAGGAGAGTCCAAGTGTGGTGGTGGTTGCGATGCCTGACCTTCCCAGCACTGGACGGGAAGAGGTGGCTCTTTCCACCATTTGCACGCCCCCTGCAAGTGCTGAAAGGAGCACCCACAGTCCACTTGCTGATATGCAAATTGAAGATGTCACTGTTGAAGTACAACAGGATGAGGATACTGGTGTAGCTGGCGCTGAGGAGGAAGTTGGCGAGGAGGATTCTGATGGTGATGTGGTTTGTTTAAATCAGGCTCCGGGGGAGACAGTTGTTGTCCGTGGGATGAAAAAGCCCATCACGGTCATGCCTGGGCAGAAGACCAAACATTCCACCTCTTTGGTCTGGCAATATTTCTATCCAAATCCGGACAACAACTGTCTTGCCATATGTACCATATGTAAAGGTGAAATAAGTAGGGGTAGGGACGTCAACCACCTAGGAACATCCTCCCTTATACGGCACCTGCAGCGCGTTCATAAAAAGTTACTGTCAAGTTCAGAAACTTTGGCTAAGACCGTAAGCAGTCCAGGGACACCTAAATCCCGTTGTCCTGTTGTATCCAAGCGCCTGCAAACCACACCGTCAACTCCCTCCTCGTCAATTTCCTCCTTAGTCAGGATCGGAAGTAGTCCTGCAGGCCATGTCACTGGCATGACTGACTCTCCTATCCGGGATTCCTCTGGAGGATCCTGCATTGCTACGCCTACTGCTGCCGCTGCTGCTGTTGCTGCTGCTGGGAGTCGTTCATCATCCCAGAGAGGAAGTAGAAACACCACTACTTTTACTAAACAATTGACCCTCCAACAGTCCTTAGCGAGGAGGATGAAGTACGACAGCAGTCATCCTGAAGCAAAATGTATAACTGAGGCCTTGACTGCTATGTTGGTGTTAGACGTGCGTCCGGTATCCGCCATTAGTGCAGTGGGATTTAGACAATTGATGGAGGTAGTGTGTCCCCGGTTCCAAATCCCGTCTAGATTCCACTTCACTAGGCAGGCGATACCGAGACTGTACAGAAACGTCAGAAAAAGTGTCCTCAGTGTCCTGAAAAATGCCGTTGTACACAATGTCCACTTAACCACGGACATGTGGACAAGTGGAACAGGGCAGACTAAGGACTATATGACTGTGACAGCCCACTGTGTAGATGTATCACCTTACGCAGCAACAGCAGCAGCGTCACCAGTAGCAGCATCTCAGAAACGCCAGCTCGTTACAAGGCAGGCTACGCTGTGTATCACCGGTTTCAGTAAGAGGCACACCGCCGACAACCTCTTAGAGAAACTGAGGGAAATCATCGTCCAGTGGCTTACCCCACTTAGACTCTCCTGGGGATTTGTGATATCTGACAACGCCACCAATATTGTGCGGGCATTACATCTGGGCAAATTCCAGCACGTCCCATGTTTTGCTCACACAATAAACTTGGTGGTGCAGAATTTTCTGAAAAGCGACAGGGGCGTGCAGGAGACGCTTTGGGTGGCCCGAAAAATTTCTGGCCACTTTCGCCATTCAGCGACTGCGTGCCGAAGACTGGAGCGCCAGCAAACACTCTTGAACCTGCCCCGCCATCACCTGAAGCAAGAGGTTGTGACGCGGTGGAACTCAACCCTCTATATGCTTCAGAGGATGGAGGAGCAGCAAAAGGCCATACAAGCCTATACATCCACCTATGACATAGGCAAAGGAGGGGGTATGCACCTGACTCAAGCGCAGTGGAGAATGATTTCCGTGTTGTGCAAGGTTCTCCAGCCCTTCGAACTTGCCACACGTGAAGTCAGTTCAGACACAGCCAGCTTGAGTCAGGTCATTCCCCTCATCAGGCTTTTGCAGAAGCAGCTGGAGAAAGTGAAGGAGGAGCTAAGACGGAGCGATTCCGCTCGGCATGTGGGACTTGTGGATGAAGCCCTTCATTCGCTTTGCCAGGATTCCAGGGTGGTCAATCTGTTGAAATCAGACCACTACATTTTGGCCACCGTGCTTGATCCTAGGTTTAAAGCCTATGTGGTGTCTCTCTTTCCGGCCGACACAAGCCTGCAGAGGTGCAAAGACCTGCTGGTGAACACACTGTCAGCTGAAGCGGAACGTGACACGTCAACGGCTCCTTCTTCATTTTCTCCCGCAACTGGGGCTGCCAGGAAAAAACTTAGGTATCCTAAGCAACCCGCTGGCGGTGATGCAGGGCAGGCAGGACCAAGTTTGGACATCTGGTCCGGACTGAAGGACCTGGCAACAATTTCTGACATGTCTACTGTCACTGCATATGATACTGTCACCATTGACAGAATGGTGGAGGATTACATCGGTGACAGCATCCAAGTAGGCATGTCAGACAGTCCATACCTGTACTGGCAGGAAAAAGAGGCAATTTGGAGGCCCCTGTACAAGCTGGCTCTATTTTACCTGAGTTGCCCCCCCTCCAGTGTGTACTCCGAAAGAGTGTTTAGTGCAGCCGGGAACCTTGTCAGCGAAAGGCGTAGGAGGTTGCTTCCACAGAATGTGGAGAAGATGATGTTCATCAAAATGAATTATCAGCTCTTCCAGGGAGACCAGCCTCCAGAAGGTACAGAGGGACCTGTGGTGGTGGATTCAAGTGGGGACGAGTTAATACTTTGTGAGGATGAGGATGTACACACTGAAGAGGGTGAGGAATCGGTGGATGAGGAGGATGAGGATGACATCTTGCCTCCGTAGAGCCAGTTTGTGCAGGGACACATTAATTGCCAGCTTGTTTTGTGGGGGCCCAAACGAACCAATCATTTCAGCCACAGTTGTGTGGCAGACCCTGGCGCTGAAATGATTGATTTGTTAAAGTGTGCATGTCCTGTTTATACAACATAAGGGTGGGTGGGAGGGCCCAAGGACAATTCCATCTTGCACTTCTTTTTTTTCTTTGCATTATGTACAGTTTGGGGCCTAGTTTTTCTAACTGCCATCCTGTCTGCCACTGCAGTGTCACTCCTAGATGGGTCACGTGTTTGTGCCGCCCACTCGTGTTGCTTAGCATAGTCATCCAGCTACCTCGGTGCAACCTTTTGGACATAAAAACACTATTGTGAGGTGTGAGGTGTTCAGAATAGACTGGAAATGAGTGGAAATTAAGGTTATTGAGGTTAATAATAGCATAGGAGCAGAGAAACCAACAAATTCTGTGATTTTAGCTGTTTTTATGCTTTTTTAAAAAAAAATACAGATCCAAAACACAAAACCCAGAACCCAAAACACGGAAGGGTGGTTTTGGCAAAACCAATCCAGATCCAAAACACGAAGAAAGATCCAGATCCAAAACCAAAACACAAAACACGAAAAGTGGCCGGTGCACACCCCTAATATATATATATATATATATTTGTTTGGCAAATAAATTCAATACATGCCGATAGAACATAGAATACAACCCGTATTAGTAATATACCCCACCGCACAAAATACTACTGCTCATACCCCCTGATGCTACAACCCTCAACCCACCTCACCCCCCCAAATTTTTTTATACAAACCCCATGATGCATTACTACATTCCCCAAACTACCTCCCCTACCAAATAATGGCCCTCATTCAGACCCATTCGCGAGCGGCTGTCCGCTCGCAAGTGGGTCGATGGTCCCCATTGTGCATGCGCACGACGGAGGGAGCTCCGTCGTGTGCATGCGCGAGACCCGACGAGCGAAGGACTTTCCTTCGCTCGGAGTGTCTCATCAAAGGGGGCGTGCTGTCGATGGTGACTGACAGCACGCCCCCTTTTGTGGGCGTGCCGGGGGCGTGGCTGCCAGACGGAGGCGTTCCCATGGGAACGCCTACCGTCTGAAGCCGGCCCCACTGACATCACTAGTGATGTCAGTGGGAGTGATTTTGGCTCTAATAGAGCCAAAATCACTCCTGGCCTTGCGGTTGAAAAACCCAACCGCAGGCTTTTGCTCGCAGTTTCGATGGTCGTGATGGTCAAGACCATCGCGACCATCATCCTGCACACTCGTATATGCTGTGGGTGGTGACCCACAGCTATACGAGCGTCCAGGAGGACGCTCCATATTAATGGAGGTGGGCCCTGATTCAGAGTGAGCGCTCTGGTCAGAGTGTCCGGCTCTGAATTAGGGCCAATATGTTTACAGCCCCTTGATAATTCAAACCTCCCAACCCACCTCACCCCCTCATGAATATGAATATAGAGCCATCCTTAGCAGTGGCATAACTAGAGTATTTGGAGCATAGGGCAAAGTGAATAATTGGAGCCCCCCCAACTATGTGTGCCCCGGGAAAAGTGGGCATGGCCACACACAAGGGGCGTGGTCACTGAAAAATAACACACAGCCATTTTTCGTCACTCTGGGAAGATTCCTTTCCATTCCATATGCACCATAATACTCCCAATAGTAGTGCCCTTTTGCAATGCCCCCAGTAGCATTGCTCCTTATGTAATGCTCCCAGTAGTAGTGCCCCTTATGCAGTGCTCCCAGTAGTAGTGCCCCTTATGCAATGCCCCCAGTAGTAGTGCCCCTTATACAGTGACTCTAGTAGTGCCCCTTATACAGTTCATCCAGTAGTGCCCCTTCTGCAGTGCCTCCAGTAGTAGTGCCCCATGCACATAACACACAGACACACATAATTATACTTACCCGAATCCCCGCTCCTGTGCCCACCGCTGTCCGCTCCTCCAGTCCCTCTTGGTGCTATGGGAGAGACATCCTCTCCCTTCACCCACTGCGGGAGCTGGAAGGTGGAGCCCATGAGTGAGCTCCAGCCTCTACTCTGGCCCTGGGTACAGCAGCCAATAAGAGTTTGTCTGACTCTTATTGGCTGCAGTGCTAAAACAAACACACCGCCAATGGTGGTGGCGTGTTTGTGTTAGTGTGTAGTGTCACAGACCGCACTGACCTGGATGGTGGCACCCCCTGCTCTGTTGGGTCTGCCAGCACCCAGGGCATGTGCCCCACTCGACCCCCCTAGATATTCCACTTATATTTAGGTACCTGTGTTTGCAGCATAAGTATTGTATGAGGCTCTGTCTTTAGCATCTTCCCTCACACACCAGAACCTGCCTGCAGTAGAGAAGGAAAAGCAGCACAGTTTCTGGGGCTTTTTCAGAGTTGGGAGCAGTGGCAGGTTTTACCTAGGGTATAATCCACCACCTGCAGGGAATGCCTAGCAGTGGCAGTGACTTCCCATTCCAAAGCCCTCCTTGCTAATCACAGCTGGACAGGAAGGGGCATAGCAACAGGGCCAGTCCAAGCCCAATTTTTTTTTTGCACCTTAGAGGTATATTTGTGTTTGCCGAAGGCAAAAAAATTAAAGGGGTGTGGTCTCGTGGGAAAAGCTATGTATGTATGTGTATATATATATATATATTAGGGCTGTGCAGGCTCGGATTAGTTCGGATTTTCTCGCCAAATTCAGATTTTTTTCCCGCCAAAAATCGGGTCTCAGAAAGAGGCAAAACGTCATCTTTCATGGACAAAAGTCCAAGATAGGTCCACACTCACGACTTAATACAAAATCTTGCGGGGGTGACCAACCTATATAAGACAAAGTCCTACTGATGCAACCATATAGAAGGAACTCCGGGGTGCACTCACCAGACTTCTTAAAAATAGCCTTTATTGTTAGTCCATAAAAATGATTATAGCAGCAGCAAAATGTTCAACCAATTGTAAAGTCAAAGATAGGTCCACACTCACGACTTAATACAAATTCTTGCTGGGGTGACCAACTTTACAATTGGTTGAACATTTTGCTGCTGCTATAATCATCTTTATGGACTAACACTAAAGGTTATTTTTAAGAAGCCTGTCTGCAGTCTCCCCACAGGGTCACGACACTTACCAGCCTGCTTTTTCATCCAGCTGTTGCTCACTGCTCCCACCCACAGTCACAGCATGCGTGGTCTTTGTGGAATAGGAGCGGGTGCCGCAGCCAGCTTCTGCTGCTCTGTAGTGTGAGGAGGAGCCACCAGTGAGGAAGGTAAGGGCTGTGCGGCAATGGCAAAACAGGCAGCGCCGCACTTCTAACGCTGCACAGCCACAGCCCAATTAACATAGATCCCTGGCCCTTGCTCTGCAGCTACAGAGGCACAGCTCAGATATCGCCCCCGGAGTGCCCTAAGCGTGGCCACAGTAACAGGGCCATGTCTGCTAATGAGAGAGGAGTTCCAGCCCATCAGTAAGTGAAGGGCAGCCCTGAGAGGTCCTGGTTGGGCAGCAAGCCAGGCTGAGTGCAGCACTGGGGACAGGGCCGGATTGAGCCTTCAGGGGGCCTTGGGCACGTGAGACAGGGGGCAGAGTTGTCATCCAGCGGCTATTCAAGGCGCTTTCTGCTGGCTGGTAGCAAGACCTATGGGGGCCCCATAGCAAAATTACAAAGGACCACCCCCCCGTGCAAATTATTTTACAGTTTATCCATTTTGATTGTAAATTATCTAATATATGCACTATCTGCCTACTTAGCTGACATGCAGGATTAAATGAATGGTGATTAGCATATTGTAAGCATTATAAATGGAAAAATATATATTTTAAATAATTATAGTCTTCCTAATACTAAATGTTTATTTTATATCATGGTATATAAGAAGGTACATGAGAAATCTATGGTTCACTAATAGACAGCTAGTGGCTGGACCAGTGACAGCAGATACTCTGCAACAGCACTCATAGGCGGTCTGGACCCCATTGCCGCCCCTTTCTCTGCACCTATTGTCTGAGATCTGCTGCAAAACTGGGCTGGTGTGTAGGCATATATTGGGGATTCAATCTGCGTCCAGGTCTCCAGTAGGATTGTGTCTGGACTGGAGTCGGATCCTCAGAGGATTGGACAAGTGTGTACCCATCTTAAGTCATGTAATGTCATATCAGATGAATGATTTGCTTTATCCATTGTTTTCTAAATTAAAAACTGCAGATAAAATGGAAGGAGGTGTCTGAAGGGGTAAGGGTGACTTGCCAAAATTTGTTATAAAGTCCTTACCTTAAGATGCTATTCAAATTATTTTTCTGAAGAAGTTGCTGATCAGGATTGGAAGATATAATCCAAAATTCATATCAGTAGTCGTTATCCAAAGACGCTTAAATAAAGCAGGAACTTCTCAGAGAGAATCAATGTAGGACTGAATGTCACCACAAAATGGCTGCCAGTAGCTGGGAATGCTTTATATAGGGCTGTGACCTGCATTGTGACATCACAGTGCATGCAGGCAGCAGCTAGAGATGGCTGTAGCTTAGATCAGGTCTAGGCCCAGATGCCCTGCGGCAGCACTCTGGTGAGAATAGAAAAAGACGAGATTCAAGAGATGTTAGAGTAACTCAGTGCAGGGAGAGGGCTGGGCCTCAGAGGCGACCTGGGCCCGTAGCAGCCGCACTCTCTGCACCTGCTATAGCTACACCCTTGCGGACAGGCAATCTCAGGGGGAGGTGTTTTCTCCTTCTGGGATGTCTAGTCCAGACTGCAATTAGCAGAGAGAGTGCTTCCAATGGCAATCGAGATCCCGTGCATGTGCACAAGCCAGCTGCATAAACTGCCATAGAGCAGAGGAGCAGTTACCCCGTGATTTGCAGGTAGGAGGTGCCGCTGGTTGGAAGCAAAGCAAAATAAAAAATAAAATAGGAGCAACTTTGCAAACGGGCAAATCGTGTTCCAATGCAAGGTGCAAATAAATGTATTCTCATTTAGCATGCACAGTAACTACTGGGTACATTTGCATGTAGCTCACAAATAATGGACAACTTTATTTTTACACTGCCATTTCAATCTGAGCTAGGACACGTCATTCCAACTCTACATTTCTCTGCACATTTGAAATGTACCAACCTGCAATGCAACATGGTTTTACCAAGAAGTGAATTTGCTCCTTTTTGGCCTTTCTCCCAACCCTTCATCAGCCCCTTTGTACAGAGTTTTGGAAATGAAAGCCTGAATGAAAGTGTGGCAAAATCTTTTTATAGATGGATGCATAAGAATTTAGTATGCACAAACCTTACAAAAAAGTGCAAGTTTCACTAAAAAAATATGCTTAGGTCAACTCTTATCAGTGCTTTCCTCACTCTCTTTGGATTAAAAGTTGTAAAAGAATTCTAGAAAGGAACTGAGTAGGTTATTGCCAATGGTAAGAGGATACCATTTCATTAGGTCTTGTCAAACTTATACTTGAATAGGAAACATTGGCATTGATGGTGGTTGGAGCAGTTGATTTGGTTGGGTTGAGAAATTATTCATTTATATTAATGATGTGCTTGGGTTTTACAAATTGAGAAAATGGAAGGGCATCTTTAAGCGGTTTTGGATGTGCACTACTGGCTAAAAGGAAATTATTCCTATCAGTAGGTATCCACCATTCTATGTATCATTATAGTTTTTTCTTCTCCACTTAGGTTCCATTGTGTTCACTACTATGCCTAGATCTGTTGGTTCTTAATAATATTGTTACCACTTGTATATTCAGTTAATGACACTGACACTATGTGCCAAATGTAATAGGGTGTCAGTTTTAGTAACAGTACAAACTCGCACTTTCTCGCACTTTTAAAAAGTGCGAGTTTGTACTGAAACTCGCAAATTCAATAGCCTGCGAACTTTTCAGCTCGAGGCTACTGCATTTGCGAGTTTACGCGAGTTTAGGACTATGTAAACTGACACCTTTTAATGCAAGTAGCATTAAAAAGTGCGAGTTTTAGAGAAGCCATCACAGATCAGTGAGATCCATGATGGCTTCTGTGTGTGTTAAAAAAAAAATCGTGCACCCCCTCCCCAAAAGCATAACCAGCCCTGGGGTTTATAAAGCCTGTTCTGGTTCTAAAAATACAGGGGCCACAATGTGTAGGGGGCCCCTGTATATTAAGAACCAGCACAGGGCTTTGTTGAGCTGGTCCTGGTTCTGGAAAATCAGGGGACAAAACGAGTAGGGGTCCCCTGAAAGTTCCAAAACCAGCACCGAATTCTTTCTGGGGGGGGGGGATAATGCCACAGCCAGGTCTATGGGAGACACAGGCTGACCGAATTCAGCCAATCAGGGAGCTGCTCCGACGGAGATGCTCCCTGATTGGCTGGCGGCCCCTTCAATGACGGGTCACACATGTGCCTCGGTCATTTACGCAGAGCATAGGTATGTGTACACATACTACACACATACCTTTGCTGTGTCCGGCATGGATCGGGTTTTTTTCGGTTTGTTGTTTTAACCCCTGGATTGCCTACTTGGACAAGAGGACGCGATCGACGCATAGGAGAGGTGAGTATGGATTTTTTTTAAGGTACCCCTATGGATTACTTCGGATACTAGGTGAGTATGTGTGAGTGTGAGTGTGCATGTATGTTTTATTAAAATTTTACATTCACGGTGTGAGTTTGTTTATATACGTATTTCTTTAGTTGTGGAACTTCAAGTGCCAGCGGGCCCGTAATGCCCCGCATGCTGGTATTTGTGATTCTCCAAATACCAGCATGCGGGGGAGGCTTGCTGGTACTTGTGGTTCTACAACTAAAGACAATATTTAACCCTTAATTTAACACACAACACTAACACTAACAACCCGGCACCCACCACCCTAGGGTGCCGGTGATAGCCCCGAGGCTATCAGTCTAGGCCTGGGGTGCCCTGGAGAGGGGGGCCCCTTTATTGGGGGGTCCCCAACTCCCCAGGGATTCCTGGCCTGGGCTGACTAGCGGTCAGGGATAATGCTTTGGCCGGGGAAAGAGTTTGGTGCTGGTTCTGAAATTTTCAGGGGACCCCAACTCATTTTGTCCCCTGATTTTCCAGAACCAGGACCAGCTCAACAAAGCCCGGGGCTGGTAAGGTTTTTGGGGAGGGGGTGCACCTATTTTTTTTTCAATTTAAAAACCTTTTACATAAGTACACACAGAAACATGTACATATCTCATGGATATGTGCATGTTTCAGTGTTAATCTGACCTGCTCACGATGTACTCGCTACTCTGAAGCAGGTCTATCATTTGGGGACTTTTGGTTATCTTTTTTTTGCGAGTCTGAAACTGACACTCTATTACATTGGGCAAGTTGATTGTTTTCAACGTGAAAACATCTGGATGCGAGTTTGAGAATGGGGAGTTTTAGTACCTCTGAAAAGTGCGAGTTTTAGTGAACAGACACCCTAATACACTGGAGAGTTGTGAAAAATTGCGAGTTTAGCACCAAACTCGCAATTTACCAAAACTGACACCCTATTACATTTGGCCCTATATTTTTATCCGCTTGCCATATAAATGTAAACACACAGGGCCTGATACAGTAGCGATTGCAACTGCGATTACGCACGCAATCGGATGATTATTGCACTCTGCACATGCGTATGCATTGCAATGCACGTGCGCAAAGACTCCACTGCGATTGGGACTGCGATCGCAGTGACTACACAGACCCATCGCAGAGTGATTGACAGGAAGTACTGTTTGCAGGTGGTGACAAGGGGGGGTGGTCGGCGAAACGTAGGCATGCCAGTGCGTTTGAACACCGTTACAGGGGCGTGCATAAATTAGCCACTGCTATGCCATACGCAGCTTGGGCTTTCTCTGCATGCGATGAGGTTAGCAATTTCTGAGTAAGGTCAGAGCTTGTGCAAGTGTGCGTGAGGCTGCGATTGTACTCAATGTCACCGATGGTTTTGCAGTCTTGCTAAGTATTACGGATTTGTGTAAGGTAAAGGGGACGTCCTTACGTTGGGCTGCAATGGCATTGCGACTGCAATCATTAGCATATCTTCGCAGTGAGACTGCGTGCTTAATCGCTATTGTGATCACAATAGTGATCCTTACTGAATCAGGCCCACAATTTATTTTTTTTTTATCTAGCCACGGAGAGTGCTGATGTCACTTCCTATGTGACGAGCTGAGTTTACCGGACATGGGGAAGCGACGTCCTGCAATGAGGGTGACGGGTGGTAATTATCCTGGTGAGTAATGCACTTTATTTTATACTGTATCACTTGACAAAAGCGCTGAATTGTTGCACCTCACTTTGGTCTGAATGGCTATATATATATATATATATATATATATATACATACACACACGCACATGTATATATATATATATATATATGTAGACAAAACAGAAAAACTTTTGCTATCGGCGCTAACAATAATATACTGCAAATTTATGTGTGTGCAGCAAATAAAACAAAGGGGATTTTGTCATGATTTGATCAAAGCACTTAAGCCTGCAGCCCAGCATCAAGGGACCCCATTTTTCTACAGGTCCCTAACACTAGCATATATGCCTAGCACATCATTACATTGCAGTTAAATGTACTCACCTCCTAGATACAGAGGGACACATCTATACAGGGCTGGCTGTTAGCCACACCCAACTAGGCTTTTTATAGCCTTATTTGAAAGCTGCCATGATAGCACAAGGCAAAATTTTGAAACCAAACAGAAAAGAAATATGCCCGCGCTCGGTTTTACCCATATCATACATGGTACCAGCAGCATGGCAATATTAATGCCATATATGTATACAAAACAGAAAAACTTTTGCTATCGGCGCTAACAATAATATACTGCAAATTTATGTGTGTGCAGCAAATAAAACAAAGGGGATTTTGTCATGATTTGATCAAAGCACTTAAGCCTGCAGCCCAGCATCAAGGGACCCCATTTTTCTGCAGGTCCCTAACACTAGCATATATGCCTAGCACATCATTACATTGCAGTTAAATGTACTCACCTCCTAGATACAGAGGGACACATCTATACAGGGCTGGCTGTTAGCCACACCCAACTAGGCTTTTTATAGCCTTATTTGAAAGCTGCCATGATAGCAAAAGTTTTTCTGTTTTGTATACATATATGGCATTAATATTGCCATGCTGCTGGTACCATGTATGATATGGGTAAAACCGAGCGCGGGCATATTTCTTTTCTATATATATATATATATATATATATATATATATATATATATATATATATATATATATATATATATATATATATATATATATATAGGCTCTGCACTCACCTAATTTTTATTCCAAACTATATTATGTTTCATTTAAATTCAGGGAATGTTGTTCAGGTTGGTTGGGGTTATATGGGAACCATGCCAGATTCTCTGGACAGATGAGACAATCTGCATGTGGGAAAGTTTTTGGCCAATCTCGTGAGAAATGTTTGTGAACTTGACAAAGTTTGGGAACGTATTTCTCTTTATTTTTTTAATTTAAGAAATGTGGAACAGACTGTTATAAATGAATCAGCAGCTGCATATGGGCAAAAACAGTGATTTACAAATTGAAAAGTTTTTTGACCTTTGTTTTAAATACTTCTAAATAACTTACCTACTAATACTCACTTGGATGTTCTTATTTTAAAGTTCATGATTATTTTCCTCGGCCAACAGTATATTATTCCTTATCTGCTGGACAGCACATAATATCTTACAAAACATAAACATGTTAAATATTTTAGGGGAAAGGTGCCTAGACTGCACACCCTAGCTCTTTCTAATGGGATGTGCTATCTAGAGTTCTAACATAGAAAAAAAAGAGAGACCAGATGCAGCATACAACCATTAATAATTATACATCATATATGAGGTTTTTGCATAAATAAAAAAAAAAGTTATGAGCTTACCCACCAACGTCAAGGTAACTTCATCGGGTAAGTCCCTAACACTATGAGGTTCATGTTTGGTACATGGGGCACCCCGAAACCATCCCAGTTATGGGGTTTGAACTGCCCTGACTGGACTTCTTTGGGGCATCACCACTTAACACTTATTTTTAACACTTTATATCACTCTGTTTTTTATTTATGCTACATTTTCACATATTTATTTTTCATTTTTCTAACACTAACAACACTAAGCAGCCACTTTCACTTACCTAACACTTCACTGCTATTTTTATTTTATTTTGTGTGGTGCCCTGGGGTATTTTGGCTGAGATGGCTTGGGGGTGCCCCATGCCCCAGACATGAACCCCTATAGCAGGGCAGTTTCTAGGGTTTGAGGCTCCCAGTCAAAATGCGCCCCCCCCCCGAAGCAGTAATATTGTGGAGTGGGCGTGGCCTCATCGTGAGGGGATGTGGTATCACAGTAAGGGAGTGTGATCCCGAAAGACCACAGAATGACAGCCACTGTGACTACTGAGTACTGGGTTGGCTAACCTGTCAGGGGCAAAGTGCTGAAAAATATATGTAGTTAAACAAAAGACAGACAGCATGCGCGCCCAAGGCGCGCGCTCAAAAAATGGGGTGTGGCCTAGCTGTCACAAGCCCACGCCACATTTCTGTGTGCATGCCTTTGGTGTGACATTTGCAGAAGTATGACCTTGCATCACACTCGTTTTTAGTCGCGTTGGGAGCGAACCCAGCACATTCAAAATACAAGCCAGATCCACATAAAATACACTGAAATAAGCCAGGTTCACATAAAATACACTGCAACAAACCACTGCCACATAAAATACACTGCAACAAACCACTGCCACATAAAATACACTGCAACAAACCACTGCCACATAAAATATTGGAAAAGCCAGAGGCGCATAAACTACGTTTTAAAACCACATCCACTTCAATTACATTATTAAATCCAGAACCACATAAAACACATTGAAAAAACATGATTCACATAATACACACTTCATTCCAGCCCCCTCCCTTACCATTCCATCCCGACAGGTCTTAGGCTTCCCCCCCACTGGCTCTCAGGCAAAAGTGCCCATTATGCAGTGCCCCCTGTAGTTGTCCCCATATGCAGTGTCTCCTGTATTTATGCCCCTTATGCAGTGCTCACAGTGGTAGTGCAACTTATGCAGAGCCCACAGTAGTGGTGTCCTTTATACAGTGCACCCAGTAGTAGTGCCCCCAGGAGTGGTGCCCCCTATGCCATGCCAACATTAGTAGTGCCCCCTGTAGTCATGCCCCCATCAGTAATGCCCCCAATAGTAATGGTCCCTGTTGTAGTGCCCCAGTAGTAGTGTCCCCAGTTGTATTGCCCGAAATAGTAATGCCCCCTGTAATAGTGTCCCCAGTATTAATGCCCCTGTATTAGTCCCCCCAATAGTAATGCTCCCTTTGTACTAGTGCCCAAAGTAGTAAAGCCCCAAGTAGTAGTGTCCCCAGTAGTAGTGCCCCTGGGCCCTGAGTAATGCCCCCAGTAGTGGTACCTCCTAAGCAATACCCCCAGAGTAATGTCCCCAGTAGTAGTGCCCGGGTGCCCCCAGTAGTGGTGTCTCCCCCCGCAGAAGTGCCCCCAGAGTAATGTCCCCAGGCTGCCTGCACATAAAAAAAAAAAAACAGTAACACTTACCTTCAGCCCCGCTCCGGCGTCCGCTCCGCTGCTCCTCTGCACTATGGGAAAGACGTCATGACGTCCTCCCATAGTGCACACTGGGGGAGCCGGGAGCCGGAAGCCGGAGCCTCCGTCTCTCCGGCTGCTCTGCTCTGCTCTGCCGGGCACCCGCTGGTAACTGAATCTCAGCGGGCGCCCGGCAGTTAATAGGCTGTTTCTGCTGCAGGTCGGAGGCGGCGCGCCCCGTGCGATTGTACGGGTCGCCTGCCCCTAGAAACGGCCCTGCCCTATAGTTTTAGGGACTTACCCGGTGAGGTTACCTTGATGTTGGTGGGTAAACTCATAACTTTTTTGAAATTTATGCCCAAATCTCATATATGATGTATAATTATTAATGGTTGTATGGTGCATCTGGTCTCCCTCTTTTTTCTATGTTAAAACAAAAACATGGTCGCAGTGTGGACTTGGACATAGTGTATTTGACAAACAGGGACCTTTTGTAGGAGGTAATGGGGATGGTGACTCAAACGGAGGCGCGTTGCGACCATTTTGGTGGCTGTGCCTGCGACTGCAAATTTGTATACAGTGGTTAAGGCTCCAGCCATTCTGAGTAACCATATGGTTTCTCAGAACATCGATGCTCCGACACAGGGTGCGTCTGTGTACGCAAGCGGCTGGACTTCGGACACCACTAGTGTGGGTGTCTCTATACAAATCTCAGGGGGCTGCTACATTTTCATATTTGTGCGCACCCGCTGCGTACTTATATTGTTATATAGCGTAACAATGTATATTGTTTAATATAGTATAATTAAAATAGCAGTATAATTTCACTGTGGAAGTGTTGTTCATTTGTTACCATCTTTTCTTTTTTTTAGGTCAGGATTGGATGGATCATACAGTATAAATTGCACAGGATTACTGAGAAAGGACAACATTAGGGCCTTTTTAATGCTGCACTTAAAGGTAGTTACATTTTCATTAATCTTGAATGGTGTTAATGCCATGGCCAGGATTACAGCTGACTTTCAATCGTCGTGTTGCCAAAGTGTGAAGAGATATTTTCTTCCCTTCTTTTCCTAGGCAAAAGGCACATTTTATTATCTATTATCATTTATCACTGGATATAGGGTGGATAGCACAGATAGCAAGTCCGTTATATTTCTTAAATTTGGCTGTGACACAACTGACCTTGCCCTATATATGTGTTAGCTTGCCAAATGGTACTTTACATATGGAAAAAGGGCCTGATTCAGAGCCACTCGTAAGCGGCAGCTCGTTCGCTCCGAGCGATGTTTGGCCAACTCCGCATGCGTACGGATCGTTATACGCATGTGCGAACCAGTCAGTGCGGTCGAAATTCATGTGCTTGCAAAATAGCGAATGCCTGATAAATTGAGTGACAGAATGAGGCGTATGTGGGTGGTAACAGGGGAAGGTGCTTGAAAACGGGGAGTGGAAATCAGAACGCAGGCGTGCTTAAAGGTCAAAATTGGCGTTTTATGGGTGTGCATAATTAAAACAGCAGCGTCATTGACCACGTCACTGGGTTATTTTATAGCCAGAACTGCTCGCAAAATTGTGGTAGCAAAAACCAACCACAAGAATAGCGAGCAGTTCATACGCTGGTCGATGTACTCGATTAATCTAATAAATAGCGGACATGACGTAGGATGCGATCGGCAAGGGGGCTTAGTTTCCCAAAAAGCGACTGCAAGTTTTGTTTGCTCGTTCAGACCTAGAGGCATGAACAGACCGCAAACAGCGAACGGTTCATTTGAATAGCCACCCCTATTTTCGGGACGAGCGAGCGCTAATTGCGTCCGGCTCTGAATCAGGCCCAATGTCTCAATATACAGAGATAAACATCACTGTTACTGCATGTCACAGACATAGGGGCAGATTTACTAAGGCGCTGGTCGTCAAAGCCACTGTTCTTTAACGGCTTTGAAAAAAATAAAATAAAAAAGCTAAACCAGCCTGGTGTAGCATTTGTTGCTATTGCTATTTTAATATTGTCTGTCAAAGCTGCTGATGATCGATGGCGTTGACAACCTGCACCTTAGTAAATCTGTCCCATATTGTTTCTCCTATATTTCCGATATTCCCCATTGCACATGGTTGCATGAAGTTAGCCATCTTCTGGGCAGGTGTGTATATAAATGTCTTTTTTTGGTGCAAATAGATATGGAACCAATGTACAAATCAAAACACACAAATCCTTTTGGTAACTGCGGCAGCAGTCTTTCTGTATGTCCGTGTGGCAGCCGGATTAATGTGATCTAAAAAAAGGCTTTGGAAAGAACATGCGCCTAATAGTGTAGTAAGTTAAAATATGAGATGCACATGCTCTAAAATAAATGTACGTACCAAATAAAAAATCTTTTAAGCTTATCTAAGATTCCACACAGGGAAGTCGATAGATGAGATGAACCTGGGATTCTGATGATTAGGAACCAGAGCCAGATGAGAAAGATAATATAGTGCAATATTTCTTATATTAGTTATGTGGCAATAATAATATAATATGCGTACCAGAAAGCACTTGAAAAACAGCATGTAATCAAAGATTCCTGATCGCTACTCCAATATCCCTTGGTAACCCCAACACCATTCACATGGGTAGGTTATGAGCTTTAAACCAAGCAGAGATGACCCATCATCAGTGGTGATTTCCAAAAGGGATCTGCATATAGCCAGTGTTCTAGAAGAGGCTGGTATAATGGTACCAACGCGTTTCATCCTGCTGGACTTCCTCGGGGGTATTTCAATTAATTGAATAGTAAAGAGAGTGTTAATATCCCAAAAAAACAGGCAGGACCTCATCAAACCATACCCACTCCCCCAGCATATCTGGAAGTCTCCCTGTCTTTTGAGAGAGTAGATGAACCTCTTAGAACTGCGCTCTTTCCCAGTGAAATTGCTTGATGATGCAGTTTGCAGTGAAATGCATCTGACCCTGCACCCTGCAATGTAGTTCAATGTTGCAATTTATGGCAGGACTGTGATGACACAACTCACTCCATGGCTGGGATGTACTAATCTTGCAGTATCCCACCAGTCACCGCAAAAATACTAATTGTATATGTACTAACATATGCAATTAGTATTGCAAAGGACAGCTCTTGCAAAGCTGCCGACCGCCGGGTGAGAGGGTCTCCGCGGGTCTCCTCCCCCTCCTAGCCACGGGAGCTTCCTGCAGGAAGTCCCGGGCTCCTCCTCCTCCTCCCTGCACTGGGAAGAAGAATAGGAGAAGGAGGCAGGGGACCCAGGAGGAGCCCGAAGGAGGCTGAGGTGAGTGGGGCCGGCAGTGAGAGGTGCTGGGCGACTGCAGAGCGGCGAGGCAGCGGTGAAGCAGCGGGAGCGGAATGCAGTAGAAGCCCATAGGCTTCTATAGGGTAACGCGTTACCCTCTGCGTCGAAAATCGGGCGGCCGGGGCTTAGTACATATGAATTGTGGTAAAACTCCCCAAAACGGGTTTTTTTACCGCATTTTTCCTTTAGTACATCCAGGCCCATGTCTCCTGCACCATCCATCTATGCCAGTCTTCTGGTTTATTAAATTGTCAACATTTATACATCAAGCTGAAAGAAGTATTCCAGCTTTCGAGAGAGGCTTCTCACTTTCTGTGAAAGAACAATTGATAATTCATTAACAGGACCTTAAGCCCACACAAATAAAATCATTTAAATCATACTAGAGACATCATTGTGGGAATTATCACATGGAATGAGGGATACATACAGATGTATCCACATACATCTTACTTTCTTGCGCGTTAAACAGACCTTCTAGTCGTGCCATACCATGGCGTGAGTTGGTAGCGCCAAGCGTCTTTTCATGCGACTTTTTACCTTTAAATGCATCTTATTCACAAAATGGTGTGAATAGGACAATCAGGACAATCAGCTTCTGCTGATTAAAATGATATGCAGCATGTCAGAATGTCACATATCATTTTAATCAGCAGAACGCATTTGAAGGTAAAAAGTCACACAAAAAGACACATGTATGATTGTGGAATGTGGACACATCTGTATTTATAATTTATTTTATCTATTCTGCTGTATGTGTTAACATCTGCCATTAAGCTTTTATTCACTGTGCAATTTTGGGGTTAGATTTTGAAAAACTGTATGACAGCTAGACTTTAACAAGGAAGATTCAAGGATCCAGCCTGAAAATATCTCAATTATAGACAAAATGATGGAAAATATGGCATGCTATAGAATTAAGCAAGGATAAATACTTCAGTAATATATGGGCTTTGGCATATAATAACAGTTTGTACAGGCATGGGATAAAGACCAAGCTAAAATTTGGGGGACTAACATAGTAGATGATATTATGAAAGTGTGGAAGAGAAATGATAAATTAGTAAATCTTATGTAATGCTTTGTATCAACACTCTGCTTGCCTTTGGTGCATTATTTCATACCTGTCCTGTGTGTTATCCGTTTCTTCTTCATTTATTCAAAATTTGATAACTTTTTGTCACATTTTTCAAACTTATTTTGTTGCTGCATGTTTGTTTGGAGCATGTTTTCAGCTGAAGATCTAAGACTGTCTTTGTACCAAATGTTTCTTTATTGCTTATGTTGTAGGGTTATATTTAAGCAAACATTTACTGCAAAGCAACATTCCCACACGCATCTGCAAGGTCCTTGCTGTCTGTTTATACTGGCAGAATATATCAGCCCACAGAACAGTTACAATCTGTTGCTCAACAGTCAAAATAATACGTCATCCTGCATATAATTTAACTGTTTTAGTAGTTAGGCTCTAGTATCAGAATACTGGTCTAGTGTTCCATAATATTTTTTAATAATAAAAAACATGAGACACGTTAGTCACATACTTGTGGGCTGAAGCCACTCCTGTATACAGTATATGTAAGAATTTAATTTTTGTGGTAGGTGATATTTTGTAAGTAGGTAATCATATTAATAATATTGCTTGGGGCTCTATTTTTATTACTACACTCACATAAGTAAGGATACACTCTTGCTTGCACTGCTTTGGCTTGCTTTAAGTAGCAACAACTGTGTAACTTCTGCTGTAATACAACCATTGCATATCAGAAGAGTATTGCACAGTGATATCGCTAAATCAGAAGCCCGTTTTCTGTCCAGCAGTTGATTTATTGCATCTGGATGCCCATGTACCAGACGTGACTGCCCACTTGATGAGCGGACTGTGGGCCTGATTCAGAGCCGGACGCTCTTTGAGAGCGCTCGCTCTGAATCAGGGGGTCCCTTTTTTTAAAAAAAGACGGCCTCCTGGCCGCTCGCATAGCTGTGGGTGATCACCCACAGCTTATTCGAGTGGCCAGGTGATGGTCAAGATGGTCAAGACCATCGCGACCATCGGGCTTGCGACGAGACCCTTGTGGTAGGGTCTCGTGACCGCAAGCCCCAGTGGACTTCCTGCTCTAATAGAGCAGGAAGTCCACCTACTGACATCACAAGTGATGTCAGTAGGGCCGCCCACAAACTGCAGGCGTTCCTTCGGGAACGCCTCCGTTTGTGTAGCCACCCCCCTGCCTCGTCTACAAAACGGGGCGAGGTGTCGATCAACATCGACAGCCGCCCCTTTTGTAGTGAGTCCTAGAGCGAGAGAAGTTCTCTCTCGCTCCGGGGCTCACGCATGCGCACGCTGGAGCTGGCTCCGGTGTGCGCATGCACAGTGGGGGACCATCGACCCGCTTGCGAACGCTGTGCGCTCACGAGCGGGTCTGAATCAGGCCCTGTGTGACAACTTTGCTTCAGTGTTTCTGCTTTTTAGCCTGTACAAGAAGTGATCTGTAGGCTCCTCAGCGAGAATTTCTGAACCATGCTCATTTGTGCATACTTTGCTGCATTAGTTACACCTCTCAGGAGTAAGATGCTTCTCTCTAATCCAGTACATAGAATTCATATTTAACAACAATAATGTAACATTTCTTCATGGTTCACTTATATAGAACTATTTCTTATTTTTATTAATCTATTTGATTGAAAAACTCATGGCCCCGGACATAAGAAATTTTTCTATTTTGAGTATGTATAACAACTTTATTCTTAGTATGTATGCTGCTTGGCATTTTATTAGCGATGCCATTTGGAGAATCTAGGGGGTAAATTACTAGGATTCGAGTTTGTTTGAGTTTTTTTTTTAATCTCGATTTGCATCGCCGAATCTCGGGTGAATTTCCCATTTTTCATCTCGCAAATTTACTAAGAAGTGAGTTTAGCTGAAAGTGAGTTTTCCGATGGTGAAGCAGATCAAGATTTTTCCCCCTAGCAGCAAGTTTAGATGAGATTACTCACCCAAGATTGCAGTGTTATCTCTCTGCAAAACTCTCCCGAACAAGCAGCCTGCACATATCAGTGAGATATGTGGAGGCTGCTTGTGTGTTGTATCTGGTAAAAATGGGTTAAATGTTTTTTTAAAAAAATGACATAGGGTCTACCACCAAAAGCATAACCTGCCCCGGACTGGTCAGCCAGTCCTGGGTCCAAGAATTACGGGGAACAAAACAAGTAGGGACCAGCACCTGGCTGCAGGGCCAGTGCTGGTTTTAAATATAGGGGGAAAAAAATAGCGTAGGGGTCCCCCTATATTTAAAACCAGCACTGGACCCAAACAGACCGGGGTGTAATGCCACAGTCAGGAGACCCTTTTACCTGGTCTCCATGGCCAAAGCATTCTCACCCCAAGCCGGTCAGGCCAAGTTAGGGATCTCAGGGGAGGTGGGGACCCCCCAAAAAAGGTATCCCCCTCTCCCAAAATCCCAGGCTTGGTCTGAAGCCCTGGCTCTTCCCCGCACCCCTGGAGCGGTGGGTACAGGGGTAATAAAGTGTTAGATAGTATTAAACTATTGTATTTTACAGTGGAACTACAGGTGCCAGCATGCCTGCCCTTTGGTACTTGTGGAATTACAAGTGTCAGCAGGCGGCCAGCACCCGTACCCCACTGAAAAATAAATAGTTAAATAAAGACAGTACACACACACCGTATATAGTATAAGTTTAACATACACCTATCCCATTCACACATACTTACCTGCTGCCAGATGTTTCTGTCCCCTTGTCCCCATAGAATCCAATGGGAGTACCTGCAACAAAGATCCAACACTCACCTCCATCCTCGCGCTGGTCAGCGTAGCATCAAGGGGGGTCTTTGCAAAACAATAACATGAATTCCCGAACCCAAATGGACAAGTATCCGTATGTGTGTTGTCACACATACCGCTACTTCGCGAATGGCAGCTGACGGGACATCACAGGATTTCCGCCAGCCAATCAGAGGCCTCTTTCCATGTAGCGGCCGCTCATTGGCTGGGTACACGTGTAATGATCAAATATATCACATACAACCCCTGTTTGACAAAGAGAGACTATTCTAGTGACTAATATAAAATATAGGAAGCAATATACAGTAACCACCTCAAAGCATGTATCCCAACCCTTCAATGGCCACCTCACACAGGACCCCCTCCTACAACTTCCACCTCACATCAATCCCCTAGCTTGCTAGCTTGGTGCAAATTTGGGCCTAAACCGGATGAAAACAATATTGTGAGCTGTGAGGTGGTCAAAATTGACTGGAAATCAGTGGAAATTAATGTTATTGAGGTTAATAAATACTGTAGGAACAAAAAAAACAAAACAAATTATGTGATTTTAGCAGATTATATAAATTTTTGAAAAAAAATACAGATACAAAACCAAAACACGCAAAGGGCGGTTTTGGCAAAACCAAATCCAGATCCAAAACACAAGGAGATACAGATCCAAACCAAAACCAAAACATGGGGGTCGGTGCACATCCCTAGTTAGTTAGAAGGGGCGTTGCAGGTGACTGACAGATACCTTTATACATCTGGTTTATAAGGTTGTGGGGAGGGAATTGATTGAGGGGAACACAGACCCCATTGCTTCTAGTTGAATCAACCCCTGTGCGTGCTTATACTGTGATCACATTAAGGGATCTCAGTGGATTCGGTAGTGACTTTGCTGCTGCACAAAATACAGACAGGATCTTGTCCGGTCTGGACACAAGTGATCCCTCTCCCTCTGTTAATTATACTGTAGTATAGAGGTGAGGATCAGCATATATGTGTGATACTCCTGACTGTAACAGGTAGTCTCTAATATAGAGTAGTTATCAACCAAACAGGCTGTTAGTCTATTTTTCCAGCCTCTGCTTATATCATAGAAAACAATGTATTTCCATTACTATTACTGTTCAATGTCTTCCAGTCTTCCAGAGCTGATGTTCACGCAGTTGAGCGATTATCAGCAATCTGCGCATGCATGAAGGTACATTACCGTAGTTGCTCAGTGCAGCTATTTTCATGCAGTGTGACTGATAGTCAGGGAGGAAACGGGGCGTTGTGACAGAAAAGCGACAGTTTTCAGGGCATGTTGCAGGCTGCATCTGCGATCCAGTACGCAGATATTGTGGCTCCAGCATACATCCAGGGTTACTCAGGAAGACTATTATAGAATAACTGTGACCAATGCTGAGCCTTTGTTCGCAGACGCTTGGATTTGCTAAGCCGCAGGTCGGCATCTCAGTACATATCCCGGCAGCTGTGCCATTTGCAGAATTTTGCACAGCCGCTGCGTACACATTTGCAGCTGCAGTGGCATCACCATACATCTCTGAATCAGGCCCTTAGTCACGTGTGGCATCCTTGTGCAGTAGGTGGTAAATGGCTCCTTCTTTGGAGAGCGGTTCCTAGTATAAAAGATACAGTGCTGTTCTAATAGTGCAGGAGGAAATTCTTATGTGGTCAATTAAATTAACCATGATTTGCTGTGCTCTGATGCACACACATTTGCCAGTTACTCTAACCACTACATCATCAACTTTCCTAAGCACATCTGTGGGTGTGAGGTGAGGCACAGTCATTTGCATTGAATTGCCACCTATAACAGTAATTTTCTGCCACTTGCTAGTCTGTTTCCTATATGTAGTCATGAAGTGACATTGCTGAGAAGTAGTCTGTAAGTTACCTTGTAGGGGGCAATGCTGTGAGGTGGATATTGAAGGGGGGTGATGTGAGGTGGACATTGTAGGAGGGGGTCCTGTGAGAGGTGGCTATTGAAGGGGCTGGGGTACATGCTTTGAGGTGGTTACTGTATATTGCTTCCTATATTTTATATTAGTCACTAGAATAGTCTCTATTTGTCAAACAGGGGTTGTAGGTGATGTATTTGATCAATGATTATATTTCATTACACTAGTGAAGGGAAATCTAATTCGTTTTGGTGATTAGTTCATTATGAACTAGTTCATTCAAAAGATTAGTTCATGTAGTTCATTTAGGTCACCACCATTGGGGGAGAGGGAAGAGGCCAGGATCTCCGTCGGGCGATGGAGATATCCTGGCCTCTTCCTGTAAACTGCGGCAGCTGGCTGCGGGACCCTTTGGGTCACCGCAGCCGACTGATGGTATGCAGATTAACCGTTACTGCGTTGAACAACACAGCTTGGTTAAGTAATGCACAGGAGGCATGATGCCTTCTGCTGCATTACCATATGTGCAAGGATCGCAATTGCAAACCTGCCTGTGTGCAGCTTTGCAATTACGATCCTTACAGAATCAGGCCCTGCGTGTCTTGAGCTGATGGGGAATGTACCATGTGACTTGTGAACTACATGATCCATTGAACTATATGCCAGGAGAATGACTCATGAGTCATCATGACAATCTAGTTCAATCTAGTTTAATCAGCTCCACAGAATTCTCACAATGTCTGAGCACAGTAGTGCCACCTGTGGTAGTTTAGCAGTACTGACTCTTGATGAATACATGATAGAGCTGATGGAGAATGTGCCATATGACTTTTGAAATACATGATCCGCTGGCCTAAACGAACTACATCCCAGGAGAATGACCCATCAATCTAGTTCAATCAGCACCACAGAGTCCTCACAATGTCTGAGCACAGCAGTGCCACCTTTGGTAGTTTAGCAGTACTGACTCATGCCTAATAGAGCTGCTGTGCTCTCTTTCACTGTGTCTAAATTCTCCAATTTGTTTTAGTTCCTGATGAACTAATCTTTGCCAGAACTGTGAACTATATCAACTAGTTCACTTTGAAGATTAGTTCATTTTGAACTAATCATTCATGAACTATCCATCACTACATTACACATTTAAGCTGCATACCCATTACATAAACCATGTCTGCAGGTTTTTTTGTCCTTTGCCATTGCCATGCGCTGATAGAATACTCGAGGCCACTTGATTGATTTGCCTCCCAGGCTAAAAGTTGTCAGCCAGCCCATGTCTCATTGTGATGCAGTGTCAATTTCTAGAATGTTGAAGAAATACTTTAATGCCAATACGCAAATTAGCATCACAGAGTATCCATTGGTATTTTGGGAGGGAAAGAAAAAAATTTGGAGCAGCATGTACACACTAGCTATAGAGTACTTAAGCTGACCACCCTCCAGTGTGTACAGATGTGTCTTCATACACTGTGGTTTCAGTCATACCAAGCAGCCCCTCTAGGAGTGCCAGGTCCCGGGCGATTTGATTGTGCCTAGCATATTTCTCTCTCAAAATGTGCATCTTATTTGCACAAATAAAATATCTGTTAGTGACAAAACTACTTTTCTAGATTACACTAATCAGTTTGATGTGTGACATATGTGTGCGAATGAGTCTGAATCCGTATGCAAAGTTATTATGCAACATCTGCAGCTTTTCCTCACGCCAAGTTCCATTGCGCTTCATTTGCAACTTTGTACAACTTTGCTTAAAACAAAATTCCTGTGCAGTTTGCAGTTCAAGTCACAGCCCAGTGTCTCAAGTACACTTGGAGTGGGGTTTCGCTCTGTCTGCGATGCAAATTAGATGTCAAATTTAAAGAAAAAGACGGTACGCTACACCTCCTGATGTGGCTCAGTCGTACTGAACTTCCATATGGCGTATTGATGCTAATGGGTACATTTACTAAATCAACTAATACGTTTAGATGAAATGGGGGAGCACATCAAAAAAATCATCTCATATCCATAAAAGTGGGAAGAAAATAAAAGTAGCTGCTTTAAATATTCGCCTGGCTGGGTAGCATCAGTTGCGATTATGCCAAGCTGGGCTTTCCAACCATGTCAGATCTTCCGGCAATCCTCCTCCTGCCAGTCGAGCTGTGTACAGAAGGGGGATCACCCAGCCATGGCTGCAGGAAGATAGTCTTTCTGCAGCATGGGCTCAGGGGGATAAGGCTGCAGCTTCTCTTCTCTCACTTAGCTATAGGCACTGCGGGGTGTCTGCTGCAATAGACGATTCTGATTGGATTGCCCACCCTTGGCTGTCTAAACAGCAGCAGCTCTGCCTCCCCTGCTCTCCCCCTTCCAGTGAACAGTGGATCATCAGTGATCTTTGGAATCTGTCCACACCATGATGCTATCTGCTCTTCTTGAAGGACTGTGAAGCTCCACTCCAATGTGGAGCTTCAAAGTCCTGTAAAGCTCCATGTTGCTCCACCCCAACGTGACCATCAAAGCCATGCCCTCTTCCCTGATTGGTCCGAGTCCCACCTCCAGCCACTGCACTGATGGCCATGGTTTCCTGTGATGGCACCATCAATGGTATACCCATAGATGGCCATCCCTAATACACATGTCAAGTGCATCTACATTTGTTACTGAAGGGGAGTAACTGGGCTTTAATGGAGTGTTCTCACAGAGGCAAAGTTCAGGGAGGATATACTGTATAAACAGAACTGCAGGCTCTGCAGAGTTGGATAAAAGAGTATATACTCTTGTTTCTAGGCATATCATTTGTACCAAGTATATGCTGATGACGGTTATCAAACTAAGGGCCTCTTTACTAATCAAGTCTGCCCTTAAAATACGCAAAAACTGCGTTTTTTGCACGTTTAAGGGCAGAATTAAGTATCCCTTAAATGTACGAATAAAGAAAGCAGAAGATATCATTGATATCTGGTATTTAATAGCCTCCAGCCCTTGTTGCACCTGTCACCATAGTTTTCTATGGGGACAGTATTTAACTATTTCAATAAAGCTAAGCATTGTGGATCTTGCATGCGTGTACTAACTGTATTAACTGCAATGGGGCAGCCCTGCCGGAGAGGGATCTTGCGATTCCTTTCTGGTGGGCTGCAGGAGAACCCGATGTGCATTGCACCCTTTTCCACATTGCACATGCGCAGTAGTCATCTGGTATCCATAGGTGAAAGTAAAGTGATCATTATGCAATCACATTACTTCTTACTGAACACTGGGATGGGCTATAAGATCCTGTGACATAGTGACTCACATTAATACATTTAAGTGAAAGAAGAATCCTTATTGCTGCGATGTGGCGACAAGGATTCCTGATATTTGGGACACACTGGACATTATAATAAACATGCCCCTAAATGTATAGGGGTAGGTGCACTGCAAGATGGATACAGCTCTGCATAAGGGCACAATACGCATTTATTTCTGTGCACACAATCCTAGAGCAACTGCATAGAAGTTGCATATAACTCACTAACTCACCATCCGGCCCTTACTGTGAGGAGCACTGCTAAACTATTGAATGAGAAAGGGAACCCTAGGAGTAGTATTGGAGACAATGGCCCTCATTCAGAGGCAGTCGCAAGAAGCGAGCGCTCGCTCTGAATGAGGGCGGCCGCTTGACTTTCAAGTGCGGCCTCCTGGTCGCTAGCTAAGCTGTGGGTTACCACCCACAGATTTAGCGACCGACTAGGTTGATGGTCTCGATGGTCAAGACGATCGCGACCATCGGGGCTTGCGACGAGACCCTAAGGTTGGGTCTCGGCAACTGCAAGCCCCAGGGAGCTTCCTGCTCTGATCGAGCAGGAAGCTCCCCACTGACATCACTGCTGATGTCAGTGCGGCCGCCCACAAAACGGCAGGCGTTCCTTAAGGAACGCCTCCGTTTGTGAAACAACCCCCCCCGCCACGCCTACAAAACGGGTCGAGCTGTCGATCAACATCGTCAGCCGCCCCTTTTGTAGTGAGCTCCGGAGCGAGAGAATTTTTCTCTCACTCCGGGGCTTGAGCACGCCCAGTATGGCCGCTGCGCATGCGCAGGGCACTAACCATCGACCCGGATGCGAGCGCTCAGTGCTTGTGACCGGGTCTGAATGAGGTCCAATATTTTTGTAACTTAGTAGAATTCCTAAGGATTCCTAATAAAAGATCATATACTTGTATTTTGTACTAGTGAAATAGGAGATTTAAATATATTCATAAGCAATATGTTGCTCATACATATTCTGTTACAAGCAGCCAGTTGTCACTGTACTTCATGTTCTTACATTATATTTTGTAGGAACACTAAATTAGCACTATAATAAATCAGGTACTATTACAATTTCATAGGACTACTTCACTGGAGACAAACTATATTTTGTACATTCTGTACGAGTTGTTTGGGATACATCATCTGAAGACTATTAGCATGAGCAATATCAATAGCCTGTTCTCATAATATGGAGAGGATGACAAATGCATTTTATCTGAATAAAATAGGAAATTCTAGACTGTTTTTATAAATTGGCAGCAAGTTATTACCTTGATCATAAATTGTCCTTATGTCAAAGTAGAAGCAATACGTTTTTTTTACACTTTAGTACATTTTATTAAAAGTTTGTTCTCTAAAGCAATGACTGATAGAGAATTTTTCAATTGATGACCATTTCTAATCGACAGTATATATTAAATTCTAATCCCCTAAGGTCTGTCCTGTCTTCTACATGCATGGGCAGTGGAAACCAGGACGCACCTCTCAGGACCTAACAGCTTCCACAGTAGCGATTGGACAGACCTTAGAGACGTAGGAGGAACACTCTGCGGGCACTGGGAATGAGGTCAATATTAAGCGGGACAGAGTGAGGAGGTGGTTGGACGGAGCGGGAAGCAGACCGAGGCGACCCGGCATATGCAAGGTCTCCATAGTAGTAATAAATAAAAGTATACAATTTAAACCTTGTATAGCATGTACAAATTTAATAAAACTGCTTTAGTACAAATCTAGATTTCTTAAAAGAAAGTAAAACTCAAGTTAAATTAATTACTTAGTGGTAAAAATAAAACAAAAAATGTGCACCCATTTCATTACTGAGGCTGACGGTGTAGTTTCTGTTTTATTATCAGACGTAATAAATAACGCCCTTCTCTAGCTGTTGTATAACTACAAATCCAATGTGTTCCACAAAAGTGTGATGGTGTAGTATGCTTCATTTTAGAAATATCATTAAGAAAAATACAGTATAGTGCAAGTAGTGTAGCTCAAAAAATAGAGCTAGTAAAAAACATTCTGAAATCATTTTAGTTTTTCTTGACCTCAAATTATTAGTGTATGGTTATTTTTAGAAAGGAAACAAATTTAAAGTATTAATTTGTTGTACAGTGATTAGAGCATGTGCCGTGTGAATGTATAAAAAATGTGCTCCGTAATTGGTCTTACATTCAGTTCTGCATCAGCTCCAATATGACCAACTAAAGGGAATTCACAAAAGATGATGCCCCCACACATTATTTCCCTACATACCCTGCAAATTAAATTATTTATCTATCCATCTCTACACCAATGTCAAGCAATATAATTTGCATGATGAACAATGAATTTAAACAATTAATTTATAGACCGACAAATGCACTGCAGATGTACAAGTACAATAGTTCAGGTAGATCTAGAATATACATGACAAATACATAATGTAATACAGGAAAAATTGGTAGAATACGCACAACAATGGAGAACAATGTCATTAAATATTTATACCAAATACAATATTCATGTGTTAGTAGATAAAGTCTGTGCTCCCTGTTTGGTTCTAAAAACTGACAGTACTGCTGGTATTCCAAATGATATACATAGGTATCCAAGCGTATCTGTTAGTAACTGTATAATCTATTGTTAGTAACTGTATAATCTATTGCAGGCATGTCCAGCAAATTGATTATGATCATCTGGTCAATTACGGGACGATGTGTGGCAGATCATCCCTATATTCAGTACAGTGTATTAAATACATAAAGGAACAGTCTACAAACTACTCAGCATGATACTAGTGTATTCAATACACTATACACTGTACTGAATACAGTGCCCTTGTATCAGGGCAAGTCATTTGTAGACTGTCCCTGTGTGGGATAATGTGAATTGGGGGCACTGTGTAACAAAATGTGAACTGGGGCACCATTTGGCATACTGTAAATTCTGGACCTGATTCAGACCCGCTCTCTAAGGCGTGATCAAGCGCTGTGAGCGATTTTTGCCCATCTGTGCATGCGTATAATTCGCAGTGCGCGTGCGCAAGCCATTCGTTGCGATCTGATTTTCGTTGCTCGTAAGCCACTATCAGGTCGCTGCCTTGAGTGACGTTTGTGGGTGGTAAAAGGGGAAGGTGCTTGTGAACGGGGGAGTGGTGTTGTGAACGCAGGCGTGTCAGTCCATCAAAACGCCGTTTAAAGGGCATGCATAATTAGCAAAGTAGCGTCGTTGAACATGTCACCTGCATGCATTTCAGCCAGCGCTGATTGCAGTGCTTGTGGCAGGGAAAGGCAACCCCAAGGGCTGCGAGCAGCTCTGATGGCTCACGATGGTCCCGATTAATCCTACATTTCCCGGAGATGACGTTTGTTGCGAGTGGCAAAGGTGCGTCTTCAGACACTTGCGAGCGCACTTTGCCGTAGCTCGCTAACACACAGTGGGCATCCTTACGCAGCGCAGTACGAGCGCTTAATTTAAATATCCAGCCCCTTTTTGCCAGAGAGCGATCACATCTTGCGAGCAGGTCTGAATCAGGTCCTCTGTGTGGCAAAATGTAAATTGGTGGCACAGTGTGGGATAATGTAAATTGGAGGAACTGTGTGACATAATGTGAAATGGGGACACTATAATATGGCATAATATGAACTGGGAGAACTACAATGTGGCATAATTTGAACTAGGGACACAGGCCCTGATTCAGAGCCGGACGCTCTGACAGAGTTCTCGCTCTGAATCAGGGCCGGGCTATCTTTT
Organism: Taudactylus pleione; assembly: GCA_031769625.1. NCBI lineage: Eukaryota > Metazoa > Chordata > Amphibia > Anura > Myobatrachidae > Taudactylus > Taudactylus pleione. The sequence continues at coordinate 1,118,707 of JAUIMM010000517.1, read as the reverse complement.
TATTAAAACGGCCTCCTGGCCGCTCGCATAGCTGTGGGTGACCACCCACAGATATAGCGAGTGGCCAGGAAGATGGTCGCGATGGTCAAGACCATCACGACCATCGGGCTTGCGACGAGACCCTTGTGGTAGGGTCTCATTGCTGCAAGCCCCAGAGAGATTTCGGCTCTAACAGAGCCGAAATCTCTCCCACTGACATCACTCATGATGTCAGTGGGGCCGCCCCCAAACGGAGGCGTTCACATGGGAACGCCTCCGTTTGGGCAGCCACTCCCCCGGCCCGCCCACCAAAGGGGGCGTGCTGTCACTCAACAACGACAGCACGCCCCCTTTGGTACGAGACCCGGAGCGACGGATTGCCCATCGCTATCCGGGTCTCGCACATGTGCACGACGGAGCTGGCTCCATCGTGTGCGTGCGCTCTGGGCCACCATCGACTTGGTTGCGAGTACTCAGCGCTTGCGACCGGGTCTGAATCAGGCCCACTGTGCATAATGTGAACTGTGGGCACTGTCCCACAGCATAATGTGAACTAGAGGCACTGTGTGGTATAATGTAAACTAAGGAGATTATTTGGCATAACATGAACTGGGGCACTGTGTGGCATAATGTGAACGAGGATACTGTGTAGTATAATGTGAATATGGGGCAAGTTATTTTAAAACATATTAGGTCTTATTAGGTCTTTTTTTGTAACAACTAAACAATTAATTTGATCTAATGGGAAGTTGTGGTAGATCACTGTTGACTATGATAGATGAAAGTAGATCACAGCCTACTTGAAGTTGGACATGCCTGCTGTATTCTGTGTGCAATGCAAAATAGAAAATGTGTATATGAAATATGAGGTGTTCTGATAAGTGTGTGGTCTACAGACAAGAACAGAGAACAAGAAGACTTTTGTTGGGCTCTGTATATGTATTTACTATTATTAAAACATAAACTTGTTTTACTTTATTTAAAATAAGAGAAGTACTGTTATAGACAAATACACATAAACATAAAAAAATGGAATATGAGTTACAAATTCCTAATTTTCCAAATTTAGGTGAAATATTGTTAACTGTACCAGATTCTTTAAATTATGGTTAGACAGATAAACACAATGTAAATTAAATTGCAACATGTGAAAGTAAGATCTCTTGGAAGTATTATACCCACTATGTGACTGATTCTGAGTTGGGAGCAAAAAAAAACAAGTAATATTACACTTGGGCAGAGCCATATTGCACTGCAGGTTGGGCAGATTTGTGAGGGGCATGTTCAAAATCAAATCTAAAGGCCGGGTCAGGTGCGCTCTCTCGTGGGTGTGAGGACAAGTGGGGTGTTCTGGTGCAGTAATAAAGGATGTAATAGTAAAGAAAAGACATACAACAAATTGTGGGGCCAAACCATTTATTGAGTAGACACAGTGCTGATCAGGAGTGGCAGAGGGGGCAATGTGGTAAGGGTGGATTAGATATAGAATATATATATATATATATATATTTTACATCTATCTCTACACAGATCAGTGGCGTAACTAGGGCAGGGCCACCGGGGCTCGTGCCCTGGGTGCTGTGGGACTGGTGGCGTGGGTGCCGCCGGATATGGTACAGGCCCGCCTTAGTCAGCCAGTGTAGTGCAGACTGCAGTGAGTGTGCGGTCCGTACTACACTGTTACACACACATCGCCACCGGCAGTGCATAGTACACTCATACTACCCGTGGGCGATGTGTGTGTTTCAGCAGTCAATGAGAGTCAGACAGACTCTCATTGGCTGCTGCGCCCACTGCCGGAGTCGAGCTGGAGCTCACTCATCATGACCTCCGCCTTCTAGTTCCTGCAGAGGGTGATGGGAGAGACGTCATGATGTCATGACTTCTCTCCCATAGTACCGAGCAGGACCCAGTGGGAGGATGGAGGAGCAGAAAGCGGCAGGAGCGGGAATTCAGATAAGTCAAGTTAGTGTTATGTGTGTTGTGATAGGATCACTGGTAAAGTGGTCTGTGGCAGGTACATTTGTCCCAGATTCCTGTCTTTTGTGTTTTAAACCCCCAGGAGAAAGTCTGCAGTGTAGCAGGCTTGAGTTTCGGCTTTTTGAAAAGCCGGTTTGGGACCTGGGGGTTGTGGGTGAGAGGAGAGGGAGGGCTCCACCCACGGCCACTCCAGGTTTTGGTTCTCGCAGCCTGGTAACAGGCTTGTTAGGGTTCCCACCTGAGAGTGGCAAATATAAGCCTAGTTTGTTTAGGGCTGAGTGTCTCACTTGGGAGAGCAAACAGGGAGTTTGCTCAGAGACACTTGAAAACCTATCCCTGAGGGTTGTGCTGTGCTTTTGTTGCTGGTGAGGGCATTAGGCCCTGCCAGGTTCTGGTAGTGAGGGAACTACCTGTGAAGTTAGTGCCCCGACAGGGCTAGGATTTATGTTTATGTTTTCTTTATGTTGTTTCTGATATTGTACAATAAAGACTGGCGCCGACCAGCTTGTACTTGCATCCAGTCTGGCATACTGTTTCCCAGCTGCTGTGTGTGAAAGGAAGGAGTCCTCTACCCAGGAGAGGGAACCCCTAACCTAACTGTGTCACAGTGTCTATATGTATGTATGTATGTATGTATGTATGTATGTATGTGTGTGTGTTTTATGCACTATGGAAGGCACTGTATAAGGGGCAACTCATAGGGGGAATCACTACTGGGGGCCTTCATAAAGGGGACCACTACTAGGGGCACTGTATAAGGGGCACAGCATAGGGGGAATCACTACTGGGGGCACTGTATAAAGGGCACTACTGGGGGCCTGCATAAGGGGGACCACTACTGGGGGCACTGTATAAAGGGCACTACTGGGGGCTTGCATAATAGGAACCGCTACTGGGGGCACTGCATACTGGGAGTACTGTATAAGGGGCAATGCATAGGGGGCACTACTGGGGTACTGTATAAAGGGCACTGCTGGGGGCGCTGTATAAGGGTGCACTACTGGGGCACTGTATAAAGGGCACTACTACATGGGGCACTGCTACTTCAGACATTGCATAAGGAGCACTACTACAGTGGGCATTGCAAGAGGGTCACTACTACTTGGGACATTAAGGTGCATATGGAATGGCAAGGCCCTTTTTTCACCGCGCACATAGGTGGGGGTGGTTCCATTTTTCAATTTGTCCTGGGCTCCAAATACCCTAGTTACGCCGCTGACACAGATCCCTCTCTCTCTCAAAACCACCAACGGCTTCACCGGGTCCTGGAACCAGCGCCGTTCAACTCATGTGGTGACCCACATCCTAGAAGGTGCAACTCTCTAGCACTAGTACCACCAGCGGCCACATTCTGCAGACACCATGGGCGATCCCTGACAAGAGGGTTACCCACCAGTCCAGCACTGCCATGAGAGCTTGTGGCCGATAAGCAATGCCATTTATTGATGGGGGTGGCCTATAGAAGCTTATGAGCTCCTTTCCGCACAAGTCCCCAGAGAGGGATTTGACCCCCCACCCCGCACACCCACCCTTTGCTTGCACATACGCTGGTCAATGGCCACACATGCACAATAGGACTCTCGGGTTATAAACTCACAATGCAAAGCACAGCTCTTATTGGAAGAGCAGATTTTATTTGCATCTATTCATGCATACAGTATTAATAGACAACGCCATGCGATGAGTGGCGAGATGTATCACATGCAATATGCAATGCATGATACATCCCGTCCCCAGTCTCGTGTTATCACTGTTTTACAGTATTACTGTTTTGTTCCTAATTGCAAAGTGCAACTGAATATGCTGCCACTATACAAGTAAATGTTAATAATGTTAATGGCCAGTTTTCACTTGGAATGCTTCGCTGTCGTTGGCTTGCTCTACATAAAGATCAATTGTCCCAGTTCAAAGTGCTGGATAAACTGTGGAATACAAGCCATATTCATCAGTTACTTGGACAGAAACATCTGAAAGGCTTCAGAAAATTGCTATAATTATGCCTAATTTTCTGCAGGCTATGTCAAATTGAATACCAGCAATCTCAAGTAATGGGAGAGGAGGTAAGTGCACTACTGTCCCTTTAAAATTCTTTACATGGGGTTCACCATTTGAAGCTCAGACAAAGGCGGTTTTATACATGCTGTTCTACATGCATTGAAGAACACAAGCAAGTCTCTATAGAGCATTCATACTGTAAGGCTGAAGTGTTACGCTATTATGTGGCCAAGTTAAAGCTCCCCCTGCACTGGCAGTAGGGCATGTTTGTCTCTAAAAGAGACCGTTCATTACAGTGGGTGTTATTGACATCCCTATGTTGTGGGCACTGCTTGGTTTACATCGCCATAGCAACTAGGGAGCTGTGCCAAATTATATCCTCACTAAAATGTAATGCAAGATCAGCAAAACGTAATATGACAGACTAAAAGTACAAAGAGATGGCAACATACAGGTGTTTTTAAATACTATACAGACAAATATTTAAAGGATGATCAAAGAGCATATGTATACAGTTGTGATAACCCCCTGTTTGGGTGTCTTTACTGAAAAAAATTATTATTATCACTTCTCCAAAATATATTAAAAGTAGAGATGTGCGCCAATCCCCGTGTTTTGGTTTTGGATCTGTATCTCCCCTGGTTTTGGATCTGGTTTGGTTTTGCCAAAACTGTCCTTCCGTGGTTTGGTTTTGCCAAAACCGTCTTTCTGTGTTTTGTTTTGGGGTTTTGGTTCTGTGTTTTTTCTAAAAAAATAATAAAAACAGCTAAAATCACATAATTTGGGCCTGTTTTTGTTCCTACAGTATTATTAACCTCAATAACATTTATTTCCACTTGTTTCCAGTCAATTTTGACCACCTCACAGCTCACTATTTGTTTTCATCCAGTTTAGGCCCAAAATTTGCAATTCAACTTCCAGCAAGGCACATCAGGAAACAAATATTTTTATTATTCAAGAGAGGACTGAGGGAGTGGAGTATGTATGTAGTTGAAGGCAGGGACAGGAAGGGTTGATTGGTAGTAAATTTCATTTATTTTTTTTACTCCTCCAGCAGTGCCAGCAAACTTACCATCTTCATTTGGTCCATACTTACCTAATTTTTCCACCTCATCTCCAAGAGAAGCCCGGAGAGAAAAATCAGCTTGCTACTTCAGGGGCAGGCCAGGTTCTGATGTCATTAGGCTCTGCCCCCATCATGTCATAATGCTGTGATTTGCAGATCCATGGAGAGGGGGTGGGGTAAAAGATGCAGTTTTGCATAATTGTAGCCCTACGCTCTCCATACGGACTGGCGATTCCTATTTTTATCTCCCCCATTCTGTCCACTTCACTAAGAAGTGGGCAGGATGTGAGAGATCGGGCCACTCTTCCAGAGGTCCGGGAGACTACCTGAAAAACCATAAGCCTCCAGGAACTTTCAGGAGAGTAGGCAAGAATGCTTTGGACTGGTCTCCTGTTTTGTGGCTGTTCCAAGAAGGCTCTTGCTGGACGACGGCTTGGACATTTAATTTAAGCCTGCCCAGATACAGTATTATAATGACCTTTCTATTCATCATCTGTGAATCTCTGTTAAAAACAATTTTTTTTCCTGGTATTATTATTATTATTACTACTACTACTACTAATGCAAATAGTAACACTACTAGAAGCTGAAGATGAGGGTGTGGTCTGTTGAGACTTGGTCTGTGAACTTTCTCACAAGGATCTCTTTGCATGTCTTAAGATCTGGGTCTTTTGGAAAAAAAGACATGACATAGGGCTTAAACCTAGGATCAAGTACGGTTGACAAAATGTAGTCACAATTTTGCAAGATCTTACACACCCTTGGATCATTGCGAAAGGAATGAAGACATTGGTCTACTTTGCAGAATGGCTTGTTTTCATTATATCCTCCTGTAGCTTCTCTAAATGCTTTTCAAGTAGTTTAATTAGGGTTATGACTTGACTTGTCAGAACTAGTTTGTTACACTTTTAAATGGTTTTAGTAGCTTGCACACAACTGAATGGATACTCCAGTGTGCTGCAGTATGATAACATGTCCCCCCTCTCCCTATATGATGGTTAAATGTGTAGCTCTTGATGGCTTGTTGCTGTTCCTCTAGTCACTCAAGCATAGAAAGTGTTGAATTCCACCTTGTTAATACTTCTTGCTTTAGCTGATGATATGGCAGGTTATATTATTATTATTTTTTTCCGGATCGTGCAATTTTCTACAGGCTATTGAGGAATGCTAAAAATGCCCCAAAAATGTATGGGCCACCTAAAGAATCTCCTGCTCAGACCTCTCTTTTTTGAGGAAATTCTGAACCAGATCGAACATATGAGAGGACTGCTGCCTTGTTGGGACCAGAAGCAAGCCTTACACTGCTTCTCATGTGGAGGTGACTTGCCCGGAAAGGCTTCATGTGTGAAACTGAGCCTTCATGAAGGCCATATTTGGAAACCATGTGATTGGATACCTTAGAGCGCTGAGAACAAGGAACCAATCAGCTGGATTATCCTCACCTTAGATATGAGTAGTCATTGATAATATACCACCTTGATGTACACATCTTACACATCCTTTTTCTGTTCATTTGAGGTGTGATTGCATTTGGAGAAGCGGATTCACAGAAAGAAAATAGAGACTGACTATATGACTGTTGGATCATTGTGCACCATATTTATGAAATACCCTAATTAAGAAGCAAATTGTTGCTACATACTTTTTGATTTTGTTTAATTTGTTTGGAGTTGGTGATCTCCGTTTTTTTAACACTGTGGCATCTTATAAGTGGAGCACAGGGAATACATCGCTTCTTTGAGTTATTGTTTCTACTAATACTATGTTGAGCAAAAAGAGGCCATGAACCGTATCTATCTTTGCTACTACGGATAGTGTATGGAATGTTAGGTATTTTCCTTCTTTTGGCCAAATCACTACTTTCATCATCATTGACATTTACACTGCCAGTCACATCACCATGAGCTGATGTATTATTTGACATTGAGCAAAATTTGTGTGATTTGGAATGCTCTTGCTTAAACTTTCTTTTTTCTCAAATGAACTTGGGTCCACTAGTAGAAGATGTTGAATACTAGTAGTACTAGCACCTTAATTAAGCAATTGGAAGTTTCAAATTAGCTTAATTAGTCCTTAATTACTCACCTTCTTCAGCACTGTCTTCTGCATCCAGAGTCAGGAGATGGCTCTTCAGCAGCAATGTGTGTGGTGTTTGTAAGTGTGTTTGAGTGAGGGTATGAATGTGTGTGTGTTTTTGACCCCCGTGTATGTGTGCCTCCCCCCAGTGACAGTGTGGCCCCCAGGAATGGGTGCTGGGAGAACTACATCTCCCAGCAGCCCTTGCCCCTCCCGGCAACCCCTGGCGCCTCCCAGCAGCCCACTCTCCAGGAATAAGATAGAGGGGAGGCCACCGGGAGCTAACACCTGGCTTTTAATTCCCTGTGTGGGCGGATCCATTTCTACGTCAGCATGTTGACTTTTGCTGCTCATCCCCACATTTGCAGAGGGCACACAAATGGTGGAAGGAGGATCCTCTTCAAATACAGTATTAGAAAGGTCAGGCTCACACGTGGCAACGGCGGACACACTTGGACTCTCCTCGGGGATCTATGTCAATTTTATTGGTGGGGGCCCCCACAATTTAGTTGCCCCGAGGCCCCCACAAGCCTTAATCCGGCCCTGAATACACGTACATCTGAAAATGTGATTCTTGCGCTATATTTGAAAGGTTAATATGGTTCAATTGTGCTTTTTTTTTTAGCTAAACTGTGTAGGTGTAACACATAATACATTAAATGAAAATATATGACCATGTAATTAGTGTTGTGCCTTGTAATTTAACATAGTTTTCATGAGAGTATTTTAAGGCCTGTTTTCATATATTTAGAAAATAAAGTGAATGAAAGTGCGTATTAACACCAACGAATGTTCTGTTTGTTCTTAAAGTTATCTGCAGGGAGTGTTAAGATTACACAGTAACTCCAGCGATTCTCCCAGCCATGGCGATTATTGTGCTCATGCAGAGATATGCATTTTTAATATCCGCAACAGGCCCCATATTCTGCTTCTAATAAACCTGTCAAAACAACCTTATTGCTAGTAACTTGATGTTTAATTAAAAGAACTCTTATCATAAACACAATAGTAGTATTTTTTTTTGTTCTAAAGCAATGATTTTCTTCACTGGGGGAGGGTTAAGGTTAGGCACTAAGGGGGGAAGGTTAGGTTTAGTTTGCAGGGAGAGGGAGGTTAGGTTCAGGCACGGGGGAGGTTAGATTTAAGCACCGGGGAAGGAGATGTAGGGAGAGGGGGACGGTTAGGATACCGACTAACAGGTGTCCTTATCCTAACCCTGTCAGGATGCCGGTGTCAGGATTCTGGCCGCACGGGTCCAGAGCGCTGGCATCCCGTACCCAAACCATAGAAACATAGTGACAAAGGACTCAGGGGGTACAGTATTGACGGCTATATATGCATACCTCTCGACATGCAGAAAATATGATTTGTGACTTTAAGCACGTGCCAAAGGAAAGGGAAAGGGAATGTGACCACGCACCCGTGGGTGCTGTTTTAGGGGAATGTGAGCCCAGCACTGCCGGGCTGCCCCCAGCCTCCTTCTGGCACTAAATGGATGGTGCAGTGGTGAAAGAGTGTCCACTCGACAGCCTGTTGGACACTGAGGCTCGTGGGTGGGTCAGCAGGACATGGCCTGCAAAGCAGGACTGTCTTGCTGAAATCGGGATGGTTGGGAGAAATGCTATATGCAATGAAAGCTTTGTGCACAGAAAGATCGGCTAGAGTACATTGCAGTGTAGGGAGCACCAGTGGTGTACTAGGGCAGGGCGAGCTGGGCACGTGCCCTGGGCGCCGTAGGACAGGTGGCATCCTAGTTAGGCAGTGTGTGCGGTCAGCGCTACAAATTTACACAGGACCGGCACCAGGCTTCCCTGCGCCGATCCTGTGCTGCACAGCTGAGCCCCTTCCCTGCCCCTAAGCGTTTACCCAATAGCGCCAGGAGGAGGGTGGGAGGCAGGCTCAGGCTGTGCAGTTTAACACACACATCCCCGCCAGTGCATCAACGATGTGTGTTAACCAGCAGCCAATGAGAGTCAGACAGACTCTCATTGGCTGCTGCACACACGTGTATGTTAACCATAGGCCAATGAGAGTCAGACAGACTCTCATTGACTGCTGCAGCGCTCACTGCAAGAGCCGGACTGGAGCTCACTCATGAGCTCCGCCTTCCAGCTCCAGCTGTGGATAATGAGAGAGACATCATGACGTCTGTTCCTTAATGCAGAGAGCACCACACCGGGAGGACTGAAATGCGGCGGCGGGAGCAGTGGCCAGAGCCGGAGCGTGAATTCAGGTAAGTGTATTTATTTTTTACTTGTGTGTCTGCACTACGGGGGGTGGACTACTGGGGGCACCATTACTGGGGGGGACCTCTACTGGGGGTGGGGCACTACTGGGGACTACAACTGGAGGGGGGCTACAACTGGGGGCACTGCATCGGGAGGGGGAACCTATACTGGGGGAAACTACTACTGGGGGCACTATATAAGGGGCTTACTACCAGGGGCAGAAGGGAAACTACTACTGGGGACACTATATACGGGGCTTACTAGGGGACCACTACTGCGGGCACTAAATAGGGAGGAACACTACAGGGGGCACTGTATATGGTCACTGGATAGGGAGGATCACTACTGGGGGCCTGCATAAGGGGGACTACTGCTGGGGGCACTATATAAGGGGCTTACTACAAGGGGCACTGCACTGTGGGGACCACTACTGGGGGCACTAAATAGGGAGGACCACTACAGGGGACACTGTATAAGGGGCACTGGATAGGGGGATCACTGCTGGGGGCCTGCGTAAGGGGGACCACTACTTGGGGCACTGCTTGGAGGGGACTACTGCTGTGGGCACTATATAAAGGGCACTGCATAGGGGGTACCACTACTGGGGGCACTGCATAGGGGGGATTACTACTGGGGGCACTATATAAGGGGCACTGCATAAGGGGGACCACTACATAAGGGGGACCACTACTGGGGGCACTGAATAAGGGGAACTAATGAGGGGCTGCATAAGGGGGACCAGTACTGGGGGTACTGCATACTGGGGGTACTGTATAAGGGGAAATAATGGGGGGCTCCATAAGGGAAACCAGTACTGGGGGTACTGTATAAGGGGCAATACTATGGGCCTGCATAAGAGGGACCACAACTGGGGACATTGCATACTGGGGGTACTGTATAAGGGGCGCTACTGGGGTTAAGGTGCATATTGAAAGGAATGTTCAGAGTGACGGTAAAGGGGTGTGTGTCATGTTGACACGCCCCATTTTTAAGTGACCATGCTAATTTTTCACCGCACGTGCACATGGAGGGGGGGGGGGGAGGCTCCATTTTTAAATTTCCCCTGGGCTCCAAATACCCTAGTTACGCCACTGGTCACTTCCATCTCTGAATAAGTCTTCAGACTTTTTTTTTATTCATTTTTGGAATTATTTCCGTCATTTCTTCCTGTTTGTGGAACTAGATAAAGTCATTTAAATTGATACAAAAAAATGTGCCGGTACTGTATGCCATTGAGTCACCCGGAAAATAAATACTCTATACAACCTTGTGGAGACGTACCAGATGCATTGGCATTCGTTTATTATGAACAGCAACAGCGGGTGGCACTCCCACATGTCTGTGACAAGGATGAATCACGAATGGGCACCACCTAAATAACAAAGCTTGTCATAGTAAACAGTAAATGAGGGTTATTCTAGGCCAATTAGCTTAGTTTGTTTGTTCTTATCTGTCCTCATTCCAAATGCCATCAGTGTTGCAAAATATACAGTATATTGTGATGCCTTACAAATAACACTACTAAGTAGACCCAAGTTAACACAGGAGCCAGCTCTTTGGCACCCAAAATTTATGCTGCGACTATCCATGTCTATGAATAGTATTTATCAGTCATGTGTGTGGGGAGGGAATGTCACAAATTTCAATAACCTTTTTATCCACAATTTCCCTATGCCTTAAATCTAACACAGGTTGGCAATTGTCCTCCCCAGAAGATATTTCTGTAGTTTAGTGGCTTCAAATGTAAAAGAAAATCTGTGCGGTATCCTTAATACCTCTGCAAGATATGATGGGGGCGTCAATGATCAATGATCTCTCTGGCACATGGCACCAAAAAGTGTAGTTACGGCTCTAATTCTGCTAACCTGTATCAGTGTCCCTACTGTGAATATTCTTCTGACCTGCATCAGTGTCCCTACACTGGATATTCTGGTAACCTGCATCAGTGTCCCTACACTGGATATTCTGCTAACCTGCATCAGTGTCCCTACTGTGGATATTCTGCTAACCTGCATCAGTGTCCCTTCACTGGATATTCTGCTGACTTGCATCAGTGTCCCTACTGTGGATATTCTGCTAACCTACATCAGTATCCCTACACTGGATATTCTGCTAACCTGCAACAGTGTCCCTTCACTGGATATTCTGCTGACTTGCATCAGTGTCCCTACTGTGGATATTCTGCTAACCTACATCAGTATCCCTACACTGGATATTCTGCTAACCTGCAACAGTGTCCCTTCACTGGATATTCTGCTGACTTGCATCAGTGCTTCTATACTGCATATTCTGCTAACCTGCATCAGTGTCCCTACACTGGATATTCTGCTAACCTGCATCAGTGTCCCTACACTGGATATTCTGCTAACCTGAATCAGTGTCCCTACACTAGATATTCTGCTAACCTGCATCAGTGTCCCTACACTGGATATTCTGCTAACCTGCATCAGTGTCCCTACACTGGACATTCTACTAACCTGCATCAGTGTCCCCTTCACTGGATATTCTGCTGACCTGCATCAGTGTTCCTACACTGGATATTCTGCTGACCTGTATCAGTGTTCCTACACTGGATATTCTGCTAACCTGCATCAGTGTCCCTTCACTGGATATTCTGCTGATCTGCATCAGTGTCCCTACTGTGGACATTCTGCTAACCTACATCAGTGTCCCTACACTGGATATTCTGCTAACCTACATCAGTGTCCCTACTGTGGACATTCTGCTAACCTACATCAGTGTCCCTACACTGGATATTCTGCTGACATGCATCAGTGTCCCTACACTGGATATTCTGCTAACCTGCATCAGTGTCCCTACACTGGATATTCTGCTAACCTGCATCAGTGTCCCTTCACTGGATATTCTGCTAACTTGCAACAGTGCTTCTATACTGCATATTCTGCTAACCTGCATCAGTGTCCCTACACTGGATATTCTGCTTACCTGCATCAGTGTCCCTACACTAGATATTCTGCTAACCTGCATCAGTGTCCCTACACTGGATATTCTGCTAACCTGCATCAGTGTCCCTACACTGGACATTCTACTAACCTGCATCAGTGTCCCCTTCACTGGATATTCTTCTGACCTGCATCAGTGTTCCTACACTGGATATTCTGCTGACCTGTATCAGTGTTCCTACACTGGATATTCTGCTAACCTGCATCAGTGTCCCTTCACTGGATATTCTGCTGACCTGCATCAGTGTCCCTACTGTGAACATTCTGCTAACCTACATCAGTGTCCCTACACTGGATATTCTGCTAACCTACATCAGTGTCCCTACTGTGGACATTCTGCTAACCTACATCAGTGTCCCTACACTGGATATTCTGCTGACGTGCATCAGTGTCCCTACACTGGATATTCTGCTAACCTGCATCAGTGTCCCTACACTGGATATTCTGCTAACCTGCATCAGTGTCCCTACACTGGACATTCTGCTAACCTGCATCAGTGTCCCTACACTGGATATTCTGCTAACCTGCATCAGTGTCCCTACACTGGATATTCTGCTAACCTGCATCAGTGTCCCTACACTGGATATTCTGCTGACCTGCATCAGTGTCCCTACACTGGATATTCTGCTAACTTGCATCAGTGCTTCTACACTACATATTCTGCTAACCTGCATCAGTGTCCCTTCACTGGATATTTTGGAAAGCAGCTTCTGTCTTCAAGTGCCCATATGCAGGCAATCCTGTATACCTGTATTCTGCTCCAGTGCCTACACATTGGCTAGTTCCCTTTGCACAGTTGATACCACTCATCCTAGCTACAATTCAGTCATGGTGGTCTCAGTACTACAGCAGGACTACCTTACTTACCCCTAATGGTCCGCATGAGAAACATCATCATCAGGCCATCAAGCTTTACCAACTTGAAAATATGCCCAGCTAGCCCATGCCTTATTTCTAACACAGGTTGGCAAATGTCCTCCCCAGAAGATTTTTCTGTAGTTTAGTGGCTCCAAATGTAAAAAAAAATCTGTGTGGCATCCTTAATACCTCTGCTAGATTTCTCTATGCTGTGCTGTGCTATTGCTATAGTTCACAACCCATCAGCCCTTCATTTAATATTTATTTATTCATCTCCCAGGTCCCGGATGGAACCCACACTTCACCTGCAGGGCTACATTGTCACACAGTAGACACTGGGTCACTGTTACCGAGTCTGGTTGTGTGTACCCTTTGGTCCTGTGGGTCAAATATGATGCACCACACTGCCCAGAACTCACCTACACATGGCTAGTATCATCTCCCAGTGGTTCCCATGGCTCCAGATAATGGGCGCCACCATATTGATGTGATCTCACCCAGCCGCCCAACCAGTCAGAATACAGCAGGCCCCAATCATGTGATTTTATTACCAGCAGGCGCCCGGCTCCTTCACTGCGGCGCCACATTAGCCGGAGGCTGGAGTGCTCTCCTGAACTCCAGCTTCCAGCTCTCCCCACGGGCACTATGGGAGAGACATCATGGAACAGCTGTACGGCCCGGACAGCGGTGGAAGAAGGAGTGGGGTTTAAGGTAAGTATTGTTTTTTTTGTGTGTGTAAGTGGCACTACAGGGGCATTACCATAGGGCGTTACTATGGGGGCATTACTATATGGGCATTACTATGGGGGAATTACCATATAGGCGTTACTATGGGGGCATTACTATATGGGCACTACTACAGGGGCATTACCATATGAGCATTACTACAAGGGCATTACTATGGGGGAATTACCATATGGGCATTACTATGGGGGCATTACCATATGGGCACTACTACAGGGGCATTACCATATGGACAGTACTACAGGGGCATTACTATGGGGGATTACCATATGGGCATTACTATATGGGCACTACCTCAGGGGGCATTACTATAGGTGCATTGCTGAAGGGGGCATTACTATAAGGGCACTGCTGCAGGGGGCATTACTATGGGGGAATTACCAGGGGGGGGGGCGCCCCTGGTAATTCCCAGCCATGACATGATGGCAGACACAGCCATCATTAGTAGCACTCTGCCTGGGGTAGTCAGACAATGTGGAAGCCTCCTGTGCATCCAGCAACAGCACATAATCCAGGGGTAAACAACAGCAGCCTGCCCGCAACACTCCCTCCAGTGATCAGACAACACTTAATAGCCAGGGTCCTGACAGCGCCAGCTACATGCAGCTGGGACAACAATATTAAACACCAGTGACTTTTTTCATTTAGTATAACTGTGATACAAACAAAAGATTTACTGGTATTTACCAATACTTACCCCTGCTGCGAGGTCCCGCGAAGTCCTCGTCCTTGGCGAGGTCATCTGCTGGGCTTCTGGCAACCTTTCGCTGCCAGCGACGGGGCTCCGGTGTTATGCGCATGTGCAATGGTCCATCTGCGCATGTGCATGACACGGTGACCCGGCAGTGTCTGGAAGGCTTTACAGAAGCTGGTAAGGCACCGCCGGGTCTCCATTGCAGGCACGAAGCTTGACATACAGTGTTAATCTTAGATTACCGCTGTTTGTTAAATCCAGAAACCTGGCATAACCCCATTAGCGAGTGCTAAAGGGGTTATGCATCATTGAAAAATGGGGCCCACTGGCTTCTTTAAGTGACTTAAGGGCCCCAACAACAGCCAGCCCCCAGGCCCTTCTGCCCTGCGTCCCTCTCTACTAATGGGTCCCCAGGAATATTGCTGGCCGGCCAGAGACCATCTACCCTGGGGCTGCACAGTACCCTCTGAGGAGTCAATGAAAGTTTACAGCAGCTAGTGATAAGATACAATATAGCTGCCTATTACACTGCTTGACTTCAAAACAAATGCTGGTGTTAATAAGGAGAACTGCCGGCCATACTGAATCCTCTTAGAAACTTGAAACATAGTTACAAATTGCGCAGACTTACAGATAATACTAAAACCATATACATAGTATCATGCAATAACTCAGCTATAGAAACCATATTCGAGCCCTGAACTGGGTACAGTACTTTTCATGGCTGGTCACTGTGTCTAGGGAAACAGGCTTGCCAGGAATCCCTGATCCTGTTATGTGACGCCAAGTTTTGTAGCACCCTACCTGTGGTAAAGCTGAAGTATTAGTGTGTTGATGGAAGGATCGTACCTGTTGTCTTCTGGATTTTCTACACCCACTGCAGAGAGGCAGGTGGTCCCCAATTAAACCTTAAACTTCACTCAATTTAGTCTGGAATTGTGAATACAATTTTATCAAACACAACAAACTCAATTTAGCAGGAACATTTCCACAATCAACTCCACTGGGCCACACCCTCCACAAATAAGAAGATAATTTCATACAATGCACATATTTCAATTTAGTTACATTTGCAACATTACAATTCAACTATATATACATACAGTATGTTACAATTAACACAAATAGTTTTGTCACATTATAACAATCCTCTTTAAATACGTTTTCTAAACATACTGCAACTTTGCAAGTTCATACACTTTAATCCTTACTAAACAGTTTTATATTGCAGTATAAAGTGACATGGTCTAGACTATAAATTCATTGGTGCACTAAGTTCCCTTCCTTTTCCTCAGCAGTGTATGCAGGAAATTATTGATGAGCTGAAGACTGCAGAAAGGGTTGATACCAGTTCCAATAATGATGGAAAGAGTTTTTAATTGCACTTGTGCATCAGAATAATCCTGAGGTGCTTCCATAGAGAATCCCTGTTTGCTTCCTTGCAACTATAACAAACTGTTTGTTATGAAGAATTAGTTACAATTTGCCTACGAGCTCAGTAATGTAATGTGGGCACTGACTGCAATGTCTGCGGAGTTTGGACACTGAGCCAGGCAGCTGGAATATGTCCTCACATCTACTCTCTCTGTCACCCTGAGTGAGCGCTGACTGCTATCTGCTGTCACTATAACATGTTCCCACAGCTTCTTTCTTATACTCCTTTTTAGTGAGAGTTCAGCAGCTAAAGTGTCTTTGCCATATTTTCGATTCTCAGCTTTACCGCAGCAATAATCAGATAGAAGATGTGGTGCTGTGCTCACCTCCTTACCTCCGGTGCTGCCTAAAGGGGCGAAGCGCTGCCTCCGATCTGCGGAAGACAGAGAGTAGCAGCAGTGCTCTCCTAGCTACTTTAGGCTAACTCCAAAAATGTGACTCTCCCCTTCACCACTGTTGCCTGTCAGCTGACTCACCCGCAGCACTTCTATTTCCTTCATGGAGCCCGTCTCCCCAGTGCCTGCGACCTCCTGAGTCTGTTACCTCAGACTGCAACTGCTGCTCCCTTCCCACTGACATCTGCCTGACACTGGTCATGTGACCTGTTCCTGGCCTCCTGAGCACCTGCAGAGACTGCTGGGAATTGTCCACACAGTGTTAGGTATAATACCTTGCATAGAGGGTATCACATCATTACCAAGTTTTTGTTGACTGACTGGCCAGAGTATATCACAGGGTCCATGCCAGGACCACCCACATAACTTTCTTTTAACCTGAATTCAATTAACTGTACATAATTCCCAATATGTAGTAGCCATATGAAATATAGTACGTTCACATTAATCTCTATTATTTAAGATATAAAATGATTGTAAACAAGACTGCTCTGGTTTGTGTGATTGGTTAGATACCTACAGTAATTTCTTCAAAATCATACATCCCAGGTGCCGCCAAATCACATCTAACCAGCACACACACATCAGGTAGTATCCTATGATTTCTGAAGCTCCCAGCTATTGTAGATATATCAATTTTAGGTTAAACATAGTTTTTTAGTCTTTGTTCCTGCTGGAAGTTTGAGCACACTTTGGTCTGACTGCTGTTTGAATACCCCTGCTGTTTTTGGTGACCAAAGATTGGTTAAATATATAATCTAACCATCTCCCAGTCAGCTAATGTATTTGTAGATATTAATTAAAGGGATTTGTCTACCCATCTCTTGTCCAGGCTTTTCGTTGCTCACATGATACCATAATTGATGTTCACACCAATGAAACTATAAAATTCCCCCCCCCCTTCTTCCCTCTTTCCTATTTATCTGTGTGGGCAGAATTACAACATAGGGTGGTATTAATTAGCTTCGCAACTGCAATAAGGTTACACCTGCCAGACTTTTCACCTACATTGCGTCTTTTGGCCGCAGAAACTTATTGTGTGCGCCCCGCTATTCGCCGTATTCAATTCCAAAAAAACCCAAAACATCGAAACGCAAAGTCAGAATAGGCAAAAAGTGGTGTCGGAATCTGGGAAATCAGTCTGGACCCCCCAAAAAGATGCAGAAACATTGGGGAGCAATGTAGTAGTGCCCGATGAGCCCTAATAAAACTGTTTGGGGTACTTAAGTTCGCACAATTGTCTCTAATTAGCGTCTTTGCACAAGTGGTGAAGAATGGCGTGAAGCAGTATTTTTTGGAGAAAATAAGTAGTCCTGTCAAATTTGGGGTACCTGAAAATGGGTGCTAGCATATTTTAATGTCTCTAAAGTGAAGTTTTTAAAAAAGTTAAATTTGTCCTTCATAAAAGCACCTGCAATCCCCAAAACACTTGGTACCCCCGGAACCTAATTTTGGTAGTTTTTGAATTTGTCCCCCCACTTTGTGCTTTTTCACCCCCAAAATGAAAGTACAGTTTTGTGGTGATCTTAATTTTTTTTCTGGAATTTTTGGACTTAGTTGTCCTTTGGGGGGCTGTCCCAAGGGTTCTGAAAGGTTTCCCCACCTTTGCAACCCAAAATAAAAAATTTCCACTTCTTTTCTCCTGCTATTCAGAGGCAAATCTTTTTCGTTTATTACATTGCATTGACTTTCTGCGTACGCAAAAAGTATCTGGAATTGAATACAGAGATAAGTTTCCGACAGGCGAAAAGTCGCAATCGGCGATTCTTTTCGCAGATCTCGTGTTTTCACGTCTAATTGAATATGGCCCATAACCTCAACAGAACATAACTATATATTTTATCATTTTCATGTTCATTTGACTCTTGAGTTCTCCAGTTAGAACATCTCATTCTATCTTGTGCATATATTATAGTTAATGAGAGTACCACCTACAGAACTGTACCATAAACATATATTTGAATATGAACGTAGAAAGTCTAGAATTACCATTTTGCATCTATCATAACGATTTGCATTAATAAAATTGGGCATACCAATCTGATCACGACATCACTGCATTTAAAATAAACTGATATTCTGACAAATACGATCAATTAAAAGTCTCAGGTCATATGTCAGGTGAGATAAATATACAATTGTATAACCCTTTTACCTTATATGATGATTTTATGATAATTTGGACATCACTTCTCAGATTAAGTGGGTGGGACAAGGAGCATGATTATGTGATTGGCAATAAATTGCCTCATCAGGGCCCCCAGCGACCCAAAGCAGGCATCTGTGCAAAAGATCACAGGGACAATGCCACAATGAACTACTTCATGGTTAGCAAGTATGGTCTGTATGCTCCTCCCACCAAATCAGGAAACCCAGCCTTGCAGCAAACTGACTGTCTGTGTGCTCACCTGCTATGTTTTTTTCTGGTGCAAGCAATCCATTTGAATAGAGTTGCTCACCAAAATATGTTCACACCTCAACCTTTGCAGGCCACACTTCACTCTCTCCCACGCTCTTCCTGTGATGTGATTATGGCTGGAAACCACTGATTTTTGTTTGGATCTGACTTCCAGTGGTGGGTCCAGGTGCAACAATATTCTTTGCCCCCCGCCCCCCAGGTTGCCTAGAAGGGAAGGTTTTGCAGCATAAAGGGTATCCATATTATTCATGAACAATGAAAATGAGAATAATGCAGCACTCAGAGAATAGGTGCTGACTGCATGTGTAAATGCTCCAGTCACAGGATCACATACTAGATACATCACAGTGCCCACCATATAATGCAGAGAGGAGCTCAGACACTGCCAGATAATTTAAAGAGAGTCACAGTGAGCACCAAATAATGCAGGCAGTGTTGCAGTGACTGAGATCGCCATTTAATACAGAGACCATCATTGCCTGCCATATAATGCAGAGAGCATCACAGTGACTGCCATATAATGCAGAATGTTGCAGTGCCCACCATATAAAGCAGAGAGCATTGCAGTGACCACCATATAATACAGAGACCATCAGTGCCAGCTATCTAATGCTGAGAGCTTCACAGTGACTGCCATATAATGCAGACAGTGTATCAGTGCCTGTCTTATAATGTAGAGGACATGGTAGTGCCTGCCATATAATGCAGAGAGCAACACAGTGACCACCATATAATGCAGAGACTATCAGTGACAAAGATAAAATGAAAACATTATGAATACACCACTCACACACACATATTATTAATACATCCTCCCATACACATGTCATTAATACACCACCAATACCACAGACAGTATTAAAACACACACCACTACACCCCCAGAAAAACAAATACAACCCTCCCCATTGCATAAATATACTCTCTAGATAACATTTAAACATGTTCACACCTCCACTGGCATTTAACTCTCCAGAAGGAGGTTCTGTGTAGTCCCTGTGAAGCTCCAGGGTACAGAAAAGGAGACAGTCAGGGCTTGAATGAAGAGGAAGGGGCAGGTACTTGCAGTTAGAGGGCGTGGTCTCAGGCAGGGATAAGAGGGTGACTGTAAAAGAATAGACAGAGAAGAGGATGGGCGGGGACTTGGGCAGGTATAGGAAGGAGTATGTAGAAGATTAGAATGACTTTAGTCTTGAGTGACAGGTAAAGGATACTAAGGTGAGGAGCCCCCTTCTCTCCTTTGGCCAGATCACCTCCTCCTTCTTCCTTATGATTCAAGGACGGCTGTGGCATTCTGTGATAAATAAGTTTGACTCATTATTAGTACTGCTCTCTGATAATGCTGCCGGCCCTCTTCATTGCTGCAGGCCCCGATGCAATCCACCGGCTGCACCGCCGGTAGTTCCGTCTGTGGTCACTTCATGTAATCTCACAGCTTGAGTTTGCTGGGAATTGTATTTATCTAAACCCAGGCTGTGTTACACTGCCCTCTATGGCCTGAAGCTACCCCCACTTGGATCCACTTACTACCACCCCCTCCCTCCTGTAAGCATTTGCATTTCCATTAAAGAATAATGGAGCAAACACTTTTTTTAATGTATCCAAGAACAATTTGAAGCGGCCCTGGTGGTCTGTGCTAACTCGCTCTAAATTAGAATCTTTCGTCCTTGACATGT
This sequence comes from Taudactylus pleione, assembly GCA_031769625.1. Taxonomy (NCBI): domain Eukaryota; kingdom Metazoa; phylum Chordata; class Amphibia; order Anura; family Myobatrachidae; genus Taudactylus; species Taudactylus pleione. The sequence goes on along the minus strand of JAUIMM010000517.1, from coordinate 1,098,200 downwards.
TAACTAATTATCAATAAGCAGCCAATTGGAGCAGAGAAAGTTATTTGACTGTGTGACATCCTTCATATTGCTATCCTTTGCTCTGCTACTGCGGGTGACCACCCTCATTCTGATAATTTAGCCTTAAATTATATTTTCCTCTTTCAACTGTATTTACATGCCAAAAAAATATACTTAGCACAACATCTCAAAAGTATAAGGATACTAACTTTAAACCTCTGTACAATCCTGCCTATACCTTCTAAAACCTGCCTATACCTTCTAAAATTGACGCTATTTGCGTACGCAGTCATACAGTAAATAAATACCTTCAGACTTTGAGAAAATGTGTTTCCAACACACAAAGGTTATTATTCAAGCAAAGTACAGATAGTTACACGCTGTGATCTAAATTCAATTTAGCGCAAAGAAATTATACAGACCCAAGGTACAGTTATACATACGCATGCGCTCTGGGACCAGTTACCGGCATCAACAAGAAACCTCCATCAACAGCATCAGCATGAAGACTACAGATTGGAGTCGGTACGCACATTTATATTCTTACAGAAATAGATTATACAATAGAGAGGTTTGTTGCGATCCCATTGGTTCTCCATCACGATGCTTCTGTTACAGGACATTTAACAGGTCGACTCAAATGGACACAGACCAGCCTCCGACAGCCTTTTGTCTCCGTTTTCCCACCTCATGCAAATCTAAGCTGTTAATTTTACAAAGAACATTTTAGTGTTTTAATTCTCTACAATCCATAAGTTGAGAATGCATGTTGCGATCTTCTCACCGATGATACCGGAAAGCTGTTGAGAAAGTGTAGATCAGTACAACACCAAACACGGTTTACTTATCATGTATTAAACCTTAGATACCAAATAGCCTTTATTTCACAGCATTAGTAATAAATGAATAAAACTTGAATCTTACACTTTGAAGCTATAGTACCTTTTATGTGAGTGTGCATTGTGTAAGTATTAGGGGTTTGGGAAAAGATGCTAGTTAACGTGGGGCAGATGTGTACGCATGAAGCTAATAAACAGCGTTTACATGCAGGATTTTATGCATTCGCTAATGTGCGACATGTTAACAGCACAACTGTGTGTATTAATGTGTGTATGGGGTATGGTAATATATGCAATCGCATGATGCTAAGAATAGCATCGCCATATGTACTTAAGTGTGAGTTTAGCTAAAAATGGCGCTGTGCAGCCATTCGCAAAATGGCGTCTTGCAGATCTCATTTTCAAGATGGTGTCTTGCGGCCATTCGCAAGATGGCTTCGTTTCGATCTAATTTTAAGCTGATCTTGTCTCAGCCAATTATCCAGCTTCGACAAGTACTAATGTTGTGTGGAGTCTTATCATTTCTTCAATGAGATGTACCAGAGCATGACGTCCGAAAGTATTATTAGAGCGCAGACTTTTTGTAGGATATAAGTGTCAGCAAATTGCAGCCATGTAAAGGATACCATCAGAAAAAGCTATGCATTTTGGTAGATGAAATTAATTCTACACAGTCACCTTGCTGTGAACATTTATTTTTAACAGTTGCTTTGTGTTTTTGCTGAAGTTCACAGTGTAAGGTTCTTTATATCCACACTTCCATTAAGAAAATTGGTGTCACAAAAGTTACATGTCTAGCAGGCAGGAACGCGGCCGCCCTTTGACATTCGGGTTTGTCTTTTGTGAAGTCTTAAAAGCATTGCGCTGTAGTGGAAAACCTGTTAAATGCATTCCTTAGAACTCTTTCATTTGGCTTTAAAACTGAAAAGTATAAGGAGAAACATGTAAAAAATGTAGGGATGAGCGGTTCGGATTCCCTGGAATCCGAACCGCTCCGAACATTGGGGATCCGAGTCCACCCGAGCTGCGAATCGGGTGTTCCCACCTGACTCGGATTCCACTGTGAGGCCGAATGTCATCCTCCTGATGTCGGATTCTCATGAGAGTTCGGCTCTACATAAGGCGCCGAGACCGGGACTCGGCGCCATTTCTCTCCCATGCTCTGCAGTGCACTATTCTCTGCTGATTGAGTGGCTCTGTAAGGGGGCAATTAAGTGGCTGTGCTGGCAAAGTGACTGTGTAAGGGGGCACACTGCATGTTGATGTATGCTGCGCTATACCCTGCTGATTAAAGTGACTGTGTCCAGACTTAAGGTGCCTACACACTAGGCGATATATTACACGATCCGCCCGATTCTGATGCATCGGAACGAGATATCTTGTAAAATATGTCCTAATCGTGAGTGTTCACTCATGATCATGATGCCGATGTGCGTCCCCATGGGTTGTACATCGCATCTGTAGATCTTGCCTGCTGCAGGCAAGATCTGCCAATCTTGGACATGATCCTGCAGCATATCGTACAGTGTTCATGCCTGTACGATATGTTGTTCGGATACAATGCTTGCAGGCATGGAACAAGGAGTTCCATGCTTCATGCATGAAGAAATAGATGCATGGACAGATCTCCGTCCGTGCATCTCTGTCTAATAAAAATAAACCTGTGTAAAAAAAAAGGCGTGACCCCTCCCCCAAAGAGCAACCAGAGTCGGGCTTTAGTGACCCAGTGCTGGTTGTGCAAAATACGGGGGACAAATGATGTAGGGGTCCCCCGTACTTAAGCACAACTAACACCAGGCTAGTCAGAACCAGCCCTAGTTGCCAAAATACGGTGGACAAACAAAGTAGGGGTCCCCCGTACTTTGAGCAACCAGCACTGGGCTCTGATCCGGTCCTGGTTCTGGAAACACAGGGGGAAAAAATACGTGGGGTCCCCCTCTGTTATCCAGATCCAGCACCTGACTTTTTCTAGCGGGGGGCTAATGCCACAGCCAGGGGAGCCCTTTCACCGGGCTCCCCTTAACCTCACCAATTAAAATTTTGGACTGATCTGTTGATAGTAGAAAACTATTTTCTAGTGTAGCAATTGCAGTTTGTATTTGTAAGGCACTAATCTGAAACATTTGGAATGTAATGAAACATTACAAAGTTTAGCATAAGACTGCATATAATCAATGATTTTTTATAATTTTCTTTTTAATGCTAGAACTTAAAGTAAATGATATAACACAAGCATTCCGTTTTATTAAAAGTGAGTTACTTATGTTTTTATTTGTGGAAATTAATGTTTTAATGGTAGCCAGTTAGGGTGTTACAGCCTAACAGAAACAATAGCTTGGATCACACTGTTTGGTCACTTCAAATGAAGGAAGCTCTTTGTTGATGACAGACTAACAAGCCTATGTGTGACTTTCATGGCGAGCCAATTATAATCTCTGGCTTTATACATTCACAGCTTGTACCAATGAGCTAGCAGCAGTCTTTTATCAGCTGAAGAAAACTTCATGGTGTAATCATGAAAACCACTTAATGAGGTCCTGAAAGAAGACAGACAGAACATTGAAGTTAACACTATTAGTTTGATAACATTTCTGGATGAATTTTAGAGCACACTTATATTAGTTGAAATTGAACATTGTGCCTAAGGCCACATACCTACTAGCGCTTTTGTATTGTTGCAGTTTATAGATCTAGGAATAATGGAAGCGAAATGCGACTGGATTTTAACTAGGTTTTTGGCTAACATTAAAAACAGTATTGCAGGACATCTTGGTGCGTTTACTTGCTCTAAATGTAAAAAGCATTAAACATGGTGCAGTCTGAAAAATACAGTGTTAGAACATTTATTGCGACCTGCAAAATTATTTCTGTAAAGGATTTTTTTCTGTAAAGGTGCATTAGACTTGATACATTAAGTGTAGAAATACCAAAAACAGTGGTGGGGTTGGATAAAATTGCCCAGAGAAATAAATGATAAAAAACAGGAAAAGGGCCCAATTTAACAATGAGACATAACCCTTTTAGCACTATACACTCTATGTAATTCTCTCCTTTGTACATAGGAGTAGCTATAGTGGGTGCAGTGGAAAGCATTGCTGTGGGGCCCAGAGGCCCATCTCTAGGGCCTGGCCCCCTGTGTTGGTAGGGGAGTGCTCTGTGATGTCTTCTGTTTATATCCCAGCACTGCCAGAGTAGCGTCACTGCTGCGACCACTGACCCAGATTTGATGTGCTAAAAGGATGTGATCCTGACTGTCTTACTGCACTGGAGAGTGTACTACACAGCAGAGGCCCTACAAACCCCACTGTGTCACCCCCCAGGGCTGGTGAGATATGGTAAGCCAGCCTTGCGCAGCACCGGGCTGGAAAGGTGTCACCGTTGCCATCTCCACACCCGGCTGAGATTTTGTTACCAGCGAGCACCTGGCAGCTCCTTCCCAGCAGCTTGAGGCTGGAGCTCACTCCTGAGCTCCGCCTTCTGGCTTCCACACTGTGTGTATGGAGAGATGTCCTGACATCTCTCCCATAGGATCAAACGCGAGGAGCTGTTGAAGGCAGTGGGTGCAGGAGCGGAGCTTCAGTTAAGTACAGTATTGTGTGTGTCTGTGTGTCATTATGTGTAAGGGGCACTACTACTGTGGGCATTATATGTATAAGGGGCACTACTACTGTGGGCATTATATGTATAAGGGGCAGTACTGTGGGCACTGTGTATAAGGAGCACTACTGTGTTTCGTAACATGAATAAGAGACACCACTATTTGGTGTAATGTGAATGAGGTCCACTGTGTGTGGTGTAATGTGAATAAGATTGTTCTACTGTGTGGCATAATTTGAATTGGAGGTAGTATTGTGTGACCACACCCCTTTTTTAGGGCATGTGACTTTGGCAATCGCTGTCCTGTTATAGCAAATGAGAGAAATGGAATGTATAGTTTGCAGGGGGCACCAAACAAACTAGCCCCGGCCCTGTCACCACCGCTTACTGTTAGAGGCCCACTGCCACCGTTGATACAGATGTGTGCTACTCCATCTATGCACACCTTCATTAACCCTCTAAGCTCCTGGCTGGATCTGTCTCTAACTGCCATATGTGCATACCTGCATTGACCCTCCATCTTGTTATCAAACCAATAAACCTGATTAAGTTATCTACCATGTGGACTGACCTCCATTACACACCACTGAAACCTATCAATACCATACGTTCTACCCAGGTCATATAGTTATCCACCAAGTTTCCAAAATTGCATGCGAAGCAACTGGGTCCAGCCCATTGCCCAGGCTGTTAAAGGGGAACTCATGTGCGCTCATATATAGGTGGTGTTCTCATTCTCTCCCTCACAGTAAAGCTCCACACTGATATGGTTTATCTCCCATGATTCTATTTCACCATCACAGGCACAGCTGTGACTAGGCTTCTCATTGTTTACAGCCTTTGTGAATTGAGCTGGGTGTGGATTGAGCTCTTAGATTAAGAAGATCTCCACATAAAGTGGAATTTCCAGCAGGCTGGACCCTCAGCTTCTGTCAAGTTTTAGACTGCTAGATGATAAGTAGAAGATGATTGGTTGCTATTGACAACTTCTCCACTTTATCTCTCTCAAAGGTTTGATACACCTACCCCCCAATATGAACTGGAGCTTTGTGATGTGGCACAATATGATTTGGAGGCACTATAATACAGCATAAAATGAACCTGGGGCACTGTAATGTGGCATAATATCTACTGGGGCCACTATAATGTTGCACAGTATGAACTGGGGCCACTATAATGTTGCACAGTATGAACTGGGACCACTATAATGTTGGACAGTATGAACTGGGGGCACTGTAATGTTGCACAGTATGAACTAGGGGCACTGTAGTGTTGCACAGTATGAAATGGGGCACTGCAATGTTGCACAGTATGAACTTTGGGCACTGTAATGTTGCACAGTATAAACTGGGGGCACTGTAATGTTGCTCAGTATGAACTGGGGACACTGTAATGTTGCATAGTATGAACTGGGGACACTGTAATGTTGCATAGTATGAACTGGTGACACTGTAATGTTGCACAGTATGAAATGGGGGCACTGCATTGTTGCACAGTATGAAATGGGGGCACTGCAATGTTGCACAGTATGAACTAGGGGCACTGTAATGTTGCACAGTATGAACTAGAGACACTGTAATGTTGCATAGTATGAACTGGGGGCACTGTAATGTTGCACAGTATGAACTGGGGCACTGTAATGTTGCACAGTATGAACTAGGAGCACTGTAATGTTGCACAGTATGAACTGGGGGCACTGTTGTTGCACAGTATGAATTAGGGGCACTGTAATGTTCCATAGTATGAACTAAGGGTGCTTTAATGTTGCACAGTGTGAACTGAGGACACTACAGTGTGGTGTCATATAAACTGAGGGCACTACTATGGGACATAACATTAAATAGTGCACTACTATGGGGCATAAAATGATCAATCACTGTGGAGTATGGGGTCTGTCTCTCCAGAAGCTTTGGGTGGGGGCCTGTTCAAAATGTTGCTATGGGGTCCAGAAAGTTTTGGCTACACCCCTGCCTTTGTACAACAAGATTTCTTCTAGCAAGAAAATATATAACAAATAAAGGACACAGACACCAAAGGTTTTGACGCATTGGCTCACTCACCCGCACTCACACACTACTTACTTACCTACTCCCTGGCGCTGGTCAGTCCTCTTGTCCAGTAGGTATCCAGGAGGCTTGGCAAAATAAAAAAGAAGGCCCGATCCTCCGGACATAGAAGCAGCTGTATATACATACTGTATATACAGCATTTCCCTGGAGGCTGACAGGACACCCATGTGGGTTCCTGCACCTTAGTCATGATTGGCTAAAAGTCTGCCCACTCTTAACCAATCAGCGGCCACTGTCACATGACCTGTAGTCCCACTGTGAAGCACAATATTAGTTTTATAGATAACCCATTACCCCTGCACCCACCACCACCAGGGGTGCAGGGAAGAACCTTAGGCTGCTGGTTGATCTTTCGCAGGGGGGATCCAATATTTTTTAGGGGGACAATTTCTGAGGATTGCTTTTTTGGGGAACCTCCACACTGTCTTTTCTTTTAACCCCCATTACACCTACAGTACAACACAGAAGCACTGCACAGATCATACCGTGCACCCAACTGAATACCAAAAATCTTGCATCTGTGGGAAAAACCCTGGTAAACTCGCTGCAAGACAGAACATCTATTAGGTACAGATATTGGGAATCTACATGCAGCGATACCTGAAGTTCAAGTGGAACTTAGGATGGGTGGTACATGAGGAAGAAGTTTAATATAATGCTTCTACACTGTTGTTTTTGTCTAGAAAGTAAAGTGTAAATTAATATATACACACTTCAAACTCATCTCAGAGCGATCTCCAATCTTGTTCTAAGCTATGTGTAAAGAGCCAGTAAATTAATATATACACACTTCAAACTAATATATTATATTACTATTTATCTTAAAAATAATACAATATACTGTATTACCTAACAGAACCCTATGTTAAAGTCAATTATCTACACTAAAATCAAATCAGGTTCCTGAAAGTAAAAGAAACAGCTGTAAAGATGTATTGGATTCCAATAATAGCAGCAGATTGTTTACAGTAATAGTACTTGAAAAATAAGCAAAGCATGATAGTTGCAAAATGATTCACTAAAGATAACTAGGGAAAATCAAAGAAATGTGTAATTGCCGGGAAGGGCTGTCCTTTAAAACTGCACAAAACATTCAGTATATGTATGTATTTGTGTGTGTGTATATCGCTCTCTCTATATATATATATTGTATATAAAGATATGGTTGGTTATCATGCTCCCCTTCACTTACCTATTCCTCATAAGGCCACCAAATTGTTCCATTATGAAAGAAAATAAAGGCTGCACAATAGTGAAGTACATTTTTTTTGTAAGCAGTTGAATAAATGCTAAAAACAGGTACATGAGGAATAAAGCAATTCAGAATTGTATAATTTATCCCTGAAACTGGAACAAACTCATGTTAGAGCGATCTCCATTCTTGTTCTAAGCTATATTTCTAAATAAGCACAATAACCCACTAAACATGATTGGTGACTATTACTTATGGGGCCCATACATCAGCAATCAATTTTGCAGATGATTGTGTAAAAATATCTGCAATGTATTAGGTTCACCGATTGCCAATTCAGATCAAAATGTGATTGGAATCGGTAAATCAGGTTCATATGTTGGATGTCACCATGAAACCAGAGGTTGGCAGATTCTCCTATATTGTAGCAGTTGCAAGAATTCCATCCAACAAAATGAATGGTTATTGAGACTCTCAATGTACAGAAAATATTGTGTTCACCACAGGAGAAATAGACTTGGAAGTCAAAGGGCTGTGGTAAAGCGTACACAGGACTCTGGAAAGATGGACACAGTAGCAGTGGCGTAAGTTTATCCCATACGCCCGGAGGCAAGTTATAATTTGGTGCCCCCCCTGTCACAGCCGCTGACACTGTAATGTAGCAATTCACATGCAGACAGGCAATAGATAGACGTAGGCAGCAGCTAATGGTCTGACATGGAGCTCTCCACTAGTGTATGGTGGCTTCTTAGTTGCTGGGAAGTAGTGCCCTATTTTGGGCGGCCGTGATGGTACACTCCAGGTACATAGTTATAGCCCTAAGTGGAGCGAATATGTTGTGGACAATGTAGGAGGTGCCCCTTCAGAGCTGGAGCCTGGCGGCAGGCGGCTCCATTGTCTCCCATAGTTCTGCCCCTGCACAGTAGACCAGTAGCCCCAGAGCATACTTTTCAACCCTAGCAGAGGTAGTGCATTGTCTGAATCATTTGTGTAAAGAAGGTATGTGTACGCTGGTGAGCTCATACTGATGCACATCTGGCTTATCTTCTCAAGCTACTAAGCAAACTGTTTCATACCCTATATCAGAGGTTCTCAAATGCAGTCCTCAAAGCACCCCAACATCTCATGTTTTAGAGATATCCATGGTTGAGCACAGGTAGTTAAATAAAATTGACCAATGTACTAATTAAGTCATCTGTGGTCAAGCATGGATAACCTTAAAACCTGGACTGTTGGGGAGCCTTGAGGACCGAGTTTGGGAACCTCAGCTATGCTTGAGTAAGAACATGGGATAAATAATGCCAACAGAGCCATCCCACATTCTGCCTTCAGGTGACCCATTCCAAATTATACAAGTCAAGTTCCACAATGTAGGAATTTGAAATATTTTATGATGTGTGGACCTTTTTTCTAATTTGGTAGAAGCTTATCCGGCAGAAACAAATACGGCTGTGCTTACTTCCAAAAAATGGTGCAGGAGTGTGTTTGTAGGTATAGTATTCTTAGGATTATGGAAAGTGACAGGGGTACTGTACTCGTTTTTCTGGGAATGTTTTCCAAACCATGTGTAGGCTCAAGGACTTTAACAGCAAAATAAATACTCCTTACAGACCACATGCCGGTGGAAAACTGAATGGAACTATCAAAAATGAGTTGAGTTAGGTCACTGGTTCCCAAACTGGGTGCCGTGGTTCCTTGGGGTGCCTCAGCGCACTTGCAGGGGTGCCTCGGGTTGGTGGTCCAATGATTTTTAGTCAGTGTGATGGGCAAAACCAGGGCTAATGACTGCCAAACAAAAAATGTATGGGCAAAAGAAGTGCAGCCCTGTCAACAATGACATAACTGAGCCTAAGGGTGACATATAAGAAAAAATTACTTAATTTATTTTTTGCTGAATTTCTCAATAAGAGACTTTTGGCTTAGGGGTGCTGTAGAAAAAATGTTGATATTCTAGGGCCCGTATTTCGTAAACGTTTCAGAACTACTGAGTTGGGTGGTGGATGAGATGGGGTTAGTGTGGCCACAGGCATTGCCACTAGTAATGCACAGTATCAGAACCACCCCTAGGCCACCACTTAACCTGTCACCATTTGAGTACTTTATGGCAGACATCCTCATCATCAGACGTCTGAGCAGCTGCTTGGTTTCTGACGGAATTTGGCTGCTTTGGTGTAAGTGGAACTGAGTCTTTTGACACAGTCCTTGATACCAGGGCACCGCCTACAGGCCCGATACCCTCGCTGATGCCAGCCACCTTCCATCACCATCCAGGAATGCCTATTGGAATTGCATGGCTCACCATGGAATTTCTATCTGCGTCCTCTGGCAGTAACCATCGGGATGCATTCACATTGCTTCTTTTAAGCATGAACAGTTACAGAACATCGGGCGCTTGTGCCTTATACATCCACCTTTGAATCAGGCCAGAGTTCAGACATCAATCTTTAATTGGAGAAGTATAACTGTGGGTGCTACTAAAGAGTCTGCTATTGACCATCATAAAAATATAACAAGAAAAAAAGAGTCTCTGAGGGCCAAATTAATGAATGTAGGCATTCTCGCTTTACGGGGCAAAAGGCAGGAACTGCAGACATACAGTACACACTATGGTGCATGGCTACGCCATCATATAACTACATTCCATAAATATGGGAATCCAATACATATTCCAAGGTTGTGTAAAATATCACAAAAATATCACAATATACTAATGGGGGGGATATAGATGGTTATAATGAGAAGAATAACCACATAGACGAGAGAATGGGAGGGACACATGCAACCTTTAGCTGATTTTAACTCGTATAAGAATTATATGGCTTTAGCTGGCACAGGACGTAATCATGCAGGGTGTTATCCCGAAGTGGATGTATGGCGGAAACACATATCCTATACAGTTCTTCGGGTGCTCATGACAAGATCACAGCCAAAGCTACGTATACTTGTGCGCAGAATCAAAACTTGAGGTCAATGCCATACCTGTAAATTACTGCCTGTAAAATTAACTAAGTGACAAACCAAATGTAAGCATTAGCATATCAGGAACTAAAAAGTCATTTTTGGTGGATAGGGAGACAGCCAGATCTGTATTAAATTATGCTTTAAATTTGCTATTCACAAAGAAAACTATTTCCGCTGTGAGAGTAACAGGAAAAGTGCATCAGTACCATTTAACTGCTCCAACAGAAGTTACTATTGGGTCTATGCAATCTACATGCTATTTTATGATAGCTGCAACTGCCCCTACTAATTAAATTGGCTGTGACTTATTGTGTAAATTGGGATATATTATTTACTTCACACCTTATGGTTTGTTTCTAGATATACCAGAAAATCATGCCCAGGAAGGGAGGGATATATTACAAATCCCACAAGGCCTAGTGATGCACCATACTGTTCTACAGCCATGGCCAAAAGTATTGGAATTCACAAAGCTTGCTGCGTCAGTGTTTTTAGACCTTTTTGTCAGATGTTACTATGGTATACTGAAGTACAATTACAAGCATTTCATAAGTGTCAAAGTTTTTTTTTGACAATTACATTAAGTTTTATGCAAAGAGTCAGTATTTGCAGTGTTAACCCTTCTTTTTCAAGACCTCTGTAATTCGCCCTGGCATGCTGTCAATCAACTTCTGGGTCACATACTGACTGATGGCCACCCATTCTTGCCTAATCAATGCTTGGAGTTTGTCAGAATTTGTGGGTTTTTGTTTGTCCATCCGCCTCTTGAGGATTGACCACAAGTTCTCAATGGGATTAAGGTCTGGGGAGTTTACTACCCATGGGCTCAAAATTTCGATGTTTTGTTCCCTGAGCCACTAAGGGCCTGATTCAGCAAGGAACGCATGCTAGCAGACGCACGCAGCCAGCCGCTGTGAGAATATGCTAATACATACGCACAGAGACTGCAGCACAAGAACAGACACCTAGCAAAACATAAAGCCGCCCACCTATGCCGTGATTGACAGTGTAAACATCGGGAACATTGAGTGCCATCAAAGATAAGTGTAGACCTGACTCTGCCGCAGGACTTGAGAGATACCTGCACGCAGAGAGGTATCCAGCTGTATGCAGAGCCGCTGAGATTCATTTATGCACGCCCCTGTAACGACGTGCGAACGCACAGGCACGCCTGCGTTCGGCCGACCACCCCCCTGTCACCACCCACAAATGGCACTTCCTCTCAAACAAAATCGAAGGTCTCTGTGGGATCCCTGTGTACTCTGAGAGAGCCCTTACCGTACTCAGCAACCTGTTCGCGCAATGCGATGTATACGCATGCACAGATCGCAAACTTCGGCTCGCACCGTGCATTCTCTCACTTGCGTTGCTTGCTGAATCAGGCCCATAGTTATTACTTTTGCCTTATGGCAAGGTGCTCCATCATGCTGGAAAAGGCATTGTTTGTCACCAAACTGTTCTTGGATGGTTGGGACAAAAAGGTCTAAAAACACTGAAGCAGCAAACTTTGTGAAAACCAATACTGGTGTCATTCTCAAAACTTTTGGCCATGGCTGTAGTCTCAAATCCATAAATTGTAGAAAAAAATGGGGGAGATGTATGAAGCCCAGAAGCGGTATCAGCGCACATTATGTGCACTGATACCGCTTCTCCCCGATGTATGATCGGGGGTCTGGGCGGTAAATGACAGGGGTGCTATTGCGCCCCTGTCATTATCGGCGCTGCTATCTACAAGATAGCAGCGCCGAGCGGCAGGGCAATGTACGAAGGGTCATACCGCATGACCGTTCGGCCGGCTGTAGCTCTCGTTATCGACAGCTACAGCCTGGCGCTAGCCTATCCCCACAGCAGGGTCCCTGCTGGGGCTGCTGCCGGCTCCAGGCTGCACGCGGGGATCTCGCGATATTTGCGAGATCCTGCACATGCTCAGTGGAGCTGGCCGGGACAGAGACACAGGGCATCAGCACTAGGCTGATGCGCTGCTGTGTCTAGCGGGTAGCGCTGGAGGGGGGAGTTGTCGCTCCCCCTCTCCGGCCGATGAGATGTTCTTACATCTCATCGGTAGTGTTTCCTGCTGCGCCTCGGTAAAGAGGCGAAGCAGGAAGCGTTATAGCGGCACTTAGCGTGCCGCTTTCGTACATCTACCCCAATGTCTCATACCCAGTTCTCCAAGGACAGACAGGACACTAGACTGATGGCTAAAGCAGAAAACATAATGGTACATTGAAAAACTTACAGGCAAGTGCCAAAAACACAAGAGTATCCATTTAAACTTAAAGTTGAATTAGGAGTCTGCACAGTTACTAGAAGATTACAGCAACAAGATATTTTAATTAGTATAAAAAGCACAGGTAATAGTCCCATCTTCTCTGTAAAAAAATTGTGGGGGGGGGATGAGCAATCTATTAGTGTAGGATCTAATTCTGGGTACACACTAAACAGATATATCTGCAGATGATAGTTGTTAATACACACTGAACAACCATCATCTGTGTTCTGTGTGTTGGAGGGGAGCGGGTCCCACTGGCCGGGGGCGTGTCACGCCACCCTCCCCATGACTGCAGCTGCAAGTGTAAGGGTTGTAGGCTGACCGCCTGTACACACAGCACGATGCCCCAATATATCTGCAGATATATTGGGCATTGGCTGTGTGTCACAGCTGACACGATATGTCTGTGAACGATGTTGTTCACAGACATATCGCTGGTACACACTGGCCGATGGGCACCCAATATGTTGACCGCTCAATTGATCCACCCCTAATATCAGGAAATATATAAATATATAAAGAAAGAATAATATAGATATGGATTGGCACTCTGTAATATCCAGGCAAGTACCGGGGTGCCCTCCTTAGGTAAACTATACTGGAAAAGTTCCCCATTGCGCAGTATATCCCTATGTTTTAACCACTGTTTGGTATATACTTTTAAAACAAAATCCAAGGAGTGCCGTTTGCTTCTTTCCGTTAGGGTATACTATGCAATGGGGAACTTTTCCAGTATATATAGTTGTTAGGTCCAGTCCAGGTTTTGCAGTGTACTAGGGTTCCCAACCAAGCAATCGGCACCACCGGTGAGCAGGGCTTAAGGCTTTGCTGGAAGCAGAGCACAGGGCTCATGATGCCCAAGCTGGCCAGGCGATAGGCTGGGGGTGGTGGTTAGTGTTAGGGTGCCAGGATTCTGTGCATGCTGTCTGTAAGCCAGAATGGCAAACCTGGCACTGTTACTGCTTCATATTGTATGATGTCTGTGACCTATGGTAATACCAGACTGGATACTTGTTGTGCAGTGGCTGCTAAGCTGAAGTGAATAAACGATCCGCTTTTTTACCATACTGCTGGATGTGATTCTTTCTGCCTTGTGATATATATATATATGCACAAAACCAGTGGCACTCTCCTTAAATACGAATAGTTGCCGGGGCACTCTGTGAAACAGTTACTGGAACTGAACTGGATAATATGAGGTGTGTGGACCGGAGGCACTGAAATAAATGACAAAGGGCAGTGGCTCCAAAGTACCAACGTTTCAATGCAGAATATACATTTTCCTCAGGGTGCTCACAAAAACTAAAACACAAATGCAATAAATACTAGAGCTGATAAGCTGCACTGGTCTGATTCCCTTTAGTACATTGCCGCTGTTTGTTCACAATTATTGCTATGATACCTTTTAGCGCTGGGTCCCGCGAGATCTTGGCCGGAGTCACGTATGTGATTGGAAGAGACTGGTGGAGTGCGGCGTGTGCACACTGGGGGTAAGGTATTTATTGCATTTGTGTTTTAGTTTTTGTGAGGTCCCTGAGGAAAATGTGTATTCTGCATTTAAACATTGGTACTTGGGGCCACTGATTAAAATATATTGTTGCAGTCATTTATTAGAGTGTTTATATATATATATATATATATATATATATATACACACACACACACATATATATATATATATATATACATATATATATATACATATATATATATATACATATATATATATATATATACACACACATATTTAGGATACTGAATTTGAACCTCTATACACTCCTGCCTATACCTTCTAATATCCTTCCTATAAACCTCTAAGGATGACGCTATTTTTCGTACGCAGTCATACATTAAATAAAGACTCCAAACCTAGAACCTGTGGTTCCAAAGCACAAAGTATTATTCAAGTAAAAGTACAATCAGTTACATGCTATAATCTAAGTACAATTTAGCGCAAAGAAATTATACAGACCCAAGTACAGTTATACATACGCATGCGCTCTGGACCAGATCCCGGCATCAGCAAGAAACCTCCGTCAATCAGCATTCAGCAAGAAGACTACACATATTTATACCCCCCCAGACATAGACAACACAATAGAGAGGCTTGTTGCTGATGCCATTGGTTCCCAAGGGGGATGCATCTGTTACAGAGCATTTAACAGGTTGATTCGAAATAGACACAGTCCAGCCTCCGACAGCTGGTTGCCTCTGTTTCCCGCCTCATGCAAATCCTAACAGTTGGTCATATAATGTACATTTCGGTGCTTGAAGTCTCTGCGGCCCTTAAGTTGCGAGTGCATGTTGTGATCTTCCCACCGACGATACCGGGAAGCTATGGAGAGGGTGCAGATCAGTATAATACCAAGCACGGCATACTTATCATGTATTAAACCTGAGCTACTAAATAACCTTTATTTCACAGCAATTATAATAAATGAACAAACTTGAATCTTTTACTTTAAAGCTTATGGAACCTTGTATGTAAATATGTAATGTGTGGGCATGTGGGGTTTGATAGAAAGACGCTAGTTAACTTGCTGCACATGCGTGCGCATGAGGCTTATAAACAGCATTTTCATACAGGATCTTATGCATTCTTTAATGTGCGACTAGTTAACAGCGCAATTATGCGTATTTATGTGTATGAGAAATGGTGTAAGATGCAATCGCATGATGCTAATAGTAACATCGCCATTTGTACTTAAGTGTGAGTTTAGCTAAAATGGCGCTAGGCGGCCATTCGCAAAATGGCGTCTTGCGACCTCATTTTCAAGATGGCATCTTGCGGCCAGTCGCAAGATGGTGTTGTTACGATCTAATTTTAAGCTGATCTTGTCTCAGCCAATTATCTAGCTTCGACAGTATATATATATATATATAGATATATACACACAGGAAGTTCAGAGAACAGCTCAGTCAGGGGCAGCAGCGACCCATTGCATTGCACTGATTATGGGTGAGATTTAAGGTAAGTCTATTTACACTGTATTTTTGATCTCTGAGGATGGGTCATTAAAGGCCCGAAACGTTGGACTACAGGAAGCTCCTGTCTTTATTGATCTGTGTTTTAGTCTTCTGAGTTCTGTCCTGCTACATCTCGTTTGTGCGTGCGTGTGTGCGTAATAATTTCAGAAATGTCTCTGCAGATATTAAATATATTTACACAGGCTTATCTGTCACCTATGTGTTGGAGGATATAGATGCCTCTCGCAGCATGTGCAGTATTTTGACTCCTTCCAGGGGTGTAGATGGAATTCTAAGAAAACAAAGTGGATATGCTTCTCTGAAATATACATACTCCTTGAAGGTGTTTCAACAGTCCCAGTACTGTGTACTGCATTCTTTGGTATTTGGGCTAATTATTGTGGAGGTGGGCGATAATATCAATCAACAAAGAGGAAGATCTGACTCACTGCAGGACTATATATATATATAAAAAAAACCACCCTGTCAAATCCTGGAGGCTAAAACTCTCCCAAGCATTCTGTCAATCAGAAATTCTCATATCTTAATACCTAACACTTACAACTAAATACCATCTCTCCACTAAATCTAAGCACTTCTATGGCATGTGGATGTCTCTGGTAACCATTTATGCAGAGAAAGAGTTGCACTTTATGCTATTTATTTGTGCCATAAGGAAATGTTTTTGCAATATTCTTATGCTTACCCTGATAATATAGCTTTCCAGTTTAAGAATATTAAACTTTTACTCTACACAGATGTTTTAGTCATTTTTATTAGTAATCTTAAAAACACTACAGAAAGTTCAGTTATTTCAGAAAATAAAATATTTTATTTGTTTGATATTTCAGTTCCTTTTTTCTATTTATTTTAAGGAATCTTTTAAAATGTTCTATGAGAAAAAGGCTCTTAGTAGCAGTTCTATCGTGCATTAGCTATGAAGATTTATTCTGATGTAAAGTACTTCAAAGACCAGTGCTGAATATCTAATCAGAAGTCATAGAACTCCGTCTGAAAGTTAGTTGATTTTGCACTATATATGAAATTAGTGAAAGGGAAGTTTTTAGAATAAATAATATTTAGCATCCAGCATGATGATTTGCTTTTGTTCACACCTTTGTTTTAAATTAGAGGAAACAGAACAATTTCATCTTGTGTAATAGTTACACTGTATAAGATATTTTAACAATATGCATATGGTCTATAGCAAAGTAAGCTTTGTGTAATAAAGCAATCATAACTTTGAAACTTTTTATTTTGCACTTGTTACTTATTGAGAATTGTGTGGTGCCTTTTTGTCCAAGTTTTATAGTATTGCTTTGTCTCCTTTTGACAGACAAAATGTCACTTTTAGTTTTGCTATCCCCAACATCCTATCACTACCAAAAAACTCCAGTTAATGCCATCTGCAGTAACTGATTACAAGAAGAGTCCAGGTGAATGACAGAATGGTTAGGGTAGTGTCTGAGCATGAGGATATTTACTGCCCTTTATTAACTATCTACAGTATGTCAGTCATCTCATTTTTAGAATTAATTATTGCAGAACATGGTGAATGACATGGATGGGAAGATAAATAGTATTTGCGTCCAATAAGGGAGGTGAGAGCACCACTCTGCTGTCATTAGTTATGTGCTACCTTGTACTAAGTTCTCACCTGTAGGGCAACAAAAGTTAATTATGGCCTCCTCTGTGGCCATAATTCACTTGTGGCCCCCTCTCCTTGAGAAAATAGTTTGAAGAATTATATTTCTCAACCCTTTGCCCCTGTAGCATTATCTTTCCTAACCTCCCATGTTGCAAAACCTACTCACCCCAGTGGGCGTTGATCCCTTGTAGCTCATCCCTCCCACCCTAGAGGTAGCGATGAGCCCTACATATCAATATCCCCCCACCTAGTGTCCATAGATCCCCTGAAGAATTGACCTCTCCCATACAGAAATAATTATGAATTGTCCCCAGATTCACTAGTCAGCCAAAGACTATCTAATCCATAAGTTTGTACTGCATAAAAATTAGTCATGGTAGACTTACCTTGATAACTCATTTCCTTCTAGATCCATAAAATCCACAGGGATACCATGGGGATAATGTTGGTGGAGAAATCCAGGCACCAAACAGTTAGCTATCAGCTCCCAGGATGCCTCAGGTCCTCCTCCATATATATACCACCCCTAGTCAAAGGCCTTAAATTTTGTTAACAAGCCTCAAGGCAGGAGAAAGGAAAGAGGAGAAGGAAGAGCAATCGTACACCAGAAACATCTTACACAAGATGAGGGAATATGTGACTGAAAGAAAAAGTTACCCATGCAGCCAGGTGTGTCAGGGTGGGTGCCCTGTGGACCCTATGGACCTCGAAGAAAAGGAGTTATCAAGGTAAGTCTACCATAACTCCAATTTTCTTCTTCAGGGCCCATAGGGATCCATAGGGATACCATGGGGATGTCCTAAAGCAGTACCCCTATGGTAGGGGGCGCTCCTGAGCAGAAAGGAGAACTCGTAGCCCAAAGAAAGCATCCTGAGAGGCAAATGTATCAAAGGCATAGAACCTAAGAAAAGTTTGGACAGAAGACCACGTGGCTGCCTTACACAACGGTTCAGCAGAGGCACCAGGACTAAATGCCCACGATGGCACTGCAGACCGAGTAGAATGTGCTGTCACCGTGTTTGGGACAGGGAGATCAGCCTGTGTGTACACCTGAGAGATAGTCATGCATAGCCATCTCGCCAGAGTCTGCTTCTTAGCTGGCCATCCTCATTTGTGAAAGCCATATAAAACAAAAAGAGCATCTGATTTTCTAACAGAGTTTGTACGCTCCTCATAGATACGGAGAGCACGAACTACATCCAGGGAGGCTTCACCTACAGGAGAGGTCTGGAGCCTGAAAATCTGGAACTACAATTTCTTAATTTACATGAAAACGGGACACTACCTTAGGAAGGTAACTCTCCCTTGTACGAAGAACAGCTCTATCCTTGTGAAAAATAAAAAATGCTGAGCGACAAGAGAGCGTTGCCAAATCAGACTCTGCGTGCAGAAGAGATAGTGAGGAGAAAAAGTGTCTTCACTGTCAACCATTTCAAATCTACAGAGTCCAAAGGTTCAAATGGGGGAGCTTGTAGCCTCTTAAGAACCCAGTGGGACAAAAGGAGGCTGAACTCACAGAACTCCTTGAAAAAATTTTTTAACATCTGGTAATGAGGCAATTTTACTAGACTGCGCACTCTCAAAGTGGCCAGATGTAAACCCCGGTCTAAACCTGCCTAGAGAAAAGCCAGTACCCTGGAAATCCTAAACACCTTAGGATCATATTTTCTGTGGGAACAACATTGACCAAAAATATGCCAAACCCTGTAATAGATGCTGGCTTCCTTGCCCTAAGCATCGTCTGAATTACAGAACTGAAAAACCCTTTGCTCTTAATATGGAAGATTCAAGAGCCACGCCGTCAAAGCCAGATGAGGTAAGTCCGGATGCCGGCAGGGACCCTGTATTAGCAGATCCTGCCATAGAGGAAGCTGATATGGACTGTCTATGGATAGATTCTGTATGTCGGTGAACCAATGCTGTCTGGGCCAAGCTGAAGCTACCAGTATTATTGTTCCAACTTCCTGCTTGAATTTTCTGAGAACTCTTGGGAGGAGGGAAATTGGATGAAAGAGATACACCAGCTTGAAGTCCCAGCTTACTGCCAGTGCATCCACAAAGGCTGCTGATAGGCCTCTGGACCTGGACCCATACCTGGGTACTTTGTGCTTGTGATGTGAGGCCATGAGATCTATTTCTGATAGAACCCACTTGTTTACCAGGAGCTGAAACACTCCCAGATGGAGAGACCACTCTCCGGCATGTATGTCCTGGTGACTTAGGAAGACTGCTTCCCAATTGAGTACTACCGGTATGAATTTTGCCGAGATGGCCGGAAGATGATGTTCTGCCCAAATGAGAACCTTTTTCAATTCTTTCATGGCTGAATAGCTTCTTGTCCCTCCTTGATGGTTGAGATAGGACCCTGTAGTCACATTGTCAGAGTGGATCTGGACCGATTTGCCCTGCTCGCAGTTCCAGAATGTTTATTGGCAGATGACTTTCCTGATTTGTCCATCTTCCCTGAAAGTTGTGATGACCTGTCACTGCCCCCCATCCGCGAAGACTGGCATCCATGGTGAGAAGCACCCAATTTAGAATCCAAGATGGGTGCCCTTTGTTCAGATGGTCCTTTTTCAGCCACCACTGGAGGGAGCAGCGAACCTCTGGAGAGAGATGATTCCTCTGGGATCTTATTAGATGATATTGTCCGTTCCACCTGGAGAGAATCAATCTTTGCCGAGGCCTGGAATGGAACTGAGCATGGTATCCACCATGTCGAAGGTGGATACCATTGATCCCAGCAGCTGCATCGCTAACAGAATGGATACCCTTCGCTTGTGTGGAAGCTTGCATATTCGCAATGATAGGGCCGCAATCTTGTCCTCTGGCAGAAACACCCTTTGTGCCTGAGAGTCCAGAAGAGATCCCAGATGCACCATCTGCAGTGTTGGAGAAAGTGATGATTTCTTCCAATTGATGATCCAACCATGCTTTTGTAGGCAGGCAATGGTCAGTTGAAGATGGTTTTGTAATACGATCGGAGCCAATATCAGAAGGTCTTCCAAATATGGTAGTATTCTAACACCCTAACGCCTGAGATAGGCCGTCATTACCGCCATTATTTTGGGTAAATATCCGGGGAGCCGTAGATAAACCAAAGGGTAGTGCCTGAAACTTGTAATAAGAGATTCGGTATTCCTGCGCACTGGATTATATCTGACAGAGTATGCGGCACTTAGATATGAGGGTGCCAATCCCTCTGGGGTTAAATACAATAAACAATAATAATCTAATGTGCTCCCCCTGGTGCTGTACTGGTGTTGTCTACTGTATTTTAAGAAGTATATGACTGATGATTCTCGAGTAATATGTACAACACAGTGGGCGTAATACCATGTGACGTAGTGATGTGTCATGCACACTATGGACTAGAGATAGTGAAAGTACACAGCATTTAATGTAGTAAAAACCACAACAAAATACAATATGTTATACTGTTGCTAGTCAAAGTCACAATGGAGGTAACTAAAATATCGGTACAGTAATATGGAAGGTGAATCCCAATGCACGTGATAAGTAAAACTGGTAACGTGGTTATGCTGATATAGTAGAGGAAGTCAACAGGTGGCATCCCAACCTGAGTTGATCCTTTTCAGTCACTTCTTCAACAAGTGAAGCGAAGGGTATGTAGAGGATGATCGCACTGTGTGGGGTAACACAAATGCGGGGGTACCTGTATGTTGGAGTCTCTGTTTCAGGCTGTCTGGAGTTCGCCGGGTTTCTCTCCAGGGATGCAACAAGCGGCACACCTGGTCCTGGTGGCCCGCTTAGCGTCGACCTGGAGTGTAGCTCCGTGGTTGGTACAGCAGGTTTTGCGGCGTTGCCGGTGGGGGGTGAGCCACGTTACTGCTGTGCCTTCCTCTCCTTCTCTCGTCCTGTGTGGAACAGTCTCCTCTGCGTTGCAGCGCTGGTCATCCGGCGATGTTCTTCCGGGTAGAGCGCGCTCTAGGGGTAGGTAGCGGTCACGTAATTTGGAATTCAGGGAAATTTCAGTATCATGCAGGAGATTGAGTGTGGGTCCCAACGTGTTTCGGCCCTTTAGGCCTTCCTCTGGGGGTGTGTTAGCCTGAAAATTGGAATGTTGCTGAAGGATAACAAACCGTAATAATTGTTGGTGGGATGACATGATAGGAACATGCAGATCTGCATCCTGAATGTCCAGGGAAACCATATAATCCCCAGGCTCCATTGCCAAAATAATTGATCAGAAAGTTTCCATACAAAACTTGGGTACATGGATAAACCTGTTTAGGGTTTTTAGATTTAGAAAAGGGTGATGGGCCCCCTTTGGTTTCTGAACCAAGAATAGTTTGGAATAATAACCCCTTCCCTGTTGCAACACAGGAACAGGAATTGTTATCCCCACCTGCAGCAGGGAGTGAATGGCTTCCTGAAGGGCCAAGGCCTTGACCACATCTGATGGAGGATCTGTGCAGAAAAACTTCTGGGGACATGTTCAAAATAAAGGCAATAAATGCAATGTTACGTGACAGCCTTCACAAAATCTTAATGAATGTGAAGTACTCAGGGAAAAACCTCCACCCCAAGGGGATGGAGAGAAAAATACAGTTATAGTTATAATTGACAGACAGCAATAAAAGACAGTGTCAATACAGCAGCTAGCAAACAGTCACATACAATGCACATGTAGTCTAATTACAATCGACTCTAAATCAACTAGACAAACACCTGGAATGGTAGGACATAGAGCACTATATACCTTAACCAAAGGAGAGGTATACAGGGAGACTGACCCAAACCCTCCTGAGACCAACAGCTACAGCACTGCATGGATAGTGGACCCTGAGCATCTCTATATAAATGGAGGGTAGGCGGAGCAACCCAGACGTGCAAAACCCTTTAAAAGGACTGCATCTGGGTTGGGGTGGAGCTGCCGGGGGAGTGTCTACTTCCCCTAAGTTGCATCAACCAGCCGGGTACGCTGGCCTAATTGCAGCAGATTTGCGTCTGCTTACAAAGGTGCGTCTTAATCCTGCCGCACCAAACGAACAACTGAAGGCCTGTGGCTAGGGGTGGGGTATATATGGAGGAGTACCCAAGGCATCCTGGGAGCTGAAAGCTTTAACTGTTTGGTGCCTGGATCTCTCCAACCACATTATCCCCATGGTATCCCTGTGCATCCCTATGGACCCTGAAGAAGAAAGCAAAATGCTACCCCTTCAAGGTCAAATATATAAATATATTGTTACTGTTATACAGAAATATATCACAACAAGTATTTAAGCATAGAAATGCCCAAAGGTGGAGCTAGACACGCCCCCTCTACTACCAACTCTCCCTGAAACTAGTTTTCAAAAGTACGCAAGTATGCTCCAACCTTGTCTACATGTCATCCTCCGTCTTGTCATCTGCTTTCACAACTCTCTGATAGAGCTGCTCATAAACTGGTCAGATATGCAAATAGAGCTAACATACCCCTACAAAGCTGTAGAAAGATTTAGCAGACACTGTAGTACAAAATACAACGTTGCATGCACACAATTCTGCAGGGAATCGTTGGCAGAAGGCAGCTCTTCCTAAATCCCCAGCACAAAAGAAAGTCACGTCCGCTGTATGCAAATGAAGATACGCCGTATACGGAATAAAGTGCTCTGGTGATCCCGGAAAAACTGTCCACAATCACAAATGATGTATTTAGGGCTAAAAAAATAAAAATAAAATCAAGTACAGCATTTGAACAAAAGAACACCATGCCACATATTATGAATGGGGTATATTATGAGTTTATTTACACCATGTAGCACAGAAATGTTTTCTGGGTGTAAGGAGATAAATATAACAAATCCTAGAAGTTAGGAATAGTTGGTGGAGAATTTGATGTTTGATATTTCAGCAAGAAACCCAAATACTTTAAAATGAACCATGGATTATGCAAGCAGGAATGAAAAAGTAAGGTTTTGGGACAGAGGCTCCCAAATTCTGTCCTCAAGGGACCCTAACGGCCCAGGTTTGAAGGATAACCATGCTTGGGCATAGGTGACTTATACCCTTTTTCCACCTAAATTCCAGGTCTGACCCGGAGTTGGAACAAAGTTCCTGTCCGGATCAGACCCGGAATTTTGCTGGCGCCGACTCGGGATATTCCCAAGTCAGCGCCGCTCACACCGCAGTCCGGTCTGCATAGACCCGGCTTTTGCGGAGTGAAAGTGGTCGCTTGGAGATGACGTCATCTCCAAGCGCCACTGAAGCCGGACCAATCGGCCGGCTAGCAGCGCACTCCAGGTCATCGTGACCCGGAGTGCGCTGTTCTCACAGCAGGGTTTCACGGGCTACACCCGTGTTAAACCCTGCTAGTTACCTGGGTTGGATTGCCGGGTCACTTGACCCGGCGATCCAACTCTCTCCCCTTTTTGCACCAGGGAGCTGCCCTGGTTAACCCTTCAAAGACCCGGGTTTTAGCTCCGGTGTAATAGGGGTATTAATTAATACCTCAGTCATTTCATTTAACAGTCTGTGCTCAACCATGGATATCCTTAAAACCTGGACTTTTAGGGTGCCTTGAGGATCGAGTTTGGGAACCTCTACCTTAAGGCTTCACTATACCAATTACATTTTAACTTCAATGAATAAGCATAATTTATAAGATTTTTGTTTTTACTATATATATATATATATATATATATATATATATATATATACACACACACAGTATAATAGTAAATAACATATACGCCCATCAGTTAATACAGTAAAACCACCTGCATAAGTGGATGTATGAAGAACTTATTGCAGAGATTCACAAACTCCGCCATTACAGTCCAGGTTTTAAGAATATCCATGCTTGAGTCCAAAGGGTTAAATCAAATTGACTGTGGTACTAATTAAGTCACCTGTGCTCAGGCATGGATATCCTTTAAACCTGGACTATAAAGCAGAGTTTGGGAAACTCTGCCTTTGGGAATTTCTGAGCAAGATGAGATCTGTAAAGAAAACTGATCAGTTTATGATGCATGAATAGAAAAGACTCTTAGATGGCGCAGGAACATTTGAAAGTTGCGATTTCTGCCAAAGGGCGTGCTACTGTATCCTGACTGATGGGGTACCCAAATGTTTGCCCATGTAACACTCACTATTTGATTTTTTTCAGATGTGCATTCAAATGTTCAGAAACATGTTGTGTAAGTTCAGAACTTGCAGAGGTTGTTAGCTTCTTTTCACATTGATTCAAGCAAACATTCAATTTGCATACATTGGTATAGCTGGTAATGCTCTAAAAACATACTTGTCCAATTCTCCTGGAACTTACGGGAGACTCACGAATTTGGGGGAGAGTCTCCTGACTCCTGGGAAAGTGTGCCACTTGTGAGTGAAATCCCGATGCCCGGCATACCGAACGTAGGTAAGCTGGGCGTTGGGACCTGTTAACCGTGCGTGGGGGGTAGATTTAGGGACTTCGGGGGGGGGGATATGGTCAGGCACCCCCCGGAGGAGGATAGAGTTAGGTTCCGGGAGTGGGGAGGGGGGGCTAGGTTCAGGCACACCTGGGGGGAGGTTAGGGTTAGGCACTAGGGGGGATGTTAGGGTTAGGGGGGGGAGAGGGGAGGGTTAGGATACTTACCAGGTGCTGTCGGAATCTTCATCTGCCGGATTTCCAGCGTCGGTATTTCATCCACCGGGCTTAGGTCCGGCTGTATGTCATACTGATTCCCATATTTTACAAGCATTTAAATTATAGTACAGGTTGAGTCTCCCTTATCCAAAATGCTTGGGAGCAGGGGTATTTTGGATAACGGAATATTCCGGATTTTGGAATATTTGCATTTAATAATTAAATATCTTAGAAATTGGATCCAAATATACACACAGAATGCATCTATGTGTTATATACACCTTATACACACAGCCTGCAGGTCATTTTATCCAATATTTTCAATAATTTTGTGGCTCAAACAAAGTTTGTTTGTTTACAGAAATTAAATTCATTTATGTTTCATATACACCTTATACACACAGCCTGTAGGTCATTTTATACATTATTTTTAATAATTTGTGCATTAGACAAAGTTTGTGTACATTGAACCATCAACAATCAAAGGTTTCATTATCTCAGTTATGCCCAAAAAATGCCGTATTTCGGAATATTTGGATATGGGAGACTCAACCTGTAATAAAATTTTTTTCCTATTGGTTACCTATTTTTCTGTTTCATATATACACACATTCTTGTTTAATGTTCATTTGCACCACATTATGTCCCGGATAACAGGTCCTCTTAAAATCAAGGTACTATTAGTGCATGTCACCTTCCAAAATGCTATATAATAAAAGAAACTTATTTTAGCTGGACATTTTCTGTAAAAATGTTTATGAGCAGATATAAACTCTCCAAATACTCCATTACACCAGTCAGCAAATGTACAAAATACCAACTAGGATACATAACTGGCAGAAATCTTGCTGTGCTCATTTATTCAAGAAGCGTTGAGTGATAAATTAGCAAGGTTATTGGCAATGACAAATTTTGGATGGTTTTTTATATTTTTGTCAGGCATGCTTTAACTGTGAGCTAAGTAACCAGCTTCACACTGGCAAAGCATTCATGACCTTTCGGTCCTAGCTGCTTTAGCAATGAGCAGAGCTGGATACAACAATAAATTTGACTGCAATGAAAAGATTCCAAAGCACAATACATCTTACACACAGCGATTCCTTGTCGCTCTTGGCCGTGCCTTAAATGTAAAATCTCCTCTAGTCTCTGTGCTGTGCCTAGTACATTAAATATATAATTTAAAACGGATTATTTATTTGTTTTGAGGTCTTTCTGTGTGTGCATTAATCGCCAGCACAAGCCATTGTGAGAAGCACAGCTGCAAAGGGTGGAATGAAAAGTGATAGAATAACAGTGAGTAATTGATTGAATTTCTAGCTAACTTCACTGTGAGGAAATAACAAGACAGACTAGCTAACAAATATACATAGACTTTATTCACAATTCATTGTATGATCTGTGTGGATAACAGCATAAAGCGCTGAGAAATCATTTTCATCACAATATAATCACATCTGTTTGGTAACGAAGGAGATTACTTAACAGTAATAATGTACCTCTACTTCAAAGCATAAGGATATTCAAGGTTTTACAGAAATTCCATTACCCTATAAGAGCGTGAGGTCGCAGTTTGAGTGCCTTTTCACTGGAAATCAAAGTAACATTTCTTCTCCATACCAAATATAAAGATTTTTTTTTTACAGGAGATATGTTACATTGTGACTATTTCTGTCATATTAAAATAATTTTCTGTCTTTGTTTTCTTAAAAAAAGTATTCTGGGGGTGAAGCTATTTTTTTAATATACATACTGTATACATGGAAAATACATTTTGGCTCAGGACAGGTTCAGGAACGTCATTCCTGAGTATGTCATAGTTAATGAGAGGCTCAGAAACAGCGTTCCTTCTTGTTCCTGGTGAAAAATAGCACTGGACAAAATCATTCCCATGCAGTGTGTATATATTTTTTAAAAAATTTGCCCCCATCTGCCAGAGTTGGATTAAGGGGGGAGGGAGGCACAATGGGCAGCTCGCCATGGGCCCAATTCTCTCAGGGGGCCCCCCAGCCATTGAGTCCAGCTGAGGTGCATCAGGACAGCACTTCAAGCTATAGGAGGCTGAGCCAGTGGAGTCGGAGCAGGGGACGAGGCTATGTAGCACTCAGTCAGTACCAGGTCTGCAACATGGAGGAGAGAGAGGAGGGAATGAATGAGCTACTGTGCATATATCCTGTAAGGTGAGGAAGGGTATGGGGGAGCACTATATTGTATGTCTGTATATGTGTCTGTGACTGTATGTACGTATGTATGCAACTGTGTGTATGTGTGTCTGTGGCTGTATATATATATATATATATATGTGTGTCTGTGTGTGTGTGTATATACAGTCAGGTCCTTAAATATTGGGACATTGACAGAATTTTCATATTTTGGCCTCTATTCACCACCACAATGATTTTGAAATGAAACAAAAAAGATGTGATTTAACTGCAGACTTTCAGATTTAATTTGAGGGTGATTACATCCAAATCAGGTGAACAGTGTAGGAATTACAACGGTTTCTATATGTGCCTACCACTTTTTAAGGGGCCAAAAGTAATGGGACAAACTAAACAATCCTAAATCTAACTTTCACTTTTTAATACTTTGTTGCAAATCCTTTGCAGGCAATTACAGCCTGAAGTCTGGAACGCATAGACATCACCAGACGCTGGGTTTCATCCCTGGTGATGCTCTGCCAGGCCTCTACTGCAAATGTCTTCAGTTCTTGCTTGTTCTAGGGGCATTTTTCCTTCAGTTTTGTCTTCATCAAGTGAAATGCATGCTCAATCGGATTCAGGTCAGGGGATTGACTTGGCCATTGCATAACATTCCACTTTCTAGCCCTAAAAACTCTTTGGTTGCTTTTTGCAGTATGCTTCCGGTCATTGTCCATCTGCACTGTGAAGCGCCGTCTAATGAGTTCTGAAGCATTTGACTGAATATGAGCATATAATATTGCCCGAAACACTTCAGAATTCATTCTGCTGCTTTTGTCAGCAGTCAAATCAATAAATACAAGGGAACCAGTTCCATTGGCAGCCATACATGCCCACGCCATGACACTACCACCACCATGCTTCACTGATGAGGTGGTATGTTTAGGATCATGAGCAGTTCCTTTCCTTCTTCCCATCACTCTGGTACAAGTTGATCTTTGTCTCATCTGTCCATAGGATGTTGTTCCAGAACTGTAATGGCTTTTTTAGATGTTTTTTGGCAAACTCTAATCTGGTCTTCTTGTTTTTGTGGCTCACCAATTGTTTACATCTTGTGGTGAACCTTCTATATTCACTCTTGTGAAGTCTTCTCTTGATTGTTGACTTTGACACATATACATCTACCTCCTGGAGAGTATTCTTGATTTGGCCAACTGTTGTGAAGGGGTTTTTCTTCACCAGGGAAATAATTATTTTGTCATCCACCACAGTTGTTTTCCGTGGTCTTCCGGGTCTTTTGGTGTTGCTGAGCTCTCCGGTGCATTCTTTCTTTTTAAGAATGTTCCAAACAGTTGATTTGGTCACACCTAATGTTTTTGCTATCTCTCTGATGGGTTTATTTTGATTTTTCAGCCTAATGATGGCTTGCTTCACTGATAGTGACAGCTCTTTGGATCTCATATTGAGAGTCGACAGCAACTGATTCCAAATGCAAATGTCACACCTAGAATCAAATCCAGACCTTTTACCTGCTTAATTGATAATGAAATAATGAGGGAATAGCCCACACCTGTCGATGAAATAGCTTTTGAGTTGATAGTCCCATTACTTTTGGCCCCTTAAAAAGTGGGAGGCACATATTGAAACTGTTGTAATTCCTACACTGTTCACCCGATTTGGATGTAATTACCCTCAAATTAAATCTGAAAGTCTGCAGTTAAAGCACATCTTGTTTGTTTCATTTCAAAACCATTGTGGTGGTGAATAGAGGCCAAAATCTGAAAATTCTGTCAATGTCCCAATATTTATGGACCTGACTAAGTGTGTGACTGTGTGTCTGACTATTTATGAATGTGTAAGTGTATGTATGTGTGACTGTGTGTGTGTCTGTGACTGTATTTGTGTATGTGTGTATAAGTGTGTGTGTACAGTATATGTGTCTGCATGTGTATCTGTATTTATATGTGTGTGTCTAAGTCTGTGTATTAGTGTGTCACTGTGTGTGAATAAGTGTGTGACTGTGTGTGTGTATTAATATGTGACTGTATTGTGTGTATTAGTGTGTCACTGTGAATCAGTGTGTCTGTATGTATGTGTGAGACTGTATAAACAGTTTGTGTGCAACTATGTATTTGTATATATGTGTGACTGTACGTATGTGTATATGCGCGTGACTATAAATAAAATGTACAAACGGCAAAATGCGGTCAAAACTCTGAAAACTGCTGTTTTTGGATGTTTGATTGCTTTCCCCATATGTACAATCAATGGAAAGCAAAACTTTCCGGAGCGTGTACCCGATAGGCAATGCCTTCTATAGATGGCGTTGCCTATAGACTATTAATAAATGATAATAATAATAATAATAGAAGCCTGTTGGCTTCTTTCCACATAACTGCCGAAATGAGATCCAATAGGATTCCTCCCAGTGTCCCCTGCGCCCGCGCATGTGCAGTAGGACCCCCATGGTTATAAATCCGGAAGTCCACACATCACAAAGGACAGCTGTAATCAGCATAGCTGTCTTTTGCATAAATAATTGCAAATCTTCATGCATACGGCTTCAATAAATGCCGCTGCATACGGTGTCAGGATGTATCACATACAAAATGCGATGCTTGATACATCCCGTCCTATGTAAGTATGCACACCCCCTCAACTGCCCCAATTTTAGCAGAACTGTTCTGCATTTCGGGGGGAAAGGTAGGGAGGGAACACTCTCACCTGCTCTGCGAGGCTGGGGAAGTGATTTACACACCTCCGGTGAGACATAAAATGGGGGTGTGATATGTGGCCATGTCCCCTTTACATGTGCTCATGAAAACACAATCCCTTTCCCCCAAATCATGCCCTTTAGGGGCCCCCCAGTCTTAAGTGCCACAAGCCCCCCAAAGCCTTATCCAGCTCGGCCATCTCCAAATCCTCAACCTACAACAGGACTACACAGTCTGAACCAGGGTAACTAAACGTTTGCACTTGCAACATTTCACTATTTTATTCCTTTCAATCTGTTAAATTCAGTTAATATGTTGTATTTGTGCAGAAATACAGTCAGGTGCATAAATATTGGGACATTGACAGAATTTTCATATTTTGGCCTCTATTCACCACCACAATGGCTTTGAAATGAAACAAACAAGATGTGCTTTAACTGCAGACTTTCAGAAATAATTTGAGGGTAATTACATCCAAATCGGGTGAACGGTGTAGGAATTACAACGGTTTCTATATGTGCCTCCCACTTTTTAAGGGGCCAAAAGTAATGGGACTATCAACTCAAAAACTATTTCATGGACAGGTGTGGGCTATTCCCTCGTTATTTCATGATCAATTAAGCAGGTAAAAGGTCTGGAGTTCATTCTAGGTGTGACATTTGCATTTGGATTCAGTTGCTGTCGACTCTCAATATGAGATCCAAAGAGCTGTCACTATTATTGAAGCAAGCCATCATTAGGCTGAAAAATCATAAAAAACCCATCAGAGAGATAGCAAAAACATTAGGTGTGGTCAAATCAACTGTTTGGAACATTCTTAAAAAGAAAGAACGCACCGGAGAGCTCAGCAACACCAAAAGACCCGAAAGACCACGGAAAACAACTGTGGTGGATGACAGAAGAATTATTTTCCTGGTGAAGAAAAACCCCTTCACAACAGTTGGCCAAATCAAGAACACTCTCCAGGAGGTAGGTGTATATGTGTCAAAGTCAACAATCAAGAGAAGACTTCACAAGAGTGAATATAGAGGGTTCACCACAAGTAAACCATTGGTGAGCCACAAAAACAGGAAGACCAGATTAGAGTTTGCCAAACAACATCTAAAAAAGCCATTACAGTTCTGGAACAACATCCTATGGACAGATGAGACAAAGATCAACTTGTACCAGAGTGATGGGAAGAGAAGAGTATGGAGTAGGAAAGGAACTGCTCATGATCCAAAACATACCACCTCATCAGTGAAGCATGGTGGTGGTAGTGTCATGCGTGGGCATGTATGGCTGCCAATGGAACTGGTTCCCTTGTATTTATTGATGTGACTGCTGACAAAAGCAGCAGAATAAATTCTGAAGTGTTTTGGGCAATATTATATGCTCATATTCAGTAAAATGCTTCAGAACTCATTGGATGGCGCTTCACAGTGCAGATGGACAATGACCCGAAGCATACTGCAAAAGCAACCAAAGAGTTTTTTAAGGCTAAAAAGTGGAATGTTATGCAATGGCCAAGTCAATCCCCTGACCTGAATCCGATTGAGCATGCATTTCACTTGATGAAGACAAAACTGCAGCGAAAATGCCCCTAGAACAAGCAGGATCTGAAGACATTTGCAGTAGAGGCCTGGCAGAGCATCACCAGGGATGAAACCCAGCGTCTAGTGATGTCTATCTATGCGTTCCAGACTTCAGGCTGTAATTGCCTGCAAAGGATTTGCGACAAAGTATTAAAAAGTGAAAGTTAGATTTAGGATTGTTTAGTTTGTCCCATTACTTTTGGCCCCTTAAAAAGTGGGAGGCACATATAGAAACAGTTGTAATTCCTACACCGTTCACCTGATTTGGATGTGATTACCCTCAAATTAAATCTGAAAGTCTGCAGTTAAAGCACATCTTGTTTTTTTCATTTCAAAGCCATTGTGGTGGTGAATAGAGGCTAAAATATGCAAATTCTGTCAATGTCCCAATATTTATGCACCTGACTGTATATCATGTTTACGTGCAAAAACTATTGCATACCAGTGCCAGTTAACATTCGACTCATAAAAATAGAATACTTTTCACATTATTTTTTGCTGATTGCAAAATCATTTCCCACACAGAAAATGTCATGC
Source organism: Taudactylus pleione (assembly GCA_031769625.1). NCBI lineage: Eukaryota > Metazoa > Chordata > Amphibia > Anura > Myobatrachidae > Taudactylus > Taudactylus pleione. The sequence goes on along the minus strand of JAUIMM010000517.1, from coordinate 1,066,122 downwards.
TAAATAATATACATATAAACATATAAATGGGAGTGCCAGCAGCAGGATGTAAAACACACCATGCAGAGATACATATTCTGCTGCTTTCATCTCTGAGAGCGAATTTGCCACAACAGAGGCTCTTGTGCCTGGTCTGGCGGCTGCGTTGGGAACATGCTAGGAATATTAATAATGTAATGTGCAGAACAAGACTTACAGCTAATACCCAGCAGAATACAGTCGCTAAGCAGAATAAATGCTTACACTGAAAACAGTAGTACTTGCACCGTTGTGCTTATCGCTATGGTCCAGATGCACTGAACAAGGTTTGGCATTTAAAACTGAGAACAAATGTGTTAAGCTTAGTTTATATTTAACTATATTTTATTTAAAATGGATGCATTAGTAATTCCCTGCTTCTTTCACATCACTGAAACCAAGTTAAATGAACATAATCATGATAAATATGAACTCTTCTTTTTTTGTTTATATCACAGGGGCTTTTGACAAAACTTGCTCAGCGCTGCTTGTCGTTTTCACTTCGTCATCACTGAGTCACTTTTATTTTATTTTTGTTAGAAATCCTTTATTGAAGACTTATTTAGTATTTTACAGTTGCTTTATGGTGTCCACAGAATGGGTCCTGCTTCCTGGGATGCAGGAGCTTTTGTGATATTCCAAACACCCTGCAAGCCAAATGCAGGTGTCATGGTAGAGTGAATGTGCCTCCCACTGGCCACTGAGCCCTGAGCAGTGGCAATCATCGCATAATCATAGTTATGGCCATGGCTTACTATGATCAGTGATCTATTAAATGTAGAGTGAGCTGCAAAAGAGATCTGAATTGGCTCACTTCTAACCTGTCATGGCCCAAGTGGTGGAAGTTCCAGGGACATCATTTTTGGCGCTGCCTAAACTTAGTGCAGACACTGGGCCTGATTCTGACCTGCTCGCAAGCAGGTCGATGGTGCCCAAGTGCACATGCGCAAGACCCGAATAACGACAGCCGTCGTTATGGGTCTCGCACCAAAGGGGGCGTGCTGTCGATGGTGATTGACAGCACGCCCCCTTTGGTGGGTGTGCCGGGGGCGTGGCTGCCCAGACGGAGGCGTTCCCATGTACTGGGATGCTGCACATGCAATGCCTGCTGGGGACTTGTGGATGTAATCTCATGAGCGTATCAGGTGAAAGGAACCTTTTTAAGGTCTCTGATTAGTGACCCACCACTGCCCAGACTACAGGTTCAACACTCTGCCTCTCCCCATCACTCTCTGCCTCTCACTGCCACCCTCTCTTAATCACCCACTGCTTCTCCGTTACCCTCTACCCCTCCATGTCACCCTTAACCATCATCCTCTGCCTCTAAAAATCCCTGTCTTCCCATTACCCTGTCTGTTACCCTCTGCCTCTTCCAGTTACCCTTTGCCCATCAACCCCTGCCTCTCCCCACATTCCTCTGCTTCTGCCTATCATCCGCTACCTCTTTCTGTCACCTTCATCACTATCTGTCTCTGCCCATCACCATCTCCCCATTATCCTTTGCCTGTCACCATCTGCCTCTGTCTGTCACCATCTGCCCAACACCCTCTGGCTCTCCCCTGTACTCTCTGCCTATCACCCTCTACTTCTAGCTGTCACCCACAGACTGTGGGTTTATTCATATGCATGTACTTACAGCAGATGGCGATATATTCATATACATGTGTATTGTTTGTCTGTTGTATATTCCTGTACTTGCTTGTACTTCTTTTCCCATGTGTGCTCTAGGAAAAGAGAGAGAAATGAAGGTGAGCTATGGAGCTGATGTTGTAAACATGTTGTGTTTAAGAAGCTGTTACTGAAAGCTGATGTTTGTCATCATTATATTGCTCCTGTTTCCCAGTACTATATAACGAAGATATATCTTTCAATACTCATCCTGTCTGATTGTAAGATAACTCCCTGTGATGATATTTTAAGTAGGAGACCTCCCGCTGCACACCTATGGTATTCCATTGCCACATGCCAATACCATTGCCTTTCCCCATCACCCACTGTCAGCAGACCCTTGTGTGGAGCCTCCAAGCAGTGCTGCTGACATCAGACACTGGTGAATTTAACCACTTAACTGACATGGTCTTATGGGATGCGAGAACGCAAATCTCCTCAGACTCCCCGGACTCTCCTGCGGACCTGGCAATTTCTGACCGGTTTTGCTGGAAAAATCATCAGTTAAGTGGCTAAAGGGTGCACAGATTATTATTATTATTTGATTTAAAGGAGGCACAAATTGTTATTTCATTAAAGAGAATGAAGAGTATTATTAGACACTGGGATGCTGTTTCTATTATTTGGTGGTCACATTGGCCTAGAAGCATATTTTTGCACCTGGGCTCACCACTCGCAGGTTTCACCATTGAAGCCCCCAGTACACATTAAGTCACTTTGGAAGCAGCTATGATGTGACACAGACACATTTAATACCCTGCATCAGAGAAGATCAGTGCATTCTTCATTTGCTATGACAACCCAGGCCATCTGGGTTTCTGGGGCCGACCCTGCCTGCTCCCCACTCCCAAACAGCCACAGCCTGTCCATCATTCTGCGGCTTGGGGGAACGGCAAGAGATCTCGCAAAGGGAGACCTGCACATGCGCAGTACACATCCTGCACAGGTCTCTCTCAATCGTCATAGTACGAAAGCCATCGGGTTTGTATACTACTCTGAATCAGGCCTAGCGAGAAGAACAGGATGCCTGGAATTCAGACAAAAATCCCATGTCTGCAGATCACCTTGAAGCATAGAAATAACCATTCCTACCCCCAGCTCTTCAGGTCCAGAGCAATTGGACTTTAATTCGAAATACAATTTGCAGCTCTCCCTGAAGTTTCAGAACTGCCCCCTATTTCCAGCAATCCTGTCTGGCAGATATAGTTTAGATTTAGCAGCAAGAACAAAGACAGACTGAGAAGCTAGTTCCTGTGTAATCAATCATTGCAACAAATCTTGCTTTGCTTCCAAGAGTTCTTGCACCTGAATTGTCAACATCTGAGTGGAACCATAGTAGGCTGGTTAAAAAGTCTTCAGCTGGGTTTGGTACCACTTATCCTGGGGGAGCAGAGTCTAACATAGTGCAAGTCTTCAATGAACCCCACAAAATGATATGTGCTTTGCTCAGTGGTTACCAAACTGTGTGCTGTGGTACCCTGGGGTGCCTCAGGGCACTTGCAGGGTGCCACTGGTTGGTGGTCCAGCATCCAATAAAATTATTTTTAGTCAGTGTAATAGGCAAAACCACAGCTAATAGCTGCCAATCAAAAAATATGTGGACAAAAAGAAAGCTCAGCCAGGGCCGGCACTACCATTAGGCAGCTGCCTAAGGTCACCGGCCCCTGGAGGGCGCCACTGAATCATTCAGGAAACTGAAGGATGTCTCTGTACAAGACATCCTTCTTCACAGTGCACAGTGGTGGCAGCTGCGGGTCTGGTCAGTGGTCGAATGGGGCGGTATGACATACCGCCACTTCATTTCAGCTGCAGAAGAGAATGTACCAGTGCTGGGATCGAGTATGGGTTCCCAGCGCTGGAACAGCAGTGGGATTGTGTAGAGATGTGTCCCATTGGGAATACATCTTGATCGGCGGCTGTGGCGCTGGCACATAGCCGGGATGGAGCATCAGGCCCCAACTACACTGCAGTTCAAAGTAAACACTGACCGACAGTCAATCGCGGCTTGCAGACCACCAGGCAATGAGAAGCTACAAGTGGCAGCTTCTCATTGGCTCGTGGCCAGCGCCAGATTTAAAAAGCCTCCCCTTTTTTGATTGGCAGTCTGAGACGGTCAGCGAACCAGGATTGGTTGGCTACCGATCCTGACTGTAAACTGCAGTGCAGCAGCAGCTAGCAGTAGGACCCAATGCTCTCGCTGCCTCCACCTCTGTCCCACGCAGAGAGACAGGTCAGATGGAATTAGAGAGAGGGGACTCAGGGAGGGTGTGAGAGAAGGCATAGAGAGAGGGGCAGACAGAGTGAAGCAGACAGTGGTGTAGGGGGCAAGAGTGTGAAGGAATTAGTGAGAGGTGCAGGGGGTGATATGGAAGCAGGGGCCTAAGGGGGGAGGGGCATTTACATCTCCATACCCCCACCTCTAATTCCCACTTTGAGCACTTTATATATATATATATATATATATATATATATATACACACACTAGTGACCACCTCTATCCCCCTCTGGGAGTGTGGGCGCTTGGCTGAAGCTTTGCTTAAGGTGCCAACAGACCTTGCACCGGTCCTGAGCTCAGCCCTGTCAACCACCACATAACTTAACCTAAGGGTGACATATAAGCACATTTTAATTTACTTAATTTAATTTTTTCTGAATTTCTCAATAACAACCTATTGGCACAGGGGTGCCGTGTAAAAAAATACTGATACTCTAGGGTGCCGTGATTCAAAAAAGTTTGGGAACCACTGGCTTAGCCTTAGGTGGTGCACCCCCGGGTAAATACCCGGACATGACAGGAGGAGTTGGGTGAGATACCAGGAAGTCATTGTGCATCTGGTAGAGCAGGACCAGACAGAGCAAGGTCTGGGCATGCAGCAAGTAGGAGTATTAGAGGTACAGTCTAAGGCGAATGATTGCAGAAGGTAGAATACACAGTCCAAGATCAGGGCAGGCAGTAATCTAGAAATCAAGCCGAAGTCAGGAAAATGGAAGATCAGCAAAGTCAGGACAATCTAGGTCAATAATAGGAGTCAGACAGAAGAAATCACACAGCATAGTTAGTAGCAGGAAGCAGGTAATAACCAGCACTTAGTGTGCTGATTATTTGTCCTAAATATAGTATTTACAGCATGCAGGGGAAATGGCTGTGGACAGGAAGTCTAACCAGTCTGTACAGCCAATGCTGTACCAGCACCAGCAGGAGCACAAGCACCCAGTGCAGAAGGTCCTGGGTTCAAATCTCAGTAAATGAAAACCATAAACTCTGAATGCCATAGCTAGAGATGAGCAGGTCCGGTTCTCAAAAACCGTACCCACCCATACATAGTCAGTCTCGGGGTTTCCTGCCTGACTTGGTATCCAAAACGAGGCAAAACGCCATCCTCCTGCTGTCGGATTCTCGCTGGTTTTGGAATGTATATAAGTCCATTGTGATCTGCGCCATTTCTTTGCTGAGTGTCGGGCTGTGCTGTGCAAAAAAGTGGTAGCGACAGCAGTATCTAGGGCTAATGTGAGAGAACACATATGCATGGAAACCACCAAATTTGGCACGACAGAGAGGTGATAGGACCAAGCATGGGTAGAATGAAGAGCAACAATATAATGCTGGCTGTGCATGGATTTATGTGGCTGGGAGAGGCTGACAGAAAGGGGATTGTGGTTGGAGAGCAGAAAAGGCAAGTTGGAAAGTGTGAGATATAGAGTCGCTAGAAATAAAATTTAGGTTACTAGAAATGTGGTTCTAAGCATTTTAAAAAAAGTAGATTTCTTTGCACAAATAAGAATTTATTGTCTGATTAGCAAAACTTGCTAAGAAATCTTAAACTAAAAGGATGGCAGATCAAGGACATTATTAGATTATAGTGTTGAATCAATAAAGTGTTAGACCAGATTGATGCTTAAATAAATGCTTGCTAAATCTATATTTGTTTGAGTTAGACCTTGATGTGAAGTATTTTGTTTTCATAGAGTTGAACACTTTTCTCCGTTCAGTCTGCTGTTTTATTATATAGTGATTTGTTGTGCACTCCAAGTGCCCAATTTGAGATTTAATAAGCTAAAGAGTTTGCCTCATCCTTCAGGTTTTTGCTGTGTCGGGCTAACCTGACTGCCTAGAAAAATTCCTCTGCGGTGATGATTTGTATGTTTCCACCTAGATTATATACTGAAACCAGAGATGTGCCCAGCTGTCTTTCTGTGTGCAACAAGCAGGATGTAGAAACAAAGCTAAATGTTACTTTTGTAGGACATTAAAAGTTAAAATAAGTTTGTGAATTTAATAGAAATTTATGACACCAATGTGTTACACACATCATTCTTATTTACTTTCCCATAATGTCTTGTATACTGCAGAATTTTGTGGAGTTTACCGTGTTCTTGGAAGAGCAGGTCACCCTCCTGCACTCTTTAATGGTGCTTGGGTAACCCAATTTACTGCTCTTACTCCATTGTTGTATCCCAAGTGTTTAAATGTCAGTGTTGAAGTACAGTGTGCATGTGCTATGGTGTTAGTGCAGTCAGCCTGTCCTGGCACCAAGGGTGATGCTAGGCTTTCTGTCACCCAGAGCAAAGACTCTTCTACACCTCCCACCTAATTTGGCTTGCTTGAATACGGACATATCCAGTAAATAGTATACCCCCCACCCAGTAAATAGTAGTCACCTTTGGCTAGCTTGAATACAGATGTCAACATTGTAAAGACTGAGATGTTTGTAGGGTGATGGAAAATCCATTACATTAAGGCGCCAGCTCCCGCTGTATCTACGGTTCTGGAATATCTTCACTTTTAAATGGAGCATGTCTCAGGACTAAAAGTAAGTATTGCTGCCTTAATACAGAGAGCAACAGTGATTGCAATATAATGCAGAGATTATTTTTGATCATTGTACAATATAATTTCCTCATCAATAATTAACCCCTCCGCAAAAACCATTAACTACTTTAGTAACATTGTAACAACCACAATCAATATAATATAACTAATCTCTTGATAATCATTACCTTCATAATCCCCAGTATAAATTAGCCACAGCAAAATAAAAACAAATCCAACCTAATAATGAGGTAGAAAGGTAGAAAGGACCCTGCTCATTTGATATTGCGGGATACCATATCAAATGTCTTGCTAAAATGTAAATAAACTATAGCCACTAATCCACCCTAATCTTTTTAGTTAAGGAGTCAAAAGATTCAATGATAAATCCATGCTAACTTAGATCTTCAGCAGTTCAGAGAAATCTGACAGATAAATTCGGGGTTTTAGAATTGAACAGAGGGCCTGATTCAGACCCGGTCGCAAGCGCCAATCGCTCACAACCGGGTCGATGTTTGCCCACTGGGCATGCGCACGACGGAGCAGGCTCTGTTGTGTGCATTCGCGAGACCGGCTAGCGACGGGTGCTCCGTCGCTCCGGGTCTCGCACCAAAGGGGGCGAGCTGTCGATGGTGATTGACAGCTCACCCCGTTTGGTAGGCGTGGCCGGGGGTGGCTTCACAAATGGAGGCGTTCTCAAGTGAACGCCTGCCGTTTGTGGTCGGCCCCACTGACATCACCAGTGATGTCAGTGGGAGAGCTTCCGGCTCTATTAGAGCCAGAAGCTCTCTGGGGCTTGCGGCCACGAGACCCTACCACAAGGGTCTCGCCGAAGGCCGATGATTGCGATGGTCTTGACCATCGCGACCATCAACCTGGCCACTCGCTATAGCTGTGGGTGGTCACCCACAGCTATGCGAGTGGCCAGGAGGCCACTCCAAAAAAAACACCCTGATTCAGAGCGAGCACTCTTTCAGAGCGTCCGTCTCTGAATCATGTCCAGAGTCCTGGCTCGGTTCCTACCACCAAACTTGGTTCATAAAATGAGGAAAATCTTTGTTTTCCCAGAAGTCTCGGATCTCATGTGCTTTGGATTGCATATATGTCCCTCCCTCATCATTTCAGGTAACATTTCACACAGGAGAGTGCATAGAGAGGGTTGTGAGCTTTAGCTGTGCTGCAATAGTCAACATTACAGAGAGTTGTAGGTGGTTGGAGTGGGTGGGAAGGCTGAAAAAGAAAGTGGGCATCTTTTATGTGTCTGTGAGGGTCAGACACTAGGGGGTATATTTACTAAAGTGCGAGTTTTTAGAAGTGGAGATGTTGCCCATAGCAACCAATCAGATTCAACCTATCATTTATCTAGTACCTTCTAGAAGATAATAGCTAGAACCTGATTGGTTGCTATGGGCAACAACTCCACTTAAAAAAACTCTTACTTTAGGAAATATATCCCTAGCAATCAATCTGCAATACAGGCTCCTGCGTCTGTTATGTTTGTCAGGCACTAGCAATTGTAATCTGCAATACAGGCTCCTCTTGTACAGCATGTTTATTTGAACTTAAAGTGAGCTGCACTTACAATTGTTTTTTTCCATAAAGGTATCTGTCTACACAGTACTGTGAGAGCAAGCTTAGCGGACCAAAAATAGTGTGCTGTGTCTTAGTGAGAGGCACCCTAAGAAGACATCTTTTTCTGTATTTAAATAAAATCTCAAGAGTTTTATAATTCAATTTAGATATTTCAAGTTTGTGTGTGTTGAGAGGCAGGCATCTTTTGTAACCTCACATGCACCGCTTCCTCCCTCTGAGTCTAGATGCGTCACCTCTAAAACAGGCAAATCAGTGCATAAAAAGAACACTAAGGCTAAAGAATAAAGTGTGTGTTCAAAAACTTCACAGTTTCCTAAGGAGAGTCTAAGTATGTCTATGATGTGAGAGTCTGACATTTCTGATTCTGACTCTGTAATCATAGAGATGCCTATTTCTACCATTTCTGAACCCTCTGCAAATGTGAGGATGAGTAGTATGTTGATAAAATTCAGGAGAATTATGTCAAAGTAAGTCAGCCACCAGTGGCAACACTTCATGCCAGTGATAAGAGGAAGGCCATTGTCATGCCTGGACAAAAGACCAAAAAAACACCTCTTCCATGTGGAATTACTTTTACCAAAATCTAGACAACTTTTGTGAAGGCATCTGCAGAGAGGTTGGAATGTTAACCATCTAGGCACCTCTTCCTTGTTACGTCATTTGCAGTGAGTTCTTATAAGTTGTCTATCAAAATCTGGAAATCATATCTAATATAACAAGCAGTCCAGCATCAGCTACCAGCAACATGGATAGATACCAACAATCTACACCACCAACACCTTCGACATCAATCTCCTCATTAGTGATTGGAGGTAGTTCTGCATACAATTTACAAGGCATACTGACTCCCCCTATCGAGGTTCTCACAAAAAGATTCCTTGTATGATAGGGCTGGTGCTGCTGGGGGCGAATCTTCATGGGACCAAGATGACTAGTAATTTCAAACAAAAATTATCTGTGAAACAATCATTTGCAAGTGGAACCAAGTATGATAGCCACCATCCTGTTGCACAACGGCTCACTGGAGCCATGATGGCTATGTTAGCATTAGATCTGAGTCCAATATCTGCCATCCATACATTTTGTTTTAGCCAATTAGTTAAGGCCATGTGTCCATACTACCAAATTCCATCTCAATTCTGTTTCATAAGAACAGCAATCCCTTACCTGTACCAGGACATTAAACAAAAGTTATTATTTGCCTAAGAAATGCCATTATAATGAATATTCACTTAGCTACAGATATGGACAATTGTTACTGGTCAAACTAAAGATGACATGACTGTGACAGCCCACTGGGTAGGTGTATCACCTTCGGCAACAGTATCTAACACAACACCAGCTTATTCACAGGCAGGCTAGTCTCTGTATAACACTGGCTTCATTAAGAAGCATACCGGTGTCAATCTGTTGGAAAATCTCAGAGATGTGATAGCAAAATGGCTTACCTTGCTAAGACTTGTCTCAGAATGTTTAATTTCTGGTAATGCAAGTAATATTCTACAAGCATTACAACTGGGTCAATTTCAACATATGTGATATTTTGCGCACACAATAAACTTGATTGTTCATAATTTCTTAAAAACTGACAAGTGCGTGCAGGAAATGGTGGCTGTGGCCCGTAAAATATCTGGCATTCAGCAACAGCATGGACCAGCAACAAGCCATCATAATATACACATCAAGCCATAAGATGGGAGAATGGGGACAAGTTATCACCTTATTGCATCACACTGGAGAATACTCTCGGTTTTATGCAAGCTGCTGAAACCATTTGAAATTGTAACCTATGAAGTGAGTTCAGACAATGCCAGTCAGGTCATACCCTTAATTAAACTACTGTAAAAGCAGCTAGAGAAGCTGAAGCTAAGTAATTCCACTAAGTATGCTGGACTTGTAGATCAAGTATTTATTCTCTTTGCCAGGACCAAAAGGTTTGTAGCATCTTGCAATTGGCTCACTACATTTTGGCAACCATGCTTGATCCTAGGCTTAAGTCCTATGTAATGTATTTATTTCTAACTGAAACAGATCTTAACAGATGCAAAGGGCTCCTTGCGAGCAAGTTGTCAGCTCAAGTGGCATCTGACACAATGTCTTCTGCTCCAGTTTTCCTGCAAATGTACTGCCTAGAAAAAACTAACCTTTTTAAAAGACCAACTTCTGTTGAGTCAACTTAGTACTAAAGGAAATGTCCACCTATATACAACTTTACTTTGACTCAATCTGATAAAGTAAGCATCAGTAGAATAGTGAGGTCTACTTTAATGATGATTTACAAATTAGCATCTCACACAGTCCCTATTGAATACTGGGAGGAAAAAAAGGAAATTTGAAGCCACTTGTGCAAACTAGCTATGGTGTACTTAAGATGTCCATCTTAAGTCAATTGGTAGCTTGGTTTGTCAGTCTGTCGCCCCAAGGACAATTCCATTGTGCACCACTTTTTATTATACCTTGCTGTATTGGTGTAAAGACTACTAGCCTGTTACTCCATCTCCATTTATCTGTACTGGCCTGAGACCTGTGATTTTCTGATTGGAGAAGCTTGTCATTATTATCTTTTCTACTAGTCTGTTACTCTGGCTTAAATTGACTGTATTGGCTTGATGCATGCGATTTGCTATTTGGATTGAGTTTTCCATTTGAAAACTGACATTTGAAAGCTTGGTTTTTAAAAATTTGTTCATGTTTCCAATTTACTTTTCCATACTGCAATCAATGCTTTACCTTCCACTGAATATTCCACCTACAATCACCTGCACTGGCCTGGGGATTGTGATTTGCTATTTGGAATAAGTTTGATGGTGATCTAGTTTTCTACTAGACTTTATTATGGCAACAAACAAACCTCTACTGGCCTGAAGCCTGTGATTTGGTGTTTGGAGAAGTGTGTTGGATATATATTATAATTTCTACTAGGCTTTTACTTTTAGGCTATGAGTTCTTGATTAATGAAAACATTACATAGGGTCATATAGTTTATTAAACTGATACCCTGTCTACTGCTGCTGTGCCACTATGTTTCATATATGTCTGATATTCTTTTAAACTGCCATTGTGTTTGTCCTGCTGCTCTGTTGCTTAGTTTAGCCATCCAGCTCGCTGCAGTCTTTGGCCGATATTGGTGAAAACAATAGTGAGATGTGAGGTGGTCAATACGGACATGACTGGAAATTAATGTTATTGATGCTAATAATAATTAGGAACAAAAAACAGGTCCAAGTTGCATGATTTTAGGTGGGTTTACCAAAATATGACGATGATTTACAGTAAGATGAAAAACAAAACATTTGAGGGTGGTTTAGTCAAAACATAACAATGATTTAAAATCAAAACACGGGATATGTGCACATATCTGATGGATATGTTACAAACATTCCAAAGTGCACTGGAAAAGGGGCTTGAAGAAGGTGGATGAAAGTTTTGGGGTGGAAATGCAAGGATGATTTGTGGGTGTGAGGTTTGTTTCTGATCATGTATCCCGCGGCAAGTAAATGTGGGTGCAAAAGACAAAACAATTCATGGGTTCCAACAAGCGAGACCAGAAATAGTGACAAGATCAGTAATCACTAGCCTCATGTCTCCACTGTTAATTTTTCCTGAGCTATGCACTGAGACACAGTACAGAAAAATACTAAATAGTGGCCACCAGGGCAGTAACTAGGGTGGTGTGACCTGTGCCATGACACAGGGCACTGCCTGGAAGGGGTCACTATTTGGGCCTGTCAATTTCCTGCCTGTTATCATTCTCACTTGTAGCTTCTTCTTTTATCCCCAGCATCTCCTCATCTCCCTTATCTCTTCCCTGGCCCTTTCCCATGAGGCCATGACCCTTTTTCAGGTGTATGACCCTATTTGAAAAAGGGGGGGGGAATGCTCTTTCTGGCACAGGTCACCAAAAAGTCTAGTTATGGCTCTGGTTGCCACCCACCTCATTATGGTTCATTTATAGGCTTTTGTCTTGCTTGATCACTGCCTGGGCTATCCCCCTTCAGGCCAGGGCTGGTCCTGATGTTCTTAACCTGCCCAGACTAGAGCTAAGCCCCCCTAACTTTAAGAAAATAATCTCTGCTATTAATCTGTCCAATTCTACATCTTGTTCCCCTGATCTATGAATTGTTTTCTCACCAGTTTGCTAGTCTGTACAGATACCTAACTACTCTCAGTCATATCTCCAGTGCCATGGTTTAAAGTGTCTTTGCTCTCATTCATATATATAAAGCAACTCCATCTCCCCTTCTTTCTTTTTTCTAAATGTGATGTAACCAAGAATAACTATGCCCCAATCATAGCCATCATTGTACCATTACTCAGAAATCAAAACTAGCCCTTGACATGATTGCAATCAGTTCAAGGAGCTTAGGCCCTGATTCAGAGCTGGACGCTCTGACAGAGCGCTCGCTCTGAATCAGGGCCGCCCCTCTGAATTTAAGAGCTGCCTCCTGGCCGCTCGCATAGCTGTGGGTGACCACCCACAGCTATAGCGAGTGGCCAAAATGATGGTCGCGATGGTCAAGACCATCGCGATCATCGGGCTTGTGACGAGACCCTTGCGGTAGGGTCTCATTGCCGCAAGCCCTGGAGTGCTTTTGGCTCTATTTGGCATCACTAGTGATGTCAGTGGGGCTGGCCCCAGATGGTAGGCGTTCCCATGGGAACGCCTCTGTCTGGGCAGCCACGCCCCATCACGCCCACCAAAGGGGGCGTGCTGTCAATCACCATCGACAGCATGTCCCCTTTGGTGCGAGACCCATATCGACGGCTTGGCCATCGTTATACGGGTCTCGCGTATGCGCACGATGGAGTCGCCTCCGTCGTGCGCATGCGCACTTGCCCAACATTGACCCGCTTGCGAGCGCTAAGCACTCGCGAGCAGGTCTGAATTAGGCCCTTAGTTCCTAAACTGTGAGCTCTTATATACACAGCATTTAAAACAGTCCTTAATGTGTCACCATTACCAACACACTTTTTCATAATCTTGATGCTGGACTTCATCCCTGGCATTGTGTATATCCGATGATAAGTCTGTGTAGATAAACACCTTCTGATATACTTAACTACTTTTTAAAAGTCCTCTCTGGGAGACCCTGGAGGGGATGTCCAGGTGGGTTATGTGGCGGGAGCAGGCTTGGTGTCGCAAATTGCATCATTGTGGTGCCTGCATCCAATGCCACAATTCATGGACAATGGTGATGTGATTCAAAGGGAATTCTATAATCAAGCCAACAGACCATTCATATCCATAAACATCTGCAGAAGCCAGCACTGAGGGTGACCTCTCTGCACTACCCCCTCCACCAGGTCATGGTCTACCCCGTCCCACCCTCCCACGTTGCATAGACTACTCACCTGTGTGGCCAGGTGAGTCCAGGGGGTATATTTACAAAGGTTCAATTTTGTTTTCTGTTCAATTTGCCATTCGATTTAGGTTCGATTTTCTTAGAGGGTATTTACTAAAGCTCAAATCGAATGTCAAATTGAACAGAAAAATTAAGTTAATTTCAAATTGCATTTCTGCAAAACATCAATGTTTTCCCATAGACAAATATAGGATCCCTTCATTTACTAACATTCGATTTGCAAATTGCACGCAAATCGAATACCAAGTCGAACTTCAAATCCCAAAATGATTAGAAGAATGAGAGACAGTCGATTTGAGCTTCTAAACACCATTGTATTGGCTGCAAATTGATTCTAATGCCTTTAAAAGTTCCCAAAAGCATGTGGGCCAGTCTGACTGTAGTAATAATGGCTGTTCAAGGCTATGCTATGCTGTGCACCTACCTGCGGTATGCAAATCACCACCTGACTGAGAGAACCCAGGAGCATCAATCAGCAACATCAGCATCTTCATGAGGTACCCCGCAGCCTACGCAGGCCTAGATTCTCTCACTGTCAGATAAACCTCAATGCTTTGTCTGCTGGTGAGGTCATACAGATGTTCAGCCTCTCACGTTCCAACATCATGATGTTGTATGACCTCACCAAGACTCAACTTGAGCCAGACACTGCACAGTTACATACTGTATCAGGCCTGCACAAGCTGCTGTATACTTTGTATTTTTTTGCTACTGGCTCCTTTCAGTCAGTTTTAGGTAGAGTGCTAGGTATTTCCCAGCCTACCTTTAGTAGACACCTGGCCAAAGTCATGCAGGCATTGATCCCTTTCTGCAATACCTACATCTGCTTTCCCAGCCAGGAGTCCCATTGTTCATTTTTTTGTATAATTTATTTCATATACACGAAACTATTTTGATGGACGTCCCTTAAGAAGAATACCCAGTATCACTTATACGGTTGTGAAAAGGGAAGGAAACCATCCCATGTTGTTTAGATAAGTATTTCTTTCTTTGGTACCCCTTGACTTTACACACAGTCAGCGCCCCCACTCTATTCCACATCCTCTTTTCATAAGACTGAAGTTAGTCTCCTAATGTGTCTATTTTTTTTTTTTATCCCTTTGTTGATGTAGAAACTTCACCTGGGTTTCTTCAAAAGATTGGATGGCTTGGAGTATTTCCTCATCCCTATTTCTTGCAGGTGGTGGTGATGTCTGTGGCTGTTCCTGTGGGATTTCTTCAGGCGTTGGTGTTATTTGCTCCAAATGCAAGGTGAAGGTATCCTCCTCATCATCATGTGGAACCGGCTGTGGCATGCGACCCTCCTCCAATAGTGATATATCAAAATCAACATACAAAAAAAGCAGGTATATTAACTGTGCATTTTTTATCAAAATTTGTTAACATCATTTTTAATTATGTGTTAAAAAATTAACTTAGGATAATAATAATGTCTACTGTTTGTAAGAAGTTAATCTGAATGCAAAAATAATAACTGTTTTTTTTAACAAATGTAGGTTTGATGTCACTTAACAGAATCCAGTTCAGGAGCCGGAGATGTGCAAATTTGTCCTTTTGCCTACTGGCGCACATGGTAGTTGTTTTTTGTTTTTGTTGCAATGCATTCTTAAACCCCCCCACCCCCATTTATTCAAAATCTCTACCACGTTCGGCTAAATTGTTTGCAAAAGATAATATATTTTCTATTGTTAAAAACAAACACTTGATTTTGCAAATTCAAAAAATAAAAGTCAACTTTATTTCAAATTAATGTCTTCATAATTTTCATCTGAGGATTGTAACTATATACTCCCTAATTAAATTAGTTTTTACTCTGTGTTATAGTACACATTAGTTTTACATTAATTTAATGGTGTTTTTTAAATTTTTGTCCCTAAAAAGGCAATTTATTAATTGTTTAAAATTACCAGGACATTTATCATTAAGTGGTCTGGATTGTGCTGCATGCGGCCTTCTTCTTGGCTCTGCTGTAAACTGACATTAAAAATCAAGTTGGCATTAATTGCAGGTGAACAAATGACAAATTAATTTTAGGTGAAAAGTCGTGGCAGGCGAAAATGATTCGCCGATGCGATGTTTTCGCCTCATTCACTTGTTTGTATGCAAATTTATCACGTACTTTCACTTTGCGCGCACCCACTTTTCGCCCTACTGAATTGCAAAACAAGCGAAAACGCGGACTTGTAAATATGGAAAGTAAACTAGAGAAAAAAATTAAACAAACCAAAAAACAGTCTGTGACACCAAAAATGCCAAAGTGACCCTGGTAAATCAATTTAGAAGTTTATTAATCGCTGCAATTTAATGTTTGGAGGTTCCTACATTGAGTAAAATGGCTGTTATATGCACTTTTGCATTAGTGTGTAAATGTGTTAAACAGCAAGATCTTCAGTGATTGTAAATAAATGTAGTCAAATTGTGGGTAAATTTAAAAGTGTACTATTATATTTTTGAGTCAATAAAGTACATTTTTACAAACTTTATAAAAAGCAGCTACTGCAGCCTCCTGCAATCCTAAAAACACCTGTCCCATCCACATATTGCGCAACTTTTTATCCTTGTCCCCAAACTTTTAACTTGATCAACCAAAAAAATACATGTTGTTTTTGGTGTGTTCTAAGGCATTTTTAAAATAAATTTAGCATGGTTTGTGCTTTGGGTGGGGAGGGGGTGGGGTACGTCCAAAGGGTACAGAATCAATTGCCCACATTTGCACCCCAAATTATTGATTGTGCACTTTTTTCCTCCTGCCTTTCATTGGAGAAACTTTTCCAACTGTTTCAGTGCATTGAGGTACCGCTTAGGCGAATTGGTCCCGGTTTTGAATTTGGAGATAATACGCAAACAGGCGAAAAGCGGCAATAGGCGAAACTTTTACGCCGATGGCGGCAGTACAACTCTAATTGAATAGAGGTTGGTGTGCTTGCAGCGAGCAAATGAAAACATTTTAACAAAAAAAGATAAATATAATTAAAATACATATGTTAATAATGGTTTAACCAGGGTATTTGCAGTTTACTCACCAGACTCTGGAGGACATGGTGGTGCATCTGTGTCATGCACATTTACTCCAGACACCACTTCCCGAGGTATGAATGCTTTCACCTGCTCCTCATATTTGTTAAAATGGACTTTCACAGGTGATCCACCTCCAGTTTCACATGATGTTCTCCTTTCCTGAGCCATCTTTTCTTTCACTACTTTTCTAATGTCCCAAAAACACTTGCTGCACTGGGTTTTAGTGTGCTTAAAGGTCCCAGTGCTATTCACTGCATTCATAGCCTCCTGCCACATTATATTTTTGCACCTACTTGAGGTATGCTGTATTATCCTCCCAAATAATTCTTAATATTTTAAGATGACATTCACCAAGGCACAATTTTCAGCATAAGTAAATCTAACATTACGGCCAGCTTTAGTTTTCCCTCGCTGTGGCTCTACACCAGAGTCAGATTGTTGGCCCTCAGAATCCTCCAGATTAGACCCAGCAAATACAGGAGCACTCTTCTCCACCCCACTCTGCTGCCTTCCCCTACTGCTATTAGCTGCCATACTCACATAAGCACAAACAGTTGGATACAGCGCTCTCTGCACACACCTGACAACTCCCTTTCACTTTCCCAATCAGTTTTCTAGAGTGTGCACAAGTGTTTCCAATTTTCACCCCTGTTAATTAGTGTGAATGTGATACATTTAGGAAGTAATAGGAAGTAATAGGAAGTTGTGTTTGATTTTGCATTCTATTTTACATTCGATTTTAATGGGGATATGTGCTTCAATTTTGGAAGGGACTTCATAAACTGAACACAAAATCCCCTCTTCAAATCGACCAAAATCGAATTCGATTTGAAAATCAAATACAAAATCCATTATTAGTAAATTTGAGATTTGCTAAGGGACTTTGATGTTCGATTTAAGAAATTCATAAAAATGAATCCCAAATCGAACTTTAGTAAATTTACCCCCAGGTATTACATTTTATTTATAGGGCGCCACAAGATGTAGATACACACAGAACATTAAATTACAATACAGTGACCAACTTATAAACAGAGCACAAGTAACAAATTGACAACACAATTCTCCATACACAATACAGCTGGGAAGGTGAAGGCTGTCATATAAGTGCTAGAGAAGAAGGCTGTGAGACAGTGGGGAGGAGGACCCTGCTCCTAGGAGCTTACAATCTAGGGGTGTATGTTCCGGAGGGAGGGCAGGACAGGGTATTCCATGATCCAGCGGAGGGATAAATGCCGAAGCGACACCCTTTGTGCCGGCTTCTGTGCACGCCTGTGCTCATATCAGTTATAAATCTGTTAGATCAGGCAGGTTGGTCTGTTCTCTCAGGAGTCCAGATCATCTCAAAATTTGGGAGTCTCCCAGGCATTCTGGGAGAATAAACAAATATGCGTTCTGGTTGACCAGTGACTTGACTATCTTCTAAAAATTGATTTGTGCAATTTGCCAAATTGTTTGGACAATATACACAGAAATAACAATATTTACATCTGAACAATTAGTGAAGCATTTTAATAGGGATATAGTCTGAGTTTTTTTACCACCTATTAAACAAGAAAAACAAACTAAATAGGAAAGGAGCCATTGTTTTGGAGGGGATGTGGTCATAATGCCGATGCCGGGGATTCCAGCGTTCAGATGGCTGACGCTGGAATCCCGACACTTTTCAGAATAATGGCACTGGCATCCCGACCACTGGAATCCCTAATGTAAGTACTGGGGTTAGGGGGAGTATTAGGCACTAAGGGTTAGAGTTAGGCATTAGAGAGTTAGGTTTAGGGTGCTGGGAGGCGGGGTTAGGGTTAGAGGTATGGAGAGTGGTAATGTTAGGATACCGGCAGACAAGTGTCAGTATCCTAACCCTATCGGGATGCCGGCATCGGGATTCTGACTGCCAGGATTCCAAGTGCCGGCATCCAGTACCCAACCCATTTTAGAGACCTCATACTGTTTAACGTTTGCCTCAACAGGATGAGCAGAATCACTACTCTTGAAGAGGAAATGTTTGAGATATCCTCAGAATAGTACAGGGCTTCTGGTACCCTTGTGAGGATGGTACATGTAAATGGAAAAACCTCTTCATCATCATAGCATTGGACTGCCATTAAACCTAGTTAAAGGGGTAATAGAGATAGAGAAGAGTTAATGTATATAACAATTTCACAACAATAATAATTTCAAACAGTTATTTGTATCACTGTTCAGTATAAAGTAATATTTATCCCTGTAAATTCTATTAACACATACAAATATACTGTACATAATAATAACAGTAACTGTTTAAAATTAGGTTCCGATGAGATGGGGACCCCAACAGGACACATGGTTGTGACTTCTGTGGCTGGGTATTGAAGTCATTGTATCATTTGAGCCACCTACATCTAGCCATCCAGCAGAGTGGGACATTAATACTAATTATATTTGTGATAATGGAATACAGATGTGCTTATACCAGTCTCAATGCCACGGCACTGAATAAGATGGAAAGTTAAGCAGTTCACGGGTGATTTTTTTGTTTTAAAACAAAATGTTGGTAGATGAATTTGAGCATTTCATTATGTACTGTATATACAGGTGTGTCCTCATACATCTAGCATCTATAGGCCATACGATGCGAGACACCCGGCGCAACTAAAACTCTCAGAGAGGTTTAGCGTATCGTAGTTTTCTTTACATTTTACATCTTATTCACAACAGAAATGCAGTGAAACACCACTCACAGTGTACTGTACTGGAGATGCTGGGCTGTGACATTAACAACACAGGAAATAAACATGTTCAATATCACAGATGAAGCACAATGGAACTTGGAGTGAGAAAAAGCCGTGGCCACTGCATCGGAGCCCTTCTTACACAGATTCAGGCTCAGTCACACATCGAACTGATCAGTTTAATCTAGCAAAGTAATTTTGTGTGTATAGCGCAGCTGGTGATGTAGACCACTCCCTTGACAGGGCCCCTAAGCAAAGCAATACAACTATACACCTTAAATAAAAAGAATGCTGACAGAAGCAATTTCATCGTGGGCGAAGCCATGGACAACAGGTAGTTAGTGAATAAATCTCCAACTGTGCCAACATTATTGGATAAAGGGCCTGATTCAGAGCCGCTCGCTATTTGTGGTCGTTCATTTTATAAAAAGGGGTGGCTATTCAAATGAACCGTTCGCACTTTGTGGTCTGTTCACGCCTCTAAGTCTGAACGAGCGAGCAAAACTTGCGGTTGTAATTTTGAAAAAAACGCCCCTTGCCGCTCGCACCATACGTCATGTCCGCTATTTATTAGATTAATCGAGTACATCGTACAGCGAATGAACTGCTCGCTATTCTTGTGGTTGGTTTTTTCAGCCGCTATTTTGCGAGCAGTTCTGAGTTAAAAATAACCAAGTGACGTGGTCAATGACGCTGCTGGATTAATTATGCACTCCCTTAAAACGCCCGTTTTGACCTTTAAGCTCGCCTGCGTTCTGTTCTCCACTCCCCGTTTTCAAGCACCTTCCCTTGTTACCACCCACATACGCCTCCTTCTGTCACTCAAAGTAGCAGGCATTCACTATATAGCGAACAAACGATTTTCGGCCGCACTGACTGGTTCGCGCATGCGTATTACAATCCGTACGCATGCGCAGATGTGCGAACATCGGTCAGAACGAACGAGCGGCCGCTTACGAGCGGCTCTGAATCAGGCCCAAAGTCTCTTATAGTATCCTCATTATTTAATAAATATCAAGTACTGCCTCCTTTAGTGGATAAATAACTAATAGTGCCCCCAATGTGTGCATAAATATCTAATAGTGCCACAGTTAGTGGATCAATATCTAATATTGCCATCATTAGTGGATAAATATCTGATATTGCCCCCATTAGTGGATACATATCTAATATTGCTCCCATTAATGAATGCATATCTATTAGCGTCCCCTTCAGTGGATTAATCTCTTATAGTGCACCCATTAGTAGATAGTGCCTTCAATATTTATTTGATATCAAATACTGCTCCCAGGAGTGGATAAATATTTAATAGTGCCACCATTAGTGGATAAATACCTGATATTGTCCCCATTAGTGGATACATATCCAATATTGCCCCCATTATTGAATACATATCTAATAGTGCCTCCATTAATGAATACATATCTAATAGTGCCTCCATTAATGAATACATATCTAATAGTGCCTCCATTAATGAATACATATCTAATAGTGCCTCCATTAGTTTATAATATCTAAAAGTAACCTCCAATTTTCTGTCTAGGAGCAGAATTGGTAGCATAGCCAGTCTGTGCCTATACCTTTTAAGTAAATAAGAAGTGTAAATTTTTTTTTTTTCAAATACCTTTTGAAATCCAGCATACAGTATAACAATAAAGGCTCATTTGCGAAAAACAGCAAATTATGTTACCTAATGATTTTGTTTCTTCAAGATACTTCATGGCAGCAACTACACATGAGTTCACATCCCATCCTCCTAATATTAGACAGGAAGTTTTTCCCCCCTTGGGACTGCTCCCTTAGGGTATATAGGCTCACTCCTCCCCTTCCTCCTTAGTCTTTTTGAGTGTCTCCTTACCTTCTGTATCTGGGGAAAAAACACATTTAGGGAGGCTATATTATAGGCTGCCATGAAGTATCGAGAAGAAACAAACTTATTATGTAACAATTTGCTGTTTTCTTCTTCCTACTTCATGGCAGCCATTAAACATGGGATATACCAAAGCATAATGTATAGGGAGGGATAATAAATAGTCCAACAGAAATTCTCATGCTTAACTATTATATTTATTTATGCTAAAGCCCCTTTAAGGACATGGCTTCAAAAATGTGCATTTGAAACATCTAGATCACAATGCTTAGAAAAAGTATGAACAGACGACCAAGTAGCTGCTGCACAAATGTCTTTCACAGACGCTTGAGCCTTCCTAGCTCACAAAGTCGCCATTGCCCTTGTTGAGTGTGCCTTCAGATTCTCTGGACCACTCTCCTCATAAACAAACATAATTAGTTGCTTGATCCAATATGCTATTGTCTGTTTCGTGGGAACCCCACCTTTCCTTGTACCTGCATGCAGGATAAACAGATGCTTGGTTTTCCTAAACTCCTTAACTCGATCTAGATAAATTAAATATATAAGTGGAATAATTACTTATTCCACTAAATGGGTGCGCATTCATGCTAGTGATCCAGAACACAGGGGCAAAAAAATCACAAAAATATTTTAATACCATTTAAAAAAGAAGACGACGACAATATTCGTCTTCAATAATCCAAACATACACATATACAGTGTAACAATATAATTAATAGAAATATATGGTCTCCAAATCTGAAACATCCATAGAAAAATTAAAATAGATACAGCTCCTTTGATGATGTAGGGAAGGATCCTGTTATATTAATAGCTATAGTTGTACCTTTTTAGGAGAGTCTATAGATAACAGCTGAAATGCTGAATCCCAGGGAAGCACAGATGGAATATCCAGTGATCTTGCTCTTTTGAGAAGGGATGGCACGCTGGTCTGGCTTATCACACTGGATATTATGACTCTCCACTTTATAGTAAGTAGATCCAGCATGAATAGATAGAAGCGGTTTCTTTAAATAAATCAGGCAGCCCAATCAGCTTTAAGGGTCAGGCAGTCACTAGCTGTGTCCTTTGCAACGGCTGTGTTCAATGAGAGCAGCGCTGAGCAAGCAGCCCCAGTCACACTCTACTCCCTGCACTCAGGATTCACAGCCATAACACTTGATATAATCCACAGCTGATGCATATAGCGTTAGATGCCGCATTATCCTCAGAAAGTCCCGCTTATTATAAAGTCACTTACAATTAAAGGCACACTTTGTTCTCAGGGGGTCATGGAAAGTCCAGATAATAACAATCCTTAATCCTTTATGCATTTCTCCGTCAATTGTGGTGACGGTTTCCTCAGAAGGTAGGTAAAGGTAGGTTTCATCCAACCATGACATTGAAGAAATGTTATCGTTCTGTCTACCGCCTTTAGTACATATTCTTCTGAACCTCCAGCAATTAACAGATCATCTAAATACGCCCAGATAATTATCCCCTGGTTTCTTAAATGAGCTATAAGTGTCACCAGGACCTTTGTAAATGCTCTCGGGGAAGTTGCCAGTCCAAATGGATGACAGGTAACTTGTAGGTGTTTTCCAGAACACAAATTCTCAGAAACTTTCAATGTCTCCTGTCCCCTGGAACATGGAAATAGGCATCCTTTAGATCTATTGACACCAGGAAATTCTCTCGCCCTGTACCCATCAGAATGGATTTCAGTGTTTCCATATGGAATTTCTTCACTTTCGCAAATTTGTTCAGTTATCTGAGGTCCAGTATTGCTCTGATACCCCCTGAAGACTTTACCACCAGAAATATTGGAGAATAGAAACCTTTCCTTTCCTCCGACCATGGAACAGGTTCTATTGCTCCTGAGCTGATCATTTTCTCCAAACTGTCTTCCAAAGTCTCTACTGGAACACTTGACTCCAAAATGTTGTTCTTTTTTTGACATCTCTAGAAACTCTATTTGGTATCCCCGAGACACTACTTCCAACACCCTATTGTCTTGAACAGAAATTTTTCACTGGTTGGCAAATTTTAAAAGTCTGCCCAGTATTGACGCTTGTGTCAGGGACCAGGAATTGTCATTGTCTCCTATTGTTTCTTCCATGGGACTGACAAAAGGACCAACTTGTCATCCCTGTGGATTATCTGCCACTATATTGCTGCCCAGGTCTATAACTTCTTGCTTCTTTAAACTGTTGTTTAGAAGATGGCAAAGGATACCTGCTCCTTCTATCCTGAGTTAACTTTACAGATTTACCTCCAGTCGACTTAAGTATGATTGCTTCTAACTTATCACCAAAGAGCAGCGACCCTTCATAAGGTAACGGAACCAGCCTATTTTTTTTAATGAATATCCGCTGCTCAAGAACACAACCATAAGGCTCTTCTCACTGTCACTCCTGCAGACATATATTTTGCAGAAAATTCCAACACATCAAGTGAGGCGTCACACAGATAATCTATAGCTTTACTCATTATAGTGAGGCTTCTTTGTAGATAATGTCTGGAAATGTTCTCTTCCAAATATGTGTTCATAACAGATGCCCAAAGTCTCAATATTCTAGAGACCGAGGCAATAGCCACAACGGATTTCAATGAGACTGCTGCGGCGCTATGCAATTTCTTAAAGGAGCTTTCCATCCTTATATCCATACTGTCTCTGATAACAGCCCCATCTTCAAGAGGAATGGTAGTTTTAGATACAACTTCAGAAACTGCTGCATTAATTTTAGAAACTGCACACCAATTTAAAAACTGATAGTCATTAATAGGGTACATGCGATCAATACTCTTGACATTACCCAGACATATATCAACATTTTGCACTCTTTACACATGATTTCCTTCATAATGTTATGCACTGGAGAATATCTGCTTTTCTTAGATCTGTCCTCAACAGTAAATCCTGCAAATCTTCCACATTCTATTTATAATTCATAGATTTATATATATTCTTTAATAAACTATCCACAAGATCCAAGTTAAATATTATAGTATTATCCTGCACTTCACCAGATTCCTCACTAGAGATATTCTGCATCTCCTGTTCAAACATCAATTATGGCGGAAAAACATCACCGTCAAAGTGCAAACTAGTTTGTGACCTAGACCTTTTAGACCCCTATGACTCCATAGACTCTTCCCTAGTAACAAAAGATTTCTTCATGCAATCGATTAAACTTTTAAAATAGGAATGGGGAACTTGGGAAACACCTTTGCACTAGGTTTAGGTAAAAAAGATTTATTGGTATTTGTACATAAGCCCCAGTTAGACTATATATATATATATATATATATATATATATATATATATTGATATGATCGGGGTAGGGATCCCTCTGCTGGGGTAGATGGACACCTCCTTACACACAGCAGTCAGGAAACAGCACTCCAGTTGGGGGTTTTCATGCAAGCTGGTCAGCGCCAGTTTTATTGTGCAACACCAATAATCAAAACATGAAATAAACCCTAGACCGGCTGGGCACTAACTAGACAGCAAGATCCCTATCTCACAGAACACTAAACCAAAATCCCCGTCCACAGTACCTTCTGGTATACAGCCAACAGTGTCTCAGAGCAAGGCCTGCTCTCCCAGGTATGAGACACTCGGCTACAGCTGAACACTGTTTAAATCAGCCCTGTTAAGCCCTGTTGAGCCTGCTACCAGACTGGAAGGCCCAAAACCTGGAGTGGCCTGTGGATGGAGCCCTCCCTCTCCTCACATCCACACCCCCAGGACCCATTCCGTGTTTTCACAGAAGGCGACATTTCTAGTCTGCTTTACAACAGACTTCTCCTGGGGTTTTTAAAACACAGGAATCTGGAACAGACATACATGCCATCCCCAACTTCTCCAGTGCCTCTATCACATATCCCCCCTTTGTATCGATCTATGGGTGGAACAACTGCAGCCCCCAAAGAATGGACAAGTGACAAAGCATCTGCATTGGCCAGCTGACTTTCTAGCCTGTGTTCTACTGTGAATTTGAAACTTTGTAACGCCAAGAACCACCTTGTTATTAAGCTGTGGCTTTATTAAACCTCTGCCAATGGTGTAACCAAGATACTTTACTTCTTCCATCCCTAGGCAACATATCTTTGGGTTGGTTGTCAATCCTGCCCTATAGATGGAGACCAACACTGCTTGTACTCTGGGCAAATGATACTGCCAATCAGGACTATGAATGACTACATCACCTAGACAAGCAGCAGCATACCATCTATGGGGTCTTAGAATACTGTCCATCATCCTTTTGAAGGTAGCCGGTGCCCCACCTAACCCAAAGGGCAACATCTTGTATTGGAACAACCCTTCTGGTGTTGAAAAAGCTGTCTTTTCTTTGGCATTCTCAGTTAACAACACTTGCCAATACTCTTTGGTTAAGTCTAGAGTGGTTAAATACCTGGCTGTTCCTAGCCTTTCAATTAGTTCATCCACCCTTGGCAATGGGTAAGCATCGAACTTTGACACACTGTTCAATTTTTGGAAATAGTTACCGAAACGTACACTCCCGTCAGGCTTTGGAATAAGCACAATGGGACTTGACCACTCACTATGCAATTTTCCAATTACACCCAGTTCCAACATTTTTAAAATTTCTTTAGATACTGATTCTCTTTGGGCTTCTGGTAACCTATAGGGCTTTAGGTTAACCTTAACCCCTGGGTCAGTGATTATGTCATGTTTTTCCCTGGTATGTCAGAAAACAGCGCCCTATTTCTGATCAGAAATTCCGTAACTTCCTGCTGGACTGGCTGACAGAGTTTTAGCTATTGACACTTCAGTAACCAAAGGCCCTAAGCTTACTGGAGGGGCTCGGACGGCTGACAGTGCTGCTCTATCCTTCCTAGGTTTGATAAGATTTACATGGTATAACTGTTCTGGCTTTCTTTTCCTAGGCTCAATGACAGTTTTATAGGGACTGGACTGCCCCTCCCATGTCTCTTTGGCAATGTCAGGTAATCCCCTTGGATGTTTCCCGTACAAAAAATCCTGGCGTACTGCCATGTGAGGATATGACAATGGACTGTCAGGATCTATGAATTTACCATCACTTTTACATTTTCCCTGGCTTTTACCAGAGTAGGGTCATTTAACCGCTTGACTGCCAAGATCTCTTTTCTGACCTCAAGATCAGATGGATGACCAACTGGCTTAACAATACTTCCCAGCTCAGTATTCTTTGGTTTACCAATCATGCTAGGAAAAGGGAACTTCTCAGACTCGGAAGAAACTTCCCATGCTACTGCATCAGCAATCTTCTCAAATGGGTCGGGGTTATTTACTTTGGTAACAAATTGGCTTTCCCACAACTTCCAGAAGTGAGCAAAGTCTCTCCCCAACATTATATCATACCTCAAGCCATGCACCAAACCCACAGAGACTATAGCAGAACCACACTGTGTTTCTATGTTCACTTCCGCAGTAACATAATACCGAGTATCCCCATGTATGCAGGTCACACCAACAGCTTTTCCCTTGTGCTTTAAGGGGTTCACCAGTTCAGCTCTCATAAGTGTAAACAGGCTGCCAGAATCTAACAGAGCCGCTACTTGATTGCCTTTTACAGTAGCCTTACACATTTGCTTATCTGTCTCAGCCTGTCGGTCAGCAGCACAGGCAGGCAGTGCAAAGAAAGACATTCTGCGACGGACATAAACAGTATCACATTGCATAAGTTCAGAGGTGAGTGAACAATTGGCAGCAATATGGCCCAATACACTACATCGAAAACATTGTATCAAATTATGATTAAGTCTCTTATGGGGTAAGAACCTTCCTGGCCTGGCTGGCCTATCCCCAGGTTCCAAACCCACAGTCTTAAGTTCATTCCACCATCCAGCACCCTTCTCCCCTTGAACAGTCTTACCAGTAGTCATGGGAGATCGCCGTTACGGAAATGGTGCTCGATGGGACACACTCAACAGTTCCTCAGCCACCACATACCTCTCTACCAGTTCAACTAACTGGTCGGCGGAGTTAGGGTCTGCATGGCTCACCCACTTGCGCAGAGATGCAGGTAGCGATCGCAGATAACGGTCCATCATGACTCTTTCGACGATCTGTGGTCCTGTCAGCATCTTGGGCTGTAGCCATTTTGTGGTTAGATGGACGAAGTCATGCATCTGTGAGCGTGGAGGCTTTTCCATTTGGAATTCCCATTGGTGGACTTGTTAGGTACAAACAAACAAGGTGACCCCCAAGCGAGTTAGGATCTCCCGTTTTAGCTTTTCATAGTCCTTTGCATATCAGCCAGGCACAAATCATAGTAGTCCTTTTGTGGTTCTCCAGACAGGAAGGGTGCCACAAGACTTGCCCACTGTCCCTTTGGCCAACTCTCCCTTTCTGCGGTTCTCTCAAAGGCTGAAAGATATGCTTCCACATCATCACTCTCGGTCATCTTTTGCAGAGAGTGACTTTCCCGTATGGAGCGAATGTTGGTTGGAAGTCCAGTGGAAGCATTTCCAGACCGGACTACTAACTGTTGTACCATGTCTTTTAAGGCCTGGCGGGTTTCCTCTATGGAAACTTGTTGTTGCCTCAGGGCTTCCTCCATGGTGACTTGTTGTTGCCTCTGGGCTGCCTCCATGGCCATTAGTTGCACATTGGTAGATTCCTGTTGGGCTCTGGTAGCTTCCTGCTGAGTTTTGTTAGTTTCCTGCTGAGCTCTGGTAGCCTCTTGCAGAGTTTTGTTAGATTGGAGCAATGCCTTAACGATGTCCTCCATGTTCTCTACAGGTGTAGGTTTGTAGGAAAACCTGGCTTCTCTAAGCATCTGTCGACACCACCTTCATGGACTTCACAGAACACGAGTTGATACCCAACACAACAAATTGGTGTCTGTCACTTTAAATTTTAAATGTAGAACTTTTCCTCTTGCTGCATCTTTCAGTGTTCAGTTGCCCGCATTCTCCACCAAATTGTAATATGATCATGGTAGGGGTCCCTCTCCTGGGGTAGAGGGACACCTCCTTACACACAACAGCCAGGAAACAACACTCCAGTCGTGGGTTTTCGTGCAAGCTGGTCGGTGCCAGTTTTTATTGTGCAACCCCAATAATCAAATA
The DNA here is from genome assembly GCA_031769625.1 of Taudactylus pleione. Taxonomy (NCBI): domain Eukaryota; kingdom Metazoa; phylum Chordata; class Amphibia; order Anura; family Myobatrachidae; genus Taudactylus; species Taudactylus pleione. Next base: position 1,038,006 of record JAUIMM010000517.1, on the reverse strand, counting down.
AACAAAACATAATATAAACCCTAGCCTGGCTGGGCACTAACTAGACAGCAAGTTCCCTATCTAACAAAACACTAAACCAAAATCCCCGTCCACAGTACCTTCTGGTATACAGCCAACAGTGTCTCAGAGCAAGCTAACCTGCGGCCTGCTCTCCCAGGTATGAGACACTCTGCTACAGCTGAACACAGTTTAAATCAGCCAGTTCCAGGTGTAAGCCCGGATGAGCCTGCTACCAGACTGGAAGGCCCAAAACCTGGAGTGGCCAGTGGATGGAGTCTTTCCTCTCCTTACATCCACACCCCTAGGACCCATTCCAGTTTTCACAGAAGCCGACATTTCTAGTCTGCTTTACAACAGACTTCTCCTGGGGTTTTAAAAGACAGGAATCTGGAACAGACATACCTGCCATCCCCAACTTCTCCAGTGCCTATATATATATATATATATATATATATATAATGTTCCAATAATCCGGCACTCCTTTGCTGTGGTGCAACTTTGTGTGCTATATAATATACAATGCTGGTCCTGAATAATGCAAGTCCATGCACAGCACTACTAATGAAAAAGTTTTTATATAAAGTACAATTTAGTACATCCAATCATTTCACAGCATGATAGCAACGTTTCTGGGTCCCTCCAGACCCCGTCCTCAAGCTGCTGTGGTAGTGGCAATAATGTAAATAACAGTGACACAAAATGAGGTTTTACAGGAATATCCCCCCCCCACATTACAGGAGACCATAGGCAAATGATCCAGGGGTACATAGGGAAAGCCTCTAATTACAGGCGTCCATAAGAGAATGCATCCCATTTCATGGGTCAACTGGAAAATACCTCTTAATACAGAGAACAATAGGAGAATGTTCCCCATTTCTGGGGCCAACTGGAGAATACCCCCAGTACAGAGGGTCCGCAGAAGATTGCCCCCCAATCACGGGGGTCCACAAGAGAATGCCTCCCATTACAGAGGTTTTACAGGAAAATTTCCCCCCCCCATTACATGAGACCATAGGCAAATGATCCAGGGTTACATAGGGAAAGCCTTCGATTACAGGGTTCCATAATATAACATTACAGGGGTCTACAGTAAAATGGTACTAGTGCAAGGAACAACAAGAAAATGCCAACAACTACAGGTGTCCATATAAAAATGTCCCTGAGTTAAAGGGGTCCACAAGAAAATGCCCCCCATTACAGGGGTCCATTGAAAAATGTGCCCCCATTACAGAGGTCCACAGGAGAATGACTCATTTTAGGAGGCCACTGGAAATGCCCTCATTGCAGGGGACCACAGAAGAATGCACCCCCAATTGCAGGGGTCCACAGGAGAATACACCCCCCATACCAGAGGTTTACAGGAGAATAGCCCATTACAGGGGCCACAGGAGAATGTCCCTCATTACCGGGATCCAAAAGAGAAAAACCCCCATTAAAGGGGTCCACAGAAAAATGCCCCACATTGCAGACAACCATAGGAGGGGCCAAATGAAAAGTCACCCAATTACAGGGGTACACAGGAGAATACCCCCATTACAGAGGTCCATAGCAAAATATTACAGAGGACCAAAGGATAATACATCCATTAAAGAGGATCAAAGGAGAATCCCACCCTCATTACAGGGGTCCACAGCTTTCCATTACAGAGGTCTAAAGCAGAATGTCCTCATTGCATGGATAAATAAGAGCATTCTCCCATTGTAGGGGTCCACAAGAGAATGCCCCTTTTCAGGTGTTCATGGAGAATGCTCCATTACAGGGAACCATAGGAAAACATTACAAAGGACCATAGGAAAATGCCCCCAATATAAAGGCTCATAATAGACTGACCCCAATCACAAGAGTCCATAAGACAATGCCCTCCCAACACAGGGGTTCTCAAGAAAATGCCCTCATAGGAGAATGCACCCATTACAGTGGTCCACAGTGAAAGCCACCATTACAAAAGTCTACAGGAAAATGTCCCCATTAAAGGGGTAACAGGAAAATACCCCCTATTACAGGGGTCCACAAGAGAATTTTCCCATTACAGGGTCCCACAGAACAATGCCCCCTACTACAGAGCTCCACAGATGAAAACTACCATTACATGGGTACACAGGAGAATGCCTTCTATTACAGAGGTCCATAGAATGATTTTACAGGGGTCTACATTAGAATGAGCCCCATTAAAGGAGTACACAATGGAATGCCTCCATTATAAGGGTCAATGAGAGAAGGCCTCCATTACAGAGGTTCATAGGAAAATGCCCCCATATTACAGGAGTCCACTGGACAACATCCCCCAGGGGTACATAGAAGAATGCACCCATTACAGGGTTCCACAAGAGAATGCCTCTGATAGCAGTAGTTCACAGAAGAATGTCCTTCCATACAGGAGTAAACAAGAGTATGCTCGCCAATACATGAGTCACAGGAGAATACCCCCATTATAGAGGTCCGCAGAAGAATGTCCCTCCATACAGGAGTCAACAAGAGTATGCTCGCCAATACACAGGAAACTACTCACAGATGGTCCACAGAAGAATGTCCCCCATTTCAGGAGAACACTGGAGAATGCACCCATTACATATTTCCACAAGAGAATTCCTCCCATTCAAAGCTCCACAAGCAAATGCCTAATATATATATATATATATATATATATATATATAGTCTAGTAACAAAACCAGCACTCTCACTCCAATAACTTGCAACTACTGGGGTGTACTCAGGGTCCTCCCACTAAGGATCAACCCATCAATTATCTAATAAGTCTATAAAGAGTGCACTCATCAGGTCTTCTTTTTAGAAGGAGGTTTTATTCCATCTCCTTAGCATGTCAAACAGTCAGTCGACGTTCCGGTCCACCCTGGGACCTTTCTCAAGATGAGACAGCAAACACAGGAATTGTGTATACGTATACACACATACATACACATATACACCAATCGGCCATAACATTAAAACCACTGACATAACTGAATAACATTGATTATGTTGTTACAATAGCACCTGTCAAGTGGTGGGAAATATAAGATAGCAATTGAACAATCAGTACTTGTTGATGTGTTGGAAGCAGAAAAAAAAAGGGCAAGCACAAGGATCTGAGCTACTGTGACAAGGGTCAAAATGTGACGGTTAGTCGACAGGGTCAGAGCATCTCCAAAATGGAAGGTCTTGTGCCGTGTTCAAGGTATGCAGTGGTTAGTACCTACCAAAGTGGTCCAAGGAAGTACAACTGGTGAACCGGCGACAGGGCCATAGGCGCATAAGGTTTAGTGATGCATGCAGGGAGTGAAGGCTAGCCCGTCTGGTCTGATCCAACTTCAAAGATACTGTAACGCAAATTACTGAAAAAGTTAATACTGGCCATGATAGACGTGTCAGAACACACAGTACATCACAGCTTGCTGTGTACGGGACTGCTTAGCTGCAAACCGATCAGAGTGCCCATGCTGACCCCTGTCCACCAGTGAAAGCACCTACACTGGGCACGTGAGCGCCAGAACTGGACCATGGATCAATGGAAAAAGGTGACCTGGTCTGATGAATCACGTTTTCTTTTACATCATGTGGACGACCAGGTGCATGTGTGTCATTTACCTGGAAGAGATGGAACCAGGATGCACTATGGGAAGAAGGCAAGCTGGTGAAGGCATTGTGATGCATACTTACATAGACATATATCATACTTATCAATATTCAGGTTCCTAAATTCAGGACCCCAGTCACTGGCTGCAGATACACTGTATGTGGGCAGGACAGAGGACCTTATTCAGAGTTGGTCGCAAGCACCGATGCGCTCGTAACCGACAGCTTGCCCCATTTGGTAGGCGGGCCGGGGGGGGGGGTGGTTTCCAAAATGGAGGCGTTTCTTTACGAACGCCTACCGTTTTGTGGGCGGCCGCACTGACATCATCTGTGATATCGGTGGGGAGCTTCCTGCTCCATCAGAGCAGAAAGCTCACTGGGGCTTACGAGTGCCCAGACCCAACCTTAGGGTCTGGTCGTAAGCCCCGATGGTGATCATCATCGCGACCATCAACCTAGTCCGTCGTTAAGCTGTGGGTGGTAACCCACAGCTTAACGATCGACAAGGAGGTGGCCGTTCAGGATGCAAGCGGCCGCCCTGATTCAGGGCGACCTCTTGCAACCTCTTGCGAAACATGCGCTCGCTATTTTGTGAAGACGCCCCCTGGCCGCTCGCATCCTATGTCATCTCCGCTATTTATTAGATTAATCGAGTACATCGAAAGGCGTCTGAACAGCTCGCAGTGCTTGTGGTAGGATTTTCCTACCGCAATCATGCGAACAGTTCAGGCTAAGAAACAACCAAGTGACGTGGTCGATGAAGCTGCTTTGTTAATTATGCACACCCTTAAAACGCCCGTTTTGACCGTTTGGCACGCCTGCGTTCGGATCACCACTCCCCGTTTTCAAGCACCTTCCCCTGTTACCACCCACAAACGCCTCATCCTGTCACTCAAATTAGCAGGCACTCGCTATTTAGCGAGCGCTCGATTGCCGACCGCAATGACTAGTTGGCGCATGCGCATTATGACCCATACACATGCGCAGATGTGCGAACGTCGCTCGGAGCAAACGAGCATCCGCTTACGAGCGGCTCTGAATCAGGCCCTGAGTTCATCATTCAAGTACCATCTCGTGATACCATTCTCCTGTGTCAGTGCTGCATCTAAACCCACAGTGTGTGTACTTAGTACATCATCCAAGTACCCGCTCATTATAACATCTCCTGTGCCAGCAATGCGACTGAAACCACTTGGTGTGTTCTCATATCACTTCAGTACAACTACAAACCTCCAATATCTTTGTCCTGTGCTTTCCCTGTGATAGTGTTCTTCCATTTTTTCCCACTTGTGCCAGATACCCGACCAAAGAGCTGCAACCTTTTTACTGGGTGCAGTTTAAGCCCAAATCCTGCTTGGAGGGGTCACTGGTGAACATCTCCCAGTGGGTTAGACTCCACGCCTTTGGTCAGGTCTCGCCAACATCCGGTACTGGTGGATGAGGAAGACACTAATCCAGGCCCCTCACCTCCTGTTCCCTCCTCAACCTGTGTCCACATCTTCTAATCTCGTGGCGGAGAATCATCTTAGCCGAGCTTGACACTTTCACTGGATGGATTTGGATGAAAACTTCACAGAAGGGTGGCAATTGGACAGGGATGCCTAATGGAGTGGTTGGGGTCCTGGTCTGACCTCACGGCGGAGTGCCACAGGCAGAACATTGACCTGGATGGATTTGGACGACATCATACAATTTGGACAAAGACTTCACAGAGTGGTAACATTGGATCCCAGAAGATATTTTAAGGGGTTGAGGTCCCGGACGAACCTTCCATTGGTGTAACTGGGCAGAACTTTAACCGGGGTTGCTGGGCAGTATTGTGACCCAGGGAGCCTGTTCTGTGCTTTCAACTGGATGTATTTGGATGAAAACTTCACAGAGGGGTGGCAATTGGTCTGGGATACCTAATGGAGTGGTTGGGGTCCCAGTCGGACCTCACACGGAGTGCACCAGGCAGAACTTTGACCCAGGGAACCTGTACTGGGCCTTCCACTGGATGGATTTGGATGACATCACACAATAAAACATAATAACTTGAAGATTTAAACATGGGCAATGCCTGGTACTTCTGCTAGTAATATATATATATAACACTACCATTCAAAAGTTTGGGGTCACCCAGACAATTTTGTGTTTTACATGAAAACTGACTTTTATTTATCAAATGAGTTGCTAAATAAATAGAACATATAGCCAAGACATTGGCAAGGTTAGAAATAATGATTTTTATTTGAAATAATAATTTTGTCCTTCAGACTTTGCTTTCATCAAAGAATGCTCCTTTTGCAGCAATTACAGCATTGCAGATCTTTGGCATTCTAGCTGTTAATTTGTTGAGATAATCTGAAGAAATTTCACCCCATGCTTCCTGAAGCACCTCCCACAAGTTGGATTGGCTTGATGGGCACATCTTGTGTACCATACAGTGAAGCTGCTCCTACAACAGCTCAATGGGGGTTGAGATCTGGTGACTGTGCTGGCCATTCCATTACAGACAGAATACCAGCTGCCTGCTTCTTCCCTAAATAGTTCTTGCATAATTTGGAGGTGTGCTTTGGGTCATTGTCCTGTTGGAGGAGTAAATTGGCTCCAATCAAGTGCTGTCCACAGGGTATGGCAGGCCATTGCAAAATGGAGTGATAGCCTTCCTTATTCAAAATACCTTTTACCTTGGGCAAATCTCCCACTTTACCAGCACCAAAGCAGCCCCAGACCATCACATTACCTCCACCATGCTTGACAGATGGCATCAGGCACTCTTCCAGCATCTTTTCACTTGTTCTGTGTCTCACAAATGTTCTTCTGTGTGATCTAAACACCTCAAGCGTTGATTCGTTTTTCCATAACACTTTTTCCCAATCTTCCTCTGTCCAATGTTTGTGTTCTTTTGCCCATATTAATCTTTTCCTTTTATTGGCCAGTCTCAGACAGCTTTTTCTTTGCCACTATGCCTAGAAGGCCAGCATCCTGGAGTCGCCTCTTCACTGTAGACATTGACACTGGCATTTTGCGGGTACCATTTAATGAAGCTGCCATTTGAGGACTTGTGAGGTGTCTATTTCTGAAACTAGAGACTCTAATGTACTTGTCTTCTTGCACAGTTGTGCACCGGGGTCTCCCACTCATCTTTCTACTCTAGTTAGAGCCTGTTTGTGCTCTCTGAAGGGAGTAGTACACACCCTTGTAGGAAATGTTCAGTTTCTTGACAATTTCTCGCATGGAATAGCCTTCATTTCTAAGAACAAGAATAGACTGTTGAGTTTCACATGAAAGTTCACTGGCCATTTGGAGAGTATAATCAAACATACAAATGTGATGCTTCAGATACTCAACTAGCTCAGAGGAACGGCAGTTTTATAGCTTCTCTAACGAGCAAACCCATTTTCAGCTATGCACAATGATTTTCAAGGGTTTTCTAATCATCTATTAGTCTTCTAACGCGCTTAGCAAACACAATGTACCATTAGAACATTGGAGTGATGGTTGCTGGAAATGGGCCTCTATACACCTATGTAGATATTCATTTAAAAAACCAGACGTTTGGAGCTAGTATAGTTATTTACCACATTAACAATATATAGAGTGTATTTCTGATTAATTTAAAGTTATCTTCATTTAAAAAAACAGTGCTTTGCTTTCAAAAATAAGAAAATTACTAAGTGACCCCGAACGTTTGAACGTTAGTCTATATACTATATATATATATTAGCTGAAGTAGACTCATCAGGTCAATTTTCTACCCAGCATACCCCAACTGGAGATCCAACTGGCACCTCAACCCCCTAGTATGTCTTCTGGGATCCAATGCTACCACTCTGAAGTTTTTGTCCAAATCCATAAAGTGGAAGGCTCAGAATAGGCTCCCCGGGTCAAAGTTCTGCCTAGCGTACTCCAACAGGAGATCCGACTGGGACCCTAACACACCTAAAACCTGTCCATTATCCAAGATGGACCACCTCACATTGGTTTCATCCCAATCGGTGCAGGGGTGTCCAAATGCATAACCAGACAGACAAACATACATACCAACAAACCAATTAATTTTTTTAATATATACTGTATATATATTGGTGCCATGTGTAGGTCGCTGTAGGCAGCCCTGCTTCATTTCAAAATATTCTAATTTCAAGATCACATCACACAAATTGTGATCCTGGGATTGGATGGTACATGACAAAACCTTATACAGCTGTAAACCAGGAGTATTTGTCAAAACAATTTTGTGCTACTTCTTGTGTAAAAGACTATTCTATAGGATATGTCAGATTCTTACTGACATCATTGGTTTTTCTTTCCTGGTGAAAATGCTAAGTCACGCTAACTCATTGTTACAGACAATAAATTTACAGATGGCTGGTACCATAATGATGATATATTTGGCTAATAAAATTATACATCCTATCCATTTTCATTAACTACCTGACCTCTGTTGTATTATACTGTAGAATAGTCAGCAGTTATTTTCTAACACTAGTATCTTCGACAAGGCTTCATCATTGATCTTATGTAAGCAATGACCTTACACAAATGAATGTCACAATTTTAAGTAACAATTACAACTGAACAGCAAGTGATTACTGCCAATGCCAAATGTGCAAAATGCATCAATACATTATGTATAAAATTATCTTCTCAGAAGCCCTTCTTTGTGTGACAGTTATTTGTGTGAAGCATATTGTCAAAGCTTGTCAAGAAAGGTTAAAAGTAGCATTTCCTTGTATATTTCTATTAGATAATGTAAAAGCACAAAATGACTTAGTCCAGAAACATCATGGAGACCTTAACGAATTGGAAACACATAACTTCTCTCTTATACAAGCCTTCCATCTAGTGGCTACAGAATGCAGTTACACACTGTTCTAATGAGCTGTCTAGGGATGCTTTACGACATTACTAATATTCACATGTCAACACATTTAAATGCAAATTACTGGATTGCTTTTCTTTACCACATAACATGTCAAGGCTACATATTATCTTATAAGTATAGGGGTCTTTCATATGTACTAAGCCTTGGAGAGAGATAAAGTACCAACAAATCGGTGTCTAACTAAGGCTGTGTTTCAAAAATAAATGACAGGATCTGACTGGTTGGTACTTTATCTTTCTCCACGGCTTAGTACATCTACCCATTAACTGGCTAATATGTTTTTTCCAAACGACAGGAAAATATATATAGAGAATAGCAGCGCTAGTATTAAACAGGATGAATTACCTCAATATTAATTGGTCAATATTAACATATAATATCCAAAGTAATGCAGATATAAGAAACAATTAGGTGCAATCTGAATTAGCTGAAGAATTATTTAATACATTAAAAAACATGAATAAGACATGCATCACAGAATTACAAAAACAAAAATTAGGTGATAAAAAGTCAATATAATTCCAAGAACCCTTAGCTGGAGTGTTAATAAATTGTACACAGTCAATAGTGAAACCGTTAAAGCTTGTTCCAATTAAGCACACTAGACTAGAAAGGAGCAGCCAATGAGAGTCTGCAATTCCTAGTGTAGTGGGGGCATCATCCACAAATGATAGGCATCGCTGGAGGAATAAGTCCCAAGAATACGTGAAAGCTTGAGATGCTTCAGATATAAATGAATGTCCTCACCAGTTTTTTGTGTAGTGCCAGCAGTGGGGCCTCATCCACTTGCCAAAGGTGAATATCCAGATGAATAGATGTTCCAAGGCTGTTTCTGTTGTAAACAAATCCGGTGCTGGTTCAAGCGGTTCCACATGTGTTAAGAAGGGTTCTGGAGGTTTAGAAGGTGAATCACTGACGCGTTTCGCTGCTACCAGCAGCTTTATCAAAGTTAGCCATTCCTCTCCCCTACTAATATTTATATACACCTAGCTTAATGGGTAACAGATTGCACCTGTGTTCATAATTAATGGAATAAAATATTTTCTTATATATGTAAACACATGGATTAATAAATAGTTAGCATATATTCATACATACAAACCTTGGAGGCAGACTTACTTACAAATTCTGATTTAATAAAAGAGAAAAGGCAGGTATTCCATTTGTTTTTCCTGCTTCTCATGTCGGAACGTCATATCCGGTCCTTGAGACGCAAGGGCAATCACATGACCCACCTCAATGAACTTGCTAGTCTCGGAACTGGGAACCTGACAGAAAAAGTATCTATAACTGTCGGGATCCCCATGGGCAGAAGCCCGCTTGCAACGCTTCTCCCAGAGTAGCGATCGACACACCAGGAGGGCACCCAGCAGGGGCTTCCTGGTATGTGATTCACCGGACACTTCCGGTACAATGAACCGCAAACAACAGTGTCATATCCTATTTGGAGATGTCATATTATTTAGCTTTTTGTATATAATTAATAAATAGACAGTCTTTTAAAAAAAACGTATATTGGCGTCTCCTTAGAGTGTAACAATAAATATAGATAAAGGACTAAATCAGGATAATCACTACAATAAAAAGAGGTTGAATCTCAGTTGGCATCAGGATAATCACTACAATAAAAAGAGGTTGAATCTCAGTTGGCATCAGGATAATCACTACAATAAAAAGAGGTTGAATCTCAGTTGGCATAGTGACCATTTTTAAAGTTATAACATTCTAAGAAATGTCATTTTGTATATGTAACGTATTCCAATACTACAGCAACATTCTAACAGATATATTTATATTATCTTATTCAAATACCATAAAGGGCCCGAATCAAAAGCATCCTGTATCATAAAGTCTATATTTTACAATAGTTATTGACCCACATCTATTCAACATATGTATATTTACGAAGGCTCCTGTTTAGAAATCTCTTCACACCCATAATTATTTGTCCTTTTCATATACAAGTTTACAAAAATAGACACTACATATGATGAAAATCATATATTAACCCCTCTTTAGAAGAAGGTCAATGAATATAGAGAGAAAAAAAAATTATCCAGTTGATCACCACAATAAAACAAAAACAAAAATGATTACCAGTTATCATAGTAAGCATATGTCTTTTTAAATTACAGTAACATTCTGGGAAATAAATTATTTCTCCTCAAACAAAAAACCCATTAACATATATATTAGTAAACAGCGAGGATAAGAACAGATATTGGACCGAAGAAAGAAAAAGTTATTATTGATAGATAGAGCTAAATTCAAAGTGTATTTGTACCTTTTATAGAAAATGATATATGCTCCTATGATGACTCATTTTGGGGTTAGGTTACCTTCATTAGGCGGAGTAATCATATCTCTATATATTGAAAGGCACTTTAAATAACTACATTTAGTTTGGATGGATAGAATTAATTTTAAACATCCAAAATACTTCTCATTTACAGAGAGTTCTGAAGCGATCTCCGCCACGCACCGTTGTTTTAATATGTTCCAAACCCACTATTCTTAGACATCTAGGGTCTCCATTATGTGTATCTCTATAGTGTTTAGATACACTATGAGTAGGTACCCTGTTAATTATGTTTCTGCGATGTTCTAGGAACCGAACTTTAATTGGACGAGTTGTTCTGCCAATATATTTAAGACCACAACTGCAAGTCAACATATACACCACATATGACGAATTGCAGTTGATGTAATCTCTAATTAGGTGCGTTTTTTTGTCCCCCTCTATCTCAATAGTGTACGATTTATTAAGCACATAATTACACGTTAAGCATCTGTTGCTCTCACATTTAAAAAACCCTTGTTGTTTCTTTTGTAACCAATTGGTTTCTCTACTCATATCTCCTCCAGTTGTCTCTGTACTTTTCAAGAAACTTGGGGCTAATATGTTTTTAAAAGACTTGTTTTTCTTAAATACAAAGCATGGTTTTTGAGGTAAGATGTTATATAATGTATTGTCTTGTTTAAGGATATTATAATTTTTCTGAACTATCTTCTTAATCTCTAAGTATCTATTGTTGTAAGTTGAGATGAACATAACTTCCTTCTCCAAGTTCTGTTCCTTCCTTCCCACCTTTTGGGTTAGGAGATCATCCCTGTCTACTTTTTTAGTATCTTCACAGGCTTTATAGACTAGTGATTCAGGATACCCACGTTCTAAGAAGGAGTCAATCATAGATTTAGCCTGTATTTAAAAAGATGCAAGATCAGAACAATTCCTTCTGAGGCGTAACATTTGGCCTCTAGGGATGTTCTTTTTCCAGGTAGGGTAATGTGCACTGCCATAGTGCAAATATGCATTAGTTCCTACTTCTTTGACATAGTTTGACGTATGAATTTTATTGTTCCTGATCTCCAGAGTCAGATCCAGGAAGTTAATTCGGGAGCGGTGAGAAGAAAACGTAAAACTAAGATGGTGAGAATTTTAATTAAGATGAGAGACAAAAGAGTGAACAGAAGTGAGCTCCCCATCCCAAATTATAAAAAGATCATCTATATAATGACCATAGAGAACAAGGTTCACACCGAAGTCGCCCCCCCACACGAGTTGGTCGTCCAACTCGCCCATGTAGAGGTAGGCGTAACTCGGCGCAAACCTGGTTCCCATGGCCGTTCATTACCTGTAAAAAGAATTGATCCAGAAAAAGAAAATAATTGTGTTCCAAAATAAAATTAATAGAATCAACAATAAAAACTCTGTGTTTCTCCATGAGGTCCCCATCAGTCAGCAATCGATTGGAAATAGCCTGCACACCAAGATCATGAGGGATGTTGGTGTACAGGCTCTGAACATCTAAGGTGAGGAAGACATAGGATTCCTTCCATATAACATCCTTTATGAGATTCAAAAATGCATGGTGTCTTTGATGTGGGACCTCAATGAAGAAACACGAGGTTGCAAAAAAGTGTCAACATAATAGGAAAGATTAGAGGTAAGAGAATTAATGCCAGAAATAATAGGACAGCCCGGGGGTGCTGTGAGGGACTTGTGAATTTTGGGGAGATGGTAAGCAATGGGAACTGAAGGATGAGGTATATATAGAAACCAAAATTCATCCCTAGATATGACCCCATCAAGAACTGCCTGATCCAACAGATTGTGGAGTTCAAGGATAAAGATTTGTGTAGGGTCCCTATCTAATTTCATATAAAAATCTGTATTTTCCAACTGTCTGTTGGCTTCTGTAATATAATCGGTTTTATCTTGTATTACAAGACCCCCCCCCCCCCTTTGTCAGCTTCCTTTATTATGATTGACTTCTTCTTAGTCAATCTCTTAAGGGCTCTTTTTTCCCATTTGTTTAGATTGGCATTTTTTTTAGGAATTTGGGGTACTGTCAGTGCACAAAAGCTTAAAATCATCCAACGTGGTTTTATAAAAGCTCTCAGTACTTGAGCCTTTTGATTTAATTGGATAAAAATTAGATTTAAGTTTAAACCTGTTTCTATCATAGTTCACTTCGTAGATAGGTTGGGTTTGAACTGGTGAGAGATCATAATTCTCCTTCAAAAGTTCTGTCAAGGTATCTAGTGCTACTGTGTCTCCTTTGTCTAACAGTATAGAATACGCCTCTTCTTCATCTCTTAAAAGAGTTTGTATCGCAAAGTACTTTTTCCTACATAGGGTTCTAACAAATCTGTTCAATTCAACGAACAGATCAAATATATTGGGGGCTGTAGATGGAGAAAATTTAAGACCCTTACTTAATAGCTTCAAATCATCATCTGACAATTTTGTAGATGATAAATTGAATATATTTTTGGTCAAGGTAGATTTACTTCTTAAATGCGTTCTTGTTTTCTTAAATGCCTCCCTCTTGCCTCCTCTTCTCCCTCTAAACTTGAATTTCTTCTTCTTTTGGGTGTTCCTATTAGACGGTCCCTGTCTAGGATTCTTCTTTTGCGCTGTTCTAGAAAATCCCCCTGATATGTAACTGGGGCTTCTGGATAGATTTTATCTCTGGGTCTTGCACCTACTGTAGATCATTTTTGATTGGTCTCTCTATACTGTAAGGATGAGAATCTTGAATTGCAGGGAACCTTCCCACGTGTTATCACAAGTGTCCCTATTAAAACGGGTGCCTCTCATTCTAGGTAGGTCTCTGTTGTCAGTACATCTACCCATTAACTGGCTAATATGTTTTCTCCAAAAGACACTCTGAAATTGTGGGGAGGGGTGGGGAGTGTTTAAAATTAAATAAGAACATCTATTTAAAACGTATCCAACATGATTTTATTTTAAAAAACATATTTTTTAAACCAGGCAGATTTTTTGGAGAAAAATGGTTAGCGTATTATATAATAAAATGGGGGTTCCAAAGTAATAAGGGATTGGACTTTTAATGTGACGTTTATAGGTTTTTTTATTGCAGCTTGTGAGATCTATCTGCCTCCCTGCACACCCATAGGTGCAGGGGCGTATTAAGAGGGGAGGGGGCCTATGTGCAGTTTCTGTCCGGGGCCCCCTTCTCTCTACCCAGCATCCAGCAGCACACTGAGCACAGCAGTAGTACCTTGCCTATAACCCCATTCCATTGATCCTGAAAAGGACCCCACTGCGCTAACATGCATGCAAACAGTGGCGTAACTACTACACTGTGGGTGCAAGCTCGTGGACCGGCATCAGCAGGAATCACATCATTAAATCAATTACAATGAATAGAATTAAAGATAAATTTGAAAATGAAAAAATAAGAAATAAGATATATATATAAAAGAAAATGTGATCGCCAGCATTAGATTAGTAGAGAACAATGTAACAGGGTCCTATATAGCAGGGTTCATTGGAAACATTTTTAGAATCAGTTGTATCTGTTTCAATGCTTGAGCAACATGTAGCAATGTTCAGCAATAATGTTACAGCTTGTGCTAGAAGGTCTCAAGTCAATGTAAGCAGAAAAAATGTGCTGCTGTTCAATAGCAAAATTAAAAAGTTGTTCATTCAGAAGCACAGAGATCCGTTGTACTCAATAGTGTTTTTGACACTGCTGGGGAGCTTGGTGTCTGATAGTTATAACTAGTACATAATTTTTTAAATTTGCATTTACAATTATGAAATCTAATTACTGAATTGGCGCAAACTTAATCCCTGCAAACGCTGTCCATGATTAAAATGCATTGGGGAAAATGTTAATGCATCCCTCAAGAGAACTTGTAGCTGCTCCTCTCCTATTTTATGCTTAGTAAATGAGATCCATAGGTGTATATTTACTAAGCAGCGGCATGCTGGATTCTGGATGTGGGATTTAAAGTGGTGATAAAATTAAATGCCAAACACTTCTGGTTTTGCTTTTAATATTATTGCCCTTTTAAATCCTGCATCTTGAACTGTTGACAAGTGACGGCTTTGAAAAACAGCAATCTAATAAATAGACTCCGTAGTCTCTTACATATGACTATACATATTTTAAAGGACAGGTACAATCATATATTTTCAAAAGAGGTCAATTCTGTTGAACACCTCTTTTAAGCATTTGGTGGAAGTGTTGTTATTTTGTGATGGTAACTGATTAAACCCATCACGTCATGTATACAACCAGGGGCGGATCCTGAAGAAAATGACAGGAGGGGTCACCATGATAAGGGAAGGGGTGTTGGTTAGCTGTGGTAGGCACATTTGTGTGCGCCGAAGGTGTGCACTTTCCCAGAAAAGGGGTGTGCCTTACTACAAGGGGCGTGGTCCACAAATGCAAGCTTTAAAAATTTCAAAGTAAAGAGGAAGAATTAAATCTTTATTAGCAGTGTCTCTTACACACAATTATAGTAGTATATAAAATAATACTATTGTCTGCAGTGCTATTTTTCTAAATAAGTCTATTCAGGAAGGCATGAGAGAGGTGGCAAAGGCTGGCAGAGTCCCAGCAGGTGTGGGGAATCAGTGGATGTGTAATTTCAGAGAAGCTGGATCCACACTAAATTAACACATAGCCAGAAAACAAGATTCAAAATTTACACACACAAACACACACACACACACATATATAACCAGAAGGCAGGGATATATCTTATATATAACATTCATTGGTCGGTCTGTTTGTTTATTTCTGTGTTTGTCTGTCCGGTTATGCATTTGGACACCCTTGCACCGATTGGGATGAAACCAATGCAAGGTGGTCCAGTTGGATCCTGGCAAGGTTTTAGGGTTCCCGGTTGGACCTCCCATTTGTATACGCTGGGCAGAACGTTGACACGGGGACCCTGTTCCGAGTCTTCCACTGGATGGATTTAGACAAAAACTTCACAGAGTGGTAACATTGGATCTCAGAAGACATACTAGGGTGTTGAGGTCCCAGTTGGTCCTCCCATTGGGGTACGCTTGGCAGGAATTTGACCCGGGGAGCCTGTTTTGGGCCCTCCACTGGATGGATTTGGATGAAAACTTCAGAGGGGGTGGCAATTGGACTGGGATGCCTAATGGAGTTATTCGGGTCCCAGTCAGACCTCATGGCAGAGTGCGCCATCCACTGGATGGATTTGGACGACATAACATAATAAAACTTAATAACTTGAAGATTTAAACCCAGGCAATTCTGGGTACTTTAGTTAGTACTAAATATATAAGAAAGGTCAGATCCATTCTACAAATATAAAAAGAAAAAAAAAAAAAGCTGAATATATTGAAAATACCAGATTCATAGTATATAAATTGAAAAAGCTTCATCTATATTAAATATACTTAAAAAAACAGGATCCATATAAAATAGGGGATGTAGTCAGCATCCCACCATGCGGGATGCCAATGGTCATAATAGTGGAGCCGCAATCCCGATAGCGTTGGGATCCCGGCTCCAGTATCCCAACTGCCGGCATCCTGTAGGTAAGTATAGGGGGTTAGAGGTTATGGTTAGGCACTAGGGGGAGGGTTAGGCACTATGGGGGTAGGGTTAGGTTTAGGGTGCAGAGAGGGGGAGGTTAGGTTTAGACACCGGGGGTTAGGAGTAGGGGCAAGGGTTAGTGTTAGGGAGCTTACCTTCTACTGTCAGGATTCTGACTGTAGGGATGCCACTATCGGTATTCTGACCAGCGGCATCCCAACCACCAGGATCCCATACCCAACCCATAAAATACTTATAAAAGCCAGCACAATCCACACATAGGGACCTATTCATCATCACTAAATGCCCGTTACGCATGTAAAAACGCTAGTTTCCACATATTTTATGTAATGGGAGAGTCATCATTAGCAGTCAGATAGGACCACCTGATATTCAGCAAACTTCAAAAAGTTTTCAGAGTTTGCCTGAGAGAACAAATTTGTTGTCGGAGCCCCACTCTTTCCTATGAGAAGGAATTCCAGAGATGTAAAGAGGGATCAGAGTGGATTCCTCTGCTGCCTGTTCACTGTGTGTCCTGCAGTTCTGCTCCTAGGTCACACAAGCGCAGAAGTCACTGTCTGGAAAGGTGAGTAACGCTGCTATAAAGTAGCAGTGTTAATGAATGCTGAATTGCTCAAGTGAAAAGTATCCCCCGCGGCAAGTTGGAACAGACCACATAGACATAGAAAAGCAGGATCCATATTAAATATATACAAAAAGCCAGATCCATTTACAACAAAAGGTTGTGTATTAAAGAGGGGTTGTACTGAAGGACACAGGTTAACTTTGTTTTTCTATTGTGATTGGAAGATACAAAATGTTGCACCATACAGATGTCCTCATCTTGGTCCACAAATTCATGTGAGAATGGATGTATATGGTATACAGTGGCTACCAAAGGTCTTCACTGCGCTATTTAACATTTTTTTGTTTTACAACATGGAACCTTGATGGATTTAACTTAAATGTATTCCCGCTAATTGACATAAAGTACTTGCAAATGTGCTAAAGAAATTTGAATCCAAAAGTTTGTTAAAATGGTAACAATTTTAATCCAACAATTTGTTAAAATTATTAGTAGCAAATAACTGAAAATAGATGATTGTATTAATATTTGCATCTCACTCTACCCTTCCCAAGGTTGATAGTTGGCAGCAATTACAGCTCTGAGTCTATTTGGGTAAGAGTCTAACAGTTTTTCTGATCTAGACACTGGAATATGAGCCCATTCTTTTTTGCTAATTTTTCTAAGCTGGATGGTGATCATTGGTGGAGACCAATGTGTAATTGCCACTGATGCTCAATTGGACTGAGAGCAGGGCCATTTGTTTTAAGCCACTCCATTGTGGCTTTTGCTGTATGCTTTGGGTCATTGTCATGTTGGAAGATAAATCTTCATCCAAGTCCAAGCACTCCTGTAGGTTTTCCTCCAGGATGTCTCTGTACTTTGCTCTATCCACTTTCCCATCTATTTTTATGAGCTTTCCAGTCCATGCCTCAGAGAATCAGACCAATAACATGATGCTGCCACCACCATGCTTCATTGCAGGGATGGAGTTTTCACTGTGATGTGAGTGTTAGGATTGTACCAAGCATAGCACTTAGCATTGTGCAATTTTGATCTCCAAACCATAGACTCTCCCTCACATGAACAAACAAACTGTTGGATATTTAAAAAGCATACCACAATACATAAGACATAGTTGGCATGGTATATAAATACAGATTAGCCTCGGTTCTTAGAGAACTGAGCCCACCCGTACTTTGGGGATCCGAGACACAGCTCAGATCTCTCCGCCCTCCCCAGATTCCTATTCAAGGCAAAACCTCAACATCCCACTGTCGGATCTTGAGGTTTTGCCTCAAGCATCCATTTTCAAAGTCCCATTGAAGTCAATGAGCTTGCCGCTGATTGGCTGAGAGAGCCATCTGTCACAGCTCTCAGCCAATAAGCGCTTGCTCATAGACTTCATTGGGCACAGGAAAAGGAACGAAGATGCCAGCCATCCCTCTGCACTGACTCCGATACCTCCCTCTGCCAACACCCCTGCATTGCCGACACCCTGCACTTCTGGCACCCCCACTCTGCTGACACCGCTGGCACCCTGCACTGAGGACACTGTCAGCAGCCCACACTGCTGACACCGCCGGCACCCCTGCACTGAGGATACCCTCTCTCTGCTGACACATTTCGGCACCCTGCACTGAGGACACTGCCAGCAACCCCGCACTGCCGCCCCCCATACGGAGGACACAGTCAGCCCCCCCTGCACTTCCGACACTCCATTACTGAGGACACCACTGACCCCCACACTGCAGACACCACCAGCACCCCCGCACTTCTGGCACCCCCACTCTACTGACACGACTGGCAGCCTGCACTGAGGACACTGTCAGCAGTGCACCCCACACTGCTGACACCGCCAGCATTCCCACACTGCTGACACCCCTGCGCTGAGGATACCCTCTCTCTGCTGACACCACCGGCACCCTGCACTGAGGACACTGCCAGCATCCCCGCACTGCTGCCCCCCATATGGAGGACACCGTCAGCCCCCCTGCACTGCCGACACTTCATCACCGAGGACACCACTGACACCCTCACACTGCAGACACCACCAGCACCCACGCACTGAGGACGCTACTGGCATTATCGCATTGAGGACAATGCCAGCATCCCCGCACTGCTGATACAGTAAGTGCACTATTGGTATATCGAACCCATACTGTATACGACCTGCACTGTCTCCAACCCACACTGTATCAGACCTGCACTGTATCCACAAAATAAGAAGACATATCACTGGATGCCCATAAACTGCACCATTGATTGACACTTTGTGGAATATTTATATAAGGTGCAGGTGTATACACACGCTAAGTTGTTTCCAATACCACAGGGATTGCAAATAACAGCGGGTTTTAAATGATCAATTTACACGGTTATATCAAACAAGCTTCATGGTGGCCGGACATAGAGTCATTTGACTGTAATATATATTGAGAACTGTTTAGGAAAGAGAAAAAGAAAACACTTTGGATCAATTATTATTGTGTTTTAAATAGCCGGACGCGGCTACACATATTCAATAATGAAACCTTAAACCCCAATAGTGAAAAACATTTTTGGTTTTTCACTATTAAAGAGCTCACAGTGACTACTGTTGAAATGTGATTTGTTATATAAAAAGAGAAACATTCTGTCTATATAAAAAGACAAACATGATCTTTACCCTGTAACTAGAGAGTCTTCAGCAGCTGTTTCTGAGCTGTGATTCAGTTCATTTTAAATAATCTAAAGTAAGCAATACTGTGATATAATATGGGTAATTATTGTTTTAAATATTATTTCTATTATCATTAATATTATTATTAAAAGATTTTCCTGTTTTTTATGGCTTTTTTTTATCATTAACTAATTCATACTGTATCTGACATTTCCTGTAAGCACGCACTATAAACTGCACTGTATCATACATGCACTGTAACCGAATCACACTGTATCCAACCTACAATGTATACCACACTGTTGGCCTGATTCAGAGCCGGACGCTCTTTCAGAGCGCTTGCTCTGAAACAGTGCCCTCCCTCTCTTTTTTTAGAGCGGCCTCCAGGCCGCTCGCATAGCTGTGGGTGACCACCCACAGCTATAGCGAGTGGCCAGGAAGATGGTTGCGACGGTCAAGACCATCGCGACCATCGGGCTTGCGATGAGACCCTTGTGATAGGGTCTCATCTGCTGCAAGCCCTAGAGTGCTTTTGGTCTTATCAGAGCCAAAAGCACTCCCACTAACATCACTTGTGATGTCAGTGGGGCCGGCCCCAGACGGTAGGCGTTCCCATGGGAACGCCTCCATCTGGCCAGCCACGCCCCCGGCACGTCCACCAAAGGGGGCGTGCTGTCACTCACCATCGACAGTACGCCCCCTTTGAGGCGAGACCCATAGCGACGGCTTGCCCATGTCGTGCACATGCGCACTGGCCCAACATTGACCCGCTTGCGAGCGTTCAGCACTCGCGAACAGGTCTGAATCAGGCCCTGTATCCGGGCCTGCATTGTATTCCGCACTTTATCAGACCCGCACTGTATCCCACACTGTATCCAACCCGCACTGTATCCGACCCGCAGGTATGGAATGCTGTTTTTATGGTTGGGGAGATTTTGGGGAACTGCTAAATAAAAAGGCTGATTGAATGGAGCTTTACATGGGCACAAAGAGCCAGTCGTCAGTGGCCCAGCACCCCCAGGAGGGAAATACAGATTGGGCACTGAGAATAGGCATGTGCTGGGGACATGTGCACTTGTGTAGGGAGCATTCATGTCTGCTGTTGCTATTTACACATGGTTTAGGGGTTTTTGGTTGCTGCTTGTTTACTACGACTACTTGTTTTGAGTAAGGATATTCTGAGCACGATTTTTAGTAAATTTCTGTGTTGTATTGTTTTCCATTGAACATACTTGCGAGTTAGTTTGATTGGTTATTGCTAATTCATTACTAATTTGCAAAACATTTGTAAACAGAAATAACTGCCGTGTGTTTGTGCCGCTGATCTGTTGGTTGCTTAGGTTAGCCAGCCTTTGGCCTTTGTTGGTGAACAATATTGGGAGCTGTGAAGTGGTCAACATTGACTGGAAATTAATATTATTGAGGTAATAGTGCAGGAACAAAAAAGGCCCAAATTATGTGATTGTAGCTGTTTTTATAATTTTTTAAAGAAAATAAAGATCCAACACCAAAACCAAAATACGCAAGGGCGGTTTTGCAAAACCAAATCCCCGAAGGAGATACAAATCCAGAACAGGGGTCGGTGCTCATCTCTATATATATAACAAGTATGGTAGAGGTAAAATACAATGAAGCACAGTTGAACAAGATGGAAGCAGACAGGAAGACTAAGGGTCCTGCTCATGAGAACTTACAATCTAAGGTGGGTAGGTAAGATATAGATGAGAGATATGGAGTTTACATGTAGATTTGATTATCATTAGTTTATAAATTGTACAGATACCCTAATGAGGCTGCAAAGATTATTTCAGTAAGATAATGTTATAAACTCACAATGTGCATAAACCAAAACATTGATCAAAACCAGTGGCAGGTGCACAAAAAGATTTATTTCACATAAGCACACGTGAATGCGGGATTTTAAGTGAAGCCCTTGCAGGCTGCAGAATACGAAAACATAACTCAGGGTACAGTTCATTGCAGGTAAGCAGAATAACAACAAAACTCTGGGTATAGTCAGGGCCGCAACTAGGGGGGAGAGGCGCTAGAGGTTCACGTGCATCGGGTGCTGGATTTGAGGGGGTGCTGAAGGGCTGACTCAGCCCCTGCGGTGGCTTGGGGGCATGGAGGCTTGTGTGCTGCAGATTCCATATAGACTAGCCGTCCGCATGGAATCTGCTGAAAACAGCACTCCAAACATGGCCGCTGCCTAGGAGAAGACAGATGCTAGAGGTCCTACTGGACCTCTAGTGTCTGTTAGGCCAGCGCATAGCACATAGCGTTCCCGGAAGTGCCGGGAAAGCTGGCGCTGCTAGGAGAAGATGCAGAAAGCTAAATCTTCTCCTGTGAAACCCCTGGCAATGAGCATGGAACACCTAACAACAAGCATGGAACCCCTGGCAATGAGCATAAAACCCCTGGCAACGAGCGTGAAACACCTGAAACTAGCATGAAACCCCTGGCAATGACCATGAAACCCAAAGCATGATACCCCTGGCAACGAGCATGAAACCCCTGGCAATGAGCATGAAACCCAGAGCATGAGACTCCTGGCAATGAGCATGAAACCCCTGGCAACTAGCATGAAACCCCTGACACTGAGCAGGTAATTAGAAGCCTTACTATGGGTCATACAAATGGTGTTGGGGCAAATATGTAAGTGGCACTTTGGTAATAGGCATTACAGTGTGTGGTATAATGTGTAATAGGCATTATGGTGTGTGGAATAATGTAAGTCGCTATACCAGGGACGTCAGACTAGTGTACTGTCTTATGGAGGAGCAAGGACAAAATCCAGGTACGAGAAGGGAGGGGGCGCAAAATTACTGCCCTGCCCCGGGTGACAGATATCCTAGTTTTGGCCCTGGTATAGTTCATTGCAGGCAAGCAGAGTAACAACAAAAAACTGAGTATAGTTCTTTGCAGGAAAGCAGAATAGCAACAAAACTCTGGGTATAGTCAGGGCTGCAACTTGGGGGGGCTAGAGGTTCACGTGCATTGGGTGCTGGATTTGAGAGGGTGCTGAAGGGGTGACTCAGCCCCCGCAGACCCCACGGTGGCATGGGGGCATGGAGGCTTGTGTGCTGCAGATTCCATACGGACTAGCCGTCCGCATGGAATCTGCTGAATACGGCACTCCAAACATGGCCACCGCTTAGGAGGAGAATGCTAAAGGTCCTACTGGACCTCTAGTGTCTGTTAGGCCAGCGCATAGCACATAGCGTTCCTGGAAGTTCCAGGAATGCTGGCGCTGCTGGGAGAAGATGCAGAAAGCTGAATCTTCTCCTGTGAAACCCCTGGCAATGAACATGGAACACCTGACAACAAGCATGGAACCCCTGGTAATGAGCATAAAACCTCTAGCAACGAGCGTTTTACACCTGAAACAAGAATGAAACCCCTGGCAATGAGCATGAAACCCAGAACATGAGACCCCTGGCAACAAGCATGAAACACCTCACAATGAGCATGAAACCCCTGGCAATGAGCATGAAACCCAGAGCATGAGACCCCTGGCAACGAGCATGAAGCCCCTGGCAACAAGCACGAAACCCCTGACAATGAGCACTTAATTCAAAAGTAATTAGAAGCCTTACAGTGGGGCATAAAATGGTGTCGGGGGCAAATATGTAAGTGGCACTTTGGTAATAGGCATTACAGTGTGTGGTATAATGTGTAATGGACATTATGGTGTGTGGAATAATGTAAGTCGCTATAGCAGGGACATCTGACTAGTGCACTGTCTTATGGAGGAGGAAGGACAAAATCCAGGTACGGGAAGGGAGGGGGCGCAAAATTACTGCCTTGCCCCAGGTGACAGATATCCTAGTTTCGGCCCTGGTATAGTTCATTGCAGGCAAGCAGAATAACAACAAAACACTGAGTATACTTCATTGCAGGCAAGCAGAATAACAACAAAACACTGAGTATACTTCATTGCAGGCAAGCAGAATAGCAACAAAACTCTGGGTATACTGTAGTTCATTGCAGACAAGCAGAATAGTAACAAAACTCTGGGTATACTGTAGTTCATTGCAGGCAAGCAGAATAGCAATAAAACTCTGGGTGCAGGGAAGTAGGTAAATATATAGTCCAAGTTCCAGCACAGTACAGAGGCAGGTTGTAAATAGACGTTCAGAGTACAGACAGAGAGCCGTGACAGAAAACAAAGTAATCTAAGTTACTGGCCGTATCTGTGTCAGGCTGGTGGCAAGGTCTAAACAGGCACAGGCATGTCAGAGGAACACAAGCCCAGCACAGGAACCATTAATGACTCGGCGATGAGAGCTGGGACCAGGGAAACCTAAATAGGCAGGTGTCAGGTGCAACCATAATGGTGATTAGTAGTAACTAATGGCCTGACTCATGGCCCCAGATCAAACTTGGGAGAGCAGCACACATGGAACTAAATGAAAATCAAATGAACAATTTGGTGAATGAAAAATCATGTACATTGTACATGATGTACAATTGCTGATCAACATATTTATTAAGTTACAAATTATTTTACTTGCAATAATGTATGGCAATCATAGGCATATCTAGAGTGTCGGACTGGGGCATGAAGGGCCCACCAGGAGAATGCAACCACAGAAGCCCACTAGGAGGTGTGGCCCGTAGCTGAAAGGCGTGTGGCCATCTGACTAGAGAGGAGTGGCCAGCCATTATAGGAGTGTCATAGTATAGTATATAAAGGAAAAAAAAAATCAACTTTTCAAATAAGGCCAGTTTCACATATACTACTTTAGGTTTAGCTTTAGGAGCCCCCGGGAGGATATAGGGTAATGCACCCACCCGGAAGGGTTAGGGTGAGGCTAGGGAAAGAGAGGGTTAGGTTTAGAGTGCGGGAAGGGGGTGTTAGGTTTAGGCACAAACGTGGGCAGGTTAGGGTTAGGCACTAGGGGGGTGGTTAGGGTTAGGCACCACTAAGGGAGGTTTAGTGTTAGAGTGGGGAGAAGGGAAGGTTAGGGTCTTTACCACCCTCTGTCAGGATTTCGAACCGCCGGTCTTCCGCTGTCGGTATTTGATCCGGTGGCTATACAGCCGCCGGTATTACATACCGATTCCATTGTATAATCCTTTGGGAATACACACTGGCCATTTATGTCCCCCAAAATATAATACGGAGGATTAACAAAACATCGATTTAATTCAATAGTTTGTGTCAGCAAGCATAGACAGTGTGATTTCTAATGCATCTTCATAGCACTGCTTGTTTATTCTATGACCAGCCAAGTAAATTTTAAATTAAACATTTCCTCCTGAGTCCACTCTCTCTTTATTACAACATCCAGCTCCTTGTTGTTTTCCAGGCTCCTCTGCGTATGTGCCCGGAGACCCCCTCCCGCCCCGCTGACAGCATGTGACGACAGCAGTGTTGCAGCTGCTTACATAGTATAGTACACTGACTGCCAAACTGTACACAAATTGATATTTATGACCAGTCCCCCCACTCCCACCAGATGGGTCACTCAACAGTGAGGAGCTTCTAGTGGTATCAGTATTTTGTGCTTAAGCGCTAAAGTCCAGTCACTCCTGTGGCAGAAGCTGCTTTAGGTTAGGAGGTAACCAACTTATATAATTAGTGTATATAATTAGGTGTCTATCTAGACACTGTCAACCTTTTTTCTGTCTATCTGTTAATCCACACCCAATCTTAATACATCTGTGGAGTGGTGTGGTGTCAGCCAGCTAGTGTGGTGGTTGTGAGTGTGGCTCTCTCCTTTTGTACTTACCACATCCTGAGAAGGGCGGGCAGAGTCTTTTTGCACACAGGGATGAGGCTGTCATCGGTGCTCTCCAACCAAGGGATGGATGTGCTGCTCTCCACAGTACTTATGCACAGTGGAGTCATGTGACATAACTCCACTGTGCATAAGTACTGCGGAATCGGTTCAAATCCCGACGCTGGAAGACCGGCACTAGAAGATCCCGACATGATAAGTATATCTACTATCCCTAACCCTCTTCCCCCCCTAACTCTCCATTAGGGGTGCCTAACTCTAACCTCCCCCCCTTGTGGTTAACTCTAACCCCCCTCCCTGCACCCTAAACCTAACCCTCCCAGGGGGGTGCCTAACACTAACCTCCCCCGTGGGTGCCTAACCCTAATCCACCCTTTCCCTAGCCTGACATTAACACTCCTGGGGGGGGGGCAGTGGTGTAACTAGGGTATTTGGAGCCCAGGGCAAATTTAAAAATGAAGCCCCCCCCACCCTATGTGCAAAAAAAATGGGCATGGTCAACATGACACATATACCCCTTTCTCGTCACTCTGAACATTCCTTTCCATTCTATATGCACCTTAACCCCAGCAGTGCCCCTTATACAGTCCCACCCTATGCAGTGCCCCCAGTAGTGGTCCCTCTTATGCAGGCCCCCAGTAGTGCCCCTAATACAATACCCCAGTATTCAATGTCCCCAGTAGTGGGTGGCTCTTATGCAGGCCACCAGTAGTGCCCCTTGTACAGTACCCCCGTAAGTGGTCCCCCCTATGCAGCTCACCATTAGTTCCCCTTATACAGTGCTCCTAGTAGTGGTCCCCCTTATGCAGGCCCTGAGTAGTGCCCCTTATACAGTGCCCCAAGTAGTGGTGTCCCCTATGCAGTGCCCCAATTAGTGCCCCTTGTACAGTACCCCCGGTATGCAATGTCCCTAGTAGTGGTGGCTCTTATGCAGGCCCCCAGTAGTGCCCCTTGTAAAGTGCCCCCAATAGCGGTTCGCCTTATGCAGGCCCCTCCTATCCAGTGCCCCCTGTAGTGGTCCGCCCTATTCAGTGGCCCCTGTAGCGGTCCATCCTATTCAGTGCCCCAGTAGAGGTGCCCCCAAGTGCAGTGTCCCTTGTGCCTCCAGTAGTAATCCCCTTATATAGTGCCCCCAGTAGTAGACTCTCCCTAAGCAGTGCCCCAGTAGTGGTCCCCCCTATGCAGTGCCCCCAGTATGCAATGTCCCCACTAGTGGTGGTTCTTATGCAATGTCCTCAGTAGTGCCCCTTGTACAGTACCCCCATTAGTGGTCCCCCTTATGCAGGCCCCCAGTAGCAGTCCCCCCTATCCAGTGCCCCCTGTAGTGGTCCCTCCTATCCAGTGCCCCCTGTAGTGGTCCTCCCTATCCAATGCCCCAGTAGAGGTGAACCCAGTGCAGTGTCCCTTGTGCCTCCAGTAGTAAGCCACTTATATAGTGTCCCAGTAGTAGACCCCCCCATGCAATGCCCCTTATATAGTCCACCCCTATGCAGTGCCCTTTATATAGTGCCCCCAGTAGTAGCCCCCCTCTATGCAGTGCCCCCAGTAGTGGTCCCCGATGGAGTGCCCCAGTAGTGGTGCCCCCAGTAGAGGTCCTCCCCAGTGGCACCCCCAGTAGAGGTGCCACTACTGGTGCCCCCAGTAGTAGTCCACACACCCCCCCCCCCGACAAATACACACCTTAAATAAAACAGTGAATAAAAGAAAAATACACTTACCTGAACCCATGCTCTGGCTCTGGCTACAGCTCCCGCCGCCGTCCACACGTCAGTCCTCTCGGGCTGGCCCGCTCTGCATTACTGGAGAGACGTCATGAAGTCTCTCCCATTACCCACTGCAGGAGCCGGAAGGCGGAGATCATGAGTGAGCTCCAGCCCAGCTCTTGCAGTGGGCGCTGCAGCAGTCAATGAGAGTCTGTCTGACTCTCATTGGCTGCTGGTTAACACACACATCGCCGCCGCACTTGCGGCGATGTGTGTATAAAAATGCACCAGCCCCTGTGACCCTGCCCTAGTTACGCCACTGTGGGGGGTACCTAACCCTAAGTCCCCCCCAGAAGCCCATAACACTCCCCCGCCCCGTGGCTGTCCGCACCCGCCACCTGACTTACCTTTGTCTGGTATGCCAGGCGTCAGGATCCCGATGTAGGGATAGCGATAGGCGTTGGGATTTCGATGCCTATCATTAGTCCTTTGTCAGGATATGACAGTTGGGAAGCCGGCGGTCGGCATTTCGACCGTTGGCTTCCTAACTACATACCGTAATTAAAATAGTCTCTCATCAATTGTGTCATACAGAACAGGTGACCAGCGCCAATATGTCGAATTCGCAGGCTAGGCGCTATGCTTGGGTGGGGGGTGGGAGGGGAATGTATTTTCCCTAGTGGGAATGTCAAGATGAATCTGAGTGTAGTGACTAGGTGGTGTTGTATGCTTGGATAAGAATAGTTATCAAGATGGATCTGAATAATAAATGCAACAAGAATGGATTTTTAAAGAATTGTGGAGCTTCTGCCCCGCTGCCTGGCAAGAAAGGAACTCCTGCAGCAGCAGTCTTGCTAAGCCGTTCCCCCCTCCCCCTACCCGGCAAGCAGCTATACAACTGCACCGGTAACATGCGCTACGCCCTGCCCCTCGTGACATCCCCACTGATTCCGGAAATGGAATTAGTGGTGTTACTACTAAAAGGAGCCGGCCGCCCGTACCCACCACCTGCAACCTGCAGCTGCCACGGGGTCAGTCATAGCCTGACTGCCCAGCAAGCCACTAAACCAGTGTTTCCCAAACTTTTTTGGATCATGGTGCCATACAGTATCAGCATTTTTTCCACGGCAACGCTGGGGAAAAGTTTCTTAATGAGAAATTCAACAACAATTTAAATCAAGTAAGTTGTGCTTACATGTCACCCTTAAGTTCAGTTATGTGGTGGCTGACAGGGCTGTGCTTATTTTTGTCCACATACTTTATGATTAGCAGTCATTAGCACTGGTTTATCCTATCACACGGACTAAAAATATTTTAATGGGTACTGGACCACCAATCCAAGGGTGCTACGGCACCCAGTTTGAGAACTAGTGAGCTAATTAATGGCACTGGTGACATGCACTAAGCCCCGTCCCCATGACCACCACTTATTCCGGAAATAGAATCAGTGGTGTTACTGATAAAGGAGCCGGCCATCAGTACCCACCACCGACAACCTGCAGCTTCCGCCTGGTCAGTCAACAGCCTGACTACCCAGCAATCAGCTAAACAACTGCTCTCTAACGATTGTAAATTGCATATCTCTAAGGTAATTAGAGGCCTGATCATGTGACCAAGATTGCAGCCAATGCTGCAGGGTCTGATTAAGTAAGTGCTTGGCAGCAAAGTGGACACATGGGTCTTTGATAGGTGAGAGGGTGGTTCCCTACCAACTGTAAGGACTCCACAGCAGTCTACAATGATGATTTATACCCTTCCTTACTTCAAAATCTGCAATGCTTGATGCAATTGATTTTTAATTGCAATAATATCGATTAATCATTTATACTTAGAACATGTTTCTCTTTGTAGGAGAAGCCGTCATGACGGACTGCAGCAGAGGTAATAACAAATGTTTTTTTATTTAACCACCTTCTCAGCACTTGTAGAATTCAGGATTCAACCATTTGAATGCTGGAGGTTTTGAATACTAGGCCTGGTTCATATATGTGCGCTAATGCAATTAGAGCCACAATCCCGTACGCAGCTGCTGTGCGAAAATATGCTAATGCACGCAGCCGCCTGGAAATGAATGGAGATGCCCACCTGTGGCTTCGCAGATCAAAGCAAGTGTGTACAAACACGCAGCGGTGATCGCAGAGCTTTCCATAATCAACCATCTCAGTAATCCAATGGTCGCGCAGACTGGCCGCGGGAACTGAGGCACTGGCGCCACATTTTCTGCGTATATGTGTAGACAGATACGCGCTTCCAAAGTGCCCACGTAAATATTGCCATTGTGTACATATCTGAATCAGGCCGAATGTTCTTAGTACAGACCAATATTTAAGTACTAATATACATTAGCTTAGGCTCCATTCCTGTGAAAACATTACAGCTTACACCCAAAGCTCAGTGTTTTATTTGTATCTCTAATGAACTGCGCTTTACAACCGTTATCACGTTATGATCTCATAAATAAAAAAAGCACATTAAAAACAAATTACATACATTAAAAGGTGTATACAAGCTGCAACAAATGAAAGAAAAAGTGGTTAAAACTAGCATACATTCAAAAAGTTTGGACTCGTCCAAGTACACGAATACCAGATATGTTTCACTCCCAGAAATATCTCAGCAAAGCCAACATGCTCTGTAATGGTGCTTAATGAAATGCTAACACTATAAAAACAACTTGAAAATCGCAGTGCCAAAAGAGTACTGGTGCCTTATAGACCTATATTTCATGAAACACTCAATAATAAAATAAAGTGATTTTAATGTATATAAACCCGCATTAATGTGCGGAAATATTTGACAAAAAAAAGTTTACATTTCATTAAAAATGGCACAGACATTGTTTGTGACCAAGCAGTTTATTCATCATCACTTAATTTCTACAAAAGTATGTGAAAATTAAACTTTTCGCCTACTTTTGTGTAATTTAAGACCGAATCATCATTCATGTAATGCAGAAGATATCTCCTTGTTACAATTCTCACCGGAAAATGTCCACAATCCCCATAGTATAGGAACGTAGAAATTATGTAATTCATCAAGTTCCGAAATAACATTTTTTTTCTGAACTTGTGAGTGTTACTGTACGCTATCCTGAGATGGCGTAAAGCACCCGACAGTCTGTACAAGCAGCCATTTAGACCGCAACTTGTGCAGCAGAGGAATCCAAAAGATGTCTGCCCGCCTATGCCTCTTTACCTCCTTCGGCTCCCTGTTTCATTGCAGTCGTTAGTTTCCTCCAGGCTTACCGGACCACTTGAACAAGCAGTCCTGTGCTCACCATTCAGCGGGTTGGCAGGGGAGGCTGCAGCTCTTACTAGAGACCTACTGCGGTGGGTTTGGCGGAGATGAGGGATAAAAGACAGCAGCTGCAGCTCTGAGCAGGGGAGTTACAGACAGCAGCTTCAGCTCTCAGCGAGAGAGGGTGAGGTTGACAGTGAGGGGGACGGACAGGCGGTGTGTGTGTTTGTGGGGGGGCAAACAGACAGCGGCGACGGCAGGGTGGCTGCAGCTGTGTGTGCATGTGTGTGTAATACACTGCCACAGCTCCCAGACTGCTTCCTCTCCCTGGGATCCTACCTGTGGCTTTGCCGGGCGTCACCCTCAACACAGCATCAGGTAACTGTCCCCATAACACCATGGTGCACACTGGCTGACCGACCTTGCAGGGAGCACTGATGCCAGGCAGAAGGTGGCTGCTGTATAAAGATTAAGGAGACATTGGGGAAAAGTATCACAGTTCTGAAAAGCTGGCACCGCAAAAGGAGAAGCTCCAAGGAAGTGATATTTTAATAAGAAGAAATTGATGAATTCCGTTTTTTTGTACTAAACAAAATGTGGTGAGTTTAAAGCTAAAGATAACTTTATAATAATGAATAGACCCTTAAACCTTTTACACAAACCATATATACCAAAAATAAAAGCTACAAAATATAAAACTACACAATGCACCAACTGCATAAATACCATATACAGTATGTCTTGATTTACACACATAGGGGCCTATTCGTCATCAGGGGCAGTATGGTCCAAGATGATTAAGTATCCATCTTGCCACAGGGGAAACTTAACACAGGAGCAATTCATTATTGCTCCGGTATGGGGACAGGTGCTCCAAACAAGCAGCTGTTCCCGCGATTAGTAACACTGCTACAGATGTAGCAGCGTTACTTACCTCCCCCCGCTGGTGGCTCCAGCGCATGTGTGACCGGAGGTCATGCATGCCCAAAACAGCTGGGGAGGCATGGAGGAGGTGGTGGAGGGATCGGATTCCTCTTTGCATCCCCAGTACAAAAGGTTGACAGGTACAAAAGGTCAACATGGAAATTGTCAACATGGAAATGGTCAACATCTTTTTTTCTAACCCTATGTTTCACCCAACTTTGATCCTACCCCTCCCCTTGGTGCCTAACAGTCCCTCCTAATGTCTAACCCTAACCATCGGAGTAAGTGCCTAAGCCTAACCATCCTTCCAACTACCTAACCCTATACTAAACCCTAAAAATAAAAAAAGTGTTGACTATTTCTGTGTTGACCTTTTGAACCTGTAGACCTTCTGTACTGTTGACCTTCTTTCATGCCAACCTTCTTCCTTGTCAACCTTCTGGTGTCGACCAAATAATTCTCAGCCTTTTCATTGTTTACTTTTTGTATGTGACTGGTCTTCAAAACTGCATGTAATTATGGAGAAAGGTATATGCACATAGATGTATACCTTCACAGATGTTCACATGTAGTTAAATGGTCAATTGCTACATGCTGGCTCTTAACTGAGTGTTATGGTGCATGACTCATCCGACTCAATAACAACACGTCTGAGTCATCAATCTTAAATGTCAGACTGATTAGACTGCAGGTGCAAGACTTGTTTACTTGGCTCTATAAAACGGTTGCATGTGCCCAAGCCTGTAACTGTGTTATTGGAGCATCATGGTGCTGTTTGGCTGTACAAAGGGATTGATACCTTATCATATTGACTGCTGTTTATCTTCTATCACTTGTATCCTGTTATATTCAGTAAAAGCTACTCTGGTTTAGAATCATTGTATGGATTAACCTCCTTGCTCACATCTGCTATCTACCTAGATGATTGATTTCAATAATCTCTATTTAGCAAGATAACTAAAGGCAAGATTTCAGTCTAGGACCAGTACAGCATGTTGGGGTAAGAATGGGAAAGGGTTGAGAGACTCACAGATATACATGGTAGAATGGATGGAAGGAGAGAGTGGATCTTGCAAAATTCATTTCCTTTTCTGGACATGGCTGTATGACTCTATGCACAGCAATAACTACCCCTAAAAACATACACCCATCTTCCTCTTATTTCAAACTTCTGCATTTTGCAAAGGCCAACATTGCATTTACATGCTTTAAAACTGTGTGCTTTGGAGGAAAGCTATGGGCACTTGCACAAATCAAAGCCAACAGTATCTCTAAACAGGGCTATCGAAAGCAGGGATGGGCCTGAGTATGTACTCTCCTCCCTCTCTGCACCACTGTCTCAGTCCATTGCTGGACCTTGAATTTTTCACATTCAAAATATTCTATAAAAAGTACATTATTCAGATTGGATGCTTTGCCCTCCTTCACAGGGACATCGAGAATGTTCATGAGCAGGTACAAAGGGCTCTGTATCGTAGGGGCCGAGGAACACAGGGATTATGTAAGCATGCCACGCCCCCCACACACACCCTGCAATGCTACAGCCATCCCTCCTTGAGTGCTCACAGATGGCTCACCATATGAATGTACAGCATGAAAGGGCATAGCCCCCCCGCCTTCTCCAGTACCAGGGCCCATTCAATGTCACATCAGCCCTGTTCATGCATGGAGACAGCTTATAGTGTGGATTTAAGAACGAAGAAAAATAAATTACACATTTACATATGATACATCCTTCAATGTGATTTTCCCTTAATTAAAATACATAAATAGTAATTGGCAACAAATCCTGTGTAGAAATATTCTGTGATCAATGCATGCAAAAAAATCTGTATCGATAATGTAATCGCTTTTATTATGTAGAAAGTTCAAGACTTGTACGGCAAGAGAGCTATCACATTTTATTGCTGTAAGTCAAGAAATTATTAAAGTAATGTAAATATTTGAAGTATAAGTTCAGGTCAGCAACCATTTTAAAGTTCTTGAATTTTTAGCCATAATGGAACAGTATCTTACTTCAGAAGAACATTTACTGTAAATAAAAGAAACCATTCTTTTGGGGTCCATTATTAAAATCTAATTTGGTTAGACAAAAACATATATTCCCTTAAAAAATGTACTATGGCCACAAAGCCTTGAATTTGGTTAACCAGGAAAAGGAGTCAACTGTTTCCTCTCACCTCATACATCAATATGTTCCAGCCCACATTCTCTCTAAGGTTTGTTATTGAAATCCCTTCAGTCTTCAGATTTGTTGATAATGTGTTTAAGTCAAGTAAATGTCTTACTCCATCAGATTTAAAGCACATTGGTTGCAGACTTTTCAGCGCTAATGGGAATTTTAATAAAGTTGTAGACTTTGCTTAAGTTTTATTATAAATGACTATTTTTATACGCTCATGTGTTTCCATTAAAACAAAATCCATAGTCAATATATGTATTGTACATACTTTGATTATATTTAGTACACTAATCTGTAATTAGGTGATGAAGCAAGAAAATGCAGAAATGATTATGCAAAACAAAATACAAAAGAAAATCAGAGAAAGACACAAAGTAAGAGAGGATATTCAGTGAGCTGCAGCCACCAAGTCACCCATTTTTAACAAAGAAGATGCGAGTACTAATTCTGGGTACACATTAGACCAGTGGTGTCAAACTCGGGCCCTTCAGCTGCAGTGGAACAACACATCCCAGCATGCAGTGCCACAGTTTTGCTATTAGGACATGCTAAAAGTGTGGCAGGGCATGCTGGGATATGTAGTCCCACAAAAGATGAAGGGCCAGAGTTTGAGAAAACTGCATTAAACGATATTTCAGCCAATCCAACAGATCGGTCTGACATATCGTCAAAATTGGCTAATGTGTATGCTCTATGTCAGCCCATGCGCACTCCCGCTTGGTCATCTGTTGCAAGCAAGTCAGCTCTACACAGGGTTGTACTGGCTCACAAGGGTACAGGGAAATTCCCAGTGGGCCCCACTGCCTGAGGGCCCACCCCCTCCTCTAGGTGTCATGTCAGACTGTGCACTCAATTGTACATTGTTACTCTATTAGAGGGTCAGTTACCTTGTGGTGCAGGACCACTGATAAACATTGTTTCTTGGTTTGCTTCTGTAGAAGCTATACCAAGATTTGCCTAATGGTTAGCTAAGCAACTGTGGTGGCTGGCCACACCCCCCTGGTTGATGACCGCACCCTTTAAGCATGGACCCCTATCATTGCATTTCCCCGGTGGGCCCTATATGCCTCAGTCCAACACATTGGCCCTACATGCAGCTCAATCTGACAATGTGACTGATGACCCTATGCAGGGGGATGCGGCTGGTGCCGACATATCAGGCGGTCGGGAACTGGTTTGTGTAATGTGTACCGGCCACCTGATATGTCGGCCCTTCACCCGTGCGGTCGTCTGTCGAATCACTAGGTACACACATTGTTAAGTGTGTACTCAGCTTAAGAATGCTGATCTGTCAGACAATAGCTTTTGATATAGAACAAAATCTAGGAAGAAGAAATATCTTGCAAAGGGGAGATGTATCAAACCATGGAGAGAGAAAGTACCAACCAATCAGCTCCTAACGGTCCTTTATCAAGATTTGCTACCTTAATCTAATGCGACATTCCGCTCAGCTAATGCGGGTGTTCCAAATAAGCACGACTAAGAATCGCACAGAACATTGGTCTGATAACACAAAGGCTGATTGAATAAAGAGAATAAAAATTGCTATGATAGAAAATAAATAAAATAAAACTTACCTCCATTCAGGGATCTCTGATTGGTGGGCTGCTGCTGTGACTCAGTCAACTGATCTGTGTGGTCAGCGGCAGTGAAAGTCCTGATTGGCTGTTTATATATTGCAACAGAATGAATTGGTGTAGTTTGAGTGAATACACTGGAGGGACAGGAGGTGGCGCTGTTATGAAGTGTTGGTGTGTTATCACTGTATATAGTATTGAACTCTGTTGTTACAAGATTGTTCTAGAAGGAGAAAATGCTGAAGTAATGTCTGTTGTTCATGTGTATACCTGTCATGTCTGTATGCTGTTACACCGAACCAGTTTAGTATTATAAATAGTTTTACCACAAAGAGGGGTATTCAATATGAAACGTTAACTTCACTGTCGAAGTTAACGTTTCATATCGGAGTTTTTACCTGCGTTAAAGTATCGGGCGCGCTCCCGCATATCCCCGTATTCAATATAAATTTAACGAAAATGGGAAACTCCGAAGTTGGATTTGCGTAAAGTTACTAATTTTTCCTTAAAAAAATTGTAAGACCCCCTTAAAGTTGTAAAAACATGGGGGATCACTATGGGTACCCCCGTTTTAGCCTTTAATTGAAAGTCGGGGATTTAAATAGCCGCAGCAGGTGTTTTTTTCCCGACATTGAAGAAGCACTTAGGGTTTTTTTTTATTTTTTTAAGTGGTCCCATCAAATTTGGGGTACATGAAAATGGGTACTAGCATATTTTTAAGTCCCTAAAGTAAGTTTTTAAAAATTCTGCATTTGTGCACCTGCCGCTATAATTCTATTCTTCAAAACACCTGCCGCATACTTGTAGAATAGCCCTGAACCTATTTCCCTATTTTTAAACAATTTTTTCCCATTTTTTTTTTTTCACCCCAATTTTTAAATTAATTTTTTGGGGTGTCCCTATTTTTTTTTTATAACTTTTTTTTGACACAGTTCTTTTTTAAATGTCATTCCCAGGGGTGCAGGCTATTTTTTTTAAGCCTGCACCCCTAAACCCCAATTCTGCACTTTTTTTTGACACCTATTCAATGGTGAAAAGTTATCCCCGTTTTTTATCAAAGACTTATCAAAACTGCGATAAGTCTTTGAAATTGAATACGGTGTAAAAGTAAAACCTGCGATAATGACGTCAAAAGTGCGATATTAACGCAAAAACGATGTTATCGCTCCCATATTGAATACCCCTGAAAGAGTTTCCCAGTGTGTGCCTACTGACAGTGTATATGAAAGGTGAGATTTAAGATAAATACCAACCTCTGCTAACAGCGGCACCTCAGCTGATCACACACATCAGCTGATCGTGTTACCGAAGCAGCCCACCAATCAGAGTGAAGGTAAGTTTAATTCATTTCTATTTAGCCATTTTTATTCAGAAGCCATCAGACTCGGGAGGATCCCTCCCCTGTTCTCCTGCTGTGCCAGGTAGGGAGTCTGAGGGTCGGGATCTTTGCAGATCCTTCCCTGTTCTCACCTCTCCACAGCCGATGCCGTGACACAGACACAGCTGGCGACAGAGCTGAGCCTGTGTCACTCTCCGTTCAGCCCAGCCTACGGAGGTAGCATTGGGCATCAGCGGTAGCAAGAAGCTCTGCAGACACTGGGCCTGATTCAGAGATGGACGTAATGGTGATCCCAGCAAGGAAGATAGACAGCTGATATGAAAAATTGTGGGAAATTTCGGGGAAAAAGATGGTTCTCTCAGAAGGTCCCGTACAGCCGCAGGATAGATGGTCGGGTTCTCTTAATCCACTGGAGATAATATCATGCTGCAGCACTCAAACAATTGTAGATGTGAGGTATACAGCGGCAAGTGTACATATGCATCAGAAACTCAATGATATCAACGCATTTCATATCCTTAAACGGAGACTTAAACGGAAGACATTTAAGGATACGAAACGCGCTGACGTCA
Source organism: Taudactylus pleione (assembly GCA_031769625.1). Classification (NCBI taxonomy): domain Eukaryota; kingdom Metazoa; phylum Chordata; class Amphibia; order Anura; family Myobatrachidae; genus Taudactylus; species Taudactylus pleione. The sequence continues at coordinate 1,001,229 of JAUIMM010000517.1, read as the reverse complement.
TTGAGCCACTGATGCACATGTACACTTGCCGGTGTATACCTCACATCTACAATTGTTAGAGCGCTGCAGCATATTATCTCCAGTGGATTAGGAGAGCCCGACCATCTATCCTGCGGCAGTATGGGACTTTCTAAAAGAACCATCTTTTTCCCCGCTGATATGCTCCTTTAAAAGCACAGCACCAACATCAGCTACACAGCAATACAAACTGGCTGTCTATCTTCCTTGCTGGGATGCCAGCAATGGTCCAGGTGCTCCTTCATTAGAAGTGGAAGTGTACTATGTGTGCTTTACCTTTCCTAATGTGAGTAACTATTATAATCCAACGAGGCTACTTTGAATTGATATTATCCTTACTTGGCTATTATACCATATGTGCAAGAATTTGGAATCTATGTCCTTCGCAACCCCGGATGTTAAATTGCAACATTGTAGCGGTTAAGAGGTTATTACGTTAATACCTCGACTTCATAGTATTTCATGTTCTGTGTTTTAAAATCCTTTGATCTGAACTATCATTTTTAATCTAGTTTTTGTATATTATTGTAATTGTATTTAATCTGCATGTTTCTTACATATTTTGTTAGTAAAACAATTTTAATATAATACATTTGAGTCTCCAAATGGAGAGCGAATGGTGTGATATCAACACAATTTAAATTAATTTGATAAAGTGGAACTAGATCCACAAGGACCCTAAAGAATTAGTGTGGCTAGCCATTGAATATACACATTGATAAATTGTGGTCACTAGCCAACCATCATTTTGTACCCATATTGGAGATTGATCGGGAATGGAAACTGTTATGAACTAATAACTGCAAAGATTTGGATTCAATTTAGTTTAACGTGGTCATCCAAATCCCTGTGATTTTGGGCAGAACACAACCACTGTATAAAGTCTGCTAGCCACTGGTTTTATACCACCTTGGAGGTTTAGTATCCTAACATTTTTAATAGGGATTCATTAGACCATCTATAAACTACATCATTGAATATTTTTGTAAATGTAGTTAAATGTATATACATATATTAAATTCACTTCTGAATGATATAAAAACTATAGATCTAAGATAGTTTTCTACATTACTCAATAGGAAGGTGAACAGAAAATTGTGAATTTTTTCCCAAATGCATCTATAGATGGGGTCAACTCTGCAGCAAGAAATGTGCCTGGTGCATCATCAAGTTATCACCCTGTTCTTGCATCCGGAGATACACCTCCTTATTGTTGAAAACAGTGTGTGTACTGTTGGCAAAGTATAAGTACACATCAGCGGATCTTTTAATCACAGGGCAGCCCAGTGCTTAAACAGTGGGGTAGTTAATTCAGTAGTAATATGGATGTACAGCCATACTAGCAGTTTAGTATGTAATAGACTCACAGCATGGACTGGAGCTTGAGCGGAATGTACAGGCACCAGCCGGTGAATGTACTGGGGTAGTGGTGCAGGATACAAGTGGTGATAACGGATATGTAATGCAATAATGGCACGGTCTCACAGAGAAAGAGCACATCTGTTTACCACTGTGACACTCTAACACAGTGACACGATGGTATCACATACGCTGAAGACTAACTGTTGGCCATCTTGGACAGGGAATGAAGCCTCCGAGACGGAACCAATATGGAGACTGCACAGTAGCTCTCTCCAGGTTTCAACACTTAAAGTCATATTTTGCACATGCCATCACTAAGCAACTCTTCCCACCCAAGTTCAGCTTCTTTGCTCTTAAGGGACGATGTTCCTAAATTTTGTACATCTCTTCATGACCGCATTTTACAGCACATTTTCTGAGTATGCCCAGTGCAAATTGATGCAAGATAATCTGCAAACAGATGCACTCATTCGACTTTGCATCAGCCCCAACATGTTATTTATGTATGGAAGATTTAAACTAATTGTTAGGCCAAATTCTGACTTGTTGTTCCACAGGTTGTCTAAGCCTGGAGCAGGGTTCCAATGTTCTATGACAATTAAGTTGTTAACCTATGAAAGCAGGAGCTAGGAATGTAGAACATATGTTTTGAATTATTTTTATCAAAACATTTGATTCAGGGCCAACTTACTCCAGCAATGAGAGGAAAGAACTGTATTGGGTGGGCATTGCACTGAAGGATACAGTATGTTAAAAAAATTAAAATGAACTAACTGAACTAACTTGAACAAAATGAGCAGTTGATGCACTCCCAGATATGGCTATTTTATGTATATTATTTCCTCAGCAAACAGACTAAAGCACATTCTAAAGAACTAATTTTCAGCCAGTCTTGCAGTACTCAACTGCCTTTGTTATTGTTCCAATGCAAATTGCAATTTAATCACTGTAATCTTAGAAAACACGTACAGCAATTACATGAATAAACTACATACTGTACAATGTATTCACAGTTAAAAAGGGTGAAAAAAGCCAAGTCAATCAAGGTTCTAAATTCTAAGGAGTAGATTTACTAAAGCTTCTAAAAATGAAAAGTGGTGGCCTTACCCATAGCAACCAATTAGATTCTGTTTCTCTATTACATACCAGAAAATGAAAGATACAGTAGGATCTGATTTTTAGAAGCTTTAATAAATCTACCCATTAATTTGCTATTTGTAATCTTTAGAGATAATGAAAGAAAGGTTTTTATACACATACTCTTTTTACTGCATGGAAATTGCATTAGTTGGGTGAATTCTAAGCATTTAGATTTTTAAGCAATTATTGTGGCGTCAGTGGGGTGTAAATGTAGGGTATAAAAAGACGCCCACTGCCGGCTTATCTGATTCGCAACAGGATCCAAAGACATAGCATCGAACCAACTACATCGGAAATCTGAGAACCCCTTAGGTTACTCAGGATGTGCAGCAAAATCACAGCGCAAATCACAAGGATGCAGCCACTGGCTTTAGCACACACAGAAAACGCCTCCATCTTCGTCTTCTAGAATGCTCCCCATCGCCGCTGCCATAGACCTGCAGCATATCAGTCATGCTGCGGTTCCTGCGCATGTGCAGATCTTAAAGCATTATAGATTTCCATAAATTTGGGTTTTTACTTAAATATTTGAATCAGGCCCAAAGACTGCCCTGCTACCACTTCACAGTCATGAGCAGCAGCGGCTCCTACCTTCTTGGATAAAGAGCCGCTGCCTGCACTGCAGGAGGAGAGGAAGAGACAGTAGTACTGGGCGGCTGGGTCTCGGCGCAATGGAACTGCAGGCAGCGGAACTGGTGCATAAGCACATGCTGTGGTGGGACCGTGCATGCGCAAAACAATTATTGGCAATTAGTGCTTCCAATGGGAAGCCACTGCCAGTCAGAATGTAGCCAGTGCAGGTGGCGGATTTTACTGGGGATGCTGCAGCCCCTAGGCAAAATCCACCACTGGTCATGAGTAATTCAATTCAACACATAACTGAGAATGAATCAAGCAGCAGAGCAGTATCTGTAAAGCTTAATGCTTGGAAAGAACCCAACACTGTCTCTGTCAGCACTAGGACACGACTCCGGAAGCATGACCTGTACTACTGCGCATGCACTGCCATACCACACGTCTTCAGCTCGATCCTCCATACTTAAAGGATGTGCCCCTAAGAGTCGCCACACAGGAGTATATGAGATACAATGTTACAGAGGCCAGTGACTCTGTTAGTTCCACTGGACCACCCAGGGTAGTAACTAATGGTCTGCTAGCACAGGGCTCTAGGGACAGCACCTTCGCTGCCCCATGGCCCCAGCTTCTGGCTAGCCGAGTGCCTGGTAAGGCACCCTGCACCCATTATTGCTGCTGTAGTGCCACCTGGTACAACCTTTGGATGCTCCAGGCATGCACCCTTCAGCCTGTACAGCCACCTGGAGTGCCCTGAGAATGCTCTGGGAAGTGCCGTCCTTCCAGGAGCTGCAGCCCTGTTACAGCACTGGCACCACCACCGCTACATGTATATGGGCCAGTGTGCATACTCCACTGCCACCACTGTATGAACAGACACATGTGTGTTCTCCTATCTGTCCGCTCACCACCTGCGCTCCTCTATTTGTTCCTCGCTGGATATAGTACATACATTATATGACCATGATGCATCAAGCAACGCATTTTGAATGCAATGTATCCTGCCACTGATCACATGCACATAGCAGTGTTTAGTAACGCCGTATGCATGTACATTTAAGCAAAGGACAGCTCTTCCGATAAGAGGGGGACCCTGGGATGGATCCTATTGGATCCCTCTTGGGGAAGTCTCCGATAAGAAGCTTCTGTTAGGCAATGCCATCTATAGTTGGCGTTGCCTATGGGGAACAGCTCTGGAAGTTTTAGCTTTCCAGAGCTTGGTGCATACGGTGATTGCGGTGGAACCCCTGAAAATTGTATTTTTGGGGGTTTGACTGCATTTTTCATTGTAGTGCATCTAGTCCTGTGTGCCTGTTATACTTTTTTTTTTAATTCAATAAATTTTTATTGATTTTTATAAACAGTTACAGACAAAATTAAACTGACAGTGCTGTAGTATTGTAAAAATAATATATTGACATGTTGATTTACAATAAATTTGTATATTCTATTTCAAAGAGAAGTTGGACGTGGCCTCAATTTATTATAATCAAACATCAACATATGATATATAGTAAAAACAATTTCTGAGAGGATCTAACATGGTCGTTTGGGGTTGATTTCGGTCAAACAAGCCTCAGATATATGTGTCGTTTGAATCTCAGTTAAACATCATACAAATGTAAAATTATTATATCAGACATTTGACATTTATCATCAGGATTCAGTAAGCAATCACTAAACACCGACAGACCTTTAGTTGGCATGACGTGCATGTGTCGATTCAAGCCACCTAGACCAGTGCCTGTTATACTTATCTGCTTCATTATCCCTGTGCCATCCTGGTTAATAAACCAAAGACCTGGTTAAGTAATCTATTGTGTGGAGTCTGGACTAACCTCCATCACACACAGCTGCCACCTATACCAACTATAGCATAAGGGCTGCCTACAGACAGAAATGTGTGGAGAGGGCAGATGGACACATGGGGGCTGATTCTGAGTAGAACGCAATTGTGTCCATGTATCTATTGGCGGTCGCCCATCTGCAACTTTATGCCAAGGTCGCAACAAAGCCCTTCCCTTTTATACTGCCGTGCGTCCGAATGTGCAAGGACTGAAACAAACATGCCGATTGGTGCACCTCCACTGCATTCAACATCGGCAGTGCGTGTGTCTCAGAATCAGGCCCATGGTGAGAGATGGAGAATCCTACCTACTGTACCTCTATTGACAGCATTGGTGGAAGTAAACCATCTCGGGCAGTCTACGCTCACCTAATTAGGAATGGTCATTGGCAAAGAAGCCATTGATGGTGTCACAGCAGCGAACGGAATCCATAGTTGGATTTGCTTTTGTCATTTAAGTACAGAGCAGATAACATGAGCTGTGGATGTGCAAAGCCAAAACTACAGGAACTTCCACCAACAGACTTCTGCCATAGACTGCTGAAGCCATCGCCATGAAATGCAAATCATTGATGGTTTGTATTCATCGATGGTCGATGGCCATGTACACTACTAATGTGCTTCTGACTTCTTGTCATCTCAGTCGAATAAAGACACCTGCTACTCTCTACTGTAACCGTCAGTATGCTCAAAATTGAAGATTAAGGGGTATGTTTTTTTGGGGATACCTACAAAGACTACGCATCCCCAATATGTATAAATGGGTGACCTTCAAAAGCTGTGTTTCTATAGGGATTGCTAAATTGCGAAATTTTCCTAGCTATAAAAATGCAAACCTTTACAGAGTTTGGCCAAGGTAGCTAACGCCATCTTCAGATGGCGTTAGTCCACGGTAACCTATGGGCTACGATTTTGCATTCCTTCGGATCCCTGCCCATCAGCCTGTATTAGTGCATGTGAAGCCCGATGGCCACACCACATTAGGCTAGCCAGGTCCATACCTGGAAGTAAAGAGATAGCATTATAGTAGCTATCATTTTGCTTCTGATTCTTTCTTACAAGCTCTGTTCCATCACCTCAACAATGGTAAATTCAGGTGGTACATTTCATCACTGCATTGCCAGTTGGAATATAATTAGCACACCACAATTGCATTTAAAATGTAAATATGCCCCTAAGTGACATGCTTATTGAATAAATAGGCTCTTGTTAGTGCTAGATGCAATGACTTGAAATCTGTTCTTTGCAGTAAAAGGCATGGGCCGTTCATCTGGATAATGCAGGGGGGAATGGTCAGAAACCCTTAAACTGTGTGAGCATGTACTGCCATCTCTATGGCAATAGGCAGTACTTGGACTACGGTGCTGCCTGCATCAGGAAACAATGATGTTCTGGGCAAGAGGAATCCCCACCCCCACACACACTTGGATTCCAAGGACTGGGAAGTGGATGTGAATTTTGAAAATGTGCTATGTGGACTAGTATATGCAGTTGCACAGTGGCTTCCAAGTCAAAAAATAATTACTTACAAGATTCAGTAAATTTTACATTTGTCATTTCTACATCAATCATAATTCACCTTGCTATGATATTAATGTGGGTTTATCCATACACATTGTTCTTTATAAATTACTAACAATACTATAACATCAAATAATGTACTCTATACCAAATGTAGGTGGAAATAGTTCAATTTCCCCAAAACATTTTCCAAGTCTTTCAGTCTCCGGCTTTGGCAGACTAACTGAGAGCAGTTTAACAAAATAATACTAATAATAATATAAAAGTATTACACTCTGGCTGGAAATGAGATCCGACACTTTCAGACTTTGCTATTAAAAAAGGGCTATATTCCAGGATAAACAGGTAGACATATAATTAACACAAGAGCAGGATATGTAAGAACATCATTGTTATCCAGGGATTAAAGTGAGTGAAATAATTCCAAATTTATGGCCTTTCTTTCCTCTCACTCTCTGACTTGTCAACAATAACCCTCAGCGATTATTTATTATGCATAGTTGCTGTCATTTTAAAACTGATCTCCAGATAAAAGGTGCTGCGCTCTGTAGCAGGTAAATCATGTGGGTTATTTGGGTGCCTGAAGAGATGATGTGTAGTGAATAGCGCATCACCAAAGACACGCCCCTAATCACAGTGAAACCCCACCTCCCGCGGCTCAGTGCTGCTATTAGTGGCATTTTGAGGATGAGAATCTCAGTGAGGAAATCCTTCCCCTTTCATTGGGTAAATCAGCAGATTCAGGAAGCTGGACTACTCTACACTGCTTATTACAGCTATAAGAAATTAAGGATTGCCCACATTTATAAAAAAAACACATTCAACAACAGCGGATCACTTAATTTTTTCTTCGGGATTGTGTGTTTATATATACACACCTATATCAAGCTGCGTTTCCTGTACAGTACTATGGGCCGGATTCATAGTTATAGGTAGCCCTGAATGTGGACAAATCAAGTGATTTTGTAGTTACTTACTGTGCCTGCACTCCATATGTAGCGTGCACAGCTATGGGAAATGGGCAATGCTGGGTGGCAACTGGGCGTAGGAAGGGAAAATAACCATCACCTGGGCGTGCCTTGGGTGTGTTGCCAGACTTACCATTCTGAGTTGTGCATATGTAGTGTGTTTGCCATATCTCGTACACCCAGCATAGTGGTAGGTGTAAATGCAGATGATAGTGATGGCAGCTGTATTTGGAGCATACTTGCCTACCCTCCCGATTTGGTCGGGAGCCTCCCGAAAATCGGGTGCCGCTCCCGACCTCCCGGGAAGGCAGGCAATTCTCCCGGCTGCCGCCCAACCCTCCTGCCCCCCCCCGCAATGACCCCCGCAACCCCCGCAGCAGAGGGGGCCGGTGACACGATTCGCGTCATTTTGGCCCCGCCCCCTGCTACACAATGTACACAATGCCTATTTTATCGGCATTGCATAGCGGGGGCAGGGCCAAACTGACGCGATCGCGTGATCCCGCCCCCACCACGCCTTCAAGTGAGGTCACCCGCCCGGCAACTCCCCCTTGTACTGGCCACGCCCCCCCTGTCCTGCCGATCTGGCTGCTCCCTCCTGGAAGGAGCAGCCAGAAAGTCGGCAGGTATGATTTGGAGACAGAGCTGCTGGAGTGTTGAATGTACAGAGATGCATACAGCATAGAATACCATTGTTGAATTGCATTTACATACTGACTATAATGGGTATGCAGTGTGTGTATACATTATGTATGACTCAGAATCAGGCCCCATATGCACACAGGCACTTACATATGATGTCAGGTCTTTAAGCTCTAGACAGTATAGGCTTACAGTATTATCACTGGTTATTGCAGAGTGAGTGTGATAGACAGAAACTGAAGGAGACAGATAATATAGTAGCTAACGTGGTATCAATGGGGAAATACCAGGTTCGGGATTCAGAAGGGGTCCAGGAGCTAGCAGTAAAACAAAACAATGGGCCTGATCGGCAGTGGACGGAATTGCAAACCTGCTCGCAAGCAGCTTTGCAATTCCATCCTTGCAATTATGGTAATGCACCAGGAGGTGTCATGCTTCCAGCATGCATTACTTATCCGAGCTGCGTCCAAGGGTCATGCAAGCTGGCATGACCCTTGGACCCGCTGCAGATACAACAAAGAGGCCAGGAAATCTCCATCAGCCAACGGAGATCCTGGCCTCTTCCCTCCCCCCCCAACGACGGCAACACACCCCTGTTTCGGAAAACGGAGGCCATCGCTGCCCCCTCCTGCCCACAAATTCCAACAGACTGTCAGCCACTGACTGTCTGCTGCCGGACTGCGTGCGAACACGCAGGACCCATACTGCAGCCAGCCTCCTCCTAATGAACAAAGCAGCATAAAATCCAAAATAGGAGATCCCCATTCGCAGGAAGAAATGCTGGGTGCATAGCAAAATGCAGGAGGGGGGTGTCCAGATGCTTGGAAACCCCCCTACCCAGCCCACAATAGAAATAGTAATATAATAGAATTTCACTAGTGCTGTGTGCTCTTCTCTGTTTCACAAATAAAATAATTAGCACCACCTGTGGAACCTTTAACGTGGCAGCCAGTAATAAATACACCTGCGCACCAACTAGGAGATCTGGAAAACATGCACTGCTAGGGGTGCACTGCTATATGCCATCAATATGGTTAATTATTAATACCATATAACAACACACTATCGAGCGCATAAGGAGACCAATATGTACATATATGTCCAGGGCCGTGCTAGGTTCTTCTGCTGCTCCCCAGACTCCCGGACTTGCTCCAATGCTCTGGAATGATGCCCATATCTAAAATCAAAACAATCTCAAACAGATGGCCCTACTGCTGCATCTAATGGCTTACTGTGATCGCTGGTCCTGTATATGCTGCAATTATGACAAACTACACTTTGCAGGACACATTAATTCTGGTTAAGTGCTAACTATGGCCCTGATTCAGAGCCGGACGCTCTGACCAGAGCGCTCGCTCTGAATCAGGGCCCACCTCCATAAATATGGAGCGTCCTCCTGGATGCTCGTATAGCTGTGGGTCACCACCCACAGCATATACGAGCGTGCAGGATGATGGTCGCGATGGTCTTGACCATCGCCACTGCGAGCAGAAGCCTGCGGTTGAGTTTCTCAACCGCAAGGCCAGGAGTGATTTTGGCTCTATCAGAGCCAAAATCACTCCCACTGACATCACTAGTGATGTCAGTGGAAACGGCTTCTGACGGTAGGCGTTCCCTTGGGAACGCCTCCATCTGGCAGGCACGCCCCCGGCGCGCCTACCAAAGGGGGCATGCTGTCAATCAACATCGACAGCACGCCCCCTTTGATCTGACACTACGAGTGAAGGAAAGTCCTTCGCTCGTCGCGTCTCGCGCATGCGCACGACGGAGCTCCCTCCGTTGTGCGCATGCGCAGTGCAGACCATCGACCCACTTGCGAGCGGACAGCCGCTCGCGAGTGGGTCTGAATCAGGGCCTATGTTCTCTTCTTGAACTGGCCACACTCCTCTAAAATAAAGCATTTGGAAACCTCCCTCTAGAAATCCTACGTTTGCTACCATTACCTAGCAACTGGCACAAAAGGCAGGAAAGTGGCGGCTCTCGAGCACAGACACTGCGCGTGCCACAGCAGTCCACATAGCATTGCCTGTCATATGAAGTGAATTGAGGTATATCTGGAATGAATACGGGTTGGACCCTATGCAATATGGCAGTTGTTCCCAAACTGGATGCCTTGGGGCACCAAGGGTAGGTGGTCCAGGACCAAATCAAATTATTTATGGTCCATGTAATAGGGGAAACAGAGCTGGTGGCTGTCAATAATAAAATATGTGCAGAATGGCAATCCTGTCCACCGCCACATAACTCAATTTAAGGCCACATAAATGAACCTAAGGATGACATCTTGGCACAATTTACTTAATTAATAATTTTTGGACAATTTCTCAATAAAAAAACTTTTTGCTGTGAAAGAAATGCTGATGCTCTAGGGTGCTGTGGTTCAAGAAAGTTTGGGAACCACTGCAATATGGTCATGTCTGATGTCACCAATACAAATTGTGGGCTGGGATACTAGAGGGGTGTGGCCAAACACAAGGACATGACCACAACCATTCAGGAAAAGATTTACTGTGAATACTATACAGGTAACTGAGAAGCACCAAGGCAGAGAGGGGGGCATTCCTCTTGCTCCATTGTAGATAAGCCCCAGATAAGCCTTTGCCTGGTTAATCAGTACCCACTTCCCCCCTCTCAGCATCCATGGTCATGCTTATTTTCGCATTTTTGCTTTTAACTTTCTTTGCTCTTTATGAAGAAACTCTGTTTACAGGGTTCCTTTATGGGTATCTAAGCAATGTAACAAATGATTGCCTGATAATGTGTTTTTTATTTCAGAGATTAAAGAGTATTTATTGTGAATTAATGGTAACAATTCCTAAATATGAGGGTGGTTCTATAAGTAAGGTAACAAGACCTCTCACATGTAATGTTCTCTATTTCATGCTAATTTCCCACCAGGCCAGAGCAGGTAGACAGCTACTTCCCCCCACGGCCATTAGACTGTGCCTCATATCAATCATACTGTCCCAACATCAGTTGTAAGATGTCAGGTCTTTAAGCTCCAGACAGTAGGTTGGCGGAAAGATGGTCAAACAATGAGGTGTGTAGTGTGTTGCATCTAAAGTGCACATCAGCAGTTGAATTTCATTGCCGACTTGTCGAGGTATACGATGAGAACATCATGTCATGGAAACAGGTTTGGATTTGGTGCACTGCCTTTGACAACCGTTCAAGATGATCAGTGATCCGGCCAGCCAAGCACGTCCACCACAGATGACATATTTGTGCCACATTGAAGGTCTGATTCAGGAGGACAGACTCATTCAAGTTAGTGATATTACTGACAAACTGAACATCTCAGTGGGTACTATGTACAACATTGTTTGTGAGCAGCTGGGGTACAGGAAAAAGTGTTCATTTCTTCTATGCCGGGATAGATGCCTGTGTCCCATTGGAACAAACGCTTAGACAAGTATGGGGACTATGTGGAAAAACAATCTGTAACAAGGCCATACTATTGATTATACGTATATGTATGAGTTGAATACATTTATTGACCTACCCTCGTACAACTACTGATGTAACAAAATTAAATGTGAAAAATAAAAAAAAATAAAAAAGTTGTTATAATTACTGTATGTTTGTAAATAATAGATGTAATGGAAGCCACTTGCTTGACAGTGAATGTGTACTTTAATACAGTGCAAAAGTGTAACTTCCTTGCACTACTTAAGAAACATTCTGATCAACCAAAGGAAACATAAGCACCCAAGCAAAAGACTGTTCAGTAAAACTATGTGCAGCTGCTACAAATCCTTTCCAATGGCTGCAAAAAAAACAGAGTTGTGCGACAATGAAAAGCCTTTACAGAACTTTTGAACTTCACCATCACCTAACGGCCCATAATGTCAACCTCATCACCAACAAGCTCACTAAGCCCTAAAACATCGCTCATACATTTAATTATGCAAAAGGAAGGAAGAAAGAATTGTTTTATCTGAGCTTCTTTTTATTATCCGTATTGTACTGAAGAAAATACTCATTCCAAAAAAAGGTCTACGCTCCCTGCCAGCTTTGCAATGTTTTTCCATCCTTCTAGGGTTTACTTCCAAATTTTTATTGAATACATCTGGTTGGTGGTTTGCTTAGCTTGCACATGAGGGCTCCAAGCAATAAAGAAACTCGATGCGAGAATTTCTCAGTGGTACTCACAGTTCATCATAATCAGCCGTAACTTATGAAGTGAATACAACAATAATGTTACTGATGTGAGAAAATGCCAAGCTCTGACTGACCGCATGTCAGGAAGCCTGCACTTGAAGCCTTTTGCTCTGTGAAGCCACAATTATCAGTGTTGTTTTCATCAAAAATGTTAAGGTCATTCTATATTAAACATGTCAATCAGTGAAGAGTAACTGGTAAACTTATATGAAAAGATGCTATTTTATGCAGTTAAAGTAATATGCATGGGCTAAAAGTCAAACGGAGAATATATAGCAGATTTACTGGTCTCGGCAGCCTTAGGCTTACTTAGATGGCTAATGCTGCAACCATTGTGACTGATGGTTGCGGTGGTGACCTGAAGCTGCATCTTTGGGCGCAGCACTCTGATCTGCGATGCCTGCAAAAGGCCTATTTTGTCCTCAGGCACTTTCAGCAGCATTAGCAAATTTGCACACAGAAGCTGCATGCAAAGATAGCATACAACACTGAATCAGGCCCTATAGTTTTAGTATTAATATTATCCTTTAGTATTATGGTGCACAGGGCTTCCACAGCACTTTACAAATGAGTATAACAAGAAAACAATGACTTACCGTACTAAACAATGCAAGACAAGGACGTGGTTTGTAAACATTGCTGCATCCACGATCACAACCCTCAAATAAGGAAAAGGGTCGCAGCAACCAAGGGTAAGGTGCCATATTGTAAGGTGTATGTAATAGGAGGGCCCTGCTCATGAGAACTTACATTCTAAAGGGGAGGGGCAGACAGACAGGGATGACACAGATGGGTCAGACAGTAACTATACATACACTATATACTGTAATTGGCTTCTCTGCTCTTGTTACTAGTAGGTGGAGAGCTTAGTTATTGATTAAACATATCCATTGGGCCAGTGACACAGTGCCGAATCCAATCAATTGACTGCTGTTTAATTGGTCCAATGATAATGGATCCAAATTGATAGATCTCGCCAGCCAGACATGTGGATGGACAGACTATCTATTTAACTAATAAGCCAAACAGCTGGATCAGCCTGTTAGTGCAGACAACCACATCGCCTTGCAGCGAGCATCAACCGTCTGCAATTATGTGCATGTCTGATAATAACATGGTTGACATTGATGCAATCCTGCTTGAGTACAGCACTCATTTGGAATTACACATACTGTGCTACTAGGCAGTGGCGTAACTTCATCCCAGGTGCCCGGAGGCAAGATAAATGGTGGTGCCTCCCCCCCACCTACCAAATTAAAATTTACCACCCCCCAACACCTATGCCCCAGCTGGCCCCTATGGAGTTCCTTTTATACAGTGACCCCAGTGGTGGTCCCCCTATGCAGTGCCCGCCTATGTAGTGCCCCCCCAGTAATGGTCACCTTATGCAGTGTCTCCAGTAATGGTCCCCAAATGCAGTGCCCCCAGTAGTGGTCCCCCTATGCAGTGCCCCTTATACAGTGCCCCCAGTAGTGGTCCCCCTATGCAGTGCCCCATATACAGTACCTTCAGTAGTGGTCCCCCACTGCCAGGCGAAAACTTATCCCCGTATTCAATTGCAGGCGAAAAAGATTCTCCTATAAATAAGGGGGTCAAAAAAAAGTGCAGAATTGCAGTTTTGGGGTGCACAAAGTTGGGGAACAAAGTTAAAAACTAGCAAAAGAGACTCCAGGGGGATCCCGAAGTATGCCCCAGTTTTTTTTTTATTGCAGGTACTTGCGGCACGTGTATTTTTTACGTTTTTATAAAACTTCACTTTAACAACTTAAAAATATGCTAGCACCCATTTTCAAGTACCCCAAATTTGCTGGGACTAGTTATATTGATGAAAAAATATTGCTTAATGCCATTCTTCACCACTTATGCAAAGACGCTAAATATCAGCTACAATATTGAGATCATTTAAGTACCCAAAATTTTGGGGTATCTATAGTGATCCCCAATGTCAGTGCATCTTTTAGGGGGTGTCAGGCTGATTTCCCCAAAACTGACAGCACTTTTCGCCTGTTTGAGTTTCGCCGGGTCCTGTTTTCGCATCCCTTGCAATTGAATTGGGCGAAAAGCAGTCGCGCGCTCGATAATACTTTGACAAAAACATGCGATGCAGGTGGAAAGTCCAGGAGGTGAAACTTTGCCGACTTTTTGCGGCTAATTGAATATGCCCCTATGTGTATTGCTAAAACTTACATTATACTCCATTATGTAATTTGATTTACTGTGTACACTTTTTTGTGTATATACTTTATAAAAGGTACTAGCAGTGCCTATCCATCATTGCCGAGTGATTTTTTTATTTTATTCAATGATACTGAATCGACGATTCTTATGTGGATGGGGACTTCTCACCTGGTTGTCAGTGAGATTAGTCAGTCTGCTTTCTTAGAGCCGTGCAGGCTGTGTTGTGGCCACCCCTTCCCGCTCCTTCAGTCCTCTCCTGCACTGCGGTCCTCTGGAGCCTGTCAGTCACAATCTCCTCCGTCCCAGATTAAGCCCAGTAAGTTATCGTTATAATGCTGTGAACATACAGTATGATAGATAGATAGATAGATAGATAGAAAGATAGATAGAAGTAGGCTCTCCAGCTTGCTCCTGATGACTGCAATCATCTGCAAAAAAAAAAACCTGTTTTGTAGTAACAATTTTATCATGCCTTCCATGTGTTTTGTAGTCTATAAAACCATTAGCATATATTATACAGTATGTTTACCACAACTATTTAAGACTGATGTGTTTGCATTATGCAGGGTTCCATTTAATTCATTATATCACTGTACATTTCAATTATGATCCTCATGCCACAGTCTATTAACTTGAACAGAACCAGCTGTGATAATATCCTGCAGGCTGTAGCCTCTGGTTACATTTACAGTTGACCATTTCATTCTATGCAAAAGTCTTGCTGCATGCTCCCAAATCCCACACACTATGGAGTTGTTACCATGCAAATATGAGTACATACTTACGGGTGTGGTATGATATGTCTACATGGTCATCATGTCAACATTCACCATGTAAACACTGCTAAAATGTCGACATATCATCGCTGGTGGCCCAGCGATGACTTGACTGCTCTGGGTCCCGGTGGTCATGTGACTATTACTTCCAGGTCAGCTCTCCGACCCTTCGGCATTTAGGTATTTCTCTCCAATCCATAACCCTAACCCTTACCCCTCCCACTAGTGCCTATCCCTAATGTCAATATTTTGGCAATGTCGACATTGTGGCGTCGATATTATGACTGTCATCCTTTTGACTACAACAACTTATGATTTGGTGTTTATCCTGTTTTGGAGAAAAAAATTTTGCTGATTTCTCTAGGTTAAAATTGAACTCCCCTAAATGCCAATGTATCCCCATTTTGATGGCAATGGCTACTGCTGCCAAGAAAGTTATGCCAAGACATTGGAATTCTTAAGGTGTCCACAGGCAGCTCTGCACACGATCTTGATGTCCAATCTTCATAGATCTCTCCTGCATCCAGACTTTTTACAGTGCATCGTATCCTAGATTGTCAGATCTGCAGCACGGCAGATCTGACGATGCGATGTGCGACCAGCGGGGACGCGCATCGCATCGTGAGTGGGGACTCACGATTTACTCACCATTTGGCCATATTTTACACGATCTGTCGTTCCAATGTCTCGGAATCGGCTAGATTGGGTAAAATATCGCTGTGTGTGTGGCCATCTTTACATTTCTCCTTTAGTAGTGTTGAAGACAAAATGCCAAAATAATGGACACTATTTAGATAGGTGAGCAGCCCTTCCCAATATTGATTACTAGCAGTATATTTTGTTTAGTATCAGTGATACTAACGAATATTCTGCTAGAAATTAACATAATTTATCTCTCTGATGAGGTACTGCGGAGTTCTCCGTGCTGTCGTCTACTGGGAAAAATGTATGCACGTTAAATTTTCACTAAGCGGGGACTCTGCTAATCCTGGATGGTATAAGTGGTGCATTCACAAACAGTGCCAAGCTACCACTGTTTGCTATATACAAAATAGTGCTCATAAACCCTTTAGCAAGCACTTGTTAAATGGAAGCCTTACGCAAAATAGAATTCTAGTGCAAAATAAGGAAATCTTTAACAGAGGAGCCTTAAAGACCAAAGCAACACAAACAGAACTTCCCAAGTTAGAAAATGTTATATCTATAAAATTAAGTTTAGGAAAAACTAACTATAGCCCATGAGCTGAACGTTGTGCACCACCATCTAGAATTATTTCTGTACTTTTTTTTTTTTCATTTAAAAAATTTACATTTAGTTACCATTCTACTGCAATAATTAAAAAAAAAATTACCTGATAATCATGTTTTCTTGATTCCCCCATGAAGGGGTTAGATCAGGAAAAGAGGCCACGGCTAGAAAGATATAAGCACATACTTCCCTCCTTCCTGTGTCTTCTGGCTTTCTCCAATCTATAACACATCTTAATTCAACATATTAGTAACAGGTTGAGTCTCCCATATCCAAATATTCCGAAATACGGAATATTCCAAAATACGTGAATTATTTTGGCATGACTAAGATAATGAAACCTTTGATTGTTGATGGTTCAATGTACACAAACTTTGTCTAAGGCACAAATTATTAAAAATATTGTATAAAATTACCTTCAGGCTGTGTGTATAAGGTGTATATGAATCATAAATTAATTTCACGTATGTACACAAACTTTGCTTGAGCCACAAAATAATTGAAAATATTGTACAAAATGACCTGCAGGCTGTGTGTATAAGGTGTATATAACACATAAATGCATTCTGTGTGTATATTTGGATCCCATTCCGAAGATTTATCATTATAATATGCAAATATTCCAAAATATGGATTATTCCGTTATTCCAAATTACCCCTGGTCCCAAGCATTTTGGATATGGGAGACTCAACCTGTATAAGCGTTCTTCAGGCTGGGCAAGTATGCTGCCTTGGAAGAGTCAAGGAAATGCAATCAGGCACATTAGTCCTTGTAATCTCTTTCATGGACACACCAAGGGCTGATAAACAAGCAGTTCCCTTACTAAGGGTAGGTCCGCTTATTATAGCTCACTGTAAATATTGTCTCAAACTTTCATTATACTTCATTTCTCATAAAATAATAATAACAAAGACAATAAGAGTCTCCTACCAAGTTTTGCATCTTCAAGACTGAAGATCAAGTTTATAAATGCTTAGCAATAGTCTGTACAGTGCACCATCTGTCTGCTTTACATGACACATCAATGATGCATGTTTCCGATTGCTCTACAGGAATGTGCAGTATGATTCTTTGTTATGTAAATATTGTACAGTTTGAAAAATTAGCTGATCTTCCAAATCCTTGATGTGGCCTGCAGCCTGATCTTCTACATTCCATAAAACCAGGAACATTCCAAAAATTCAAACATTTCAACCAGCACTTTCATTTCAGGTGACTGCTATTTTGATTGTGGACATCCTAGGGATGTTTACAAACGGTTTTATTAGTAACAGTAGCAAATGTAATGAAAAAAGGAGAGCTCAGTTCAGACTCCAGCCTGGGTTTTGCATGTACAGGTTGAGTCTCCCTTATCCAAAATGCTTGGGACCAGTGGTATTTTGGATATCGGAATATTCTGTATTTTGGAATAATTGCATACCATAATGAAATATCTTGGGAATAGGACACAAATCTAAACACAGAATGCATTTATGTATTCTATACACCTTATACACACAGCCTGCAGGTAATTTTATGCAATATTTTCAATAAGTTTCTGGCTTGAACAAAGTTTGTTTACATACATGAAATTCATTTATGTTTCATATACACCTTATACACAGGGCCTGAAGGAAATTTTATACAGTAGTTTTAATAATTTTGTGCCTTAAACAAAGCTTGTGTACATTGAACCATCAAAAAGGTGTCACTATCTCAGTCATGCTAAAAATATTCTGTATTTTGGAATATTTGATAATGGGAGACTCAACCTGTATTAGGAGAAAATACCTGGAAAGTAAACAAAGGTAAAAGCCAGTTGGGTCCATCTGAAAAGATAAAATTTGTAGAAGGGTATTTGGACACAGTGAAGGGAAAAGCACTCCTGACACAAGATAAAAAAAAAACATAGGATAAGACGTTTTGGCAGAAACCCTTGCATTGATGGCAAAGGTGTGTTTCAGAGTATTGGGATTAATGGCAGCAGCCATAGAGGTAGTGCAGTGGGTCACATTGCACATATCTTCAGTCATGTTTTCTGGCAAATTAGATCAAGGAATATGCAAATGCTAATCTAAGTCTCCCTTTGTGCTGGATGGAGTGTACGAGCAGCGAGACACCCATTTTCAGGCTGTGTGATCTGTGCATTTGCGATGGAGATTGTAAACACATCAATACTGTTGCAATATCGGTTGTACTATCGACACCCGCGGTAGCCTACGGTCTACTGTAGCTACTCTCCACAAATCCAACTGAACATGCTTCTGAAGCACCGGATTTGCAATTGGGAATACAGCAGCTTTCCCAGACACTCCCGTGACACTCCTATAACACGACTATGAAACGCCCCCTTTCTGCAATCACTTTAGGTCACCTCCCAGCCTCCACCCAGAAATGCTCAAGAGACTACTAACCTCTTCAAGTGTTAGCGTATACGAACAGCATCGAACACATTGGTTTATGCATTCACAGTAAGAGTTTGATTCTTTTTGCGCAAGTGCATTAGCAAAAAATCCATCTCTGAATCAGGCCCATGGTTTCTTTTCCCAGAAAAAAACATCTTGGAGATCTTTTTAAGAAAGCTACACAATTAACTTCTCAGTTCTAAAACTTGCAGTCTTATCCCTAGTTTCTGTAGATCTAAGACAAAGATGAAACCCATGCTAATAAATAAACGAAACAAACTCTCTCTGAGACTGACCTATTGGTTTAGGACAGATTCTGCTCCATGTGTGTAAATGTGGTATCTGTACAAAACACTGAAAATAGTAAGTAACCATTTCTGACCATCTCTTGAAGTGGTAGCTACTAGAATTACCACTATGCTCCTGGACACAGATCAATTTTATCGCTTTTGAAAAATGCCCCAGAATTCCTAACACTGCATCACTTGTAGGGGTGATGCCATATGCTAGTCCCCACAATACACCTTTTTAAAGATGCAGAATTTCAACATTTGTAATGGACTCTGGAAAATGAAATTAGCTAGAGGTACTCCAGAAGGAGCCCAGCTCCATCACCTCTCCTCTGTGTCACAGTCAGCAATATGTATTGCGCTACCTAATTGCTTGGTCAGTACTTTCACCACTTTGACAAATTGGCTGAGCGATATGATTCTCAGAGATTCCAGAGTATTGCCCCTAGGCCAAGATGGTTCTACAGGTCCCAGGTTGGTATAAAAGTTATCGGCACATGTGGTTTCAACTAATCTGTCAGAGATTGGAGCCAAGCCGCCAAACTCACTCAGTGCTAGGTGATTGCTCTGTGACTGTGAACTTTATCTTGTGCACACATAATGAACATTTGAATTGACATGGTTTACTCCAATAATGGTTTAGTATGCAGGAATAAAAATGTAGTCTTTTTTTTTGCTAATTCTATTAACTCCTATATAAATGCCGGTCCTTCAAAACTGGGGAAGGACAAATAATGAGCTAAGTAACCAGCTAACAACAATGTGAGATAAGACATTTGTACATCAGTTGAAATTGTGTTAACACTTATTTACATGCTTATTGTGACAATTACTCTACTGTGTTTTGTTAAATTGCTAATAAAAAGTTTTCTTTAAAAAAAAAAAAAACCCAGGAAACTTAAAAATGACAGTTGTCAGAGTTGTCTGTCGTCACAGTATAAAAACCATCAGCTTATGTTTTGCCCAATAATACCCACTACTGGTTGACACCCAATAAAAGTGCCCTTTTATGGGAGAATCCAAGTAGCCGCTGAGTTTATCCTGCAGCTAATTACCCACGCTGTGAGATTCAATCACTGGGGTTTACCCCGCGTTAAACTGCAGAGGTTGACTTTTCCTTGTAGCTTCAGGAGCTGAGAGGAAAAAGTCCATTGACAAGGGCACCCTCTAAGGGTTAAAGCTTGGGGAAACCTGTTGATTCCAGTGTACACTGAATCAGTAGGTTAGCGTGCATTAAACTCTTGTTTACCGTGCGGGGAAAATGCTATTTATTTGAATAGCATTTCCCTGCGCGGCATGACTAATTAGCTGTGGAGTAAACCTCAAGGGTAATTGGATTCCCTCCTTAGTGTTCTTCTAAAAATTGCCTAATTATAGCCTAATACCAAGCTGTAGAGACACCACCATCTGGGAAAACTCTGAATAACCCTACTGTCTGCTGCACTTTCCAGATTTAGTCCTTTATAACAAAGGAAAAATTGTACACAGATGTGCCAGTTTCCAACAAAGAGTGCAAGTAGCCAATGCCTACAAAAATGCCAGAACGATCATGATAATGTGCATGGCTCGTAACTGATAGCTTTTCTATACTTTTTTTTTACAAATACTTGAGTCAGTTTATTTTTCCATCAAGATTAAATCTACAGAAAAACGGTGTTCCGTGTTTACATTAGCATTTTGAACCTGAAGATCAAACACGCGGTACCTTGCCCACAGCCACGCATGCTATTCATCATTAAATTACACAGACTCGACATGCCAAGATCTTTTGGTTTCTTTGGGTTGCAAATTTCAGGAAAGAGGCTGGAAAGTATGTTTTTTGGCACAGGGAATAAAATGAGAACGGATTGGCTTTCATGTAGCACCTTTCGTGCAAACAATATCCAAAGGAAGGTCCCTTGCCATGACAGCCCACAGGAGCAATAGAAGTAATGAAAGGACGTACATATAGATTTCTGTTGAGCTGTTTATTTATCTGGCTGTCAGAAGGTTTTCTTTAAGCTCACAATGAAATGGAAAGTTGACCATGAAGGAGGTTTACAGCAAAACTCAATGGAAACTTAGAAATGTTAGCAGAGATTTACATATTTTGTTTAATTGTTCCTTAGAGTCACATCATGCATGAGATGCATCTTAGCACTCATTTCCTGTAACGCTTCAGTCAGTGATGTTTAGTTATAAGTTAGAAAAAGTTATTTCAAATAAAATATGATTTAAAAAAAAAAAAGATTTTTATTGAAAATGTTTCAAACAAGACATAAGAGGGGTACAGAAAATAAAAAAGGGGCATTGAAAGGGAAATTACATTATACAGACTGGGCCCAGGCTTAGGGGGAAAGATACAAAACTTATTTAATGAAATTAGGCAATATTTATTATAATTTGAGGTGTTCATTACTGTATTAAGGTTTAGGATCACACATGATATTATTAGATATTGGTTTAAAATGTTGCAGTTAACCTTAGATGGACAACTCCTCTTTACTTTTCTTAACCAGACTATAAAGTTGATGTAAACCTATTACTTAGGGTGAATAAATCTCCTGCATTGTGCAATTAGTACATAACAATACGTAAAATTATCCAGAAACTGCAGTTTCTGCATAATTTTATGTAAAAATCAGCTTGATGCATATACCCCACAATCACATTAACAAACAGCCTACTATATAGAAGTTGCCACATATTGGAGAGGACCATAGGGTGTGTTGCAGTGCAATTTTGTTGGAGAGGACACTGGTGTTGTGGGGATATTATTATTACATCACCAATTACACATCACTGTACATTGCCCCGCTTATTTCAACTTTATACCTACAGTGACGAGGGGGCCCCAAAAATGTGTGTGCACCGGGCCCCAAGATTTCTGTTGCCGGCCCTGACGTTATCCCATGATACAAATCTAAATACTCTATGGTTGTGTAGAGTATCAACAAATGCTATCACTGTAGGCTTGGGATTTCTTTTCTTTTTCGCTCTCATTTTCTAACTTTTTAGTAATCTTTATTTTGATATGTTCACAATCTATGCAGAGATTCTTACTTTTGCCTACAATACACAACGTGAAAAGAGACGGATAAAAGATGTTTGGATGATGGATATGTTTACCCCTTTTTTCTTCAATTTTTGCAGTTGAACAAATATGTGGATTTTTCTTATTTTGTTGTGCCTTTGCCAGTTTCAATTGGGACAATGTTATTTGTCGTTCTGATGTACTTCTACTATGTCTCTTTTGAATACCCACGATATGATGTGGTATCATTGTCTGTAAAGTCCTTTGTTTGCTTTGTACTTATTTTGCTATATGGCAATCATTGTAGATATGGCTGTTATGTATATGATCATTGTTCATTACTTCAATAAAAACAATTACAAAAAAAAGTTATGATATACATACTTTAAAAAAAGTATCAATATAAAACGTATTAAGGGATGATGAATTAACCTCAGATGATATGCGAAAATACATTAAATTAGATAATGTATAGGCATCTATGCTAAGAGGATGCTCTACAGGTTAAAACAGTTTTTTTTATAGGCGTAAACTGAAAAAAAACAACAGATGTACCCGCAAACATAACTCCAGAATGAGTCAAACAATCTTTTGAAGGGTTTTAGCAGTGATCATGGCAGTATTTTAGGAAGGACCAGTGGTGTATCTATAATAGGTGCAAGGTGTGCGGTATACACAGGACTTTGAGTCCAGGGGGGCTGGCTACAGAAATCACCAGTAGTGATGTTCCCGGGTACGCGGCGTGGTGGCCATGCTCCCAGATAGGAGGGGGCCCGATTGGAGCCTGCACGCTGGTCCAATCCTCTCTTAAACAGCATCTGGAAGGAACTATGTATTGCATTCTTTGAATGTAATACCAGAGAATGGACTCTTATGCCCCTGCATATAAAACTCAGTGTCTTCTCTAGAACTTCAGTGCAGTCTCTTGCTGTTGTTTGATAAAACTGGCCAAATGCTGATACATTGGGCTATATTTACTAAACAGCAAAGCTGAAGATTTTTGGTGGTTTTGCCTGCAGGATTTAAAATGACAATAAGATTAAAAGCAAAACCATTGCATTTAAAATTATTGTGAGGGCTGGAGCTGGCTGAAAGATGTAGTGGCCAGGGGCAGAACTATGGGAGACAATGGAGGCGCCTGCCGCCGGGCTTCAGCCCTGAAGGGGCACCTTCTCAATTATCCACAACATATTCACTCCACTTAGGGCTGTAACTACAGTATGTACCCAGGGTGTACCATCACGGCCGCCCAATACATGGCACCCCTTCCCGGCACCTGAGAAGCCACCATACACTAGTGGAGAGCTCCATGTCAGACCATCAGCTGCATTCTCCGTCTATCTATAGCCTGTCTGTATGCGAATTGGGGGGGGCACCAAAGCATAACTTGCCCCCGGGCGTCTGGGATGAACTTACGCCACTGGTAGTGGCTGAAGTGTGTGTGTCAAGGGGATCCTGCATCATACCTTCTATCCATACAGAAATGTCTGAGGTTATACACAATCTTCTTAGAATGAGAACTCCACCTGTTATGAAAAGGATTACTGCAGTCCTGTGATAACCTGCCCACGATGATGAGCAGCAAGTGTCAGAAGTCTCATTACATTATTTCACTAGCCACCAGGGTATTGCTATTGACTAATAAAGTCACATGGATAAAATAGAACATAAATGTGATAAAACCCTGTTAAGTGTATCATAAACTATGACTTTATTGAATCAGTTTTAGTGAGAAAACTCTCTATGCCACCAGGACTTCGAGCTTATCTGCATAAGAATGTTATATCATCCACACGAGTATACTCAGTTACCTACCTCTACTGAATCCTCATTTCCATCACAAATATAGGTGTAGAGATGTTATTCGCTTCAATGCATCTTACAGCCAAGACTCAATGGGAATGGACAGTTAGACTCAGTCTCAAACGGTTTACAGAACCATGAATTTCTGCATCAATCTTGCACACTGTGCTCTCATTATTATCTGCTAAGGTTTGCTATATGCCAATTCTTCATTCATGTGGGACTGGCTAATAGTAAACAATAACACACTGTGCTATGCATAACAAATTCTTTTGGCTAAATGCTATGTATAGCTCTCATCAGCGTCTAACTCCATCTGGCAGGGTCCCTGGAAGGTCCTCATGCCTTTAAGCACGCCTCATACTTATTTCATGCATGATTACCCACTAAAACAATCAATCTTTAATCACAACAGGCATCATACTCTTAGTGATAGCAATAAACAGCAGTACTATTAGGAACAAGCTTCATTACAATATACTCCAAGCCCCTAATCTCCAATTCACTTTATCTCTTCTGCAAGTCATATATGTACAGTTGCGATAATAGTAAGTTAGCACTTTAATGTGTCCCACATGAGAGTTATACGAGTATATACTGTACTTAAGCAAAATGGTGCCTGTTGAGTAAGGCCCACATTACCATTGTTCATCATACTTAGGGGTCTATTTACTAAGCCTTAGATGGAGATAAAGTAAACGGAGATCAAGTCCCAACCAATCAGCTCCTAACTGCCATGTTTGAAAATTTTTTTACATGTTTGCAGGCTGTGTTTGAAAAATGACAGGAGCTGGTTGGCTGGTACTTTATCGCCGTCCACTTTATTTCCATCCATGGCTTAGTAAATAGACCCCACATTTCCAATTGAGTTTAATTGAGTGTATCTACAGTGTGTAGTTATTTCACTGCAATATAAATAATGCTAAATATCTTAGAGGAAATGTAACATTTGGATTTGCAATAAATGTAAGAACAAATGTTTTCTGCAACTCTTTGATAAGAGGCTTTATTCATTACATGAAGGAATAGGAAAAGTAGTTTTTAGGAAGTGTCTATTCTAGCAAAAGAAAGTACTGTGTAACTCCTATTAGCTTTATTTCTTCTCTCTCTTCTTCAAACCACAAAATAATTAGGGATATCATTTGACTATTGCCAGTGACTGTCCTTTGGGGCATTCCTGTGGCATGTCAAGTGTCTGGGGTGATGTTTCAATTTAGCAAATATGTTGGAATTCTCGTGAAAGCGAGAGTGTGCGGAACCTTCCTCTGTAATATTTACATTAATCAAAGGCGTTTAATCGTTAATCGCTGCAGTAGTTGTAAAATAAATATTTCACGATCCACTGCCATTGGTAGCACGTGCAACCAAAACACGTACTGTACATACAGCACTATAAGATAAACCTGGTAAAATTGCATGTATGGAGTGTCAAGCTGGTTATTTTAACTTAGTACAAATGTTTTTTCCAGTCTTCAACATAGGGAGGAAATAGTATTTCCAGGAAGTTTCATTATGTATTTAGGCAAAAGCAAAGAGTATGAAGTTTAATTTAAGCTAAATATTTGTATATAGATTGATTACAGCAGACATCACAGGAACACTCTGCTCAATTTTGAATGAGCTGGAATGGAGGCGTCAGGTTGCGGCCTAGGATCGGCCGTTACCTCAGCGCTGGCTTCCTCTGGTCTCTGGGGCGGTCGGATGCCAGGCTCGGCGGTGAGTGACTCGCTGAGGATTGTGCCTGGGGTCTGCTGGGGCGTCCATGTGCTCGCTCCGTGATGTAGTTTCTGCAGTTGTCGTCATGGCGGTATGTTTTTACCTGGCTAATCCTTTACCAAATTGTAGCATTGGTTGCTGTCAGCTGACAGTGTCCTCCAATGGACTGCTACCTTAGGGTATATAATTGGGTTCTGGACAACAGGCAGTTGCCTGTACACCGTTGTTGCTCCGTTCCTTCTAGTGACTTGTTCCTAGTGTTTTCCACAGTGTGTGTACTCAGAACATCTTCTGAGTACAATCTGTTAGCCTGTGCTAGCTCCGCAACTGAATCCTCAACATGTGTACTTAGGGCCTGATTCAGAGCTGAACGCTCCGACCAGAGCGCTCGCTCTGAATCAGGGCCCTCCTACCTGTTTTAGGAGCGTCCTCATGGACCTCAAGACCATCACGACCATCGGGCTTGCGACGGAGACCCTGCGGTAGGGTCTCGCTGCCGCAAGCCCTGGAGTGATTTTGGCTCTATCAGAGCCAAAATCACTCCCACTGACATCATTAGTGATGTCAGTGGGGCCGGCTTCAGACGGTAGGCGTTCCCATGGGAACGCCTCCATCTGGCAGGCACGCCCCCGGCACGCCAACCAAAGGGGGCATGCTGTCAATCAACATCGACAGCACGCCCCCTTTGGTGCGAGACCCGGAGCGATGGAGAGCCCGTCGCTCGCCGGGTCTCACGCATGCGCACGACAGAGCTCCCTCCGTCGTGCGCATGCGCAGTGGGGGATCGACCCGCTTGCGAGCGTACTGCCGCTCACGAGCGGGTCTGAATGACCCTCTTAATACTATCTCGTGATACCAGTCTCCTGAGTCAGTGCAGTGTCTGAAGCCACAGTGTGAGTACTTATATGAACTGATACTTGGATGATGTACCATCTCCTGTGCCAGTTCTACGTCTGAAGCCACAGTGTGCATGCTTAGGCCCTTATTCAGGTTGTATTGCAATGCTGCATCACCACCCATTTGTGGGTGGTGATGGGGGCGTGGACGTGCGAATGCAGGCATGTCAGTGGGTTCGAACGCCGTTGCAGGGGCATGCATAAATTATTCACAGCTTAACCCATATGCAGCCTGACTACTCACTGCATGCATGAAGTTTAGCAACTTCTGCGACAGCCTCATGTTAACCACAAGTGTGCATGCAGCTCCGATATTACTCGATGTTACCGATGTAAGTAAATTAGACCCCGCGCCTTTGGTCAGGTTTCGGGCATGGATGAGGAAGTCACTAATCCAGGACCCTCGTCTCCTGTTCCCACCTCAACCTGGGTCCACGTCTTCTAATTCAGTGGCAGAGAAACACCTTAGCCAGATTGTGACAGTTTGTACAGGCCCTATGGAAGCCGTTGGATCGCAGGGTGCAGGGGTGTTGCAAGATCTCACCTCTCGCATCGAGAATCAGGAGGCAGCACAACACCAGGTGGCTCAATATCTCCAGGAACTCTCCAGTCAATTACTCTCCATTCAGTCGACTCTGGCCAAAATACTTCCTACCCCTTCTGGATCTGCTCTTGTAAATCCTCCAGTAGCAGTAACTCAAAAATCTCATCTGCAGTTGGCCTCTCTTGAGAATTTTGATGGAAACCCCAGACAATGCTGGGGCTTCATCAATCAGTGCGAGATACAGTTCGAGTGCTTACCCCAGAATTTCCCCACTCCGAGATCAAAGGTGATGTACATTATTTCTTTACTATCTGGGACCGCCTTGGATTGGGTCTCCCCATTATGGGAGCGAGCTGATCCTCTCGTCTCTAATTACGAAAGCTTTCTTTGCTCTTTCAAGAGAATTTTCGATGAGCCAGGCCAGACTGCCTTGGATTCCTCTGATCTCCTTCGAGTTCAACAAGGGACACGTACAATGGGGCAATACGTGTGGTTCAATTCCAGACAATCGCTTCCAAATTAAAGTAGAATGATGAGGTGCTTAGGGCAGCATTTCTTCATGGATTATCCGAAAGAATGAAGGATGAATTGGCCTCTCGAGATGTTCCTGAATCCTTATCAGAAGTAATATTATGTATCAAGATAGACTTGCACCGCAGAGAATGGTAGGTTAGTAAAGGGCATGAAAATCATTTAAAGGATCGATTGCTGCCAGCTGCACGTTCTTCCTCTACTGCACCAACTAAAGAGGAACCAATGCAGGTCAACTGGTCTGTTAACTCAGGCTGAACGGACCCGCCGATTCCAGAACTAGCTTTGCCTCTACTGTGCAGCCCCTGATCAGATCCTTAAACTTTGTCCTCTCCTCTCAGGAAATGGGAGACACTAACTGGCTCTGGGAGCACCCGGTTGGGGGTGTTTACCAAGTCTTCGCAATTGATGGATAGTCTTCTACTGGTGTCTATTTGTTTCAAGACTCGGACAAAAAAATATTAAAGCCTTGGTAGACTCAGGAGCCACACAAACTAGGAATCCCAGTTCTTCCTCTTTCAAACAATTTTGCTTTTTCTGGGGTGGATGGCAATGTTATGCTTGGAGACATTATATCTTCAGTTACTCTACCTGTTTCACTTCAAGTAGGTTGCCTACATCAAGAGGAGTTAGAATTCCTGTTGCTACCGAAGACCCCATGCTCTAGTTTTAGGTCTGTCTTGGCTGAAAACCCACAACCCCACACTGGACTGGTGCACCATGTATGTCCTGGCCTGGGGATCCAATTATTTTCACCAGTGTCTTCCTTGTGTTGTTCCAGGATAGACCCAACAAGTCACTACCAAATCCTCCTTGAAGCTTCCTAAGTCTGATCTATTAATTTCCAAATCAGATTCATGTTTACCCAAACCATATCAAGATTCCGCTGATGTATTTTGTGAACAAGCTGTGGACAAATTGGCTCCCCATCACCCTTGGGACTGTGGCATCCATCTTCTCCCTGGGAAGATGCCACTGCATGGCCATATCTATCCTCATTCTGTTCCAGAAACAGCTGCTATGTCCGACTACATAAAAGAAAACCTAGCCAAGGGTTTTATAAGACCATCTTCCTCTCCTGCTGCGACCAGAGTACAAGTTCATAATACCCATCAATTGTGCCAGTTCTACATCTAAAGCCACAGTGTGCGTACTTAGTACATCATCCAAGTACCATCTACTAATATCATTCTCCAGTGCCAGCTCTGTATCTGAAGCCATCGAGTCTATCTTCTAGTGCTAATTTCCTGTGCCAGCATTGCGACTGGAACCACTAAGTGTGTACTCAATACACCACTTCAGTACAAACCTCCAATATCTTTCTCCTGTACTTTCCCTGTGATAGTGTTCTTTCATTTTCCCACTTGTGCTGGATATCTGACCAAAAGGCCGCGACCCGCTTATTTGGTGCAGCTTAAATCCAAATCCTACTTGGGAGGGGTCACTGGTGAACACCTCCCAGTAAATTAGACTCCACGCCTTTGGTCAGGTCTTGGCAACATCCGGTCTGTAGGATGAGGAAGTCCGTAATCTAGGCCCCTCACTTCCTGTGCCCTCCTCAACCTGGGTCCACGTCTAATTCCGTGGCAGATAGTCACCTTAGCCAGATCGTGACATGAGGTACTGTACAAAAAATGACCAAAGGTCAGCAGGTAAATTTGGCACACATAAATGCCAATCACATACATCTCACAATGTACCAGCCTCCGTTAAAAAGACCCACCCAAGATATTTAAGTTCCTCACTGAAAACTCTCTAAACTATTTCTCCATATGTGGTCAGAATATGGGCCTGATTCAGAGATGGACACAGTAGCACAGTTGCTGTGACTGTGCTTATAATGCTGCAGGAGATATCTTGTGTAAATAGACACCTCCTGTGGGATTCGGTTTAGGTCACTTGCGTGAACATTGGCCATCTGAATCTGAGTGGCCCTTAGTCAGTGATAATAGAAGGTCACCCTTACAGGTCCAGATGCTCCCTGTTCGGGTAAGCTGGCAGCACTCCTGTAGCCTTCCCTTCACTTCAGGCAGTGCTAGTCAGCTAGATGGGGTGCTTGGTTGCTGTGGTTTGGGTAACAGCAGAGGCCCCCAACACAGTGCGCAGTGTACACCCTGCAGGGCTCTCCCTCAAGCTGTGAAGATGCAGAGCAGCAGCTGCTGGACTAGCTCTACACACAGCAGTCAGGATGAAGTGGCTGGGCAGGCAGGCAGTCAAGCACTATGGGGTGCATTGTGTGGAAAAGGACCTCACCATCACTTGCACATATAAGGAGCAGGTTCCTGTGAACAAATTAACCCATCAGCTACCAGGATCCCCCTCAGGTCCCACTCACCTTGGGCCCAGATCACCTGCCCAGTGCTCCTGGATAGCTGGAATTTGGGTAACAGCAGAGCTCAAGGCAGCCACCAGCATCAGCAGCGTTAAGAATTGCATACTAGCGTGGCACATGAGAGATCATACTGCACCTTCTAAAATTCTCAGCCCAGTATCCATTGACCCTCCGCTACCAAACATCGGAGCAACAGGTGAAATGTCTCACACTTCCAAAAAGCTGTATTTGGAGAAAAAGCAGCTTTTCAGAAGTGATAATTAAGTAAAGGAGGCATAATGAATGCCTCTTATATCTACATATAACTCACTGTTCATGTAAAAAAATGTGTATGATGATAATTAAGGTTTGATCAGTAGGACCCCATGGTGCATGATCTTTAGAAGATTTGTTGACGCACATAAAACATAAATGGATTAGCACAATAAAAAATGGAATCATTCCGGAACCACACTAAGTATAGGAGTATCCAGAACCTCCCGATTTAGTCACACACACACCACTCCCTCAAAGTTCCCGAAAAGGGAAGTGGTGCAGGTAATGGTTCTCCTTGTAAAAGAATCCGTAGTCATAGAAGTCCAAAAGCAAATTATAAAATATTTAGAGTTGTAATTAACTGTTTTTCTAGGTGGTATAGACCCATGCCTCCAAATTGTTCCTTTTAAAAATCCTTGAGGGAGTACTTTTGGGTGAATCAGTGCAGCGTGAAACCAAAAGTAGGCTTGGATACACAATGTAAATAAACAATGGCAGCCTATTTTCAACCAAACAAAAAGTGGGGTAGCACCCTGACATAGGTATATTGACAAAGGTCTCTGTGTGCAAAGGCCCTAAACCAGCCTTGGAAAAGTTCTGTAACCTTCTCAAGAATGATGTCAACACAGAATATCAGTCAACTTTTTAGATCTCACTATATATACCAAGTAAGGAAAACTTCATACTATAGGATACAAACTGTAAACTACTGACTCCAATTAATTATATAGACAACCGTGAACCTCAACCAAACTGGTTTAAAGGAATCCCTAAAAGTGAATTTATAAAGGTTATAAAGAAACTGTAGTGAAAATAGTAATTTCATCTCACAAATTCATGAAATGTGTAAAAACATTTCATAGCCAAACGCTATGACAAAACAAGGATATAAACTGCCAAATTGAAAGTAATAAAAATGATTAGAGACAACTTACTTGAGAACCACAGGATGGAGAATACATCCAATCAAAAGGATGACTGATCCTTCATTACAAGTTATGGTTCTTATCAGAAAAAAATTGAGAATATATTTAGGAAAATTGATATTGACTATTTAAAGACTCCACTTTGAAAAATATAATTCCCCCCACTCCGAATTCATATACAGAACACCTAACTTAAAATATGATCTAATTGCACTTTTGTTTGAAACTAATAAGTCAGATAGAACCAAGGAGTTTCACTGAATTAGCACTAGTACAGCTTGCAAATTAGTACCACGTCTGATTTCTAAATTCACTTAATTCACAGTTAACAATAAGGAATAGAAAATCAATGATTTCATAACATGCCATTCTAGCCTGCTATGTAACTAATTGAGTGTTTCAATTATGTGGGAAGAACATGGAGAGCTCTTAAAACTTGCTTGGCAGAACACAAGAAATATTAAAAAGGGCTCCCCATGCACACTTTGTCTGAACATTTTAGAATTACTCATAAATGCAACACCGGAGGAATTAAGAAATTCATTGGTATACATCACATCAAAGCAAACTGAAGGGACAGAGATGAGAAAAGAAATTTGGCAAAAATAGAAACGTCCTGGATCTATAAATTAAACAGGATTGTCCTGGGTGGTTTAAACCAAGAATTTGAATTGAATGGTTTCTATAAGGTTTCAATTACTAAACTTATTCACTAGTTTTACTGTGCCAATTTTTTTACTTTTATACTTTGTTTACTTGTTCTATCTAGTAATCTGTATGTATATTTTTAGCCATCAAGGGCGAATGATTCCCTAAAGCACATTTTTCTACTAGAAGACATACCTACGTTATCAATATATTTGCATTTCTGTTAAGACTAACATTTAAAAAGGATATTTTTATAACTATATATCCTGTATTTTAATTAGCTTATATAAAATTAGTATATATTGTGTTTTTATAGATCTGCACCTGGCTTCTGTGGTCTCCCTAACAACTGGGGATCTCCAGTAAACAATGAAAGGCCACTTCCAGTAAAATTAGAAGACCATGAGGTCACTTCTGGTTTTCCTCATCTAGATTCCAAGGAAAAGTATATCAAACAGCCTCACTGGCAGAGAGAAGTTTTTAGCTACTTATAGAAGATGGCAATTTCCAGTTTCTGAATTTAACCCACAATATAATAGATGGTGTTTTGACCAAATTGCAGAAGAGGCAGCTTTTGTTTCAAGTAATTCCCCAGTTTCCGTGGTGTAAAATAGGCTGCCAATGTTTTTTATATTGTATATCCAGGACTACTTCCAGTTTCACACAGATGTACTTCCTCTAGGACTTTTAAAATGAACAAATAGGAGGCATGGATCTATACTGCCTTGAAGAAGGGTTGAGTACAACTCTAAACACATTGGCTGCTTATGGACTTCTATGCCTATGGAATCTTTTACAAGTCTATAAAAAAAAAAAAAAAAGAATAAAATCAGACGCAATAGTATTAAAATAACCTGAGATTGAATTACTAATCAGCTCCATTTGGCATATACTGGATTCAACTAATAAATGAAATAGGACAATGACGACGCTCACTACTAGGAGCGCATGTTATATTAAAGCAGTCATAGACTTATATAAGAATGATATATCCAAATTTACACACAGAATTAACACAATGTTAAAAACATAACAAATATAGAAAGTGTCCTCACCAGCAAAAGCAAGTCTCTGGTAAAGATACACCTGCTCCAAGGCGTTAATTGAATATTTATAAGTCTTTTACAAATACAAAAGTGTTGTTGATCCAGGTATAAGTATTACCAATTGGCAACAATTTGTAAAGATAAGATATGTATAAATGATGTCCATTTTCTGTTATACCTAAGATTTGAATGATTATTTTGTACATATCCAAAACAACATACTTTGAACTAACTGATGTCCATGCTCCAC
The DNA here is from genome assembly GCA_031769625.1 of Taudactylus pleione. Taxonomy (NCBI): domain Eukaryota; kingdom Metazoa; phylum Chordata; class Amphibia; order Anura; family Myobatrachidae; genus Taudactylus; species Taudactylus pleione. Next base: position 968,160 of record JAUIMM010000517.1, on the reverse strand, counting down.
AGTGCCCATGCTTTCTTCAAAAAATGTCCCCATAAACTAATTATGGGGTGTTTGGTGATCACCACTAAGGAGGGAGTAATGTCACATGCAGTCGGAGCTCTAGCACTGCTTACCAGGTTTAGCAGTGGTGGGGTCCAGCTTCCGTGTGGCTTTGGATTTCTCTGTTTGGTGCGTCTTTGGATCTTTGGCTGGCATTTTCCATGTTCCAGCTGGGCATCTGCAAAATCCATGCATGCAGCTCTGTTCTAGATATTAAGGGGTGATCATGTGACCAGTGATGTGGCGCTGGTCACCAAAATTGAATCCCAGGGTCTATAAATGCTGCACTCTGGCACTTAGACAGTGCCAAAGTATAAGGCTAAACATTGTGTGCTTAGATCCAGCTAGATTATTCCTATAAACTCTGACCTTGGCTTCTTTTTGACTCTCTGACCTGTTAATCAGTGATTACCCAGATTCTGGCCTTGACTTGCTTCTGAGCCATTACCCAGTGATTACCGCAATTATGACCTTGGTTTGTCTTGGAGCTCTAACTGCTTTGTCCTTTGATACTCCATTGCCCGCCCTGGTTACCGGTTTATGTATGCCTTACCATCCGTCAGCTGCACAATGGCTTAGTAGCTGCTCCTGTTACTTATATCTGCTACATGCCAGTCTCCCCCACAGGGAACACAGACCAAATAATCTTGCGGGTGTCCCTGACTAAAACCCATCAGTGTTAAATTGAAGAGTTAAAATCTTTGGGATTTTGTGACAGTGAGTATTGATACTCTTATTGAAAATCTGTAAATTGTCCATTAAAATAGAGCAAAATTCTAGCCTTTCAAAGAGCTACTATACATAGAGAATACACAAAGAAGATAAAAGGCCTCTGGTAAAATCAAGTACAGTAAGCCATAAGATTACCGTAGCAGGCGATTCAAGACAACTCCGATACCCTTTCCCAATAAAATGTACACCGCTTTGTAAAAGATACTGTAGAACAACAAGTAGTTATTATTTATATGACACCACAAGTGTTCCGCAGTGCCTAAGTACTGTACATACAGCAAGTGAAGAAACCAGTGACTTACAGTACATTACACTGCAGGACAAGGTATATACATAGCTGCATTAGCAATCGTAATGCTCAAATAAGCATCAGGGCATAAGCCAGTGGTTCCCAATCTATGTGCCGTGGCTTCCTGGGGTGTCGCAGCTCTGTCACTGGGGGCTGCCCAGAAGCTGCCTATTTTGTTTTTTTGCATGGCTGGAGAGGGTCAGGGTTGGTGAGCACTGGTGGGGTGGGAGGGGCATGTTGAGTGGGAGCTGTCAGTGCCTGGGCTGCCTGTTGCTACATGGGGTCTGAAGGAATGGCCACAGCGCTGGATCTGATCTGAGGAGCTGAATTAACAGCTGTGGAGCTGGCGATCTCTACTAAAATGTAAGTTGGGGGCTGCATTGGAAACTATGGGGGGCAGATAGCTATGAGCAGTGAGAGATAACTATAATATAGGGAGGAGGCCGCATAGGGAACTATGAGTGGGGCTGCAATGGCATGGAGGAGTGGGCTGCAAAGGGAGACACATGGAGGGGGCTTGCAAAGGGAGACACAGGGAGGGGGCTGGCAAAGGGAGGGGGCTGCAAAGGGAGACACAGGGGCGGGGTTTGCAAAGGTAAACACATTGAGGGGACTCCAAATTTGGTTCTAGGGTGGGTTTGAGTAATGAATGCACCTTTTTGGGAGCCCATGATTAGCACCCACCTGATTGGAGAGAAAGGGATTGTACCCACTGGCATAGAAACCTTTCCTCACTTTTACTAAAGTGTTTAAAGCATGTCCTTAAAGCCTGAGTGCCACATAGTGTTCTAGAGGAATGGGTGCACATAGGGAACTATAGGGAGGGCCTGCAATAAGAGATAACTGTACTATAGGTAGGAGACCGCATAGGGAACTATGGAAGGTGGCTGCAACGAGAGACATGGGAACATACTAAAAGGAACTACTCTAATTATTTTGGCTTTGGGTTGGCTTCAAAAAGTCATGGAGACTAAGGATGCCTTGAATTGAAAAAGTTTGGGAACCACTGGAATTAGCAACCAAGTGTTAGGTGCCCTAGTGGGGAGTAAGGTGTAGATGAAAGTATAAGTAAGGAGAAGCACAAGAGGGTAGAGGGCCCTACTTGTGAAAGTTTAAATTTTTTTGGAGAGACGCAGGCAAACAGGCGTGACACAGATAGTGTAAACAGGGAGGACAGAGCATGCAGCAGTGTGATAGAATGAAGGTCGGAAGTGTTTGATGGAGTAGTGGCTCTTGAGAGCCCATTTGAAGAGAGGTGGAGAGTCTGATGGGGAGAGTTCAGGTGGTAGGGAGCAGCACCGGCAAAATCTAGGTGGCGGGAGTTGGAGGAAATAATCAGTTAGCAGGAGATGCAGTGTGCGTTTGTTGAACGAAGAGGGCAGACAGGAGTGTGAAGGGAGTGGAGGTCAGAAATGTAAAGTGGAGAGGAATGGGTGAGGGCTTTGTAAGTGAGTAAGAACCTTTCATTTGGTTCCGAAGGGTAGCCTGTGGAGGGCTTGTAGGAGAGGGGAGGCAGATGTAGAATGTTTGGAGAGGAAGATGAGCCGATCAGCAGCATTGAGGACAGATTGGAGTGAAGAGAGGTGGGAGTCAGAGAGACCAGACAGGAGGAGGTTACAGTAGTCCTATCTGGAGATGAGTGAGTGGATGGTTTTAGTAGCATCCTGAGTGAGAAAGGGTCTGATCTTGGAAATATTTTTGAGATGGAAAAGGCAAGACTGTAAGAGACTGGGACATTCAGGAAGAGATAGCAGAGACACAGTTTGAGATATGAGTGAGGAGAGAGGAGGAGAGGTCAGGGGAGGAAAGGTAGATCTGAGTATCATCAGCAGAGATGATTTTTGAGGTCAAAAGAGCCGATGAATTCACCTAGAGAGGACGTATAGTGGGAGAATTGGATGGATCCAAGAACAGAACTTTGGGAAACACCTACTGTAAGTGGAAGTGGGGGGGAAGAGGAGTCATAAGAGGAGACAGAGAAGGAACGGTCAGATAGGTAGGAGGACAGCCAGGAGAGGGCAGTATCACAAACCAAGGGAGTGAAGAATTTTCAGGAGGAGAGGGTGGTCCACAGTGTCAAAAGCAGCAGAGGGGTCAAGGAGAATGAGCAGAATAGTTGCTCTTGGATTTGGCAGCAGGGAGGTCATTGTTGACTTTCGTGAGGGCAGTTTCAGTGGAATGGAGAGAATGGAAGCCAGACTAAAATGGGTCAAGAAGGGAGTATGAGGAAAGAAAGGCAGTATGGCGGTTGTAAACAATTTGCTCAAGGAGTTTGGAGACAATAGGGACGAGAGAGATGGGTCAGTAGTTGGAGAGAGTGTTAGGATCAAGGGTAGGTTTTTAAGAATTGAGGAGACAAGGGCATGTTTGAATGCAGAAGGGACAGTGCCAGATATGAGAGAGATTGAGGAGGTGGGCAAGATGGGAGAAGGTGAGAGAGGGGTAGTGGAGGAGACAGTAAGGGATTGGGTCAAGGGGGGAGATGGAGAGGCAGGACCAGATGAGGACCATGACTTCCTCTCCAGGTACAGGGGGAAAGGATGTCAGAGTTGGTAAGATGGATGGGGTGGTCTGGGAAAGGAGGGGGTGGAGTGCTGAGGGTCTGGGGGCATGGCCTCATGGACAGGGGGCGTGGTCACTTGGGAATGGGTGTGGCCTTGCCGTCCAAACCCCAGTGGTCCGGTGTGGTGTGCCAGAAGTATAGGTGAGAACTATGCAGTGCCGGCTCCCTCACACTGACAGGAGTCGAGTGCTGCACTTAATGCTACAGTGCAGCATCCGGCTCCTGTCACCTTGGTGTCACCCCCTCAGATGGTTTTTGGGACTCCAGTCAGTTTGAAAAGTCTTTTTTTACCTATATGGTAGTTTCTCTGCAACGGGGAACCTCTGAGGATTTTGAGCCTCACTGGGCAGTGTCTTCAGCCGGTATTCACTATTCATATAGGACAGTGTTGGCTAACCTTGACACTCCAGTTGTTGTGGAACTATATATCCCAGCATGCCCTGCCACAGTTTTAGCATGCCCCAATAGCAAAACTGTAGCAGTGCATGCTGGGTTATGTAGTTCCATAACAGCTGGAGTGTCAAGGTTAGCCAACACTGATGTAGGAGATAACATTGTCTGGAAGATGCCTGTTTACGTAGAAATATAACCCATGTCATCATAACCAGATAATATATACTGTAGTAACAAAAGTTTTTCTGCAGGAACAATGTGAATTTCCCTGATCAAACTTCTGTCTCGTTCCAGGCTTCACTGTTACTCCAGACCCCCCAATGTCTCCATCCCTAGGCCCCCCTGTGGTTCTCCAGGCTCTCTGTGTCTCTCCTTCTCCAGGCCCCCTTGTCTCTCACCAGGACTCCCTGGGTCTCGCCATCCCCAGGACCCCCTAGGCCTCTCCATCCCCAGGACCCCCTGGGCCTCCCCATCCCCAGGACTGCCTGTGTCTCTCCATCCTGAGGCCCACCTGTGGCTCTCAGCCCCATTCCCCCAGCCCCAGTGTGCGCCCCTCAGCCCCATTCCCCCGGCCCCAGTGTGCGCCTCTCAGCCCCATTCCCCCGGCCCCAGTGTGCGCCCGTCAGCCCCATTCCCCCGGCCCCAGTGTGCGCCTCTCAGCCCCATTCCCCTAGCCCCAGTGAATGTCTCTCAGCCCCATTCCCTCCGACCCCAGTGTGCGTCTCTCTGTCCCAGTGCATCTCAGCCCCATTTCCCCAGCCCCAGTGTGCGTCAGCGTCATTCCCCAAGCCCATGTCACCCCAGCCCTGTGCAGTCAGCTCCAACTCCCCCCCCCCCAGCCCCCTGTGCAGTCAGGTCTAACCCCCACCAGCCCCCTGTGCAGTCAGCTTCAATCCCCCCCAGCTCCCCGTGCAGTCACCTCCAACCCAGCCCCCTGTGCAGTCAGCTCCAACCTTCCCCCACCAGCCCCATGTGCAGTCTGCGCTAACCCCCACCAGCAGGGCCGGTGCAAGGTTTACCGACACCCTAGGTAAAACCAGCCTACCGCCCCCTCCCCACCTCCATATAGACCCCTAGGAATCGGGCATCACTAGACAACATCACACAGCTGCTGGGCGAGGAAGGCTGCATCATTACACAACAGATTTGTCAGTGCTGTTGTGATTGTGACCTGCCAGCCCAGAGCACGGGAAAAGAGCGAGCAGCGGCTGCAGCTAATAGGACCTGTGGTGCTCCGATCGTCACGGTGCCTTGATCTGAACAGTACATTATATGAAGACAGTCACAGAGCCGCAGAGCTGGATTAAGACATTGGGGGGCCCGGGACACTAAAGACAGGATGCCCTAAACAAATATATAAGATATAAATACAGTGTGTATATATATATATATATATATATATATATACACATATATATACACACACACACACACAAATGTACATGCATAAATTATATATATATATATATATATAATATATATATACATACACACACATGTGCTATATATATGTATATATATATATATATATATATACACACATACATACACACACACACACACACATATATATATACATACAAACACACACACATATACTTATATTCAAAGCTATAGGACCCAGTGCCATCTTATTTGGTAACAAAGGAAAATAAACTGGTCAACAGGGTCTGTCTTACTTTATTCTTGTTTGATGCTGACAGACTGTTTCATGACGGCTCAGCCGTCCTCAGCTGCACCGCACATGTTCCACCCTCTCTGTCTCCATTCATAAGCGGCTGCTACTGCTAAGTGCCCAGCGCCATCCCCTCCCAAGTTCCGCCCTCTTTCTCCCTGCAGCCTGCACGCCAGCCAGTCACGGGGAGCCACAGGCTGCAACTTGGCATCTCATTGGTCCACCGCTGGCCCGGCAACCCAGCACTGACTGTGAAGGATGACAGCGGCTGCTATTGGGCTGCTGAGCCATGCTATGGATCACGGGATCGGGTCGATCTGCAGCATGTGACAGGGGGCCCGGGGGTACTTGCCCCCAGTGCCCTCCCTCCTTAGTACAGCCCTGCACAGCCGCCCCACAGGTGCCGGCGCTCATATGGAAGTGCCGGCCCTGCCCACCAGCCCCCTGTGCAGTCAGCTAAAATCCCCCCTCCCCCCTGCAGTCGCTGCTAGCAATTACCTGCTCAGCGCTGCTCCATCCTCTGCTCTGTCTGCACCGCTGTTTGTGGGAAGAGCTGCTTCTGGGCATGCACAGCAGCTCCCCCGGTGGCCATTATTTGATTATTAAGGTAAGCTTCTGCGCATTGCGCAGAAGCTGTAGATTGTGGAGCTGCCTGATTGGACCTCAGCTCCGATTGTGGCATCGGGTGTGGGAGGGTGCAGGGCGGCTGCCGGCCACTGCCCTGGATGACGGTGGGTGGTCCTGTGCACCCCCGGACCACCCCCTAGTTTTGCCTATGTGAGTAGTGATCACTGGAGTAACAGAGTCAAGAGCAGAAGTAAGGGAGGCATTGTATAGGGAGATGGCTTGTTCAGGGCAGGAGAGAGAGAGGAAGTGAGTTAAGCAGGGAGGAAAAAAAATGGTGTTGATAGCCTCAATGTTATTCTTAGTGATGGTGGCCTTAAGAGGTAGAGGAGGGGAAGTAGAGGTATAAGTTGAGAGAAAGTGGCTATATGCTAGCCTGTTTGTCCATTGTAATATGACATCAACTGTAAATCCTTTTATTTTCACTTTATTCTTGGTTTATTTTCTCTGTGTTTGATATTGTTTTATGAAAATCAATAAATAATAATTGAGAGAAGGTGACGGTCAGAGAGGGGAACGGGGAATTGGAGTAATCAGAAATATCACAACGGTGAGTGAAGACTAGATCAAGTGAGTGCCCACTCATATGGGAGGGTGAGTAGGTCCATTGGGAGCGACCAAAAGAAGTTGTGAGGGTAAGGAGTTTAGAGGCAGAGGATTCTGTGGGAATATCAAATGGAATATTGAAGTCACCTAGGATAATAGAGGAAAGGTCTGAGGAGTGAAAGTGATGGAGCCAGGAAGCAAAGTTGTCAAGAAATTTGGAGGGAGGGCCAGGGGGATTGTAAATGACAGTTACTCGAAGGTGTGCAGCCATGGCCAAAAGTTTTGAGAATGACACAAGTATTGGTTTACACAAAGTTTGCTGCTTCAGTGTTTTTAGACCTTTTTGTCAGATGTTACTACGGTATACTGAAATAAAATGACAAGCATTTCATAAGTGTCAAAGGCTTTTATTGACAATTACATTGTTTATGTAAAGAGTTGACCCTTTTTGACCCTTCTTTTTCAAGGCCTCTGCAATTCGCCCTGGCATGCTATCAATCAACTTCTGGCCCACATAGTGACTGATGGCCACTCATTCTTGCCTAATCAATGCTTTGAGTTTGTCAGAATTTGTGGGTTTTTGTTTGTCCACCCGGGTCTTCAGGATTGACCACAAGTTCTCAATGGGATTAAGGTCTGGGGAGTTTCCTGGCCATGGACCCAAAATTTAGATGGTTTGTTCCCCGAGTCACAGTTATCATGTTTGCCTTATGGCAAGGTGCTCCATCATGTTGGAAAAGGCATTGTTCATCACGAAACTGTTCTTGGATGGTTGGGAGAAGTTGCTCTTGGAGGATGTTTTGGTACCATTCTTTATTCATGGCTGTGTTCTTAGCCAAGGGAGTGGGCTCACTCACAATTTTGCCTGAGAAGCAACCCCACACATGAATGGTCTCAGCATGCTTTACTGTTGGCATGACACATGAGTGATGGTAGCGCTCACCTTTCCTTCTCCAGACAAGCGTTTTTCCAGATGGCCCAAACAATCTGAGAAAATACCTTTACCCCAGTCCAGTCCTCAGCAGTCCAATCCCTGTACATTTTGCAGAATATCAGTCTGTCCCTGATGTTTTTCCTGGAGAGAAGTGGCTTCTTTGTTGCCCTTCTTGACACCAGGCCATCCTCCAAAAGTCTTCACCTCACTGTGCGTGAAGATGCACTCACACCTGCCTGCTGCCATTCCTGAGCAAGCTCTGCACTGGTGGTGCCCCAATCCCGCAGCTGAATCAATTTTAAGAGACAGTCCTGGCACTTGCTGGATGTTCTTGGGTGCCCTGAAGCAATCTTCAACCGCTGTTCTTGAAGTTCTTGATAATCCGATAAATGGTTGATTTAGGTGCAATCTTACTAGCAGCAATATCCTTGCCTGTGAAGCCCTTTTTGTGCAAAGCAATGATGACTGCATGTGTTTCCTTGCAGGAAACCATGGTTAACAGAGGAAGAACAATGATTTCAAACACCACCCTCCTTTTAAAGCTTCCAGTCTGTTATTCTAACTCAATCAGCATGACAGTGTGATTACCAGCCATGTCCCCATCAACACTCTCACCTGTGTTAATGAGAGAATCACTGACATGATGTCAGCTGGTCCTTTTGTGGCAGGGCTGAAATGCAGTGGACATGTTGGTTTTTGAATTGTTAATTGTCATGGCAAAGAGGGACTTTGCATTTAATTGCAATTCATCTGATCAGTCTTCATGACATTCAGGAGTATATGTAAATTGCCATCATAAAAATTGAAGCATGAGACTTTGTGAAAACCAATACTTGTGTCATTCTCAAAACTTTTGGCCATGGCTGGACAGGTTGGAAGAGGTATTATAGCATGAACCTCAAAATGTAGAGAATGTAAGGGTTGGTTCCGAGAGTATGATTTGGTAGGAGTAACCAGGGGATAGGCGATCTTCTAAACCTCTTGCTCCAACAAAAGTGATAACAGATACCAAATCTGCACCTTAGCACAATGGTAAGAATCCCACACAAAGCAACAACAGATAAACTGATGAGAGAAAAGAGAGTTGCAGAGTAAGCCCAATAATTTTTAATACTTTTGAGCAATAGTAACTTATGATATTTCATAAAAACACAAACTCCTGATTGATGTACAGTGTAGTCAAGTTTGTCTAACTTTTTTCAGTCTCTTGGAAAGAAAAACTATTTAAATTAAGGATACATAGTCTGTCCTGTCCACAGCTGGATTACCCATAAGGCTACCAGGCTATTTACACCTTAATCACAAAATTACCCTGTCGCCTAGTGAGAACCTGTGTTACATATACACTTCGATGCTCCAGCTGCCACCTAGCAAAAAGTGTAGATTGCCAGTCTCCACACAAGAAACAACTAAACCAAAAAAGTATTTGCAGTGGCGCTTAGAGGATCATAACTTACACATAAACAACATATAAGTTATAAATAAATTTAGTAATATACTAGACAAATAGACTAGAAACTCCCACGAGCATAGGTCAAATATAATTCACATAATCTACAGTCAGGTGCATAAATATTGGGACATTGACAGAATTTTCATATTTTGGCCTCTATTCACCACCACAATGGCTTTGAAATGAAACAAACTAGATGTGCTTTAACTGCAGACTTTCAGACTTAATTTGAGGGTAATTACATCCAAATCAGGTGAATGGTGTAGGAATTACAACGGTTTCTATATGTGCCTCACACTTTTTAAGGGGCCAAAAGTAATGGGACAAACTAAACAATCCTAAATCTAACTTTCACTTTTTAATACTTTGTTGCAAATCCTTTGCAGGCAATTACAGCCTGAAGTCTGGAACGCATAGACATCACCAGATGGTGTGACATTTGCATTTGGAATCAGTTGCTGTCAACTCTCATTATGAGATTTATTATTATTATTATTATCCTTTATTTATATGGCGCCACAAGTGTTCCGCAGCGCCTTACATAGTACATAGAACTAATAGGTGAACAAGAAACAAGTAATTTACAGTACATTACAGTGCAGGACAAGGACACAACTTATATACATTGCTGAAAGAGTGATTAAAGCACTCACAATAAGCTGCCGGGAGTTGGCAGTCACGTGTTAGGTGCCCTATGGGGAGTAGAGAGTAGAAGAAAATGTAAAGAGAAGCACATGAGGGAAGAGGTCCCTGCTCGTGAGATCTTACATTCTAAGGGGAGGGGCAGACAGACAGGCGTGACACAGAAGGGGAAGATAGGAAGGAAAGAGCATGAGGTGGGTTAGGACGAGTGCTGGAAGGCCTTGATGAAGTAGTGGGTCTTGAGAGCCCGTTTGAGGATTTGTAGAGAGGTGGAGAGTCTGATGGGGAGAGGGAGAGCATTCCAAAGGTAGGGAGCAGCATGGGCAAAATCTCGGATGTGGGAGTGGGAGGAAGTAATCAGTTGGCAAGAGAGGCGGCATGCATTAGTTGAGCGAAGTGGGCGGGCGGGAGCGTGAAGGGAGAGAAGGTCAGAAATGTATGATGGAGAGGATTTGGTGAGGGCTTTGTAGGCGAATGTAAGAACCTTGAATTGGCATCTGAAGGGGAAGGGGAGCCAGTGTAAGGCTTGAAGGAGAGGGGAAGGAGATGTAGAACGTCTGGAGAGGAAGATGAGCCGAGCAGCAGCATTAAGAACAGATTGTAGTGGAGAGAGGTGAGAGACTAGCTAGGAGAAGGTTACAGTAGTCCAATCTGGATATGACCAGTGAGTGGATGAGGGTTTTAGTGGCATCCTGGGTGAGGAAGGGTCTAATCCTGGAGATATTTTTTAGGTGAAAATGGCAGGACTGCGAGAGGTGCTGAATGTGTGGTTTAAAGGAGAGGGAGGAGTCTAGGATAACTCCAAGACAGCGCACTTTGGGGCTAGAGGAGATAGTTGTGCCATCAATAGATAATGAAATTGTGGAAAGTGATGTAGTGGAAGAGGGTGGGAAGATGATCAGCTCAGTCTTAGACATGTTAAGTTTAAGAAAGCGCTGGGACATCCACGAAGAGACAGCCGAGAGACAGTTGGAGATACGGGTAAGGAGCTCAGGGGTGAGCTCAGGGGTGGAAAGGTAAATTTGAGTATCATCTGCATAGAGATGATATTGGAGGTCAAAGGAGTTAATGAGTTCACCTAAAGAGGATATATATAGGGAGAAAAGGAGAGGTCCAAGAACAGAACCTTGGGGAACTCCTACCTTTAGTGGAAGTGGAGGGGAAGAGGAGTCATGAGAGGACACAGCGAAGGAACGATCAAAGAGGTAGGAGGAAAGCCAGGAGAGGGCAGTGTCACGTAGACCGAGAGAGTAAAGGGTTTGCAGGAGGAGAGGGTGGTCTACAGTGTCAAATGCAGCAGAGAGGTCAAGGAGAATGAGCAGAGAGTAGTGGCCCTTGGATTTGGCAGCAAGGAGGTCGTTGCTGACTTTCGTGAGGGCAGTTTCAGTAGAGTGGAGAGATCGGAAGCCAGATTGAAATGAGTCAAGGAGGGAGTGGGAGGAAAGAAAGGTGGTAAGGCGGTTGTAGACAATACGCTCAAGGAGTTTGGAAGCAAAAGGGAGAAGAGAGATGGGTCGATAGTTGGAAAGTATGTTAGGATCAAGAGTAGGTTTTTTAAGAATGGGGGAGACAAGAGCATGTTTGAATGCAGAAGGGACAGTGCCAGATGATAGGGAGAGATTAAGGAGGTGAGCCAGATGGGAACAGGCAGAAGGAGACAGGTGGGAGAGGAGACGGGAAGGGATAGGGTCAAAAGGGGAGGTGGAAGGAGGGGAGGACCAGATGAGGGCCATGACTTCCTCTCCAGAAGCAGGTGAGAAGGATGTCAGAGTTGGTGAGACAGAAGGGGAGGGGTGGTAAGGGCGAGGAGGGGGAGGAGTGCTGAGGGTCTGATGGGATATGATGTCCTCACATATGGAGTCAATTTTAGATGTAAAGTAGGTGGCAAAGTCAAGGGCAGAGAGCGAGGAGGGAAGGCAAGGAGGGGAAGGGCAGAGTAGGGAGTTGAAAGTGGCAAAGAGACACCGGGGGTTTGAGGACTGGGAGGAGATGAGGTTCTTGAAATATGTTTGTTTGGAGAGAGACAGGGCAGCACTGTAGGAAGAGAGAATAAATTTGAAATGGAGGAAGTCAGCCTTAGAGCGTGACTTTCTCCACTAACGCTCTGCAATTCTTGAACACTTTTGTAGGTATCTGGTGCATTTGGAATGCCAGGGTTGTGGTGTGGATCTGCGAGGGTGAGTGGTTATTGCTGGAGCAACAGAATCAAGAGCAGAAGCAGGGGAGGAATTGTACAGGGAAGTAGCTTGTTCAGGACAGGAGAGAGAAATGATAGGGGAGAGAAGAGAGTCCAGCAGGGAGGAAAAAGCAACAGTGTCAATAGCCTCAATATTACGCTTAGTAATGGTAGCCTTAGGAGTTAGAGGAGGGGAAGGAGAGAGGGATAGGTTAAAAGAGAGAAGGTGATGGTCAGAGAGGGGGAATGGGCAATTGGAGTAATCAGAAATATCACAACGGTGCGTAAAGACCAGGTCAAGTGAGTGCCCACTCAAATGGGAGGGTGAGGAGGTCCATTGGGCGAGACCAAATGAAGAGGTGAGGGTAAGGAGTTTACCTGCAGAGGATTCTGTGGGAATGTCAATAGGAATGTTAAAATCACCTAGGATAATGGAGGGAAGATCTGAGGAGAGAAAGTGAGGGAGCCAGGAAGCGAAGTTGTCAAGGAATTTGGAGGGAGAGCCAGGGGGACGGTAAATGACAGCTACTCTGAGGTTTACTGGTTGGAAGAGGCGTATAGCATGAACCTCAAATGTGGGGAATGTAAGGGATGGTTCAGAGGGTATTAGCTGGTAGGAGTAACTGGTGGATAGAAGGACCCCAACACCACCACCATGGCGACCCCCAGGCCGGGGGTGTGGGAGAAGGTGAGGCCCCCAGAGGATAGAGCAGCAGGAGAAGTGGTGTCAGAGGGTGAGATCCAAGTTTCAGTGATGGCTAGAAGATTCAGAGAGTTTGAGATAAAAAGGTCATGGGTGGGGACCAGTTTATTACAGACTGACCTGGCATTCCAGAGGGCACAGGATAGAGAGATAGCATTTGTGGGGGAGATGTGAATAAGATTATCCGGGTTGCTGTAACGTGGAGGTAAGCTTAATTTGGGGGACCGATATGAAGCGAGTTTAGTGATGGTGCAGGCACCTGAGCTAGCAAGGAAACCTATAGGAGGTGGGCAGGGAGGGAGATGTGGATGGCAGTGGGGTGAAGTGGCAGGGAGAGGAGTGTAGGAGGAGGGTTTGGTGGTGGGGTAGTAGGACAGAGGGGGGTAGAACAGGAAGAAAGTGGAGTAATGGGAGAGGAGGGAAGAGTAGGCAGACAGAGGAGAGGGGAGAAGGGGAGGAGGAGGTGGAAGAGATAAGGGGGAAAGGATAAAGGTGGAAGCAGGGGGCAGAATAGAGGATTAGGTAAAGACTGAGTGAAGGAGGGAGTTGACGAAAACCTTGTCATGGTGTTTATAAGTAAACAAGAGGAATGAAATTTGGAATTGTAAATGAGCTATGAGTGCAAGAGATTTGTATGAATGCAAGTGAAAAAAAACAGTATCAATATGTGTGCAGAATGCAGATTAACAAGACTGTTATAGGGAGTATTAAAAGTGGGTTTCTAATGTGTGCAGAATTTGAAAAATAATGTAGATTGTAAGCAGATAGAGGATGTGAGGCTAGGCAAGAGAGCTGGGATAAAGGACAGTGTTTCAAAGTAGATAGATGTAAACTGACATGGGAAAAAGTACGATAAGCATTGAATTGTAAGCGAGAATCAGAAGGCCAGCATTATTAATAGCAATAGAAGTGTTCTTGCCTTGAATGTACAGGGAGTACAGTTATAGTCTTAGTCTTTAGATTGTTGAAGTTTGTTGCTTGATGGATCTTTTCTCCTTCTGTTTTTCCTCGGTTTAACGCAGGTCTAACGCTAGTTATGCACTTAAAAACACTGCACTTAGAAAAAAGCTGCACCCAGCCAAGGCTATACCAGCCAAACTACTGACACTTAAACAGGGATGCAAGCAAGTGTGGACACTAATGAAAACCCCCAAATGGCCAGCCAGAGAAAGCTAGCAATAAAAATGGCTTAAGTCAACAATGACCACATACCATACATCTAAGGCTACAAATACATCAAGCATTCAATTTAGTCAATAGACCGAAAGAATCCTTAATACAATTTAACTATTTCAAATCATAAGGCATTAGAAACTATAGCATAAGGATTCAGTAAAGAATAAGCTAGTTACCTATGATTATAATTAATAAAGGAGGCACAGGAGGTGAAATACTTTGCAGTCACAGTCAACTTCAGTTACCTATGATAATAATTAATAAAGGAGGCACAGGAGGTGAAATACTTTGCAGTCACAGTCAACTTCAGTTACCTATGATTATAATTAATAAAGGAGGCACAGGAGGTGAAATACTTTGCAGTCACAGTCAACTTCAGTTAGCTATGATTATAATTAATAAAGGAGGCACATGAGGTGAAATACTTTGCAGTCACAGTCAACTTCAGTTAGCTATGATTATAATTAATAAAGGAGGCACATGAGGTGAAATACTTTGCAGTCACAGTCAACTTCAGTTAGCTATGATTATAATTAATAAAGGAGGCACAGGAGGTGAAATACTTTGCAGTCACAGTCAACTTCAGTTACCTATGATTATAATTAATAAAGGAGGCACAGGAGGTGAAATACTTTGCAGTCACAGTCAACTTCAGTTACCTATGATTATAATTAATAAAGGAGGCACAGGAGGTGAAATACTTTGCAGTCACAGTCAACTTCAGTTACCTGTAGATAGGGAGAGAGGCGGTGTCAATTCATTCAAGATCAGCAGAAGAATTAACTAATAAAAATAGCGCAGGTCTAACGCTAGTTATGCACTTAGAAAAAAAGCTGCACCCAGCCAAGGCTATACCAGCCAAACAGATCCAAAGAGCTGTCACTATCAGTGAAGCAAGCCATCATTAGGCAGAAAAATCAAAACAAACCCATCAGAGAGATAGCAAAAACATTAGGTGTGGCCAAATCAACCGTTTGGAACATTCTTAAAAAGAAAGAATGCACCGGAGAGCTCAGCAACACCAAAAGACCCGGAAGAGCCATTACAGTTCTGGAACAACATCCTATGGAAAGATGAGACAAAGATCAACTTGTACCAGAGTGATGGCAAGAGAAGAGTATGGAGAAGGAAAGGAACTGCTCATGATCCAAAACATACCACCTCATCAGTGAAGCATGGTGGTGGTAGTGTCATGGCGTGGGCATGTATGGCTGCCAATGGAACTGGTTCCCTTGTATTTATTGATGATGTGACTGATGACAAAAGCAGTAGAATGAATTCTGAAGTGTTTCGGGCAATATTATATTCTCATATTCAGTCAAATGCTTCAGAACTCATTGGACAGCGCTTCACAGTGCAGATGGACAATGACCCGAAGCATACTGCAAAAAGCAACCAAAGAGTTTTTTAAGGCTAAAAAGTGCAATGTTATGCAATGGCCAAATCAATCCCCTGACCTGAATCAGATTGAGCATGCTTTTCACTTGATGAAGACAAAACTGAAGGGAAAATGCCCCAAGAACAAGCAGGAACTGAAGACATTTGCAGTAGAGGCCTGGCAGAGCATCACCAGGATGAAACCCAGCATCTGGTGATGTCTATGCGTTCCAGACTTCAGGCTGTAATTGCCTGCAAAGGATTTGCAACAAAGTATTAAAAAGTGAAAGTTAGATTTAGGATTGTTTAGTTTGTCCCATTACTTTTGGCCCCTTAAAAAGTGTGAGGCACATATAGAAACCGTTGCAATTCCTACACCGTTCACCTGATTTGGATGTAATTACCCTCAAATTAAATCTGAAAGTCTGCAGTTAAAGCACATCTTGTTTGTTTCATTTCAAAGCCATTGTGGCGGTGAATAGAGACCAAAATATGAAAATTCTGTCAATGTCCCAATATTTATGCACCTAACTGTACATTTTTCAGAGCATATAAAATATATTCTTACAGAGTTTGAAATACACTCTAGGTGCTTGACACAATGTTGCTTAAATATAAAACTCATAATTAACAGTATAAAATTACAATCTCAAATGGTAAAGTAATGCTCAGTCCTCCTTATGTACAGTAGCAGAGAAAAATAATTAGTAAACGACATTTGTGAGGTAGAAAGTGTCACAGTTCAGCTGCAGTATTTATCCATATGTTGATTGGATGTATACAGCTGGATAGATTTACTGGAGAAAATCCTTTAATACTCACTAAAATCATGTCCTCCTTTCTTAGCTCCGGTCTTGTATAATTAGCTGCAGTTCCATTAGACTGCTGGTGACAATGCACAATGCCGGGCCGTGAGTGGCGGACAAGGGGAGTCTATTCTGGATGGTCACTCAAAGTGTGACCACTAGTTTCCCACATGCGTCTAGGCCACGCTGGACCTCCACAGAAAGGATGTCCATTCAGCTGTGTTAGTAAGCATTCCAACAGAATTTAGTTGCCGATTGCTCTAAGCAGAGCGGCTCTTAGGAGATAGGTGTCCTGCAGTCCGGAGCACCTGTTAGTTCAAGGCATTTCTCCGTAACGCACGGCTTTCTCAAGAAGTAGGTGTACGAATCTACACCTTAATGTCGACACATACAAAATGTCAACATTCATAATCTAAACTTGCAAAATGTCGACATTTTGTAGGCCTTTGTTTTTTTGACAAATGAAGGTGAATGGGGGACCACTGCAATAAACAATCTCAATGCTTGAAAATCTGCATCTTAGAATTTCAAGTTATAAACTGTAATTTCCCCAAGGCTTTTGTCTAAATATAGAACAATACATACAAGTTTGCTTTTGTGTGCTATAGAATTTCCCTAGCTGTAACTGTCCAATGATTTCTAAGTTAACATTAATTTCTTATAGCATTAAGGAATGGAATCATTCACAATAACTCAGACTTCTGATTAAGATATAGGATATTGTCTTGGCATCATCCAGCCCCAGGGAGTGTACTTGTCTGCACAATAAATTCTGGCGCATAGATGGTCAGAGTTCAAATCATGTTCTGTAGGAAAGACAGTCATCGCTAGGGAAGTAACACTTCTGGATCAAGTAGATTTATCTCAGATCATTTATACAGACAATTGAAGAAGCTAGGAAGCAATGTTTCATTAAAACATGATTAGTCTCAATGCCAGATGCAGGTGTGAGAAAATGTCTTTTTTTTTCCAAATATTTGGGGTCTGGAGTATATAGCCCAATATTTTAAGTTTCAGAAATTGGTCTGAATTTTATATAGTACCTGTTACCTGCACAGAACTGCAATTAACTAGACAGCATATAATGAGACATATGTTATATTTCTGAAGCTGTATAACTTTTACATGCAATGTTAATCATGCTATCATGAAGTCAGCCATGTTTTGGGCAGTTATGTATTAAGAAGTATGACCAGCCTATGTACTGGCAGGAGTATGCTCACTTTGCTATTGAAAAACATATGGGGGGGGGGGGTGGGGACATGAGTTCTACGCACTGACTGGTGTCTTTCCAGACCTTCCCATATCTACAGTCAGGTGCATAAATATTGGGACATTGACAGAATTTTCATATTTTGGCCTCTATTCACCACCACAATGGCTTTGACATGAAACAAACAAGATGTGCTTTAACTGCAGACTTTCAGATTTAATTTGAAGGTAATTACATCCAAATCAGGTGAATGGTGTAGGAATTACAATGGTTTCTATATGTGCCTCCCACTTTTTAAGGGGCCAAAAGTAATAGGACAAACTAAACAATCCTAAATCTAACTTTCAGTTTTTAATACTTTGTTGCAAATCCTTTGCAGGCAATTACAGCCTGAAGTCTGGAACGCATAGACGTCACCAGACGCTGGGATTCATCCCTGGTGAGGTGATGCTCTGCCAGGCCTCTCCTGCAAATGTCTTCAGTTCCTGCTTGTTCTTGGGGCATTTTCCCTTCAGTTTTGTCTTCATCGAGTGAAATGCATGCTCAATTGGATTCAGGTCAGGGGATTGACTTGGCCATTGCATAACATTCCACTTTTTAGCCTTAAAAAACTATTTGGTTGCTTTTGCAGTATGCTTCGGGTCATTGTCCATCTGCACCGTGAAGCGTCGTCCAATGAGATTTGAAGCATTTGACTGAATATGAGCATATAATATTGCCCGAAACACTTCAGAATTAATTCTACTGCTTTTGTCATCAGTCACATCATCAATAAATACAAGGGAACCAGTTCCATTGGCAGCCATACACGCCCACGCCATGACACTACCACCACCATGCTTCACTGATGAGGTGGTATGTTTTGGATCATGAGCAGTTCCTTTCCTTCTCCATACTCTTCTCTTCCCATCACTCTGGTACAAGTTGATCTTTATCTCATGTGTCCATAGGATGTTGTTCCAGAACTGTAATGGCTTTTTTAGATGTTGTTTGGCAAACTCTAATCTGGTCTTCCTGTTTTTGTGGCTCACCAATGGTTTACATCTTGTGGTGAACCCTCTGTATTCACTCTTGTTAAGTCTTCTCTTGATTGCTGACTTGACACACCTACCTCCTGGAGAGTGTTCTTGAGTTGGCAAACTGTTGTGAAGGGGTTTTTCTTCACCAGGGAAATAATTCTTTTGTCATCCACCACAGTTGTTTTCCGTGGTCTTTTGGTGTTGCTGAGCTCTCCGGTGCATTCTTTCTTTTTAAGAATGTTCCAAACAGTTCATTTGGCCACACCTAATGTTTTTGCTATCTCTCTAATGGGTTTGTTTTGATTTTTCAGCCTAATGATGGCTTGCTTCACTGATAGTGACAGCTCTTTGGATCTCATATTGAGAGTTGACAGCAACTGATTCCAAATGCAAATGTCACACCTAGAATCAACTCCAGACCTTTTACCTGCTTAATTGATAATGAAATGAGGGAATAGCCCACACCTGTCCATGAAATAGCTTTTGAGTTGATAGTCCCAGTACTTTTGGCCCCTTAAAAAGTGGGAGGCACATATAGAAACCGTTGTAATTCCTACAGCGTTCACCTGATTTGGATATAATTACCCTCAAATTAAATCTGAAAGTCTGCTGTTAAAGCACATCTTGTTTGTTTCATTTCAAAGCCACTGTGGTGGTGAATAGAGGCCGAAATATAAAAATTCTGTCAATGTCCCAATATTTATGCACCTGACTATCTCTTAACTCTGTACCTCCTTTCCTTCTTCCATCTCCGCTTCCCTTGTCTCTCTCAACTGTCCCCCTCCTTTCCATCTCTCTGATCTGTCACCCCCCCTTGCCCAATTTAATGGGGAAGGGATTGTGGGCAGAGACACAGGAGTGTTGCATTTGGGGGGGGGGGGTGTAGGCTCCAAACACTGACATGTTTCTCCCCAACCTTTCCACCATCTGCCCCCATTTTTACCTCCTTTTCTTCATCCTAGTGTCTGTTTCTCTTTTATTTCTCTGTCAAACACACCCACCTCTCTCTCTCTTTCATCTCTGACTGTCCCCTATCTCCATTGGGGGAGGTGGATTTTGTGTGCGTGTAGGGAGGTGATCATGGCAGACTGAGTAGGGGGGACCATCTACTCCAGGAGAAGTCAGACTGAACTGAATCTTACAAGCAGTCAGTGAGAGCTGTGAGGGGAAGAAGGGGGCGAGGCCTTCGTGATCTGTACTGCACAGGTGTGAAACACATGCCTTGCTGCATGAAATAGAATATATCCTTTAACATAATATTAATTTTAGGGACTAAAAGATGATCCAGTAACAAAAGTCATCTCGATCTTCACAAGACAATTCTATACAGACTTTAAAGTCCGCTTGTCCATAGGCAAGCTATTGTCCTGGTATGTGTAATGTTTTGGCTATGTAAGTCCGGCTGCAGTCTCTCACCATAGATTTTAATGAAGTCTGTAATGTCTTTGTACAAATATTAGTAAACGTTACTAAAAGTCTTTGAATTAATGCTGTGTACATGTTGGATTTATTGGTCTTGTAATAACTAGAATATATTTAATGTACAGGCAGAATAAAGGAAATTATAGAGGTATCTAGTGAAGTGAAGGCCTTATTTCTCAGGGGTTTACTATATGGTTTGGGAATATATTCCAATTCAAATAATGTTGAAAACATAATTGCTTTAAAGTCTTGGGTGGCCTAATCTAATGGTTTAAAAAACATAACCCAAACATGTACCCCTAAACTAAGTGTTTTCAGAGGCTTTATTTGCATTGGGTTTTGGTTTTTTTTTTTGAGTGTGGTAATACTGTTCCTAACCAAGGAAGGAAGTAGTGACAATTGAACATTACTTTTCATAAGTTACCAAAAGTATCCGGTTCCACTCCTAGAACACAAAAATAAATCAATATCCAGAAAGCATTCACAAACATGTAAGTACTTTAGAATAGTTGTTACCATGCTTACACAGTCAAGTCTGGGATATCAAAGTTTAATTTTCAGCAGTTACTTCTCTTCGAGCAGATAGTTATAGAATGCTTCAATATTAAGCTTTTGAGTTGCCAAAAAACCATAACAAAAGCAGTAAGTATAATAGAATGTAAGCTCCTATGAGCAGGGCCCTCTACCCTCTTGTCCATCTCCTTACTATACCTTCATCTGCTTCTTACTCTCTACCAGGGCACCTAACACTTGATTGCTTTGCATTGTTGCTTATCTGGGTGTTATGGTCGTGAATGTAGCAATGTATATTATCCATGTCCTGTAATGTATTGTATTGTATTGTACTGTACTGTACGTCACTGTAAATCAATCTATTTGTTTATGTACTTTGTAAGGCGCTGCGGAACACTTGTGTCGCCATATAAATAAACGATAATAATAATAAAGACTGTTTCCACCATTTACTATTACTTAACTGGTCTACTATTAATATTGCTTGACTCTTCCTTTTAATGCAAATGTAATTAACCAATCGATGGCTGTTGAATTCATATCTATGTCCTGACACAGACTCATACAGCTCAGACAGTACTTTGATATAAAGTTGTAAAAAACAAAAAGGTGACAAACATGTTTGTGCAACCCAACCAGGATGTCAATAATACAAAAAGTTCCTTGCCGCACAAATTGAAATATGGAAGATTTCATCTTCAGTTTGATAGTAAAATTCAGTTTTTTTTTTCAGAGCTTATATTATTTATTTTCTTATTAATAAAATGTTATTGAGGTTTTAATGTTACAGTGATAGAAGAATATACAGTTGTCAGATAGAAATGAAGTAGCACAAGAAACAAAGATATGCGAGTATTCAATAACAGAAGAACAATTATTAGAAGTATGTGAAGAATATGGAAAATCCAGTGAGGTTCTGGGAGGAAAGCAGGAAGGTAAAAGCGTTAGGGAGGGTGGTTAGAATGCCCCAGGCTTAATCCCACCGGGAGCAGCTAGCTACGGGAGAGGCGTACAGAGGTTCTAGGAGGAGGAAGCAGAGGGGTTTGAAGAAAATTTATTGTATAGTGTGTACGATGTAGGCATGTGTTCCAACGATAAAATGGTTAAAAATAAAAAAAAATAAAAAAGAAGTCCAGTAAAACATTCTTTCGATTATCCCATCGGTCAGTCTTGGAAGAAGATATCGGCCACAAGGTCCCAATATAGTGCAGTGCATTCTCAAATGTCCTTTGATTTTTCCTAATTACCTCATCATCCTTGTGGAGCGTACATATGTAAATTCACTGTGATATTAAATAGGTATTTCATTTAAATTGTATAGTGTGTAGCACAGATATTAGAACCGTGACTTTGCCGAAAAATCTTCCAGATTTCATAAAAAAAAATCACAGTGTGTACCTAGCTTTAATGCTTGTCTTATACATTTGATTTTCTCCTTCTTTGTTCTTCAGTTCATCTATTCTCCTAAAATTTCTGAATCTGAGCCGTCACCTAAACACTAAAACTAGGATCTTGGCAGAAAATTACTTTAATTAAATGTCTTGGCTAATCTGAGATACAACAACAGTGAGAGAGATGGTTCAAATTCCATGTTTACTTCGCTATGGGCCTAATTCATAGTTATACACTATGCACACAGCAGCAGTGTCTTTGGATGCAGCTGCTATATGCAAATATGCGCTAAAGCTGCAGGAGTCGTCTGAAGACCAAAAACACCTCCTGCCAGCATCGCAGATCAGAGTGCTACGTCACAGTTGCAGCATTGGCATCTGATACCCCTTTCACAACAAAATCTTGGGCCTGACCCAGGATTTTGAACACAGGTCAGTCCCGTATGAGTCCCAGATCAGACCCTGTTTACACTGCACAACTTCAACCCAGCTTATTCACAGGTAGGACCCATTTACACCGAAGCCATTTCTGCTCTGCCAAACTTGTGAGGTCATAAAATGTGGGTGGTGACTGCTTCCCGGCCGCCAATCAGCTCAGTTTAGGCATCAACCGGGTCAGACCATTCACAATGCAGCGTGACCCGGGTAGTTCACCTGTCCAACCCTTGTCGCTGCCAGAGTTGGATTCCCAGGTCACTTGACCCGGATTATTTTTCAGGGACCCTTTCACACAGCCATTACCCAGGTCGACCTGTTAATAACTGGTTATTTCGGCAGTGTGAAAGGGGTATCAGTAAGCCTAAAGCTACTCAGATTGGCCACCACCTTTTTTCCATCTGAATGTCGGGTCACATGTTCATGTTTTCGGGAATGCTGGCTAGTGGCGCCGCCAAACAGCCATGCCTTGTCAATCAAGCTTCGGCTTAGGGGGCACTATATGTCAATAAGAAGTCATAGCACGTATGTGATGCAGGTACAAAGTTAGCAATCTGGAAAGGAGTAAGTTGACCAAAAGATTAGTCTATTCGCAAACAAGTAAAATACGCTTTCAGGCTTGCAAAGGCCAGCAACTGTTCCTTTATAATTATTTGAATCCTGAATTGCACTGTAAGTCTGAATGGATGCAAATCTCAGAAACCCAATTCTAAGTAAGCATGAGTGGCAATTACAATATTAAAAAAAACAAAAACCTTGTTCAAGTGGAGAACCTGGGTTCTTGAAGTCTGGCACCTGCTGATTTAATATGTCCATTTGAAAACTTTATACAGGTCATTACTTGTCACCGATACCAGGGCACTGTTCATATCAGACAAGTGCATGGAGGAACCTGTTGCTCTAGCACACACCTGGACAGTTTGTGGAATATTTTTTAGACTTCATTGGAAAAAAAAAGGATGCAAAAGGTGGGTCATGGATAGACTAGACCATCTATTTTTTATAGGCAACTTACAGTCCTGTTGTGATTGAGAGAAAAATGGACACTTACACTCAGGGGTGGATTGGCCCTAGACCACAGCATGTGTGTTCCTGGTTGGACAAACTGTTTTGGGGCCACTGAAAGATTTTTGTTTTATTTATATATTTTTTAAATAAGTGATCTAACAATAATCGTGAGCCACCTGTGGCTGTACTTTGTGGATCAGCCCTTCCCTTCATGAGTCGTCTCCTCCTACCTGCTCTCTGCTGGCTCCCCACCAGTGGCAGAGCGAATTGGTGTCTGATGACTCAAAGGCACTGGAGGGCTCTGAGCGATTGGAGCTGACCCGGCTCATGGAGAAATAAGATGCTACATGGTACTGCAGATAATTATAGCAAATATGTAGAACACCTAGTGTTCACTTGCCTGTTGACTAAGATGATAGGCTGATGTAATTATATATCCATATGTCGTCACATATATACTGTGTAAGGGGCATTACTGTGTGTGGCATAATGTATAAGGAGCACTACTACTGCGTGGCATCTTATATATACAACTCAATGATCAGTTTGTTGTTTGCGAGGTGGTCCAGTTGGATCCTAGCCAGGTTTTAGGGGGGTTAGGTTCCTGGTCGGACCTCCCAATGGTGTACGCTGTGCAGAACTTTGACCTGGGGAGCCTGTTCTGGGACTTCCACTGGATGGATGTGGATGAAAACTTCACAGAGGGGTGGTTTGTGATGCCTAATGAAGTGGTTGGGGTCCCGGTTGGACCTCACAGTGGAGTGCGCAGAACAGATCTTTGACCCAGGGAGCCTGTCCTGGGCCTTCTACTGGATGGATTTGGACGACATCGCATCATTTGGATGAAAACTTCAAAGAGGTAACATTTGGTGTGTATCTGAATTTTGGACTGTGCTGTAGCCTCACCTCTAGTGCCACCACTGCTTGTAAGCATTTAATTCAGGCTGTGCATTCAGCGATATCAGACTGTTAATTGCAAATTACTTTAAGGATTTGGTTCCAATGGGAAGCACTCTTTCCTAAACTTGATGTGAACAGTGGATTCTCCTTATATATGCAGTTATTATACTATGATATTTTCTCTCTCACTTTTTTTTATGGTGGAATGTATCTCGACACAGGTAGAGAATTGATATTGGTGGAATTTTTTGAACATTATATAAAGAATGGAACAGGTTGTGTGTCGTCTTATTATACTTCTTTAGACCAAAGTTTCCCAAATGCCGCCATTACAGTCAAGGTTTTAAGGATATCCATGTTTGAGTCTAGATGGTTAAATTATTTTGACTGATTTACTCATTGTGCTCAATCATGTATACCTCTAACCACTTGCCTGGCATGGTCGCATTAGATGCAACCACAACAAGCTGGGCTTTCCCTGACATGGTCGCATCTGATGCGACCAGTCAGAAATGCCCACTAGGCGGCTGTGGGAAGATGATCTTCACACACCCGCCAAACTTAGAGGGACCTCCTGGCCCCTCTGCACATTTGGCTTCTCTCTCTGTCTCGACCACTGTGGCCAGCAGTGATCGGGCAGCCCAACAGCACATCCTCCCTCATGACGGCTGCAGAGAGGAACAGCCGCTGGGAAGCCGGTCTCCATTATCAATACCCGGTGGCCGCAAAGAGCAGCATCGGTCGGGAAGCCAGTGACGCCCCCACTGTTTGAACCCAGCGGCTGCTGCTCTCTAGCAAGGCTACCTGTCCAGCATGGAAGAATGGTCCTCAGTCTCCCCTGACACACAGTATAATATATCTATGGGGAAAGGGGGGGGGGGAGAAACGGGTAGGGTAAAACAAAGTAATGTAGCTGGGGATGCTTATGGGGGGAAAGAGTAAAATATTGAAAAAAATTAAACTGCTCCAGGAGGGAGAGGGAAAGAAGCAAAAGACGGGAAAGGTAGACAGATTTTATAATGGAGGCCTTTGAACATTGGGAGGCGCCAGACAACCCCTACGCAAATTTCAATAAAATATTTTAATTGGTTTTTAAAAATTATTTTTAAACTATTACATTACAAAAAAACATAATATTTGACCCGTTTTACCATCAAAAAAAAATTGTCAGTTAAGTTGGTAAAACCTGGACTATAATGGCAGAGTTTGGAGAACTCCATTTTAGACATTCTACCCAATCCCCCACTCTAAAGATCAACTGTGTCAGGTAATGCCACAACTGGTCCTAGGTTTTTCTATTCTACCAAGTGTTATTAATGATAACCTGACAAATACTGTATGCTCTCTGCATGATATGTCACTGCCATGCTCCCTGTACTGCATGGCAGGCACTGCCATGCTCCCTGTACTGCATGGCAGGCACTGCCATGCTCCCTGTACTGCATGGCAGGCACTGCCATGCTCCCTGTATAGGTCAAGCACTGCCATGCTCCCTGTATAGGTCAGGCACTGCCATGCTCCCTGTATAGGTCAGGCACTGCCATGCTCTCTGTATAGGTCAGGCACTGCCATGCTCTCTGTATAGGTCAGGCACTGCCATGCTCTCTGTATAGGTCAGGCACTGCCATGCTCTCTGTATAGGTCAGGCACTGCCATGCTCTCTGTATAGGTCAGGCACTGCCATGCTCTCTGTATAGGTCAGCATGTAATTATATCAGTACTATCCCAAGGGGATAGAAACATTTTGAAGGATGGGATATTTCACATTTATATGTGCTACCCCAAATAATTTGAAGATGTTACTATAGAGTAGGTTACTGTAGGCCTGATATTACCTGGATACAACAGGACACACGGGCTTAGCTTCTTGCTTTGGCACAAATATTCAGAAATGTCCTAGTTTGTCCCCTCCACCACATCACAACAGAGAAACAAGGATTCCAACCCCAGACACCATAAACACAAACTGGTATAAGTGCAACAGGTTTACTCTTTACTTGTATGAAATGTATGTTAGAGTGCATATACTCTTTAGAAATAAATACACTTTTAACACAAATAAGCACTTAGAAATAAATATACTTCTGGCACAAGTATGCACTTTTAAAGTAAACATGATAGTGAATACCCTGACGCCTAGGTTACAATTTAGAGCAATGATGTACTGACAAGTATAACTATAGGTGGTAATCCCTTTCTTCACAAGCACTTTAACTATATGACACTTATATTATCTTAAATAGGATAGATTTACTATTCTTAATTTGAAGCACTGATGATGCTCTAGTTCTACAGACCTAATGACACAGTGAACTATTATAATCAGCAAATGACACAGTAATCTATCATACTAGCAAAGAGTGAACTACAGTCCTATCACAGATTCAATTAGCCATGTATACTTACCGCGTGGCTGCAGCTCCCAGATGTAAAGCCTGAAGCTATTCAATTATTTGGCAATTTTCACATGCAATATGCTCATCGCTCTAAGTACCCGAAGCTATGGAATTACCACGATTGGTAAGCCCTGGAAGGTGCACTTAACACAGAATTTAAAGCTGTGAGGAAAATTTTGCTTTAAAGTGCACCCTAAGGGCTTACCGTGGAACCCCATGACCTATTCTCAAAAGAGCCATAAACATATGTACTGTATGCTTTTTGTGCCATTAATATGCTTTTTATATTTTTAGGTGCCACCTACATCATTTTATACTTCTAGCGCTCAATTAGGCTGCTTATATAGGATTATTACTATATTTCAGCTGCTCGCCATTTTTCATCAGCGTAGCCATACTTTATCTATTGCTTACCACGCGGGGTAGCATACAGTTATCAAATAGCTCAGGGCAGAGCTGCAGGCGCGGTTAGTACCGTAGCTATATGAATCTGCCCCAATTTGCCACATGCAGGGACATCAGACACAATGTGTTGAATAAGGCCACGTCACAATGCGTCGCACGTGAGTGAATTTTTTTTTTTAATGTGTTACCAATATTTTATAGGTCATAAAAAATAACTAATTTTTCTAGAAATCCTGTGGTTGCCCCTGTTGCTTTAAAATGCTTTGTGTGACCTGACCTTAGAGAGTCCACTAGGAACTTTTGAAAGTTAGCGTCTCAATTAAGACATTAATTATATAACTCCTACACACATTAACCAGCACATATCAGTCCAGTTAGTCACATGTGAATTGAAGTAACACACACCTCAAAGTGGGGGTTATAAATTTATTTTCTTGAACATAACACATGATTAGTTAAAAATCCATTTTAATGGTCTCAAATCCACATTTAATAAAAAAAAAAAAAAAAAAGTAAAAAAAAAATAAGTTGTCAACCCCCCCCAACTGAAGTACAATCTGTATCTGTTCTACATTTACAGATAACTTGTCACTCTCAAGGCGCAACGTAAAAGTAACAAATATTTGGATGCAACAACTTTAACTGCGTACACATTGCACTGACCAACACTGTCATTTCGTATCGTCCTGTTTTAGTAACGAGATTAAAAAAAAAAAATGAATGAGAAGAATTCTCTAGAATATATATTTATTACACAAACAATGTATTTTCTGATTACCCTTGCAGTACCTTTCGGGTGATAAAAAAATATTCCCATGCCACACCCTATTATTTAAAACTATAACCAAAGTACAAGTCAAACAGATAATTTTAATAAAGCAATACTATATAAAGGGAAACACCGTTTCTTTTTATAAAAAGTTTATAAAAGTTTCAATACCCATCTGTGTTTAATTAAAATGTAGGTCTCCTGTAAGAGATCAACCATGTGGTACAAAATTCATACTCGTATTAACACCACAAAATTTGTAAAAGGAAGTGGTTCACCAAATGTAGTGTGCAAAGCCCCAAATCCACCGCCTAATAGTGACTTGCTGCATTGCCTATGCCCATAAATGTAATTTGGTGCAGCAAAAGAAAAATATATATATAGATCTATAAAAAAAAAAAACATTCCCATTGTGTGCAAATAGTTGTGTGGCATGTTAATCATGAAAGCAATCATTGTCATTAAAGTTCTATTACGCTTATTAATTGTACCATGCTTTCAGACTGAATAAGAGCACTTGTTTAGGTGGAATGTCTTACTGCTGGTGTAGCACCCCCCTTGATGTGCTTTAAGGCTTCAGATGTAAAGAGGATTTGTAACCGCTCTTCTTTACAGTCAAAGCAAATTTACAGTACAAGTTATTTACAGTCGTCTGAAAATGTAATCAGATAACTTCCTCCTGGAAAGACAATAGTACATATCAAAACAAGGCAATGTGTGATGCCCTTTGTGGTTTAAGACAGTGGCTTTGTAATGGCGCAGTGTAACTTAAACACTTAAGGCTTCCTTGAGTTTTCACAGTATAAAATTGATTATTACAATGTTGATACATTTTAGATGTAAATCAATGCTCTTCACCTTTGGTTATTGATATGAAAAGTTTATCCCCAAAATACACTGCCTACATAAACTCGCTTAGACGTCTGTATTGACTATGTGAAAATGAGGCCAAAGGAATTACTTAGATCTGGATGGCAGATCTTCACTATTACAGAAAAATACCTATCTGATAGTTAAGGAGATGGGTTGTAACTTCTTCTATAAATAAACGTATTACCTTGCATAATTCATCTCCTACTCCATAAATCAGCTTTGACATTATGGAGATGAGTGCAAAGGAAAATTAAAGTCCACACTGATCCTATTTATCTGTTACAGTGAACCGGCTTCATTGTAAGCGTTTTGAGAAAATTAAATAAGAACTAAAAAAACTAAAAAAATCTACCGGCAATAAGTTCTTGTAAAATGGTTCTCAGTTTCCAGGATATCAACTGCATAGTTCAAACACTTACAGACGATAAACTTGTAGTTACTGTAGTGTAAATGCATCAGGCTATGATTGATTAGGGATAATAAACTGTTTACATGGCAAGAAAAAAAACATGAAATTTCCACAGGAGAAAATTAGGAGCATGTAAAGTGCAGAAAACAACTTGATTATTATTATTATTATTGAGTACTAGAAAATTCCTTCACAATAAAACCATGCCCTCGAATATCTGAGAGATTAATTCTTCATTCAGTAAAGATAAAATTTCAGTGCATACAATGTTATACATAAAATACTAAAACATAAAATCAATAAACTTTTTTTTTTTCCGTTATTGCAATTCGGTCCAGTTTACATAGTCGAACAAAACTTGTGTTCTGAATGACTACAAACGTGTTTGGAGGAACGAGTACTTGTGTTAACACATTACTTTGGTCCGTGGTACCTTGACGTTAAAGTGCTGATGGTAAAAATAAGAGTATGCAGCGATGTCTGTCCACCGGTCAGCAATGACCTTCTCTGCACTTATGGTCAAGTGATCCTGCCGACTGCTACCAGCGACCGCTGACACTGGCAATGTCCGCGTGATACTGGCGTGGAAGTCTACCGCTGGCTCCTCCCTCCAAGAATGAAGATCGTATACTGCTTGGCTCAAACAGCTTCCTTCGGTTTTTATTCAGCTCTGATGTAAGGGATACAAGAATACGTTTTTTTTTTATTTTTTTTGTTAAGACCTTCAACTCTAGCTCATTCTGGGGGAGATGTACTAAGCCTTTGGAGTTCTATTTACCAAGCCTTGGATGAGATAAAATAGACAGAGATAAGGTTCCAGCCAACCAATTCCTAACTGTCATTTTTCAAACACAGCCTGTGACATGGCAGTAAGGAGCTGATTGGCTGGTACGTTATCTCCTTTAACGTCATCTCCAATCAAGACTTAGTAAATAGACCCCTGAAGGCTCATACACACTAGACGATGTGCTGTATGAATGATACTGGTGAAAGATTTTCCATGAACTTTCTGTAGTGCAGGATGAACGATATTGTGTGTACACACTGAAAGAGATCTTTAAAAAAATGATCTTGCCATATCTCTGAACAGGCAATTCCTGACAATATCGTTATATTGGCTTACATGTATGGATGACAAAAGACATCGTTAGCGACCCGTGGGAGTGCGCATCGTTGGTCGTTCATTGCATACACACTGAACGATATATCGTTGAACGATATCGTTATCATCCATAAAAATAGTCTACTGTGTATGCGGCTTTAGAGAAAGATAAAGTACCAACCAATCAGCTCCTGTCACTTTACAGGCTGTGTTTGAAAATTGACAGTTAGGAGCTGGTTGGTTGGGACTTTCTCTCTCTCTCCAAGGCTTAGTACATACTCTCTCTGTAAAGCACTGCGGAATGTGTGCGCTATATAAATAACTGGTAATAATAATAATCTACCCCTCTGTCTGAATTAATGGGCAGTAGTGGCTTATTATAATCTTAGAACACTATGGTAATCATTATGTTATCCACCATTAAATGTTCATATGTTAAATTATATAGGAGGGTATTTGGCTTGAGGCTGTGGGGCATCTTAACTGTGAAAATCCACAAACATCTGAGAGTTTAGCTCCTACAAGAATACTAACTAGCAGTCACTTAACACAGGTTTGGTATTCTAAATTGTCCCATTGGCATTAAAACTGTTTCAATAATATGGTCTTCCTAGATCTTCAAGAAAAGCGCTTTAAGTATGAGGTCTATGTACTAAGCATTTTAGAGAGATAAAGTACCAGCCAATCAGCTCCTATCTTATTTTACAGGCTGTGTTTGAAAATTGTACAGTTAGGAGCTGATTGGTTGTTGCTTGCTCTCCAAGACTTAGTACATAGACCCCTGTTTCCCAAATGGAACCTCCTTCCTTATTTCTAACTACTACCCAATCTGTCTCCTTTACTGATCCAACGACTGCAGACAGTCCTCCGCTGATAGCTTGAAGACACCTTCCCAGTGCAGTGCATCATCTGCGAATTGTATTCCCTAAAAATATCCCCCAGATTGTAAATTTGCAACCAGAGCTCTCGTTCCTCTTTATCCATTTGTTAATACAGTGTACCCAGCTGTAAACTGCTGTGGAGTATGATGAAGCAATATAAATTATTATTTTTTTTTTTAAACGTATTCCCTTACCTATCCATTACATCCGTTTGATCTCTCAACTGTTTATTTTTCAACCTTAAAAATTCCACAGTATTCTATGCAACCAGTCTTCTCTTTCCCTCTCAGAACTTTGGCACTTTGCAAATAAAACGTGATGCAATGTAATAGTTTAGAGACATAGGGAAATTAGTAAGAATTATTTATTTTCTCTGAAACCTTAGTGCAGTTCCTGTAAAACGCTTTTCATCACAGGAAAATAATGCTGGCCACCCGTGGCAATATCGCCAACAATAACTGCACATTGGCTGGATGGTGCTCCAGGTGGCTTCAAAACAAGTCAAGTACCAAAACGTGATCTAATCCATAAGATCATTGTGACCTCTGCTGGTCTGTGTGCGTGCTGTGCTCGTGCTAACTAGTGTTATCAGTCAGAACACTGAGCGGCCAGATGATCTAACTCTGTCATCATACTCGCCTCTACTTTTCAAGCAATTTTTTGTTTTTCATAACAATATAATATTTTTTTGCTGATAATCCATTCATTACTTGCACTGACACTTTTGGGAAATGCCATAAAGACTAGCACTCATACATTTGCCATCAAGAACCCAAAAAGGGACATACAGAGGTGTAGAAATAAAACCAACACGGCTACTTGTATATACGTGAAGGACCACAAAATGACATGGTATTGAAAAGGAAATGGGCTAATGCCGGCATACTATGTGAGGAAGTGTTAAAAACTTTGAATGCAACAAGGAACAGCTCCAACATTATTTTGCAAAAAAACAAAGCAACCTAACAAACTTAAATAGTATAATGTATGCATTAGACTCGCAGTAAGCTACTTGTCCCCTGAGTACAACAGATAACACTTGTTGCAAGTTAAAGGTGAAGGACTCAGATATTTGCAGTTGTATTAGTTACTCCTCTCATCCTCCCATCTTAGAGGTGAACATGCACAGTGAGACACTGGCAGCTATGTGGGGCAATTGGCCTGATCGAGTAGTGCATACACCTAACACCAATTAATGGTCATCAAATCAGAAGACCATTATCAGTCTGTACGCAGCTTGCTTTCTGAAATCCATTAATAGGTCCAGTGAAACTGGTGCATGAAACCAATGTTTTTTACCACTAGTTTAACACTGGTTAAGTGACCTATTCTCTGTTTCTTCAGTTCTGTCACCAGTTTAAGACCATAATACAAGCTGAAATGAAGGTAAGGAGAGAAAATGGTACAGGACTGTAATGATAATACAGTATCTGCTTATATGGACCCTCTGTTTCTGGACCCAGCTACAACAGTGGGGGTTATGTCTGCAGTGACGTCAATGAGCAGGAACTCACTAAGGGAAAGTATGGTAGATTCCCTGCATGCTGTGATGGACTGTAGTGTTACCTGAAATAGCCAGCAACATTTTCCTTCGTGCACCAAATGTCGTTATGCCAAGTTCCTTTAGGTCCTGGTCCGTCAATGTGAGGAATGTTTGTAAATCAATCTATAACAAAGAAATGGCTGTTTTAGTTACTGAGAATCATACAACACCCTTAAGATATTAATATCTTGTTTATACTCTAGGTATTAACATTAACTCTGTTTTACAACTTCAATGGTCCTTTCCCAACCATACTGCATACTGAGCAGCACAGACGGTGTAATGGTTAGCATTACTGCCTCACAGCACTGAGGTTGTGAGTTCGATTCTCACTACGGCCCTAACTGTGTGGAGTTTCTATATTCTTGCGTGGATTTACTCCGGGTACTCCGGTTTCCTTCCACACTCCAAAAATATACTGGTAGGCTTATTGGCTCCCAACAAAAAAAATAACCCTAGTGTGTGTACATGTGGTAGGGAATATAGATTGTAAGCTCCACTGGGGAAGGGACTGATGTGAATGGATAAAGCGCTGCGGAATATGTGTGCGCTATATAAATAACTGGAGCCTGAGGCACATCTTCCTCTATTTGCTAATTTTTATTAGAATTATATAATTGCTGTCTAGCAAATCTCCAAACCCCTACCTCCCATCGTACATGCATCAAGCAGTTATAACTGAGCTTTGCCAGTCTGTGAGCCTAGAGGATCATGGCATTGCAAGTGCCAATGTCCACATCCCTTTAATTAGTTTAGGAAAGTTAATTTCGGGGTGAGGGGGGTGGGGTGAAATAAGCGCCTATTGAAAACCAGCTTTAAAAACAGATTTAAAAAAAAAAAAAAAAGGATTTTGTAAAACAAACTACTTAGGCAGCAAAAGCAAATATTTGTCTGGCTATCTATAAATATTTTCTATGTATGCATGCATGTGTATATACAGTATCTGTATGATAGTGTAAATCTATACTAGTAGGGCAGCCAGTAGAATAAGTTGTCCCCTGGTTAACTTCATAAGTTAATTTCCAAAGAATGGCTTGAATGTACCAAATATGAAATGCAACCAGATTTTTACTTGGAAAAACCTATTTGGTCAAATCAAGTCTATTATGTTTAGCTTAAGAGGTATGAAAGCTGCGGTTTCCAACCCAAATAAAGACGCTTTTGTTAGAGAATAAATATCCTTGGTTTGTCTAACATTTGGGAACTGTATTTCCAACAATAGCATAGAACTAGGTGTGCCCTGCATGAATGGCTTTTTCCTGCCTTTACAATTTATGTTTTAACAATTATTTGAAAAGCTAAAAGTATGTAGTGTATAATTAGAGCAAATGATCCATTGGTTATATGTGCCAGGCAGGATGCTCTGAGACACAAAAATAGGTCTGTCAGCTGTATGGTAAGTATTGCAGAAAAAAGAAAAGCAAAGTGCTGCCCTCAATGCTGAAGGCAAGAAGGAATCTAGGATATAAGGGGATACGGTCAAAATCAAATATTGATAATAATTAAAAACAGTAATTATATCCTCGTTCTCTTACTGGGACCAGGGCAAATCATGAGCTACACGGAACTCTAAGACACTTGTAAAACCAGGTAGATTGTGAAAGTGCCATCTTGGTGCCATGCAAAGCGCTGCTGAAGGGGGCATATGCTTCAGCCTTTCTCGCCACATTTACCCAACTTTTGCTCTTTCATCCACAGACCCTTTCACTGCCCTCCCTCCCACTTTATGTCCTTTACATTTTTTCTCCCCTCACCCTCCCTCTGTATCTTTCAGCCCCTCTCCAACACACTGGCGAGAAGAATAAAAATTACATCAGGTTGCTGTATAGTAGCAGCCACTTTTTTGTGGCACATGTGCTCCTGGAATAGAGGGTTTTACAAGAAAATGGTAATTACTCTCCACCGCACTGATTTAGTCATTAGTAATACTTCTACTCAGTGTCTCTGTAGGAGCGGCTACACCCATCGCTTCTCCCAGGCTGCTTCAAGGAGATTGCAGGTCTCTCTCAGGAGATGCCCCAATGTTTAAGGAGTCTCTTGTTCATTCCGAAAGAGTCGCAAGAATGAGCTAAAAACATGTGTTGAGTCTTTAAGGAAGAACTCCAACCATCCTTAAATTAGCAAGGTCACACCCCCCTTACTCACAACTACCAGCAGCATGATATTCTAGCAACAGTTAGGCGTCCTAAACACACGTCCCCCCCTAGAGTCATGATTTATAGACGTCAAATATTATTGAAGTGACCTTATAACAAACGGGTGTGTTATGTACAAATAAGGACGCACTTGGTACTCTAGAGAATCCCAAATTACAGTCCACGTTTTAAGGCTATCCATGCTTGAGTCTAGATGGTTAAATCAAATTGACTGAGGTACTAATTAAGTCACTTGTGCTCAAGCATGGATAGCCTTAACACGTGGTCTATAATGGTGGAGTTTGGGAACCTACGCCTTAAATCAATAATGATTTTTTTTCCCCTGCAATGTTACGTATTATAGAACCACCATTGTTCTGCTAACCAGGAAAAGTGGCACAAGCTAGTAGGTCAATTTTGTTAGCAACAAAACAGGCTTTGCTTTGAAACCAGATCTTTCCAACACAATCAGAAACCAAATGAAATGGAACTGTGCCACTGCAACATTTTACATTTGTTAATGTTTGACAAGGGCAGTACATATTTTCATATTTAGAATGATGTAACTTGTAGTCAGAAAATAATTTGCCAGTAACATGCTAAGCTTCCCAGTGTATCTACATAAACATTTCACAGTGAGTTACAGTGATCAAGTGCACGGCCGGAGTTGCTTGGGTAACCAGAAGGGGAGACGTTAAGTGAACTGAATGCTATAACGGAAAAATGTGCAATATGTGGAAGTAGCTAAGGAACTTTAATCAAGAGGTCATTAAGAGAATAAACGTCTGCACAATCAAATGTATTTGTAAACACACTGACCTCTTGCTGCTGGAAAATATCCGTGTACTTCCCCAGTCCCAGCTTGCTGAATAGTTCAGGGAGATCAGAACCTTTGAATGAACCATTTAGATTACAGCCATTGCTTCCAGTTAGAGAGGAGATGCAGTCCATGTAATTACTGCTGCTAAGATAGTGTTCTGCTGTGAATTATGTCAAACAGATATATATAAAACAAAAGGGTTACTACTATTGTTCCAGATGTAATCTATAATCTTACATTATTTTATATTAAGATAAAAAAAAAAAAAATCAGAGTTAATTTACAACATACCTTAGATAACTCCTTTTCTTCGAGGTCCACAGAATCTACCTTGGGGGTATGTAGTGGAACGGATCCATTGCACCAAACAGCTCTAGCTTTGCCGCTCCCAGCATGTAAACACATATATACCCCGCCCTCAGCCACAGGCATACATACAGTTTGTTAACAAGCCTAACGGCAAGAGACTGAAAGTGTAGATGGAAGTACATCGCACACAAGACACACTCCACATACGAAGAGGGAATCAGTGATAATCTGATAATGGCTCAAGATAATGAAAACATTGATTTCAAATGATTGTCAAGTTTCTTATCTATAACCTCTTTTAAAGAGGATGCTGCAGGATTGGGTAACGTAGCGCTCCTAATCAGCCTCGTGACATTAGCGTCTATCGTTGGGGAAACATCCCATTTGTTACACTCACCAAGTGCAAATGGGTACCAAGAGGTTATATTCCTTGTAGCATGAAAATGCTTCCCAGGAGTACTCCATGCCTCAGACATAAGATTTGTCAGCTATTCAGACTAAGGAAAATAGTCCTTAGCCACGTTTTGACGCCTAAAGACCACTTTGGCTGTCGGTGGGGCCTCATCTTCCTCTATACTGAGTACAAATCTAACTGCTCTCACCAGAGAGGGGACATCCACCAGAGACTGATGGTCTTCTACTGGGTAAGTCCCAGAACTCAGAGTCAGAATGTGAAGAGGAGTCCAGGTCATCATGAGGCAACTGATAGGAACCTCTTATGCCCCTGCTTTGACGCCATTTGTCTATCTGGCTGCTGAGGAGCTATAGACGGCGGCGTACTCTGACCAGAGTGAGCAGTAGAATTAACCCAACAGGAATTCATAGGGGGCATATACATAGAAGGATGCAACTGCTGTGAATACCCCATAGCATGGGGAAATACCGCAGCCGGAGCCCGTGCTTCTGCGACCTTGTCCACTAAGTGCGACAAAACGGATACCACCAGGGTGGTTCTAGCACTGGAGCTCTAGATGTACTGGCTTGAATAGGTAGCTGTAACAACAGAGGCTACACAAACAATCCACATTAACATCCTGCTCAGATAGGCCTGCCAAACAAAACACACATGATCTGAGTACTGGCATATTATCCTTCTCACCTACTGCTTTAGACATGCCAAATGTATAAATGGTATAAGGTGTACAGCGTAAATGCAATGCCACTCCATACCAATGAAACCCTCCACACCTTTTAGAGGGATGAGAAGAAACACAGTGACAGGTACAACTGACCGTTTGGAACAAAAAGGCAGTACATACAGCAGCTAGCATTTAAGTCACATACAATGCATAAATACGCACAATTGCTATTGCAAATGGTACTCTGAATCAACTAGCGAGCCCCGGAGGGGTAATGGGCCTGGTATATAGCACTCGATATCCTACCAAGGGAGAGATATACAGGGAGACCGACCAACCTCTGAGACATACAGTTACAGCAGTACACACACACAAACGCGATCTGCGAGCGTCTCACCACGAGGTGGTCAAATATAGCAAGCCAAATGCTAAACTCCGCCCCGGACGTTGCATCTGGTTTGGGCTAGGAGCGGCCGGGGGAGTGCCTTATACCCCCTAAGCTGTGATTTTGACGGCACGTGTACGCTGACCTGATAGTAGTAGACGCTTACTAGTGCACTCTAGTGCGTCTACTACCCATCCCCGGTGACAGACTATAAGGACCCGGCCGCCTTAGTGAGGATACGTCACACAAGGCCTTCACCTGCAGCTGCACTGATGCATCTCCTACACCTGATGCTAGGACTGCTGCGCACTTACCTGTCATCTCCATGCCAGACCTGCAGTCCGGACCTCAGCACAGGTGCTAGCTAAGCCATGCTGAGGCCCGCCGAGAACCTCAGGGCAAATAGCGGTACTGGTGTTTTCGGCCCCGGGTGAGGTAGTAGGAGTCGCAGTACCTGCGTCTTTGCCGGCGCCTGGTACTGCTAAACTCGGTAGTTCAAAAAACGAAGTAAATCATAAAATAAAAAAGCCTGGGACTGCCTAGGTGCGTCTGGATACTTGCCGCGCAGCAAACAAAAACTGAATGCCTGTGGCTGGGGGCGGGGTTTATTGGGAGGAGGACCGATGCATGCTGGGAGCGACAAAGCTAGAGCTGTTTGGTGCAATGGATCGTTCCACTACATACCCCCAAGGTAGATTCTGTGGACCCTATGGACCCTGAAGAAGAAATATAACTTTAATTGGACTGTAGATACTTTAATAAGTGACGAGAATGGACTTTTTATTTTTATATCAGGTTACAATCCGTGTTTCCCAAACTCATTCCCCAGGGAGAACTAACATAATGGGTACAGGATGCCAGCACTCGAGATCCTGGCGGTCAGTATCTTGACACAGGCATCCCGACAGGGTTAGAATACTGACCCTTGTCAGGCAGTATTCTAACCCTCCCTCCCTGATGCCTGACCCTAACCTCCTCCCCCCCCCCAGTGGCTAAATCTAAGCTCCTCACACCCTAAACCTAATTCTTAGTACCTAACCCTAACCCCGCTATTTACCCTTGGGATTCCGGCAGTCGGGATGCCGGAGCCGTGATTCTGACAAGTGTCGGGATTCCGGCAGCTGTATTCTGAGCGCCGGAATTCCCGCGGTCGGGATATTGACAGCATCCCGCACTAACAGTACATGGTTTTCATGTTTCCTAGTTGGTCCATAGGTGTATTCATTACTGCTAACACCTTATAAAAGATCCACAGGTGGAGCTAATTATTTCACTTGTGATTCTGCGAGGAGACCTGGATAACATGCACTGTTCGTGCTCCCTGAGGAATAAGTTTGGGAAACACTGGCTTACATTTTAGTAGCTGAAATACAGAGAGCAGATTCTACTTTTAATAGTATAAAAGTTCTTAACTGACTGGGGTTTTTAATGCAAGTACACTATAAAACATGCAAACGTTATGTGTGGTCACTTGCATTTAGGAGCCATATACATGCACATTCTCCATACACCTCATTCAAGAAAACATATCCCCCTTTAACACATCAGCAATGTGTGCCATTGACACAATATATTTAGTGATTTAGGAGGACACTGAAGGACATCCATTTGGGCTGCACAGTGGTGTAGTGGTCAGCATTGCGGCAATGAGTTTAATTGCTAGCCAAGGCTTAATCTATGTGGAGTTTGTAGGCTCTGTATGTGTAAATGTGGGTTTTTTCTCCCCAGCTGCTCTGGTCTTCTCCCACATTCCAAAAACTAACTGGTAGGTTAATTAGCTTCTGATAAACATTTGAAAAAAACATTAATTCTACTGCTTATAATGTGTGTACGATAGATAAATAACTGTTAATAAACCATAGATTTGTTGAATAGGATATGAAAAGTCTTGAAATTCTAATGAAATTTTTTTTTCTTTTTTACAGAGCTGGGCAAGAATTTCCACTGCTCCTTAACTTCAAGGAAAAAAAAGGAATATCAAAAAGTTGACAATTATCTTTTACTATTGCTTTGTTGTTGAGGAATCAAGACTGCTTCAAATAAGTAAATAATATATATATACACACACACACACACACACACACACACACACACACACACACACACACACACACACACACACACACACACAGGTTGAGTCTCCCATATCCAAATATTCTGAGATACGGAATATTCCAAAATACGGAATTATTTTGGCATGACTGAGATAATGAAACCTTTGATTTTTGATGGTTCAATGTACACAAACTTTGTCTAAGGCACAAATTATAAAAAATATTGTGTGTA
The DNA here is from genome assembly GCA_031769625.1 of Taudactylus pleione. Lineage (NCBI taxonomy): Eukaryota > Metazoa > Chordata > Amphibia > Anura > Myobatrachidae > Taudactylus > Taudactylus pleione. Next base: position 928,739 of record JAUIMM010000517.1, on the reverse strand, counting down.
TAAGGTGTATATGAAACATACATGAATTTAATTTCTGTACATAAACTTTGCTTGAGGTACAAAGTTATTGAAAATATTGTATAAAATTACCTGCAGGCTGTGTGTATAAAGTGTATATAATAAATAAATGCATTGTGTGTGTATATTTGGGTTCCATTCCCAAGATATTTCATTATGATATGCAATTATTCCAAAATACTGAATATTCCGTTATCCAAAATACCCCTGGTCCCAAGCATTTTGGATATGGGAGACCCAACCTGTGTGTGTATGTGTATGTATGTATATATCTATAAATATTTTTTATTATGTTGGTGCAGTAAAACTATATTAGGAAAGTTCAATTGTTGAAAAGGAGCATGAAAGTGAAGGGCAGTCTTCAGAAGAAATTCATACAGCTCTACTTTGGACTCATCTGTCCAGAAAACATGCTTCAAGATGTCTTGTGTTCAATTTAGATGCAACTTAACTAACACAGCCATTCTGCAATAGGACTGGCTAGCTTTCCATAAAATACTTGTGTTATTATCTTCGTACTGTAAATTAATTATTTTTAACATTCATTTATTTAATTTTGCCAATTTTTGGTTGAATAAATTACCACTATAAAATCTATTATGGGGTTGTGAGATTGGCGTTATCAAATTCTAATGCCTGGGGGTAAATTTACTAAAGGTCTATTTTAATCGGTTAAAAAAAAATAAAAAAATCCATCAACATCGATGTTGTGTTTCAGGGGCTAAATCACACACACACATACAAACTCTTAAAAAAATCAATACGAAAAAAGAATCTGTTAGTAAATGTGTGATTTAGCCCCTGAAACACTACATCAATGTTGACAGATTAATATCGACCTTTAGTAAATTTACCTCTTGGAGTAGATTGGCAACCATAAGGGAGACGCATCAAGTCTTCTAAAGAGTGGTTGTACACTTGTCGACTTCACCAATCAGCTTCTACCTATCATTTTCTAGAATGTACTTGATTAACGTTACCTAGAAGCTGATTGGTTGCTATGCACAATTTCTCCACTTCTTTATTTCTTAGAAGGCTTGATACATATCTCCAGGCCCCCCTGTCGAAAATTTATATATATATATATATATATATATATATAAATATATAAAACAGATTTACTTCCCCAAATCTTTGTGCTCTCCATTGTAGAGTAGCTTCCCTTCAGTGGTCCTCCCATGGTCCAGGAGTATAATTGTTGTGGGTGAAATGGAACTTGGATTCGATTTGATGTGAATGAATAAACATTCTGTAAAGCTCTGTCCAGGGGCGCCAAGAGGGGTTGGGAGCAGGAACTAATTACCCAATGCTTTAACTGATAACATATCTATAAATTGGAACGTATCGGGTTAGCATACAATATCTGCAGATTATAACGAATTACCAGATTTATTCAGTTTCCTCTTGGGACTGCCAATAGACGATGAGTAGTCACTATGAGATGAGTCTATGCAATTCCTTTCCCTCCAGTTATCAGAGTCCGCGCCATTTCCCAGTTGTTCCCGACTATTTGACCGTGATAAGGACATAGAGGGCGTCTAATAAAAAAGAAACACAGACTAATGGCATCATTTTTATCTAGGAAATATCAAACTCCTATTGCCACTAAGCAAAAGCAACACCACAATATTATCGGAATAAGTTTGCAAGACCATAACCTTAAATCACCCACCTATCACACTGCCTGCGCTATGAACCAAACTTACATCCGCTATACTTGTTTAGAATCAGTTTCCATTACTAGAAATTCAAACTCTGCTTATTAGTTTGTATCCGCTGTATTTAAACTATTGTGGCATGTTTTATATACATTTTGTGTAATTTAACATACTTAAAAGTCATTTTCAAAATGTAACAGCTGCAAAAGCTAAATAAATAATATTGTTTATTTCTGTATTTAATATATGTATTACACAAAATGAAGATCTGGGAAAAAATATATATTGCGTGTTAGGGAAATAATGTATGATTAGTTTAGCCAACTATAGTTCTGAGAAATAAATGCAACTTTTTCATATTACATACAGCTGATGGTGTTTTATGAGAGAAAGCTAGAAGCTACAGTTCACAGCTGTGAAAGCGGCCTTATTATTTTTAGAATGACAGAACATACTACAAAAACCTCCATCGCCTGTAGTATATACAATAAGCAATGAATTAGTGCTTATTATAGATATACTGTAGTAGAAAAGTCCATCCTGGCAGTTGGTTCCTCTCACCGTTAAATGCTTTATTTGTGCAAAATAATTTACAAGCCATAACAAAATACATTTTACTTCTCAGAAACGCCTCCTTATTCTGAGACTCCTGCTGATAGTGTTACACGGAAAACCTGGTTCCAGTGCCTCTATCTATTTCTGTAGGCTTGCTACAGAATTTAAGCAAAGGTTGATGCCAAAAGTAGTCAATGAGGCTCTAGAAGTATATGTGTAACAGCAGCATTAAAAAAAAAAAAAAAAAAAAAACATTAACAACTATTAGCCCTTCATTCACTGCCAATATCATCTATTTTAGATCATATCCCAACCCCATACTTAAGACCACAATTCTGAAGAATGTACGTCAACTTCCATTCACCTCCAGAGTTTGACTATGCAGCCTATGGCCTTTAACCATCCAGATGATTATCAATTAGGTGTTAAATGGACACCTGGAGAAAATGTTCCCACGGTCTACAGGAAACACCCATAACATCTCTGAATCTGTGCCCTTTAGTAGTAGAGGATTTAGTTATGAGCTCTAAAACAGGGGTAAGCAACCTGTTCCACATCCCAGCATGCCTTGCCACAGTTTTAGCATGTCATGACAGCACAACTAATGCAGGTCATGCTGGCATGTGTAGTACTGCAGCAGCTGAAGTGCTGGAGGTTACCTACCCCTGCTTTAAACTTTTACATTTCAGCCTATAGCATAAACATGTGCAATACCCCATGCCCCTAACAAAAAACAGCTTTCCCTTTACCGTGTACATTACCTACTCTGTAAAACATATGCATTCGTTCATTTACTGCAGGTGCCAGACATTATGAAGTACATGATCTGCTCTAGTAAATCTACCATTGACCGAGAGTCATGACATCGCCAACACAGGGAACTCAAACCACTAAGCTAGGATCTTGTCATGTTCTAGATTTTCAAATCAGAGAACACATTGCTCAAGGAACTTTCAGGATGTCGCCTATGGATCGAAAACATGACATAGTATGTCAGCAAGTCATTCTTCGTACTAAAACCTGATTTTAACGTGATACCTCATACGTCGTACTCATGGTCGGCTTGTACGGGACATGGTTAGCACGTCTCAATTCTTTAATGGTTTCTGCCGGCATGGATTTGGAGAAACCAAGTCCGCTCCAAGTGTTTGTGGGTGTTCGAACTTCTGTTACAACTGGTTTTTTCAACATTGCTGAGGAGGAAATACAGTCTACTAAGAAAACTTTGTATTTAGAAATTCTTATACTTTTGGTAAACTACTGTACTAAAATATTTTAGGCTTGTACTGAAAAATTAATGTGTACTCTATTGTAGAATTACATTTTTCAAGATCATTACAGCTGATAAATTGTTAAACAGAATTTGTAACGTAAACAATACAGTAGCAATTAAACACAACTTTCTCTATATACGTGGTGTGTAATAGTTCCTGAATCACGCAAATTACTGTGCTAAACAAGTAAAAAGATTATAAAAAAAACAATTATCCAATATAATCAACTACATTAAATTTAGATATGTATTATTTTGCAGATTTAAATAATAATGTATTAATTTATTATTTTATGCTTGGAAAGTAATTCAGGATACTCAAATTTGCTTTTTTTTATTATTATTATTTTTATAAACCACCATTAAATCTGAACTAAACATTTTTATAACTGAACACAATAACCTTTTATTTTACACCAACTTGCCCCAAAGTATGCTTCTCAGAGGGTATAATGTGCCTCACTGCATAAGTAGAGAATAAAGACTGTAGGATTCTTAAAATTACAAATGCTAAAGTATTGCAGTGGGAATAAAAATGAGCAAAAAACATTTATATATTGTAATGAGGGGTAAACTGAAGCTCTGACACAAAGTTATATGGAAGTACATTTCTTCAAAGGCCACTTCCAAAATGTATCCAAATTAAGTGAACTTTTGACAACACATAGATTAGAATAAGTAGTTATGGTAGACTTATCATTGATAACGCTTTCTTCGAGGTCCATACGGTCCACAGGGATACCATATGGGGGGGGGGGGGGGGGGGAGAATGGGGTTGGAGAGATCCAGGCTCCAAACAGTTAAAGCTTTCAGCTCCCAGGATGCCTCGGGTCCTTCCCCATATATACCCCGGCCCCAGCCACACGCCTTCAGTTTTGTCAACAAGCCTCAAGGCAGCAGAAGGAAAGCGGAGAAGGAAAAACAATCGTACACCAGAAGCACTCTCACACACGATGAGGGAATCCGAGACTGATCGAAAAATACTCATTGCAGCCATATGCATCAGAGTGGATGCTCTGTGGACCCTATGGACCTCAAAGAAAAAGAGTTATCAATGGTAAGTCTACCATAACTCTTATTTTCTTTTTCAGGGTCCACAGGGATATCATGGGGATGTCCTAAAGCAGTTCCCCTATGGGTGGGGGACGCTCCTGAGCAGAAGGGAGAACTTGCTGCCCAAAGGAAGCATCCTGAGATGTGAAAGTATTAAAGGCGTAGAACCTGCAAAAATCTGCACTCTCAAAGTGGCCAGGAGGAGACCAATGTCTAAACCATCATGGAGAAAAGCCAGTACCTGGGAAACCCTAAACAGCTTAGGATCATACTTCCTGTGGGTACACCATTGACCAAAAGAATGCCAAACCCTGTAATAGAGGGCAGAGGCATACTTTCGTGCCCTAAGCATTGTTTGACTCACAGAGCTGGAGAAACGTTTGGCTCTTAAGATGGAAGATTGAATAGCCACGACGTCAAAGTCAGACGAGGCAAGTCCAGATGCCGGCAGGGACTCTGCATTAACAGATCCTGCCATAGAGGAAGCGGATACGGACTGTCTATGGATATTAGTTGATACTGTCCATTCCACCTGGAGAGAATTAATCTTTCCAGAGGCCTGGAATGAAACAGAGCATGCCCCACCATGTCGAAGGTGGATACCATTGATCCCAGGACCTGCATCACTGATAGAATGGATACCCTTCACTTGTGTAGCAGTTTGCGTACTCGCAATGATAGGGCCGCAATCTTGTCCTCTGGTAGAAACACCCTTTGTACCTAAGAATCCAGAAGTGCTCCCAGATGTACCATCTGCTGTGTTGAGAAAGGATTTTTTCCAATTAATGATCCAGCCGTGCTTTTGTAGGCAGGCTATGGTAAGTTAAAGATGGTGCTGTAAAACAACTGGAGTTTGTGGCAATATCAGAAGATCATCCAGATATGGTAGTATTCGGATTCCCCGACGCCTGAGATAGGCATCCATGACTGCCATTATCTTGGTAAAAACCCGGGGGGCCATTGATGGGCCAAGGGGCAGTGCCTGAAATTGGTAATGTTGTTGTAGGACAGCAAACCTTAGAAATTGTTGGTGGGATGGCGTAATAGGAACATGCAGATACACATCCTGAATGTCCAGGGAAACCATAAAACCCCAGGCTCCATTGCCAAAATAATTGACCGGAGAGTTTCCATACGGAACTTGGGTACATGGATAAACCTGTTGAGGGTTTTTAGATTTGGAATAGGGCGATGAGACCCATTCAGTTTCTTAACCAAAAATAGATTGGAGTAACAACCCCTTCCTTATTGCAACACAGGAACTGGGATTATTACCCCTGCCTGCAGCAGGGAGTGAACGGAGGATCTGTGCAAAAAAAATAAACTTTTGGGGAGGATGCCTCCGGAAAGTGATGCCATACCCCTGAGAGATCACTTCTCGGACCCATGTATCTGTTGTTGCTTGATGTCAGTAATCCGCAAATTGAAGTAGTTGGTCTCCCACCCTGGGATCCCCCAGGTGGAGGCCCGCCCCATCAGGCCGAGGGTTTGTCATCCGGCTTAGACGCTGGACATCTGGCCGGCCCAGACCTCTTAGCTTGTCGCCTGGATGTCCTGCGAAAACTAGACGGCTTGGCGGAAGACTGTTCCTTGTCCCTGAGAAAACTGCCTAGATTTTATTGTAACCGTAGATGGCAGACCTGCAGACATTGAAGCCGACAGAGTAGCTACTATCTTATCTAACTGCTCCAAAAAGTATACTTCCAGAGCCTTCTTTGATCCTTTATCAGCTTTCCAGGTTCTTAACCAAAGGACCCTGCGCACCGCTACTGAAGCTGCTGATGCTTTAGAAGCTAAAATTTCAGCATCTACTGCAGCTCCTTCCGAATAGGAGGCCGCTTCCCATATGTGGGAGATATGCATCATCTGTTCCCTGGAAGCATCTGGTAGAGTCTCTTCCAATGCTCCTGTTCATTCTTCAACAACTTTGGCTACCCAGGCTCCAGCCATAGCTGGACGAGTAACAGCTCCTGATGACGAAAATATTGCCTTAAGACAGGTTTAAATTTTCCTATTTGTAGAATCCTTAAGAGAAGATGCTGACTGAATAGGCAACGTAGCATTTTTGACCAAGTGCATCACGGGAGCATCCACAGTATGAGGTAGCTCCCACTTAGTACATTCAGAAGCTGGGAAAGGATACAATGATGTTAATCTTTTATTCACATAAAACCATTTATTGGGGTTACCCATGCCTCTTCAATAAGCTCAGCGAGCTGCTCGGCTTTAGAAAACTCAGTTTTGGCCACCTTTCGGTGTTTAAACACTGGAGCCTTTTTACTAGGGGCTGGTTCATCATCCTGAATATATAGGATTGATTTAGCCGCCCTCACCAAAGGAGGAACATCCACCGTGGATGGCTGGTCCTCCTCTCCCGAGCTGGACCCTGGAGAAGAACCCTGCGAATCATCCGATTCCTCTGATGTCACGTTTGAATCCATACGCTGAGCAGATAACTTTCGTTTAGACGGCTTAGTAACTAACTAACTGCTTTCAACAGTCAACTGTGCCATACTGTGACTAGAATGGTCATAAACATCCCTCCAAGAAGGATGTATAGGAAACATAGCATGCTGTGGACACTCCATACAAGGAGGCAGCATGGGAGTAGCCATACGATCCATAAACTGCTTAATTGCCTGAGACAAGGAGGACACCCAAGATGGCTATTGTTCACAGGCAGGTAAACCTGACTGCTGAGGTGGCTATTTATAAAAGACAACACACAAACCATCCTTTATAATATCCTGAGGGGACAACTGGCCAGACAGGATTTACTTTAAACCAGCACAGGGGCCTCCACCTCCTGTTTCCCTTTACCTATTGACATAATCAAAATTAAAGGCAACAAATGCAATACTATGTGACAGCCTTCACAACCAGAAAACACCCCCACACCAAAGGGACGGAGTGAAAAAACAGTGATAGTTATAATTGACAGCCAGAAATAAAAGCCTGTATCAATATAGCAGCTAGCAAACAGTCACATAAAATGCATATATAATATAGTTGCAATAGACTCAGAATCAACTACCCAAACACAAGGAGTGGTAGGATAAAGAGCACTATATACCTGATCCTAGGGAGAGGTATACAGGGAGACTGACCCAAACCCTTCTGAGACCAACAGCTACAGCAGCGCACGGATAGTGGACTGAGTGTCTCATATACACGAGGAGGGTAGACACTGCGACCCAGACACACGAAAACCTTTGATGGGTCTGGGTCGGGGGAGGAGCTGCCAGGGGAGCGCCTACCTCCCCCTAAGCTGCATCAACTGTCCGGGTACACTGGCCTCGTGGCAGCAGAAGTGTCTGCTGCTGATCCCTGGCGTCAGACGATAAGGCCCTGGCGGTCTAGTGAGGACGCGGACGGTGCAGGCCCTGACTGCAGCAGCATCCGTTGCCGAAAGCAAGTACTGCCGCACGTGATTCCCAGTAAGTGAGGAATCACCTTACCTGACCTCTCTGTGCGTCCGGTTGTAGTCCGGGTCCCAGCCTTGTTGCTAGCAAGCTCAGCCGTGATCCCCCGAAATCACCTGCCCTGTTACCGGTGTTGTGGCCCGGCGGAGATAGATGAAGTCGCAGTACATTCATCTTAATTCTGACGCTCAGTACTGCCAACCCAAAAACATAGAAAATAAAATAGAACATAAAATAAAAGCTTAGGACTGCCTGAGCAGTCCCCTGTTACGAAGGTGCGTCTGGATCCTGCCACACCAAACAAACAACTGAAGGCCTTTAGCTGGGGGCGGAGTATATATGGGAGAGGACCCGAGGCATCCTGGGAGCAGAAAGCTTTAACCGTTTGGTGCCAGGATCTCTCCAACCACATTACCCCCCATGGTATACCTGTGGATCCTTATGGACCCTGAAGAAGAACTATATCTTGGTCTCTCTCAATATCATAGATACACACATAAGAAATTCCATACCTTTTGTTGCCAACAGCTTCTTCTGTTCATAGTCAAAGGCCTAAAGACAGAACACAAATATGCTCTAAACACAGAATATACAAAGGTGATATGTCGACCACGCAATATTAAATATATACGAATACCGTATGTCGTGATGTCGATGCTTACATTACCGGCGCCAGAATCCAGACGCCGGTAACAATCCCGGCGCTAGCATCCTGACCGCTGGGATACCGAAGGTAGGTAGATCAATATACAGTATTGCTTCACAATACTACTGTGAGCACAGCAGTATTGTGAAGCAATAATTCTCTTTCAATATATAATTCGTCAATGTAAATCTTTCTGCTCACTAATTTTCTATTCCCGCCAGCGTATGAGGATTACCTGCATATTTGTGAACGACGACTGTGAATTAAATCGGACTCTCTCTGAGTTTTGCTGCGCAGCGCGTTCAGCTGCTCGCTCGCTTCCTGGAGCCTTCTTGTCGGTGATTGGACCTTCAGGAGAACTCATCTCTGAGTCAGATAGTAATCTTTCTGTACTACTGTACAAATAAAAGTAATCAGTATTAGGCTACTGCAAATATGGTTTGTGTTCTCAGAGTTTATGTAAGAAGCATACAGAGTCTGAACTTACTGTAAGTGAGAGTTCTTTGTGCCTTGTAATAATTCCACTGTTTGCCTCTTAGCACAGGGTACTTTGGCAGAGTTAAGCATCTGTTTGAGTTCATTTGTATTTGCTGAATGGGATGGACTTCTTGGCATCCCTACTTCCACAAATGCGTCATTACATCCTGCAAAACAATGAATATGAAAACAACAATAGGACAAACATGAGTTAAAGCAGAAATGGCAGCCATCCATCGCTACTAAAGTTCTGGAGATTTTTTGAAAGAAGTGGTTCTCGAGTATAATCTGTGTTGGCTTCCTAAGAACCAGTTCTGATAATTCTCTGTTTCAGCACCAGTGGTTATTTCAGGATCAGAGACATCACAATTACCTCATTTACGTGTACAGATAAAAACTGGTAAAGAGATGCAAGAATGGGGAAATCTAAAGTCAATCTCACATCGTTGGTTGTACAAATCACACATGGAAAAACATGATTTTGAGAAGCAGGATGAGTTTATGACCAAATATGGTTACTTAGGACACCGGTGAGAGTGTAAGATGGAGGATAACTTGTAGGGCTGTTGTCGCACCTTCTGAATCTGACTTGGGGCCTGTTTGGTCAGGAGAGCTGCGGTTGTTTGTCTGCCTAGAGGACTCTGGTAGGTGTGAGCTCATCACTTTGTCTCCCAGAGATGATGCAGATATTGTGCCATATTTCATGTTTGAAGACTGCAATATAGAAAATTATATTAGGATATGCAATTACACGAAGGAGGATACATGCCAATGTAAGAAGCATTCACTGCGATAACTAAATGCAGCAACGAGCAGAAATTCAACACTAAAGGTAACTATAATATTTCATATAAAGGAGGATATTTACTAAGCTCTGGAAAGTGATACATTGGAAAGTGATAAACTACCAGCCACTCAGCTTCTAACTGCCATTTTACAGGCTGTGTTTGAAAAATGACAGTTAGGTGGTGATTGGTTGGTAGTTTATCACTCCACAATTTATCCCTTTCCAGAGCTTAGTACATCTGCCCCACATTCTGTAGAGAGCATAAATTTCCAGCAGTCTACATACACTTGTACAAATTAAGAGTAAAGAACTAAATTCTGAGCATACTAAAAACATCCAAAATGTATTCCACTTAAAGCAAAATATTTTCCCAATAAAAAAGTATTGCAACATGTTTATTGAAAAACAAGGTGGGGGAAATCGGAGACTACAAAACACTGCAGCGTCAACAAGACAGTAAAGCAAATCGTACAGGAACAAATCATACATAGAAAAAGAATGAAAACATACAAAGTTGGTGTAAGGTGCAGATACAAGACAGGGTAGAGACTGCCCCGCTCATGAGATCTTACGGTCTAAAGCAGGGCTGGGCAATAAGCAGCCATCTAGCTGCTGTTGAACTACACATACCAGCGTACCCTGCCGCAGTTTTAGCATGCCTTGATACTTGAACTGTGGGAGGGCTTGCTCGGATGTATAGTCCCACAGCTGCTCAAAAGCAGCTTATTGACCACCCCTGATCTAGCGGCTTGTGTCAATAATATTGGGTGCCAGAAACACTTACCTTCACATGACCGTTTAATGCAGAAGCAACTTTCTTGCATTCAGAGTGCATGCTGTTCATATGAACATCAACTGGAGTCAATCCAGGGGGTGGAGATGGGGTATTTTGGCTATAGTTGGGCACCCCAGATAGAAGAAAGCTAGTTAATGTGGCTTGTGCAGCAGATGGCATCATCATATGTGGTATAGCAGAAAACCCTATAGATAAAATAAATACAAAAACATAATAAATAGAGGTCTAAATGTTAAATGATGCATTTATTTTGAATGTTCTTTTAATGTGCACGATGAGACAAATTCTATCCTTGTATAAATAAAACAAATAAACCTATCTGCAGACAATAGTGCTCGCCCAACAATTTTCAACACAAGACTTTATGGTGCTCCATAGGAGTAGTACATACAGAAATGTCACAGCTGTGTAATGTTGGTTAGACCTTAACTAGAATATACAGTATTTCACAAACATTCCTCAATGCTGGCTTTGGGATGCAGGGAACATTTAACACATTGAGAATTGGAAACTCAAATTTAATATAGAAGAATTCAGGGCATGTTATATAGAAACAGGGAAGACAGCGCATTTACTACTAGAACGTTTCGACCACTTAGGATATGTATACATTAATATTGTTTTAAAAAGAAAGTTTTTTTAGTTTTTTTTGGAGTAGAAAAAAAGATTTTCCATTCTGAAAAATAACCTTAACAATACATAAAAGTAGCTTCCATTAGATCAAGAGCGTGGTAATCAACAGGCTGAACTCTACAAAACTTTTTCTTTTTTTCAGAGAAACTAGGATCTCAGACTTTTTTGGCAATTTAATGCTATTTTCCATTCTAAAGAAAATATTGGTCAAAATAATAAATTTCCCAAGACGGATTAGAACTGCAACCGATAATTATGTCTAAAGCCACAGAGGCATATCGAAATGGAAAGTACATAACTTCAGGAATTTGTCAGAAACAACAAAACACAGGTCAATCATTCTACACAAGTCAATCTGCAATTCATTTAGGAGACCATTTGTGGCTTAAACAGAGAAGACTAAAAACAACAAATTTGAACTTTGCCTTGACATATATATATTTTTTTTTTACAAACTTGTTGCCAATTGTCATTAGTCTAAAGGTTTTAGATTTCAAGCAATCTAATATTATGAAGACAAAAAAAACATTGTTTGAATGGAAACCATTGATTAAGGATGTGTTCATTTTCTAGAATTCACAGATCTCATACATTAGGAAATTAGGGAAGTATAAAGAACAGTTTTTTTAGTTTAAAGTTTTTCAGCAATTCAGGATATAATATATATATATATATACATACACACATATTATATATATACATATATATATACATATATATATATATATATATATATATATATATATATACACACATACACACACATATATATATATACACACACACACACACATATATATATATACACACACACACACACACTTTCTCAGTTCTCTAATTTAAAGACCAGTTTCCTCACAATGTAATTTTTTAATTAGGTTAAATTAAATAATATATTTGCAGAATTTATAATTATTATTTTGCCAGGTTTGTGATCCTCTTTCATATTTAGTTTAATTTATTCTTCACTATAACCTGCCATTGTCACAGTTACCTAGGGCATTTGAAAAGAGATTTAGCCTATGACTAAAGGCTATCTAAAAAAGAACATTATTGAAAGATGCAATAAATTCCAAATCATAGGCTGCAAACAAATTGCAATGTAATATTTAATGTTCTACAAAGTAATTTTGCTACAGCTGCCAATTGGTCAATAAAGGCAGTTGCACACCTAAATATCTATTTTTGACAACAATTTGTTTAAAATAGTAAAAGTTTGAATCACCTGGGGCATTGGAGGTATTCGCTAATGAAGCTGCCCATAATGATGGACTAGGTGCAGCAGGACCGGGGCTGTGCAGTGGGCTGACCGTACTGTTAAGGGCATTCAACAGGGTATTTTGTGCTGTAGATGAATTCACTGATAGAGCATTGTGGCCCAGGAGACCTGGAGAAAACACAAAACCGCATTACTGTATCTCATTAAGTTAAAGATATTATAGTGCATGTAAAGATTTGATCTAAACTGCATATAAAACATTGTAACATAACATGCAATAATTTAACACTAGTCATGCATGTATTAAATAAGCAAATTTATGGGTACAGGTTGAGTCTCCCATATTCAAATATGCTGAAATACAGAATATTTTTAGCATGATTGAGATAGTGAAACCTTTGCTTTCTGATGGTTCAATGTACACAAATTTTGTTTAAGACACAAAATTATTAAAATATAGTATTAAATAAACTTCAGGCTGTGTGTATAAGGTGTATATAAAACATAAATGAATTTCATGTATGTACACAAACTTTTTTTCATGCACAAAATTATAAAAAATATTGTATAAAATGACCTGCAGGTTGTGTGTATAAGGTGTATATAACACATAAATGGATTCGGTGTATAGATTTGGGTCCTATTCCCAATATATTTCATTAAGGTGTGCACATATTCCAAACTGCGGTATACTCAAGATATCCAAAATACCTCTGGTCCCAATCATTACCTGTAATTGTTTTTATTGCATAGTTAACATACAACCCCCCCCTGAAAAAAACATCCACCCTTTATTTACTGCTATTATAATAAAAATATGGAGACATAATTATAGACAATTATTAAAATGGACACAAAGCACATTTTCAGGAAAAGTACAAGAAAACACAATTGTAATTAACTATTGTAGTCAAGGGGGCTGCAACTTGCGTTTGCTCAATTACTAAACAAATGTAATTTATTTTTCAGGTGCATGTTTTACATGGATTATTTGTTAGGAGAGATGGGGACAGCTCAAAACCTTTTGTCTGACAAGTTTGGTGCAGACAATGGCCTCTACTACATATTCTGCCGATCTACATTTCCTCCAGATTCTATGGGGTATAAATTTACTAAAGTGCGGGTTTATAGAAGTGGAGATGTTGCCCATAGAAACCAATCTTCAAGAAAGTGTTTGATAAATAAGAAGAATCTGATTGGTTGCTATGGGCAACACCACCACTTCTATAAACCTGCACTTTAGTAAATATACCCCTAATACTAAGCAGACACAATTAACATAACAAAAAATGGGAATCAGTGACTTATTTTCCTTAAACTTAATTTTGTGTGTTTAAAAAAAAAATTCACATATTTAAAAATACACTGAATTACAGTAGTGGGTATCTAAGTGCACCGAATGTGTTTATGCCTCAAAACAACATTGGCGTTATAAGACCAACTTTTCATAACGTATTAGTTAAAATGAGAATAGTGTGCAAAAGAAGATTCCCTGCAAAGAGAAAAAGCCTTCTCTGTTGTGTTCCTCACATGTCTTCTGTGTCACTTATACCCCATTCACACCACATTCCCGGGTCCTACCAGAAATTCCCGGGTCCATCCCGGCTTATTGCCAGGTCGGTAACGACACCGCCATGACATGCCGAGCCCGCACTTGGAGAGGAGATCCATAGGCAAGTCCCAATGTAACATCATGTTAACTTTTATTTTATTAAATACCTTTGAAAACATTTTTTATAATGCACTATACATGACTTACCTAATCCAGTAAGTCCCAAACCTGCTGTCAGGATGTCCAGACCATGGAAGGGCATTGGGCAAGATAAAGTAGATTGGTTTGTAATAGCCACCCCACTGCTGTCAAGTCCAAGAAGGCATTTTCTGGCTTCATACATATTTAAGGCATTTCGTTCCACACTCTTTACAATTACAGACTGCAACAGAAGTGTAAATCACAATTAAAGCTGTAATACCATATAATACATCATTTTAAAGAAAACTTTTTTTGAACCTAATACGCTGAAACATTTGTCATGGGGGTCCTCCTACAACTTATTTCCTTTGCAAATTGTACATCAGTTTCAGCTCTCAAGTATATTCATGAGGAGAGTGTAGTCTGATCTCTAGAACCAGAGTCAGTCTCTTTGGCAGCTTCTTACTGGTGAAGAGGTGAAAGAGGAATAGTGGTGGGTGGGAGTGGATACTGTGACTGTGGTTGCCATGGTAGTCTCATAGCACATGGCAAGCTTTAAATCAATAGTACTGTTCCTTTTATATTAATAGTAAGTTCTATAGTATGTGTCTTCTGTCTTGTGATCGGGTGACTGATGCCATCGCCTGGGGATGATGGTTACACTCTTAAGCCAGTCAAAACACAAAACTCCAGTTTATTTGGTAAAACTAGTTTGTTTTATTAAATAGTAAAAAAAATAAAATATAGCAAAATAAATCCTTGCCTGTCCAGCAGTAACTATCATAAATCTTCTCTATCTGAGTATGAGAGAACCGAGTCTATGCACTAAGCCTTGGATGGAGATAAAGTGAACGTAGATAAGAGAAAAGCCAATCAGCTCCTAACTGCCATGTCACAAGCGGCGTTTCAAATAATGAGTTAGGAGCTGGTTGGCTGGTACTTTATCTACGTACATCTCCATCCAAGGCTTAGTTAATAGACCCCCTAGTCCCTAGCATCCAACTCACAAGCATACAGCAACCATGTACATTTGCCACACTTTTAAAATGTGGTGGTTTCTGTAGGCTTGCAGCCTCATTTCCCAGGTAGTGAGAGCCGCTACTCTGTAATGCTAACCAGTCTGTTGTCTGACTGGAAAGTCAAATGACCCAAAACAGACCTACAGTAATGAAATAAAGCCACCCCTTTCTTTTTCCATTCACTCCAGTATCCTATACTCCAGTTCTTACTTGAACCAGATCTTGTTGGAAAGACATCTTTCAAACCGACAACAATTTTCACATAGATAAACCTGGGACATATATACAATCCCTTTATAACTTCACCAGTGTTTCCATCACAACTATCCATGAGTGAGGTTGGAAAAAAAAAATATATAAAACTAAAGTTTCATGGGATCCCAGCTTTAAATTAGTCCATTGACACAGATTCAAAACTATTGATTAAGAAATCCATGCGAGCACTAGGAGTTTAAGTAGGTTAATAGTTTTCTATGAACCCCAGCAAATCCTAGTTACAGTCTTGCATATGTGGTTGCAGATAATCCACAATCCCTGCTAACCTGTCAATTCTGCTGTGTGGATGTTACACTAGCGCTTGGATATCATCATTTCATTGCACATCAATGGCACAGTAAAGCTATACAGAAGTCAATATGCACATTTGTGTGCAGGGATTGGACCATCATTTTAGAAAAAGTTATATAAATGTTGGTTAACACAAAAATCAGCACCATTTTTGCAAGCTACAGTACATAGGTGTACATCAGCTCTGGGACATTAAAGTCAAAGGGGCGAGTACAAAGTGACCCGCAATGAGTTCTCCAAACACCAGTATGGAGTCAAAAAAGAATTTGTCCCCTCTTCTGAAATAGAAGAGTTTTTGGTTTGCCTCTAGATAAAGTGCATTTTCAACACTAAATTACAATTAGAATCACTCCCTTACACCGCTAATGTTTTTGAGAGAACGCTCTCCCTGGGAGACCATATGTTTGTTGAATGCACTAATAAATACTTCTGAGTACCAGAGAATCCAACTTAGGAACAAAATGAAAGCCAAAATCTAAAGTGTATGAGGTGCTCCTCCAATCAGGATCCAGCTTTCACCCTTCCCTCCCTCGGTATCCAGTGATAGTTAATGAGGCTGTCCAGCAGAGGCCCCTTAGTGATTCAGTAATAGTAGTTGTCCCAGATGAATGAAACTGGCATATATTCCCAGGTGGGTAGTAGTGATGATAGCCGGGAGATCGGTAGCAGACTGCCTTTCATGGATTTTAATACAGGAAACTTACTTTACTTGGCTGTTTTGGCTTTGGTTTAATACTGATGAAGACATCTAGTTGCTCCATGAGTTGAGTAATATATTGTGGTTCCACCTCAATCTCCTCTTTCATGTCAAACATCAGAACAAGTGGGAGACAGCCCTGGTAAAGACGAACAAATATTACCAGTCTGCACAATGTTCAACAAACAGAAATAAATATCAAAAAGTAATTTAAAAAAAAAAAAGAGGGTTTTGTAATAGAACAGTCTAAACCACAATATAAAAGAAGAATCACTGGAAATGCTGCTTTCAAAGCCACGACTCATATCAACATTATTCTTAAAATACGAATAGATGGTAAAGGCAAGATGTGATCAGGTGTTCTTCAACTACAAGTTTCCTGAAGTCTACAGTACACAACTGTAAGTACATTTTCTGTTTTCAGTAGGTGAATTTAACATGTGCTTAATTCTCTTAGAAGAACATAGCAGAAGTCAAAAATACACTGTCCCAGCACACACAGCGATTCAAAACACCACAGAATGTTAAGGTTTAATTTCTATAACATCTGCGAAAGAACAAAGCAGTGTATTAACAAAACAAAACCCATATGCGTTTTCATTATTTTTTTTATTTATTTACTCCAGTGAAAGTAATGGTGTAGAGCAGTGGTTCTCCATTCCAGTACCCTAGTACCAGTGGCGAGTGGGGATCGCCCTTCATAACACACACACCTTCTACAGATTAACACTTTGGATGGCCTCCCTCTCTTCCCGGTGGCCAAGATCTCAGTGATGCTCATAAAGTGAGGTGGTGGAGCAGGCTGAGAGCTCGGCACCGGGGAGCAGAGATAGGCCATCCGAAGTGCTAATTTGGAGGTGGTGTGTGTTGCAGGGTGATCTCCCCCCTCTGTATCCGTCACTGACTATTGCCCAAACAGGTCATGTTTTGCGGATTTCTTTATTCATGCACAGGTGAGTTAATTTGTTGGATTAGTAATTGTCCCACCTGCTTCCACAGACAGAGATCCTCAAAACATGACGTGTGGGGAGTACTTGAGAGTTGAAGTTGAGAACCACTGGTGTAGAGGAAGGGCCGGGTAGGGGAGAGACAGCGCGCTGCTCAGTATGCTATTGGCTGTGTGATGAGCTCCAGTTGTGAGAAGGAAGATTACATTTTAATTGTAGGTTACAGATCTTTACCAATGTGTGGAAATCTCATCCCCTATCAGAATGCACTGATTGGATGAAACAGTAGGATTATGGAGTGTTAATCGTTTTTATCCAAAAATACAAGAGGTGGTGGGAAGGTTGAAATGTGACTGTTCAGAGCAGCACCTGAAAGTGTCTGCAGTATGACCAATACCATGAGAAGTAATACTGCTCAGTGCGCTCATCGTTCAGACCACAAACTACTGCATATATACTTAAAAACAAATAGAATTATGGCTGTATCTGTAATGGGCATAAAGTGTATGGTGCACATGGGCATCTGGGTCTAGGGTGGACCACACTGCAGACCCTTCACCCAAAGACTATACCAGCCGCAGCGCGATTTTCCCAAATATCTGCGCATACACATTTCCATAGACTACTTAGCACGTGCGCCGGTGAGAGAATGGAGGCCCAGCATGGAGACTGCACATGAGCCCCCTCCCCTTTTGAACTGTCCCTGCTTTGAATGGATTCTTAAGTAAATAATAAATTACGGTATTTTGTATTTTTTATTTATAGGGTAAACTAGGCTACGGCATTTTCTGACACAGTGCTATCACTTAGAACTAGCCCATTTACCACCTTACATTTCTACACATGAAGGTATATTGTGTACAAGCATTTGTATTAAATTAAAACAATTACATATTAATATACATACCATGAGATATTGCCTGGCAAGACAAACTGACTCAATGGTGCCTTGGAGGTAGACCGTGGACTTCTTTAGAGGGTTGTTGGGATCCGGGAAGTGGATCTGTGCACCTGTTCGTTGCATAATATGTTTGATGTTACCACCATTGCGGCCCATCATAAAGAGGTGATGCTGAGCAGCAATGTCCAGCTGCGTGCTGACGGGAATGGCATTGGCCAGGCTCCCAGCAAGGTGCTCCAGCAGCAGTGCCGTACCTTCCTATGGAAACAAAGCAAAGGAACAACTGGGTCAGATAAAAGCAGGACGATTGCTAGTAGTGCAAATAATTCACATACTAGGAATTGTGAATAGACCAGCTTCTTTCACATGAGTGTTGGTGCAATCTACAACACTGGAGTCTTCACAACATTTAGACCATCAGGTCCTCTTTGACTATACAGTACACTTCGTGCGAAGGTCAGATAATTGTAAATAACAGTACACAATGGCAAGTTTGTGCAGGCAAAGTATTATACTGTATTTTCAGTTTTCATTGTATGTTGCACAAGAACTTATTTTTGTTTGCGTCAAAGGACAACTCAACCATAAAATGTTAATGTTTATATACTGTCTGATGATTAAAGATATTGCTATTACCATAGCTTATACAATTAAGCACTGCATGACATTTATGCTTGCAGTGACATCATTAGTAATGTTCCTGCTCTGCTCTTTACAAAACAAAACTTCTTTTGCCCAGGTAAGTGATTAAGCAGTGATAAAGGCCCTAACCACCTTATAGTAATGCAAGATACTGTAAGTATAGCAATAAAAAATAACCATCAGAATGTGCACTGCTTCATTTAATTGCAAGACAGAAAAATACCAGCATCCTAAGACGGCCCATACACGGTAAGATTTTTTACATGATGTGCATGTTTTAGATCGATCGCAACGATCAATCGTGCACATCGTGTGTGGGTTGGCATGCTGTACGACAGCGATGCGCGTCCCCGCCGTCATACATCGACATTGTAGATCTTATAGAAAAACCATAAGATCCGCGATCCATCATGCTGTTAAATAGGTAACCGAAGCATCTTGTAAGTTGCATCATTCACCATTCACAACAGCATGCGATGCATCAGGCTGAATTAAAACGTACCGAGGTGTCGTACGTTTTCAAATCGCCCCGTGTATGGGCCGCCTGAGAAAGGTCTGCTTTCACTAAACTGAAAAGAGAACACGATAAAGCACGTTAAATTAAGGCAAATTCCAATTGCCTATTTTGCAACTATAACCCCTTATCTTCTGTGTTTTCACTAGAAGTATATAAGGAACTGTATATAGACCTTAACTTCCCTCAAACTCTTGCCACACAGTGTCCTCAGTCTGCTGCTGTGTTAGTGACACAGCAGATGGGCTGACTGAATACAGAGCACTCACTAAGGCCAGCTATTAGGATAAAACCTGCTATCTCAGTGCATAAAAACAGGAAAAATACAGACAGCACGGATGCTATACTTGCAGAATCATCCAGTTAAGCGGCCCTCCAACCGTTGTTGTACTACACATTCCAGCATGCCTCGCAACAGTTTTAGCATGGTCAAATAGAAAAACTGTGTTAGGGCATGCTGGGATGTGTAGTTCTACACCAGCTGGGGGGCCGCTTATTGCACATCCCTACTTTAGGGTCTATTTCCTGCATTTAACCCTTGAAAAAAACAAACAAAAACAAAAGTGGACTTAACCATAAAATACTACTTGTACACATGTACTTACACATTAAAGGTGTATTTACAATTGTTTACTTTTTTAAAGTTTATAGCAATAATGTCTTGTATAAAGACAGGGGGTGTTTTTCTAATAAATAAAATATACAATTCCATTAAAAAAAGTTGAAGGATTTCATTGCATTCGTAGTGTTGAGAGCCTCAACATCTGTTACATCTTTACATAATTACATAGCAAGAGACCAGGTTGAAGCACTCAGTAAACTATACAGTTTACATAGTATCTGGGATTTTTTTTTCACATATTCCAAAGAACATAACTGCTGTATGTATTTATTGGAAGAGAAGGCATTCGAGCGTTTGTATTATCAACTTAGTTGGGTGAAAATAAATAAATATATTTATAATCCAAAGTGAAAAGTTACTGGATACCTCCCAGCATTGCTTGTGAAGGCTAAATCTGAGCAGGGGGAAAATGAAAGAAGGAATTTTGTTTTAAGTAGGATCTGGAATGTATACAAGGTGCATAGCACAACTGAAAACAACCTTGGACTACATTTCATGAGCATTAAACATTTTCTATACACATACAAACAGTAAAAACATGGTCACGTACAGAAAACATAAATTAGGTATAACTGATGTAACAGTCAGCACCCATTATAGAGTATATAATAAATGCATATAGCTAAAAGATTTCTCTTTATGTAATGGACAAATATCCGAAAATCTCTAGATGAAAAAAAGTCTCTGCTATCAAGATACTGTGGTCTTTGATGTAACTTCTATATAATAAAATTGAATGCTGATAAAATGATGTCACCAAATTGGAATGTACTGTATCATGGTCTAAACTCTGACCCTTCCCACCCGTGTCAGAGATGCACAGTAGAGAGTGAGGGGGAGGTGATAGAGAGGCTGTGGAGGGAGGAGAGGTGGGGAGAAAGTGTTGGAGGAAAGATATAGAATGGGTGAGAGGAGAGAGATGGAGAGAAAGAAGGGGGTGGGGACAGAGAAAAATAATAAATAAAAGCTAGACAACACAAGGAATTATAGCTAGTTTACGTATATAGAGCACGGGAAGTGGATATGATCTTATAGGTTGTCAAGCAGAACAAGTCTTCAAAATTATCACAGTCTGTAAATATCTATTTCTCCTTCATCCACTAGGGGACACTGGAGCTCAAGACAGTGGGTTATAGACGGTGGTAGAGTAAAGCCTGGCACTTTAAATAATTTAGAAGTGTGACTGGCTCCTCCCCCTCTATGCCCCATCAGCCTCAGTTTAGAAATTGTGCCCAAGAGATCTGGTGTATAGTGGGCTTTCTTCAGCCTGTTAGTATTTTATAATCCTTTCTCCAGTGAGGACAGGCAGACTGCAGCAGCCTGCCTGCTACATGGGAGCCACCAGAAAGGGACCGCCACAGCTACTGCTGCCTTTGTCCACCGCTCCTGAGTAGCAGGAGCGGTGGACAAAGACTGGGCTCTGATAGTGGCTATACGCAGCTGTCACACAGGGATGTCCACTCACCCTTCTTCCACCAGTTAGTAGGAGGTGGAGGTGAGCAGGCTTACTTACAGCCAGTATATGGCTGTTAAAGAAGCCCCCCACTAGCCCCGCAGTGAGCACACGCTAAGGGGGTTAGCGGGATCTTTCACCGCGGTAGCTGTTATAACAACAGACAGTGGACCTGGTTCCCTCCTCTACACTCAGAGAGAGAGACAGCTGCATCCCGCGCTCCCATAGCAGGGAGTTTACAGAGCCATACAGCTACTGCTGCACCCTCGCGGAGAAATTGATCCAGCAGTGCTAGTGGAGCACCGCTGTAGTGGAGACAGTAGCGGAGCACCGCTGTAGTGGAGACAGTAGCGGAGCACCGCTGTAGTGGAGACAGTAGCGGAGCACCGCTGTAGTGGAGACAGTAGCGGAGCACCGCTGTAGTGGAGACAGTAGCGGAGCACCGCTGTAGTGGAGACAGTAGCGGAGCACCGCTGTAGTGGAGACAGTAGCGGAGCACCGCTGTAGTGGAGACAGTAGCGGAGCACCGCTGTAGTGGAGACAGTAGCGGAGCACCGCTGTAGTGGAGACAGTAGCGGAGCACCGCTGTAGTGGAGACAGTAGCGGAGCACCGCTGTAGTGGAGACAGTAGCGGAGCACCGCTGTAGTGGAGACAGTAGCGGAGCACCGCTGTAGTGGAGACAGTAGCGGAGCACCTCTGTAGTGGAGACAGTAGCGGAGCACCGCTGTAGTGGAGACAGTAGCGGAGCACCGCTGTAGTGGAGACAGTAGCGGAGCACCGCTGTAGTGGAGACAGTAGCGGAGCACCGCTGTAGTGGAGACAGTAGCGGAGCACCGCTGTAGTGGAGACAGTAGGGGAGCACCGCTCTAGTGGAGACAGTAGGGGAGCACCGCTCTAGTGGAGACAGTAGGGGAGCACCGCTCTAGTGGAGACAGTAGCGGAGCACCGCTGTAGTGGAGACAGTAGCGGAGCACCGCTGTAGTGGAGACAGTAGCGGAGCACCGATGTAGTGAAGACAGTAGTGGAGCACCGATGTAGTGGAGACAGTAGTGGAGCACCACTGTAGTGAGAAGGTGTCATTAAAACACCTCCGTTCTGAGTGGAGCCTCTTTGTTTATGTTTTGCACTGAGAGTATGCCCTTTGTGGTCTCTATGGCGACCAGTGTTTGTGTGGGTGGCCCCTGAGTGTGTTATGACATTGCCCACAGATGTTGCAATTTAGCGGTCATTTCCGCCAAGCCGGTAGTTAAGCGTTGTGGCGATGTGTGTCTGTGCTCACACGTCCAGTGCCTCATGTGTACCTCTGCCTGACGTGGCTAGCACGAAGTCCGCATTAAGCGCTCCGTTATGCTCTAACTAGGTAAGCTCTTTTTGCTCTGGCTGTGCAGTCATGTACCTCATGCTGCAGCACCTTTCTGATAATGTTATCACTCGGCTATCCACATAGACTCAGGCTGCCCAATCCGTTGTAATCTTTTTCACCTTGGTTTTCAAATATGATATCTTTGAAAGCTATTTTGTCCCATCACTATAAACCAATTGCCGCAACTTAGACTGTCGTTATGGCGCATATTCACTGTATGTATCATGCATGATGTGCATCTTGTTTTTTTGTTTATTATTATATGTATATATCTTTTCCGCTCCATTCACGTCTTTTTTGTTTTTCATTTTTAGTGGAGCCTGTTAGACTTTGTCATGATATTGTTTTCAATTTCATCCCCAGGTGCATTGTTTTATATCTTTTTCAAGCATTTATATTGCTTATCACGCCTGCCTTGAGAAAGGTTCTCATGCAGAACAGAAACGTTGATGCTTTAAGTGGCAGATTATAAATGACACCATTTGTGGTGAATTATAAATATGCATTATTCTAAATAAAGGTTGGTGGTTTAAACCTAAGTGGTGAGTCCGGTTTCCGCCCAGCATATTTATATATTGGAACCTCCCCTATATACTACATCTGTGCTTACGTTAGCAGGTATGCTTTTGTATAGAAATTATATCTTATGTGCTCACTTCGGCAGCACATACATCAATTGCGACGCAGTCCTCCCGGAACGGGAGCTCTCCGAACGTGCTGACCATCTCTGTTGCCCAAAATAAGAAGCAGGGACGCCAAGAACTCTAGCGCTGTGCTAACTGAAGGCTTAGCAGTGGCATGGCTTTTCCTATAGCCCTGCTTGCAGAGGGGGTCTTGAGCTGCGGAGCTTCCCTCTGGACAGGTCTTCCTCTCAATATGCTTGCCTCTATCAATAAAGAGTAGCACGCAATTTAGTGAGGCGTTACATGTAATCAGCGAGTTTGTACAGTGCACCCCACATGCACAGTAATTTTACTGTAGCATGGCTCCCTAAGAGTCTGATATTTTCTGAGGGGACTGGGAACGTTTGTTGTTCCTAGGCGAGCGCTCACAATAGCCCGCCATTTTCTGACATTCCCTTAAGCTGGCCACACACTAGACCAACTTACATCCAACCAGCCAACTTGTTGATTGGTTGGAATGAAAATCTGGTAACGGATGGGAGTAAATGATGATCAGCAATTTGCTCCTAAATGCAAGAAAACAGATGAAAATGGTCATTCAGACAAGTTAGTTAAATGTTTGATGTAAACTATTTGTTCAAACAACATGTTTCGTCCATTTTACAGCGTTTGGGAGCAAATTGCTGATTGTCATTTGCTTTCATACCTTAAAAGATTTTCATTCCAACCAATCAACTAGTTGGCTGGTTGGACAGATAATCTTTAGATGTGTGGCCAGCTTTAGTATGGTTAGCATGTTTTGTTACTTACGCCCCAGTGTAGACCCGGCCCTGCGTTACCCCGGACGTGGGCCTCGGCGCCCCTCCCCGTGACCCCTGAGCTAATCATGCTTCAAGCTTTAGACTAAAGCTATTATGGCCTAGTGGACTAATCATAGAGCACACTATCATAGCTCACTTTTAAGGGGCAGTACTTCTCCCATAAGTGGTGGATTATGTTACACGCTTCTGCAACACAATGTGTAGATGGATAATATAATATATTATATATATATATATTTCCTCACTCACTGACAACCAGTGACAACCAGGTAGTCTACGGACACACATGAACAGACCAGTTTTGTTTGATCTCGAAAGCTAAGCGGGGTCAGGCCTGGTTAGTACTTGGCTGGACAGCCGCCTGGGATTACCAGGAGCTGTAGGCTATGCATAGGTTCATATATATTTAAATCTTGGGTGCTTGCTTCGGCAGCATGTACACTCATGTTTTTAAGCTGGATTTTAAATGTCCTGCGTACAATAGCTTAGGTGGCTCTATAGACTAGAAGGGATGCAGTCGGGATGCCGACGGTGTAAATGCCGACCGTCGGCATACCGACTGTCTATTCCCGGCAAGTGTCTAATGACCGGCGTCGAAATCCTGATGCCTGTCATTAGACTTACGCCGGGGGCCCGACACCCGACTTACCGATCGAAGTGGGGGAAAGGGTTAGGTTAGGGGGCTCCCGGGGGGGACTTAGGGTTAGGCACCCCCCCAGTAGGTTAGGGTTAGGCTAGTAGGCTAGGGGAAGAGGGGGTTAGAGTTAGGCACCTCTCCGGGAGACTTTGGGTTAGGCAGCAGGGTGGGGGGGTTTATGTTTAGGCACTTGGGGGGGAGGTTAGGATTAGGTTAGTAAATAGATAAAATACTCACCTGTCGGAATCTTCACTGCCGGGCTTGCGCTGTCCATGCGGCCGGCGGTAAATCATACGGATTCCATTTTAAATATCCACTGCAGATAAATTGGTGTTTTGGAACAGTCAGCCACGATACGGCTATTATAAGGCTCCATTTGAAATCAGGCATGCAGCTGTATGCTAAATCCCCTTATTTGCTAAATCTCCAGACAAACTATATTAAACCCATTAAAAATAAATATTTTAGATTTTTAATTTGGGTGGGGGAAAAAGTTCCACTGCATCAGCAGTTCAGCATGACATAGCATTTAGCATCTTATGAATGCCAGGAGATTGATTTCATTAAAACGCTGATGCCTTATGTAACTTCTAAGCATTAGGGTTGGAACAGGGCCATACATCCGTACGAGAGACAAATATGAACTCTCTCTATACCTTTCTGAAATTCTTCTTTCAGGATGAGCTGTTTCACAGCTGGGAAAACATAACCGTGATTGCAAAACGAACCTGGCCGCTGACAGAGGGCCGATCTGTAATACGTCCTTGGTGTATCGTTTTCTGAAATTGTGTAGCAGAAAATTACCTTAACAGCGCTGGTGTTATTCTGGGAACCTCTTACGATAACAGTGGCACCATACACTCTGGAGCGCTGTTTGAAGGAGACAGTTATGTTGTAGGTTTGGGAGATGTGCTGGATTGTGGGAGAGTTTGGATCTGGGACGGGTTGCAAAATACCAGCTATGGGCAACTCAAACATCAAAACCAAAGGCAGCAGCTCCTGCAGGAAAACCAGACACCGTTATTACTGCAAATGTAGTATAAGTTCCTACATTATTATATATCTTAAATAAAATAAAATTATAAAATGAGCGGTCACAGATTCAAGGTCATGAAAATGTTACACTACAGTAGATTTTTCACCATAAAGAGCTTAGAAAGGGGTACTGCAAATGGAGGGTGCCATCTTGATGAATTTGCTAAATAAATGCATTGCATCAATAAAGATGGTCATCACCTACAGACAGCCCTATCAATACAGGTCCCGATGTCACGTTCTACATCTATGTAATTTTTCTGTACTGGTTTTAATACAAAATAAATAGTAATAACAATTGCGCAATAAACCAGTAATCTGCAGCAATTAGAACCATACAAGAGTGAACATCAATGCTCCTACATTCACAGAAAATAAAATAAAATGGATACAATTGCGCTGATGACTGGAAAGATGTAAACAATTTTATTTAATTAAAATTCACAATTTAACATGAAATAAAGTGTCACAGTGCATCATTTCATATAAATAAATATAAAGTGCAAAAGGTTGGAGATTAAACCAATATTCCTAATATCATATCATGAGGGAATGATGTCATGAAAAATGAGATGAAATCACCCAGTTGTCATATTACAGGATGAAAAAAAGACATACCATATGGGAATGATAGTGTGTGAGAAAATAGGTTTTAAAGGCATCCAATTAGGCCATTCATCAACACACCATCAAACTTAGCCCAACAATGAGTCCTTTTGAAGTCCAGGTACCACAGCAAGGCATGTACTGGTTTTAAGCTAATAAAATGATCTGCACTCAGTTTAGCAGAAACAATGCTTTACAGTAAAACTTAAGAATATTTCATTATTATATATACGGTGTAATGATAAAGGTAGTAACAAAAACCCTACAGATGTGTCTTCATACATCTAGCCTCAATACACCACGCAGCTCGACTTGCCTGGTGCGAGAGAGCCGCCATGTCACGGGCTACTCTGCTTTCATCAGGCGTATTTTTTTCCCGAAAATGCGCCCAAGTCACAATGCGACTAGGACGCACCAGCAGACTGTGCTGAGTAACTTCATATGCGACACTTGTATATCTGTATGCACCTGAGTCTGTTTATGAAGCACAATGGAACTTCGAATTAAAAAAACTGCGGGCGCTACATTGTAGAACTTTGTATACCGATTTACAAACTCAGACACACACAGATATAAAAGTGTCACAGATCAAATTAATCAGCAGTGTCTGCTGGTGTGTCCTAGTCACATCGCATTGCAACTTAGATGCATTTTCTGCAAAAACAGATGCAAAACAGACACCCATCACTAGCAGAGTCCCACTGGACCTGGGGCGCGAGGAGGAGCTTTTACGTGACTACAGCAAATATATGTAAGGACACATCAGTACATATATTTTTAAAATGAGTTCTTGATGACTGAAGCATTAACAAACAGATTTTAAATATATAAGTGTGTTTACCAAGTTGTTGGAACTAAAATGATGACATTGCAAATAGGGCTAGACCATGAGGTCAGCAGTTTATGACCTTGGGAAAAAAAATTTTTCCCTGATGTCAAAAATATCATTACTTACAATGACGTGTGTACAAAAGTTATTTTGTGGAAAAAAAAACACATGGAGAGAAGTAATACAAACTTGCAAAAATCAAAAAGAAAAAAGTATATATTTTATACATATTTCCATCTCATAAAGCAGGCTTTCAAAAACATTTTTGTTCTCAACGATTTTGTTGACTAGTAACTGAAAGTGGTGCGCTGCGCAAGACATGGCCAAGGAATTTTACATGGGACATGCTGTAAATGCCAGCTCCAAAGTAAATAATCTTTCAGTACTTCTGCCTGCGTGTATACTTTAGTATTCATCAGCCGATCAGTAATAAATGATGAATGGAATAGCTGCATGCCGAAAGGTGGTAGATTGGGCTATAAAAATCATAAAATGTTTAAAAAGACTGATGAGCGGAAAACCACAAAGCAATGAAGAAAACCTGAAATATGTCACTGAAGAATCCAAACCATTTAATAGGAGTTTTTCCAAAACAGCACAATGGTATTCATCCAAGAAAAAAAAAAAAGTCTAATCAGATGTTACAGGGCATCTGTTCCTAGAACAAGCAACAACTGAATATCAGACTGATGAAGAACTTAACGGTAAACAGGAAAACAAAGAAAAACATAACTATTCTAAAAATTTACAAAATTATCAGTGCAAATAACCAAAGCCTAACAATGAATCGGAAATGTCTGCTACAGGGATTCATGGCAAAACACTTATTTATACTTACTCTTATTCGTACTCTGGCCGCTTCCACTCCTGCGGGTTGTCCTGCAATTGATACCTGCAAGAACAGACCATTCTATTACTATTGGCTAAAGACAAAATTGTGTGTTTGTGTCGCACAGAACTTCGACTAAGCTCCACTGAGGCAGGGACTGAGCAGAGTACAAACATTCTCTGCACTGTGTAATATGCTAGACCTATATCAATCTTACCTAATTTTTATAGACATCATCTTTGATTAGAGTAGCCAGAGTGGAAGGTCCAGATGGGAGGCATATTGGGCATGGTGCATTGTATTGAGTCCTCACCCATCACTGTACAATGCCAGTGTTCACTACAAAGCTTCATTCGGCAAGTGGCCAGGATCTGAGACTGTTGGTATACTCTCTCCTGGGAGAGGCCCTATTATATGGGAGTTTCTCGGACACTGTTGGAGAGTAGACAAGTATGCCCTATATACATAATGCATGATAATAAAATAAATACTTCACCAACACTATCTGCCAACCAAACAATGAACAATTTAATTTGACGTATTTTCACCAAACCTTTCCCTAAGCATTTTACCTCCTGCAGATTTAATCAACACATAAGTCCATATTCTAATATACAGTCAAATATACAGTAAATGTTGCCAACACCTGACTGCCTTAAGATCTCTACAATGTCTAGTTCATCTTTCATGTCTCTTATCACCTCTCCTCGTCCCGACCAGACCAGACCACTGATGTGACTGCTATTTCTCTGCAGACGGCTGCTTTTTATTGGTGACTGCTGTCTTACAATAGCTACAAACACTTTCTGGCACTAGCAGCTACAATTACTATTCAGTTGTCTTATGTACAATTTGTTCTGAACACCTTTTAGAGTGTAAGCTGGACAGGTCCATCATTACCTCCTGTCTATTGTGGGATGTAGTTACCATACTGGCATAGGAATGTCAACAGCAGGGATTCCCGATGCCAGAATCCTGAATGCCGGCATCCCTACAGTAAGTATTCAGGTTAGTGGGAGTCTAGGTAGTGCGGAGGGTGGTGTTAGGGTTAGGCTGCGTGGGGGGAGGGGGAAAGGGGATACCAGGGCCGGCTCTAGGGGTGTTCGATCCATAGAGGGCGCACCCCTCCCCACTGTTCCACCCGTGGGCCGATGTGGACCGCGGGTGGTTAAATCATGACCTGCGGCGGTGCCAGACCCTGGAGTCTGAATGGATGCTAGAGAGGGCTGGGGGAAGACCAGCTGGTGAGGCTCCCTCCAGCCTGACGTTATTTGGAGGCGCGACATGCGGGTACGCCTCCAAATAACGTCACGTAGGGGGCGTGGCCACACACCCATTTTCAGTTGCGCACAACTTCGCCACGCGCGATGTTCAGGTGCACTGTAGAGAGCTGGCACAGGGTGCTCCGACCCCTGGAGCAAGCCCTGGGTGATACGGTTAGGACACTTACCTGGTTGGGTCAGGATTCTGACTGTCGGGATGTATAATTTTACATACAGCATGTAATCCCAATCCTGCTCTTTTTCTATTATAGATTTAACATGAAACTATTAGCACATACAGTGTGCCGGACGTCAAATAGAACAATTAATTTATTTAGTGTCTCAGGAACTCTGATAGACCTATCACATTTTTTGGGGAGAGAGAGAAAGAGAGAGAGAGAGACCACCTCTGTTACTTTGAGAGCTGACTAATGAGAACAAACAGTAAAGAGACCACACCTTAGTCTGGGAAATCCCTATTTTACTCATGGGAAAAATTCATCTTCCTATTTTCTTAAATTGTTATATAAAAGTTATTGTGTCTACAATCAGTGGGAACTTTTCTATTTTATGTAATAACATGTTCAGCTTAGAGGAGAAAAAAATGAAACCACCATTATCCGAATAACACACAAACCTAAAAACGGTCTCAAGCCGTGCGCTACAACTATTAATCTGTGGTTAAGCATTCATGCTACAAATGTCTGTGGGTTTGAGGCATGTTAAACTACAGTAAGACCAGAAGAATACTGGCAAGGATGAGTAAAGTTTATAGAACAAAATCATGAAAGCTAATGATTCACCACAATTGTAGTAAATAAAAGCGTGACAGTTTACTTAATGGTTACCTACTTGAACATAGTATCACATAAAACTAATACTAGGTAAAATGGGCATTATAATCCCTGCAATATTAACAGCGGTAAACTGGTAAAGTACGTTCTACAGCCGCTTTCCATACTTTATAATAGCAGTGCTCTCCCCAGAATTTTATTTATGCCGAGTAGCATATGAGGTAGCCGGGGAAAGAGAGATGGGGTGGGGTGTTGGAACGCAGACCGAACCCTATCACAGCAGGTGAGCAGCAGCCTACCATGCTTCTTCACACCTCCAAAAAGAGGAGGCTGTGAGGCTGCAACGCTTGCCTCTAGTGCAGGATGGGCCGGTGTCCAGATGGAGGGGGTGGCCAGGATCCTCCTTACGTCGGGGGTGACTGACACGGTGGGTCGGTGTCAAGTGGGGAGGGGGGCAGGGCTGCTCCGAGCTACACTGTGACGTGGCCAATAAGTCACGCTGCGTTGACAGTTCTATATAAAACGCCTGTGTCACATTCCTGGATGGCAGGGAAAGTTTGCTGGGTGAACTGCTCGAGAAATATAGCGCGGGGAGAACAATGATAAACAAAATGCTTCTTTGTTATGGCATTAATGTCAGCATTGCTAATACCATTTATAAAGCTATGGTTATAACAAATAAATGAAAGTTTGTCACGAAAATAAAAGCTTCACTTTAATATATAGCAAGATAACAATAAACTGCCTAAAAGTTTAATCAACTCAAAATCCTTCTTAACAGGAGACATCAGGCCAAATGTAATGGGGTGAGTTCAGAAAATCTGAGCATTTAGCAGTAAACTCTCACATTGGTCGAGGTTTATCTTCAAAATGTGAAAATATTTGGATGAGAGTTTGAATCGTGAGTTTTTTGAGCCTAAAAACATGCGAGTTTGCTCTGTTGCTTTGTTCTCAGACTCTATTACATTGGTCGAGTTTAAAAAGTGAGAGAGTTTACGGCTAAACTCTTACCCTAACACATTTTGCCCATTGTCTTTATAAAACTAAAGAGGGTGCATTATTCTTCACATTTTGCTCTACAATCATACATTTTGGGTGCTTCTAATTTGTACATTTCATATTAAGGTCTAGTGATGCCGGGAATGAAGACACGGGTGTCAGGAGAGTAGCCATCACCTTCACACATGTATTACAGTAGGTCTATGGCCTAATTAACAAAAGTGCTTTTTCTGATAAAGTATTTGTCTGATAACGGTTCCTATGATTACGGACATTCAATACCTTCATAGGCCAACAGTCAATTTACCCAGTACTAGATTTTGGGGTCTATTTACTAAGCAGTGTTAGGAGACAGAGTGAAAAGTGATCAGAAAGTGATAAGTGCCAGCCAATCAGCTCCCAACTATCATCTCACAGGCTGTGTTTGAAAAATGACAGTTGGGAGCTGATTGGCTGGCACCTTATCACTAACTTATAACTTTTCACTCTGTCTCCTAACACTGCTTAGTAAATAGACCCCTCAATCTTTAAAATATGAATGACTGGAGAGGTCTGGCACCTCTATATGAAGCCACTATTATCCTAGCCCACAGTGGCTGTCATAAGTACCTGGTTACTCTTCTCTGTCTGATTATTCCTGTTGGAGTCTGGGAAATGAATGTGGCAGCCGGTTTCCTCCATCACTTTCTTGATGTTATTGCCTCCTTTACCAATAACATGTGAGTGCTCTGTGTGGGAGACATCCATCTTTAATGTGACCCGGTTACTCTAGAAGAAATAAGCAGCATACTGAATATCCAGAAGAAAAATATGTTACATACTAACCTCTATGGACATTTCCAAGTAAAACACTCATATAATCTAACTTATGTATTCATTTAAAGGAAAGATTTATATACACGCAGCGTTACATTTATATTCCAAAGTGAAACGCTCCAATTGGATTGGATTATTGTGGGAACCACTGAAGTATATTGTGTATACAGTAAAGAGGACAAGAATAAAAGTAGCAAATGTCTAAAACATCACAGAAATGCAAACTGTAAGAGATCGTTTTTACTCTCTCCCAAACTGATGAAAAGTATAAATGTGTCCTCGCACGTCTTTGCTGCAGTCGTACCAAACAGCCCATTCTCAGCACGCCAGGTCCTGTGAAATTCTGCTAGAGCCGGGCATCTTTTTGCTGAATGTGTGTCTAAAGGTGCATACACACGTAAAGATTTTGTAACCATCGATTTTCTGTCAGATTTTCCCTTGAGAGAGTGAACGATTTTTTGAAGTGTAATGAACGATATTTACAACGATGAACGAAAAATGTTCTTTCCCTTAATGAAAATCGTTACGTTGGACTGTATGAAATGGACGATGAACTACAAACGGGAGCGCGCTTGAACGATTATAGTTCATAGTTATAACTCAGAAACTGAACGATTTTTTGAACGATAACGACAAATCGTTCAAAAAATCGTTACGTGTGTATGCACATTAAGTTGTAATGCAATGTGACTAGGAAGCACCAGGAGACTGTGCTGATTAATTTGATTTGTGACACTTGTATATCTGTGTGTGACAGTCTCTCAATCAGCATGCGAAGTGCTACAATACAGCTTTTTTCCACGCCAAGTTCCGTTTACAGACTCAGGCGCACAGAGACATATACAATTGTTGCATATCACATTAATCAGCGCAGTGTCCTGGTGCGTTCTAGATGCATCGAGTAGTGACAGGCATATTCTCAGCAAAAAGTTGCAAGGGACCTGACTGCTCACTCACGATAGGCATGGCGCTGCGTGGTGTATTGAGGATAGATGTAGGGCGAAACATTTGTACACTAAAACAGGAAACCATACGTAGAGCAGGTTCTATTTGCTATACATGTTTTACAAATAAACAGACAACTTCGAGTAATGGTCACACAGTAAAGGTAAGTATAAACTAACCTAACGAACCCCTATCCCTCCCCTTAGGGGTGCCTAAACCTAACCTCCCCCCAGGGGTGCATAACCCTAACCCACACTTCCCCTAGCCTAACCCTAACCCTCCCGGGGAGGGTGCCTAACCCTAAGTTCCCCCCCCCCCCCCGGGAGCCCCTACCTAACCCTCCCACCCCTGCGGCTGTCCGCGCCCGGCTTACCTTCGATCGGGAAGCCGGGCTCCCGGCATAGGTAAAATGACAGGCGTCGGGATTTCAACACCTGCCATTAGACCCTTGCCGGGATTACACAGTCGGGATGCCGACAGTCGGCATTTAGACCGTCGGCATCCTGACTGCATACCCTGGACACATCTGAGCAGCCCCAGGGATCTGGCTAGGGGGAGGGACAATTTCCAATTTTTAACATGTGAAATAAGGAAAAGTGTTATATCATGTACATTTATCATCCTTTGTGGCAAGTGCACCAATTATCCCACAAGAATTGTATCAAGAACCATCTGTATAATCCAAAGCTTATAGTACATCTGACCAAATGATTCCAGACATATCTGATTTTGGATAACTGTTGCTCCCTTTATAAGTGTCTAAATATTGGCTCAAAAATGGGTAAAAAATAAAAAAAGAGAAACAAGCAAATATCGTACGTGTTTATCAAAGATACACTTGGAAGAGAAATTGCAAAATGCTGCACAGAACAAAATAAGCAATCATGCCAACTTCCAAGCGAAATATTCCCTGAATTCCCCGGATGTATGTTACCCAGTCAGCATGCAATGGTTGGCAGGTGCCTTGCATTAGAGAATGCTGGACAAGGATCCTGGCAGTGCCTCCATTGTCATTACTCATCAGCACAAATAGGATGATAATAAAAATATTTCAAGTGCATATTTACACAGGCTCACATCACCACCATGTCCATATCTCCGTTGACAGAGAGCAACAGTATATATGCAGCGACACCCAAGTATATAGAAAATCTTAACAAAACATGGGTCACTGCTTAAAAAGAGGAGCAGAATATATCCAGCACTACAGACAAACTGCTGTTACCTATGACAAGTTTAGTAATAATACTCATTTTTTCTTTTGTTAAATAATGTCTGCGTGGACCATTAAAAAAGCTATTTTTTTTAAACGTATGCGTTCTATATTACATTTATAAATTACTTTAAATGAATTTACCTTCGTATCCAAAACAGACATGATCCTTTCCTTGGCTTCCTTCACATTATCTTTTTTGCCAGATACTTTAATGTGTGGATCTGCAATATGAAGAGCAATAAAAAAAAAACACACATTAAGGAATAATCATTATTACTGCTGGATCGGTGACTGCACAGAACTCCATAAACAGACATATGACACTACGGGGGGGGGGGGGGAATTCAATTGTTTTGGGCACCACGATAATTAACCGGCATCCTTCGGAGCAATTCAATTGTTTTGGGCGCCCATTAATTATCATGCTTGTTGCGACCAAATAGACAGGATTTAGCCACGTATAGCAGCTAAGCCAGTCTAAAGTCTTGGATAGGGCACCCAAACCTAACCACAGAATTTTTGCAGATTGCTGCTCGCCACCTCAGGAGGGCACAAGCAGAAATGCCAGCGTCTCTCGCTCCAACAATTAAATTGCTCTGTCGAGCGCCCATCACTGAAAGCTGCTAACGCAAACAATTGAATTGACCCCCCCCAATATCTGTTATATTTATACATACACACCCATAGAAAAAATAGCACTCACTTTAGAAAAAATCCACCACTGAGTTAATGTTCAGTGAACAAAGTACATTATACTGGTCATGTGCGGTACTTAGCTAGAAGCAGCTAGACCGTAAGTGTCACCATAATCTGGTCCAGACATATACATTATATTATATATATATATATATATATATATATATATATATATACACATACACACACAAACACACACAGTACCAGTCAAAAGTTTGGACACACCTTCTCAATCAATGTTTTTTGTTTATTTAAATTATTTTCAACACAGTAGATCACAACTATGAAAGAACACATATGGAATTATATTGTAAATGAAAAAGTGTTAAACAAATCAAAATGTTTTATATTTTAGATTCCTCAAAGTAGCCCCTTTTTACTTGGATGACAGCTTTGCACACTCTTGGCATTCTCTCAATCAGCTTCATGAGGTAGTCTCCTGGAATGGTTTTCCAATAGTCTTGAAGGAGTTTCCAGAGGTGCTGAGCACTTGTTGGCTGCTTTTCCTTCACTCTGCGGTCCAACTCATCCCAAACCAGCTCAATTGGGTTTAGGTCGGGTGATTGTGGAGGCCAGGTCATCTGACACAGCACTCCATCACTTTCCTTCTTGGTCAAGTAGCCCTTACATAGCCTGGAGGTATTTGTCTTGTTGAAAAACAAATGATGGTCCCAGTAAGCGCAAACCAGATGGGATGGCATGGTGCTGCAGAATGCTGTGGTAGCCATGCTGGTTAAGTGTGCCTTGAATTTTGAATAAATCACCAACAGTGTCACCAGCAAAGCACCCCCACACCATCACACCTCCTCCTCCATACTTCACAGTGGGAACCACACATGCAGAAACCATCCGCTCACCTTCTCTGCGTCTCACGGCACCAAAAATCTCAAATTTGGACTCATCAGACCAAAGTACAGATTTCCACTGGTCTAATGTCCATTCCTTGTGTTTCTTGGCCTAAACAATTCTTTTCTTCTTCTTGTTCATCTCAGTAGTGGCTTCTTCGTAGCAATATGACCATGAGGGCCTGATTCATACAGTCTCCTGTGAATAGTTGATGTTGAGATTTGTCTGCTACTTGAACTCTGAAGACTTTATGTGGTCTCTAATCTGAGGTGCTGTTAAGTAGCGGTTTCTGCGGCTGGTAACTCTAATGAACTTATCCTCTGCAGCAGAGGTAACTCTTGGTGTTCCCTTCCTGGGGCGGTCCTCATGAGAGCCAGTTTCATCATAGTGTTTGATGGTTTTTGCAACTGCATGTGAGGATACATTCAAAGTTCTTGAAATTTTCCATATCGACTGACCTTCAGGTCTTAAAGTAATGATGGACTGTCATTTCTCTTTACTGAGTTGAGTGGTTGGTGCCATAATATGGATTACAACAGTAGTCAAAAATAGTGGTGTCCACTGTGTGCTAACCCTACCTCTGCACAACACAACTGATGATCTCAAACACATTAAGAAGGCAAGTAATTCCACAGATTGACTCTTGACAAGGCACACCTGTCAATTCAAAACCATTCCAGGAGGACTACCTCATGAAGCTGTCTGAGAGAATGCCAAGAGTGTGCAAAGCTAGCAAAGCAAAAGGGTGCTACTTTGCGGAATCCAAAATATAAAACATTTTTATTTGTTTAACATATGGGTTCTTTCATAGTTTTGATGGCCACAGTAGTAGTCTACTATGTTGAAAATAATTTAAATAAACAAAAACCATTCAATGAGAAAGTATGTTCAAACTTTTGACTGGAACTATATATATATATATATATATATATATATATATATATATATATATATATATATATATATATATATATATATATATATATATATATATATATATAGTTTTAAAATCCTATTCTTTAAGTTTATCAGGTAACAATAAATCCAGTGTTTTGCATGTTCAACCACTAATTATTTCTTAATTTAAACAAAGTAGAATACACCAAAACAGTTATCAAGTCGACTACTTGTTTTACATTGGAAAACCGAAAAACAGAGGAAGGTGGGCAAAATCAGTACTGGCAATGTGAAAAGAATTCTGAGAAGACTTAAAATGATTAAAATAAATTAGTTCTGCATACCAGCTTCAACGGCACAGTGCGGAGCCATTAAAAGGCATAAAATGTTATAGGCCGGGATGAAGCCTCCCTTTTTAAGACATTCAGTTCTGCTAATGAAAAGCAGAAGTAGATTTTTAGATGGCAAGAATTTATAAAATGAATTATTCATAACATCGGCTTAAAACGCAGGTTTTAAAATTCCTTTGTGTATTCTTTATGTATCTGGCGATTTTAAGTAAGTTAGTCTAGTATGTATTGGGAACGTGTACAAAGGGACAAGCTATTTCCACTTGAGTTTCAAGCTCTAGGATTGTGTTTGCCAGGCGACGCTTACAAGAATGTATAGACATTTCGCACATGCCGGCAAAAATTCAAAGGCTTGGTTAAAGGTAAATCACTTAAAATGTCAAAACACAAGAAATATTTATAAATGCTTAGAAACTTCATGAAGGCTCTACTTCAAGGAATTTATTTGGCATGCTTAATGTCATGTATCATGTACATTCTTAACCAACAGTAGTATATCTTTGGAAAATGGGTAGGTTTCAGTTTTGAAATTTCCCATAGCTAAAGACAACCAAGCATAAAGCAGGTATTTAGACAGGAAACACCAAGAACATGGTTGGGGGAAAATTAATAAAGATATTTATCCATATTTAATTTTATTTATATACAAGTCAGGAGAATTTTCTCTAAATGTTTGGAGCCCGAGCCACAAAGTTAGTTGCCAGCAATTCTGTAAATCATTTTTCGAGCTGTTCGGAAATATTAGTTGCAGGACTATTCAAATTGGCAGGTTCACAGATATACAACATGACTAAAAATATACGGACACACCTTGTCATTTGTGTGTTTCCATTTCAGCCAATTCATTGTTACATTGCATATAACTAAGAATTCAGACATGCAATCTCCATAACTAAACATTAGCAGAAGGAATGGGTTTGAAATACCAAATCCCAAAGCCAGAAGTTTGAACGCTGAAGATCCCGACAGGGGTGGTAAGTATACTATCCCTACCCCTCTCTCCCCCCTTAACTTTATCCTCTCCCCCTCCCAGTGCTTATCCCTGACCCCTCCCTTACCACACCCTAAACCAAACCTTTGCGGGTGGGGGGGTGTGCCTAACCCTACTCTCCCCCCGGGGATGCCTAAATCTAACCCCTCCATCCCCGAAGAAAGGTGCGCTACGTACCAGGGTCCGGACGTACGGGATTTCGGTGTTCGGGATGCGAACGACGCTATCACTATCTCCTTCGGGATATCGCCGTTGGCATTTTGCTGGGTGCCGGGGTTCCGGCGTCAGTATTTTCACCGGCAATTTAACTACATTCCTTAGCAGTACAATGGGTTGTACTGAAGAGCTCTGTGACTTTCAACATGGCACTATCATAGGATGCCAGTTTTCAAAAAATCAGTTGGACACATTTTGGCACTGCTAGAGCTGCTCCTGTCAACTGTGTTGTTATTTTGAAGTGAAAATGTACAGGAGCAACATCAGATCAGCACAAGAGCTGCTCATCAGGAGCTTTGTGGATTGGACACCCATGGCCGAGCAACCGCCCACAACATTCAGATCACCATGTGCAATGGCAAACATTGGATGGAGTGGTGTAACATAGGGGAGAAGGACTAAGCATGGAGATAGACAAAGTGGATGGAGATAAAGTACCAACCAATCAGCTCCCGTCACTTTACAGGCTGTTTGAAAAATTACAGTTAGGAGCTGATTGGCTGGTACTTTAGATTTATTTTATCACTCTCCAAGGCTTAGTACATCTGGCCCAGGTCTCTGGTGTGCAGTAAGGCGTTATTTGGAATGATAAATCATCTGGCAGCCTGATGGATAAAACTGAGTTTGTGTCGGATGCCAGAATAACTCTTCCTGGCCAAATGGGTATTGCTAACATTACAGGCAAATAAATGAAACTCAGGACACTAACATATATCAGCCACGCAGATCAGATATCAGAAAGGTATTCAGTTTAGGATTAAGGCAGACACTTCTGAGGCTAAAGGTGTCCATCCATATTCTAGTTTGGCTCAAAACCCCAATAACAATAAAGCAAAAAAAAGACAGACATTTTAAGTATTAAGCAGCCCGACTTTACATGAAATAAAACTAAAAAACAAAAAGGAAGTATACACATTGGTAACATAGATCATACTGAAAACACCTTAGCAAATGAAGGCTACGGCAAGCCTAAAAGGAGTCTGAAAACCAGAGTAAGGCCATGGCTAAGCCAGGAGTTGCCAGCTCTTGCAATATATTGCACAAACAAAAAGTAGTTTGGCAACTAGTAGTATCATCGACACAAATGTAAGAGTAGACATAACACACATGGCGAGCAAAGAACACTGAAAACGCAACAGAAGCTGCACTAATTTTAACCGCTAAGGGAGCCCATCTTCTCAATTAGCCAGCACTGAATATATTGGTCATGAATTAAAAAAGCTGCTCAAATTGCACAGCAAACGAACAATAAAGTTGCACAAATAAAGCTCCCGACTGCTAATTCTCATGTCAGTCATATACAGTAATATACCTTGTATCTGGACGTCAAGTACATTTAAGTACTATTATATAACAATTATCCAATATCTACTGTAAGTCAGAGCATAAATTATATCACTGGTTCATTGCGTCACTTTGAAAAAAACAGGATTTTGGTACTTACCGATAAATCCCTTTCTCCGATTCCACAGGTGACACTGGAGTCTCAGAACAGTGGGGTATAGAAGTGTGTTAACCGCAAGTTAGCACTTTAAGAATTTAGAATAGCAGCTAGCTCCTCCCCCTCTATACCCCCCTACAGGTCAGTCCTAGTAAACTGTGCCCGAGGAGAGCTGGAAATACATAAGTGCAGAGGAGAAGAGAAGCTGGAAGGCAATGAAGAAAAACAAACAGTCCTAACCTGAAAGGACCAACAACCCTGGCAGGAAGACCAGCGCAGGATGGGCGTCCAGTGTCCCCTGTGGAATCGGAGAAAGGGATTTATCGGTAAGTACCAAAATCCTTTTTTCACCTTCATCCACTAGGGGACACAGGAGTCTCAGTACAGTGGGGACGTCCCAGAGGTCTCATCCCGGGCCGGAGAGCGCTGAGAACCCTGCAAAACAGCACAGCCATACTGCGAGGCAGAGAAAGTGTTAAAACGATAAAACTTGACAAATGTATGTCGGCCCGACCAAGTGGCCAACCGACAAAGCTGAGCCATAGAAACCCCGCAGACAGCCGCCCACGAGGGGCCTACCGAGCGCGTGGAATGCGCTGTAATGGAAACAGGTGGCTGTTTATCGGAGGTCAGATAGGCGTGTCTGATGGTCAGACGAATCCAGCGTGCAATAGTCTGCTTTGAGGCCGGTCAACCAGGACGAGCAATGCCATACCGAACAAAAAGAGAATCTGCCTTACGGAGAGATGCTGTCCTGTCAACATAGATTTTAAGAGCTCTAACCACGTCTAAGGATCTGGGGACCGGGGAATTTTCTTTGAACACTGGAACCACAATGGGTTGGTTAATGTGAAATGCTGACACCACCTTAGGGAGGAACGAAATCTGCGTACGAAGCTCAGACCTGTCCTCATGGATAACTAAGTAAAGAGGACGACAGGAGAGAGCCCCTAGCTCCGACACACGCCTAGCAGAAGCTAGGGCTTAAAGAAGAACCAACTTCCAAGATAAATACTTTAAATTGCAGGCACAGATATATATATATCTGTGCCTGCAATTAGTCTCATCAGGTAGCACCTCCTATTATATATATTTAGGGTGTGCAGTCCAGGAACCTTTCCTATATACTCCATTTAATGTGCTTTATTGCACACCTGAGGGAAAGGAGACGCCCTCAGCCCGGATTAGCACCCCTTCCTTATTGGGTTTAAAGCATGGAGTCTGGTAATGTATATGCACACTAGTATTAGGCACAATTCTAGGTAAGTTCTACAAGTTATATACTGTAGTGCAACTTTGGTTCATTTTTGGGGCGTGGGTCCCCCTGGATTGCTTTGGTTTATCTGTCTCAAGGCACCGCATTATAACACATTTTTACCCTTCACTGTTTGTTTATTACACATGTACTTCACTTTTTTTATTTTCATTCTCTATATGCAGCTGTGGCTGCTCTTAACTATCTCTTTTACAGTGCACTTTTCTTACTATGGCGGTGCCCTGGGGCGGCTTCACTGGGCTAGTTTGAGGGTGTCCTGCGCTCTGGATTTGAACTAGTATGTTAGGGACCTACCCTAAAGAGGTTACCTGGATATGGTGCGTAGGCCCATAACCTTGGTCAAGATTAAGCTAAAAACCTCTATTGATTGCAAAATTTTATTGCATTTATAGATTATCAATAATTTGGAGTTGTGCACCTGAGATTTGTTTGTTTCTGCATCTACAGATCTTGCCAGAGAACGAGACCAATCTGGTTCAGGGAGAGCAGACGTCTGAGATCTGGAAACCTCTCTTTCTCTGCGAGAAGCTTCCAGATCTGCAGACAAATGTGACATAACCAAAGTAAATTGCTCTGTCCAAGTAGGCTGCTCCTGAGGAGAGTTAGAGACTCTGAAACACATATCACATAACAGAGAACTAGAAGACTGTCCCGGTGTAAACTTTTCTGCACAATTCTTGCAGGAAAAAGCCTTCTCAGCAGCCTTGGACCCTTTTGAAGTCATAATGCCAACAACACTGACTCACAGAGATAAAGGCGACAGTGTAGTCAAAAAGACTGTATAGCAAAAGGAGATGAGGGCATAGTGGGAGAGATCAAATCCTGCCCATACAGTGTTGGTACAATGACCACAATGCTTCAATTACAGTAACTAATATATAATCTAGTTACTAAAATGCTCCTCAACAGCCTGACTCCACTGTACACTCCCAGATCCTGGGTAGGCACCACAGTCTCCATGCTGACTGATCAGCGTTCAGCAGCAGCTTATGGAAAATGGCCGACAGCCTCTTTGCGGAAACGCCGGGGTAGCTGGGAGGCAGATGCTGAACAGCAAGTTAGGCTCCGCCTCCCCCGTTATGGCGACTGTTCTGCGCTGCGGGCTGCTGTCAAACTACTCCGCCTAACAAACCCCTGGCAACCCTGCTACTCAGGGTGCCAGGCTGTACGAACCTTGTAGCTACCAAAAGCTGCCGGCGGCGGAGAGGCTAGCGGGGACCCGGAACGTGTGCCGCATGCAGCGCATCTAGGCAACCCCCAGAAACAGTGGTCACTGTAGCAGAGGACCCCAGCGCAGCTGCAGTGGGGTCCCCCCAGCAGCTCCATCGACGTAGACAGGCATGGGCAGAGGCTGCCTGTCCTATCCTCTTCCTGAATGACTATCTGCATTTATCCTAGAGAGCCCTAGAAGCATAGTGCCAGCTCCCTTGGACACAAAATTAGACTGACCTGTAGGGGGGTATAGAGGGGGAGGAGCTAGCTGCTATTCTAAATTCTTAAAGTGCCAGCTCCCAGTTAACACACTTCTATACCCCACTGTTCAGAGACTCCAGTGTCCCCTAGTGGATGAAGAAGAGGATCGGTATGATTTACCGCCGACCGAGGTGAAGATCCCGAGAGGTGAAGATCCCGACTGCACTAAAGGTAAGTATAAAACTAACCTAACCCTCCCTTAGGGGTGCCTAACCCTAACCTCCCCCCCCCCCCAAGTGTCTAACCCTAACCCCCCTCTAAGTGCCTAAACCTAACCCCCCCCTTCCCCGCTGCCTAAAGAAGAAACCTGACACTAACCTGTGTACCTTCCCACAAACATATATTTTGCTCATAAAGTCCAATTAAATTAAATGTAAATCAATACAATACATATACGTTAGTACATAACCGTACAAATCTAGGCGTTCTCATATTAGAATTACAAAAAACTGCAAAAAAGAAAGCTATGTGACAAATATCTTGAACTAAGAAAGTTATGTAGGGTACACACTTAGATGACGGACCCAGCGACCGACCGAGTTTGGTAAGCTTACCAATCGGCAGCACGATATGTCTGGCCAGAAGAACCCATTACAATATGCCCACCAATTTTTGAGGCTTTTTGGAATGGTTCCTGAAGCTAACATAATGTGCAATCGTTTGGTTGTGTACACACGCTGTAAGAGGTGAACAATATACAC
Source organism: Taudactylus pleione (assembly GCA_031769625.1). NCBI lineage: Eukaryota > Metazoa > Chordata > Amphibia > Anura > Myobatrachidae > Taudactylus > Taudactylus pleione. The sequence continues at coordinate 885,484 of JAUIMM010000517.1, read as the reverse complement.
TATGAAGGCAAACATGATTGAACACCCCCGAGCAAGTGAAATGCATACCATTGCACTCGAGTTCCAAATGGCCACTAATGTGGCAGTTTCGACAAGAACTCTTCGTAGGGAGGCCCATGAACAGTTCTACGGAAAGAACTAATGTTTTTGTCAGTACGATAATGCCACCTTTCATGTTTCCAGGGCAACGCTGGACTGGTATATAGAAAATTTGGCAAACCGGATGGACTGGCCAGATCAGAGTCCAGATCTTAACCCCATTGAGAACCTCTGGGATGAATTGGAGCGACGGGTGCGTTCTAGGCCATCAATAAAATCTTGTTAATCTATTTGCTGTCGGTGTCCAATCACTTGTCTACATAGTGCATCTATAAGTTATATCGGAGCTGCCGCGCAGCACGGACGATTAAATATATCTGTGAAAGACGTTGTTCAGATATATTGTGTGTGCAGACGGATTGAACGACATATCGTGCGTCGGCTGTATGAACGATATATCGTCCAGTGTGTACCCAAGCATAAGACAATTGCATTTGTGAATACTCTGTCAGGTCAGCATGCAAAATTATAACTTAAATAAAAATGATTGGTCGAATCAACAATGTTTGGAGACATCATTAAGGTAGTAGTTTACATCTAAGAAAAGATTCCTATTCACAGATGGAATGTTTTACTTTGGTGTGTCCAGACAGCTATCCTACAGACTAATGACCTTACGCTGATTAATACGGATTGGAAACTTGCCAATGTGTTTTACAGTTAGACGAGACCATATAATGAACTTAACTAGCTTTCTAAAAATGTGATTCTTTGTGTTGTAATTGTGAAATAACTGCTGTGTATAACTATTACTGTCCAATAGTACTTTACACGTTATTATAGAAAACACACAAGGCCAGCGCTACTATTATGTGAACTTCGGTGGTTGCCTAAGGCAAAGCTAAAAACATTGAGGGCATAATGTCACATACCCATTATTTTTAATGTCCCTGCAAAGAGCACCAATGCAGCAGCAGCAGCCAACATATAAAGCTGCTGGATGATGCTGTTTCTTCGTGCAAGTGTTATCATGGTGCTTTTCTATGATATCATAGCCAAGCGCCACACTTGCAGCCTGAGGAGTTGATAATGATGTCTGGTCTCCACCTGCTTCCTGCTAAGGTATTAGAGGAGGTGGGGGTGCCATAGTCAACATGAAGGGTGCTAGTGACCAGGCATGTAATGGAAACACCCAAATGGATATGGAGTTTTTCTAAAAAGGAAACACAACCTCATTGCAAGGAGCACCTAATAAAACATGAAGGTAATGACCATAATATACAGACTTCTATTAGTTCCGCATTTTCTGTCTTATCTCACACAGAATTGGCAGCACTGGTTGGTACAGGTAGCAGTAAACAACATTCCAATCTGCTGGCAATAACCTGCACTGGTGGTCTAATATTAATGATGATATAAACTGGTAACAAAAATATGACATAAGAATATACCGCACCTAACTGGGAACTGACTTACGGCGTGTGATGGGAGCATCATGTGAGTAACGACTGTTCATTTCTAAGCAAACAGAACAGGAAAGAAGAATTGAGACCTCAAAAGATATTTATTAATCATTTCTTTTTAGGTTTTTCTTCCTTCTAAAAGCTTTTATAGACTCTGCACAAAGGCCTATCACAGGGAGGCTGTAGGATGGATACCGATCTCTAAGGCTTTTGGCAACCTCAGTGGGCTCTGTAATAGATTATTTTTTTAAACTATATACTACCATCAGATACATATTTGTAAGATAATTGCAGTCATCTTAATGTACATACAGTACTTGGACAGCACATGCCTATAAAATATAACATCCCAAATGAAAGCAGCCTTAAGCAGGGTACACACTTGAACAATGTAACAAATGATGCGACGGTCGTTCCAATTTCACTAATCCCAGAACACACATCGAGTGTAAACAGTATGCAATCTACAATGGCGCGATATATAGCTTCAGGAGGCTGTATCCAAGTAATTGTTTCTCCTGTACACTACTTGTGGTCGTGCGTACATGGGTTGGGTGCAGGATGCCGGCGCTCGGTAACCTGGTGGTAAGATTCCAGACGCCGGCATATCGACAGAGTTAGGATACAGACACCTGTCGGTCGGTATCCTAACACTCCCCCTCTCCCAACCTTAACCCTCCCTCCCTGATGCCTGAACCTAACCTCCCCTCCAGTATCCCTGCGGTTGGGATACTGACCGCATCCCTGCGTACACACTACATGATCTGCACCACATCATCCAAACATCATCCCATCTGACTTGTCGCGCATTAAATGGGACGATTAAATTAATGACTTGTGTGAACAACGGATTGGGTCACTATACAATGGTCATGCAGATTGGACAAAAGTACCAAGATTGTACGATATATATTGTATAGTGTGTACCTAGCTTAATTGTCCCATTTTGCCAATAGTACAAGTTCCCGTCTTCTGAATTAGGATAGTAAACTCCTGTTGGGAAAGCTCTCACTTCTGGTCTAAAACAATGTTCCTATTTTGCAACCAAAGTTCGTTTTAACAGTACCTGTACTTTGAATATAGTAGTTCTTTACAACCAAAAAAGACAGTAACAGCAGGAATTACAGCTACACAAAACAAAAAACCATTCCCAAAACTACACATGTAGAATTTAAGGCAAATATCCCTAAGCAGACATAGTACAGCTGGCTATGAGAAAAAAAAAAAATCTACGAATAATAAGGGGGGGAATTAAAAAATGATAAATAAAAGTTTCCTACAACACCAATTCCAGAATAATTAATGAATACAGAGACACGACTGGGATGAATACCCTTTTTTTGGCTGCAGACACAGGACTATAAATCATTGATCTGAGTCTTGTAAATACTTGGGATAACACAGGGGAAATGTATGGCTAAATACTAAAAAACAGTATAATCCAAATGATAATACATCTAATATCTTTTGTGAGAAAGTCTAAAAAGCATTAGGGGGTCTATTTACTAAGCAGTGTTAGGAGACAGAGTGAAAAGTGAAAAGAAAGTGGTAAGGTGCCAGCCAATCAGCTCCCAACTGCATCTCACAGGCTGTGTTTGAAAAATGACAGTTGGGAGCTGATTGGCTGGCACCTTATCACTTTCTTTTCACTGTGTCTCCTAACACTGCTTAGTAAATAGACCCCTTAGACATTTCACTGGTTTCCTTAGTACATCAAGCAGCAAAAAATCTAAAAGTACTACTACTACTGCCCCTGCCATGGCAAAAGCAGTACAATAAAATTAATTAAGAGACAATTGTATTTAATCTTTAATAAACCGGCATAGTATCATCTGAGGAACATTGTCCACTAGTAAAAATAAAAATGCTGGTGATTTTTACAATACTTATCAGTTTAAAACGCAGCTTTCTAAACAACCAAGTGTGACTAGTATGTAAGCACTTCCACACCATCAGTAACTCACAACAGCAACTATATTCCCATGTAGGATGTAGTCAGGAAGCCGACTGTCTAAATGCCGTCCGCCAGCTTCCTGACTGTCAAATCCCGGCAAAGTACTAATGACAGGCGTCGAAACCGAAGTCTCCCAGGAGGGTTAGGTTTAGGCTAGGGGAAGGGGGAGGTTAGGGTTAAGCAGCCCCCAGGAGACTTAGGTTTAGGATGCAGGGAGAGGAGGGTTAGGTTTAGGCACTTAGAGGGGAGGTTAGGCACCTGGGGGGATGTTAGGGTTAGGCACCCCTAAGTGAGGGTTAGGGGGGAAAATAGGGTTACTATACTTACCTTATTAGTGATCGGGATCTTCACCTCTGCCGGGCTTCAGCTGTCGGGATTGAACCGCCGGCCACGTGGCCGGCAGTATTACCCACTACACACTCTCATGTTAGTCACATTTAAACACAGTCACAGTACCTACTGTCTCTATATACTTTATCAACTGCATGTGATAAAGAAGGGAAATGGGTGGAGAAAGGGCCAAGATTGTTTAATACACTCTATTGTAAATCAATTTTGAGGCTCCATGATCGTCAGAAATGCAAAATATTCTATTAGGAGCCCCATTTTAAAGAGAAAAAAAAAAATTAAAAAAAGGGGCCAAGCATCACTGCCCTATAGAATTTAATAAATGTTGACTCACTGTATTGTGAGAATCAGCCAATTGATGTCATGTAAAGAGCATCTAAATGTTGTGAAGCAGCCAAGTCATAAGCTGTGCACAAGTTCCAAGATCGACTCAAGAGACTGTGGTCACTGCCGCAAGATGACACGACCAACTGAGGAGCTTTTTATATACTCTTGTATGGTTTGGCTGGAGTCTAATCTCCTCTAATGGATACAAAAAGAAAAGAACAAATAAAAAAAAAAAAAAAAAACTTGCTTTCTTCATAGCCTCTTAACCTTGTAAAGCTTGGTGGGTCAGTTCTTTGGAGACTCCGAACTAGACTCATTTGTTTTTTAGTCTTTACGTTTGGAATGTTATTTGTCCTTTCAATGGATGCTACATTTTTATAGAAAAAAAAATATGGACGCGCTGTCTCCCATAGATATCAGATTGCCGTTTCCAAATCCCACTTCATGGCTTAACCACAGTAAGACTGTTTATAAAACTAAACGTAGAGTGTGCACACCACAGGCATCCCAGCCACCCACATAGCTCTCTTGAAGATCATGTACAGAAATGAAAGGCATAGGTATGGGAAAGGGGTGATGGACCGGTCATGATTGTTACAGCGTCTAGTTTCAGCAAGCTGAGCGAGAAGAGCTAGTACGGTCCACGTTACAGGAAGAGCAGAGTAAACGTTACATCAACACAAACGCAGAATACAAATCTTTGTCTCCTACTTCTTGATGTAATCACCCACAGCCAAGTCTAGCTGCTGAAATGCAGTCTGAACTTTGACAGTGACCCATTATACGCCCAAAATCTTCCCAAACACGAAGCCTAATTGTACACTTCACTCTGATCAGAAATTATTTCTATCACTAATCGTACAAGACCACCAACAGCTCACTGCTTCCAACAGTAATGTAACATATGAACGTTCTGTGCACAATAGTGTAAACTATGTCTGGATTGTGCTAGGTCATTCATTCCAAACAATTATTACTAGAGCAAATTAAGGTACTCAAAAGCGTATTTCTCATGGTATTAGGATTCTAACAAGGAAATATTTGTACTTTTCTACTTAATCACTACAACCTTTATTTTACTTATCTGGGTCCTGTTGCCAGGGCCGTAGCTAGGGTAGTGCGGCCGGTGCCATCGCACAGGGCACTACAGGTCATGGGGGCGCTGTTTTGGCCTGTCAAATTTCTGTTTATTATCATTCTTGCTTGTAGCTTCCTCTTATTTCATCCCCAGCATCTCCTGGCCTCTCCTATCTCTTCCCTGGCCCTTCCCCATGAAGTCCTGGGCCTTTCTTGGGTGCATTATGTCCCTTTGAAAAATGAGGGGGGCGCCAATGCTCTTTCTGGCACAGGGCACCAAAAAGTCTAGTTACGGCTCTGCCTGTTGCACAAACACAAGGGCCTCTAGATTCCTCGGTAAACAGAATATCAATGATAACAAATAATATTTTTTCACATCACATTATTCCCTTTGATGGGTATTGGACAAATGATTCTCAAACCTTTAACAAGCCAGGACACTATAAGGGGCCAATCCAATTACTCGTGGTGCGACGCCAAATATCATGTAATGTTCAGCTCCACACACATGTGTCAGTGTGCTAGTGTGTTGTAATACCTTTATGCCAAGTACTGCCTATACTGAAAAAAGTTATAGCAAGTACTATCTACTGTATGTAAATGTAGATCAAGTTACCCCATATATATATATATCTCTGAGGTTTGACAATACCCCCAATGTTTTCTGTATATACTTACTTTGTCAGTACTTTAAACTGTCATTTTGAGTTCAGTTTAACAGGCGGAAAATGCCTTAAATCTGTATGTAGTACTCCATGGGGTACAAAAATCACATGTTGAAAGCACTGCTCTAAACAAAGTGGTCTAATCTTGTGTGGTAAAGTCCTTATGGGGGTATATAAAGCAAATCTAAGCATTAAAAATAAATAAATAATTTTTGTATCACTACGGTAAACGCAGCATTCTCTCTGCAGGCTGCCATCATCAATATTGGGCAAATAAGGTACAAAGCAAAGCACCTCCACACTGCTGTGTATATATAAGGGCGTCAGGACGATGTGCCACCGGTGGAGTCATACATGTCTATAATGGAGTAGCTTTCATTGGATTGGATGCTAATGTGTTGCACAGTGACATCACAGGTTACAGGTCATTTGGACCAATGCACAGGAGGTAATGGTACAAAGACTTCCACTTGAGAGGATAATGGACACAAGTGCTTTCTTAAACAGTGGTCATCTGCATGAGTATAAATATATACATGAAGATTTGAGTACAAGCTGTATAGGAGAATCAACTAAGAGAACAATCATAAGAAGAACTCGCACAACAATTATCCCTACCCCTAATATTGTGTGAGATTTTCATTTATGGAAGGAATCTAAAACAACATTACAAGTCACAGCTTTACCTCTACGTTACACAGAAAATAGGAGTACCGGCATTTAGATGATCACGCAAGTTTTACAAAAATACATGTGGCACTTGAATGTCTCTAGAGACACTTTACAATGTTACTCTCCTCCCCTATAGTCACCCAGGTGTCAAATAATTACAAGCTTCTGACTGTACATTATGGGAGGTCAGGTGTTTAAACGTAACAAAAATGTGTATCCTGTACACAGCACTAGGGAGTCGGCAAAAAGTGCAGGACGGATTCCTCGCATGTAGGTCATGGTTCTAGGATCTGCTTACTTGCAGAGCATGGGACTGATGTCACATTCCTGTTGGTGTGTTTCAACTTCCTGAAGAGCAAGGTTTAAAAGTTCCTCTCCTGCTGACATAACATGTTTGTTTAGCTTGGATTTGCCAGATGGACTCGTATGCATGCAGCCATTGTAATGTGCAGTACATCTGCTTTTCATTAAGTCCCACAAGTACTGTGCGTGGGTGTGATTGTCTCATTCCAAACATTTATTTACTTTCTTTAAGATTTGTTGTTAGGTGCAGATGTGATAAGGCCACATTGGGTCTCTTTTCTTCCATAATTATAGTGTATAAATTCATTTATTACTATAAATGTAAAACGTCTGATTTAAGACCACTAAACATCTCATAGATGAATCCTCACTGGGAAATACATTGTCCACTCTTTTGACTGCAGCTCTGTTAAGTTAAACAAAATATACAGTATATATATTTTCTCCACCTTGAATAAGCTATAGCCACTCTCATAGTTCTATGTCAAGGTCTAATGAGAATAAATGGGACAAAACGCTAATATAAAAAGTAGGGGTGAGCGGGTTCGGATTTCTGAAATCCGAACCCCCCCCCCCCCCCCCCCGATCCGAGGCTGATCAGAGTCAGGCTCGACTTTTCCCACCTGACTCGGATCTGAAATCAAGGCAAAACGTCATCATCCCGCCTTCCAGGTCTCGCGGGTTTTGGATTCTATATAACGTACCCGCGTCGGCGCCATTTTCTCACCCGGCTGTGGACAGTGAAGAGGGAGAGTGGGAGTTAGGGCTGGCTGGGCTGTGTAGTGTAGTGCAGTGTTGTGCATGCACCTGACTCAAGCGCAGTGGAGAATGATTTCTGTGTTGTGCAAGGTTCTCCAGCCCTTCGAACTTTCCACACGTGAAGTCAGTTCAGACACTGCCAGCTTGAGTCAGGTCATTCCCCTCATCAGGCTTTTGCAGAAGCAGCTGGAGAAAGTGAAGGAGGAGCCAAGACGGAGCGATTCCGCTCGGCATGTGGGACTTGTGGATGAAGCCCTTCATTCGCTTTGCCAGGATTCCAGGGTGGTCAATCTGTTGAAATCAGACCACTACATTTTGGCCACCGTGTTCGATCCTAGGTTTAAAGCCTATGTGGTGTCTCTCTTTCCGGCCGACACAAGCCTGCAGAGGTGCAAAGACCTGCTGGTGAAAACACTGTCAGCTGAAGCGGAACGTGACACGTCAACAGCTCCTTCTTCATTTTCTCCTGCAACTGGGGCTGCCAGGAAAAACTTAGGTATCCTAAGCAACCCGCTGGCGGTGATGCAGGGCAGGCAGGACCAAGTTTGGACATCTGGTCCGGACTGAAGGACCTGGCAACAATTTCTGACATGTCTACTGTCATTGCATATGATACTGTCACCATTGACAGAATGGTGGAGGATTACATCGGTGACAGCATCCAAGTAGGCATGTCAGACAGTCCGTACCTGTACTGGCAGGAAAAAGAGGCAATTTGGAGGCCCCTTTACAAACTGGCTCTATTTTACCTGAGTTTACCCCCCCTCCAGTGTGTACTCCGAAAGAGTGTTTAGTGCAGCCGGGAACCTTGTCAGCGAAAGGCATAGGAGGTTGCTTCCACAAAATGTGGAGAAGATGATCATAAAAATGAACCAACTCTTCCAGGGAGACCAGCCTCCAGAATGTACAGAGGGACCTGTGGTGGTGGATTCCAGCGGGGACGAATTAATACTCTGTGAGGATGAGGATGTACACAACACTGAAGAGAGTGAGGAATCGGTGGATGAGGACGACATCTTGCCTCCGTAGAGCCAGTTTGTGCAGGGACAGATTGTCAGCTTGTTTTGTGGGGGCCCAAACGAACCAATCATTTCAGCCACAGTCGTGTGGCAGACCCTGGCGCTGAAATGATTGCTTTGTTAAAGTGTGCATGTCCTATTTATACAACATAAGGGTGGGTAGGAGGGCCCAAGAACAATTCCATCTTGCGCCTTTTTTTTTCTTTGCATTATGTACTGTTTGAGGCCTAGTTTTTCAAACTGCCATCCTGTCTGCCACTGCAGTATCACGCCTAGATGGGCCACGTATTTGTGCCGCCCACTCGTATCGCTTAGCATAGTCATCCAGCTACCTCGGTGCAACCTTTTGGACATAAAAACCCTATTGTGAGGTGATCAGAATAGACTGGAAATAAGTGGAAATTAAGGTTATTGAGGTGAATAATAGCACAGGAGCAGAAAAACCCACAAATTCTGTGATTTTAGCTGTTTTTATGTTTTTTTCTAAAAATACAGATCCAAAACACAAAACCCAGAACCCAAAACACGGAAGGGTGGTTTTGGCAAAACCAATCCAGATCCAAAACACGAAAAAAGATCCAGATCCAAAACACGAAAAGTGGCCGATGCACACCCCTAATAAAAAGGTGTCAGCTATGCTACATACAGGTGCTACCATACAAGAGTTCAAAGTGTGGAAGCTTCCTTGCTACATAATGTACCATATAGATAATGGGATCTACCTCTGAGAACTATTATACTGTACCAAGTGTGTGTGTGTCTGTCAGGCTGTGAGAAAGCATGTTCAACAACTGTGTCCTTACACTATACTATTATTTTAAACCATACCTATAGCAGGGCATATTACAAGAGGAAAGGGCCCGTGTGCAGTGTCTGTCCAGGACCCCCCCCCCCCTCCTCACTACCCAGCGGCCAGCAGTGCACTGAGCGCAGCAGTAGACTCCGTGCCAGAGTCTACTGTGCATGCACAAGTCACTGGGTAAACGGCGCGGCAGCCATTCTCCAGGCGATTTCCCTACTGGGGAAATGCAAAATGTATGCAATATGGCCGCCAGACCATTTTGCCGGTGATTTGCACAGCGCTGTCATCACCGACTCGGGACGCCAGAGAGGTAAGTTTCGACTAAATGGGTGCAGGGTGTGTGGTGTGGGCCCCCTTGGACCCAGAGTATTATTCAAAGTATTACACAAAGCTCCTGGATTCTGGAAGCTGGTCTAATCTCTCTGGAGTCTGGGACAATTCCCAAAAACTCCTGGGCACTGGAGAGTAGGTAAATATGGGGGGACAGGGCCAATTATAGTTTTTTGGGGCATAGGGCCAGCCCTGACCAATTTGGTGCTCTATGCAAGATTTTAGCTGGTGCCATCCCCCATGGAAATAAATGCAACATATGCCCTCCCCATCATATGCCCCCAATACAGTAGTGCCCTATATGCCCTGTCAAACAGTCATGCACTATTTTCCAAATCTGGAATCACCCGTGTGCATCTTGATAAGGTTATCCATGACTGCGGCAGGTTTCCCTTCTCTTCACTTTTCCCTTTACTCGCTACAACGACCCCTTACCCGATTTTCGGGAGGCTCCCGGCCCGATCGGGAGGGTAGGCAAGGATGCCTCACTGCAGCCCGATAATTGCATAGTTGTGTACCCAGCTTAAGTCTTGTGATATTCTGCATTGTCAGACAATATGCTGTCAAATCAGGTCACTTATGGCAAGACTTACAGGTCTAAGGATGCACCGAATAAGAGACTTCTTAAAATACTAGAAATTCATCACAAGATTCACCACAGATGAGGAAGACTGTCTTTTGCTACTTGCAATTTCCCACAGTGCACAGAATTTTATTAAGGACTTGCTGAAAGGAGTCACTTGCACAGTTCAGCTGCTTAACTAACCTACACCATAAATTCAGTAAGTAGGCTTCCCTGCTCAAACACAGGTGTAAAGCTAGACCATTCTCTGCTTATTAAGGAACATAGTTTTAATGTTATATTAATTTATAATTATATATATATATATACACACACATACACATATATATATATATATATATATATATATATACACACACACACATTATATATATATATATATATACACACACACACATTATATATATATATATATATATATATATATATATACACACACACACATTATATATATATATATATATATATATATATATACACACACACACATTATATATATATATATATATATATATATATATATATATATATATATATATATATATATATATATATATACACACACACACATTATATATATATATATATATATACACACACACACACATTATATATATATATATATATATACACACACACACACATTATATATACACACACACACACATTATATATACACACACACATTATATATACACACACACACATTATATATATATATATATATATATATATATATATATATACACACACACACACACACACACACATGTACACATATACACACACTCAAAAATGTGCTGATGATTAAAGACTTGTTTAGAACAATTCTTAATTGCTGGCTCTTACGGACACCAAAAGGCATGCATTTTGACTCAAGTGTGTAAGGCCACTTAGTGTTGATTTGATGTATTATATCTTTAACACTCTTGTAAATGGCATAAAACAGGAATTGTTCAAATCTAAAACAAAAAAAACATATAAAAAACAAACAAAAAAAACAACAACTCCAGCAAATTTTCAGGCTTCACTCTGGGTTGATCTGAGGAAATTTACCACCACCTATAAATAACAGGCATTGTTGTGCAATCAATATGGTTATTAAATTATATAGTTATGTAAACCACACATTCTTGTTCCCTGATGCGGAAGAGGGAACAATCTGTTGAAAAACAAGGACTGCAGTAATTCTTTCAATCTATAATTCAACCAGTCTGTGTGTATGTTGGCATATGTAACCCACCGACTGAGTATACAAGACAGAGTAACAGATGCAGTCAAATAAAAGCAGCAGTGGATATGGAATCATGCTCGCCTCAAACTAATAGCAAGGTGCATGCTGTTATCTGGTGAGCACAGAGTTCCCCATCTATACAGCCATTAGAAATAGCATACGAAGTAGGAAATTTATTACAAACAACTGAATCATATAAAATCTAATTCAGCCTTTCTTGAATACTCTAATAAACATTTTGTGTAAATGGCCCAATGATAAAAAAAAAGCAGTGGTTAGGCTAAACATTGCACAGAGTTGTGAATTCCTGATATGTGGGAAGAAGGTCACTTACGTAAACTGGTGCCACATTGTCAGCAAGCAGTACCCTCTGAAAATCTAGTATGACAACATGTATACATACATCATTGTAGAGAAGCAACTCAACCACACAGAAACATGTAAGGTTCCAAAGAGACAACTGCTCAAAGATCCAAATCCTTTCCTAGAATTGTCTATCAGCCAGAGCGTACAGTAAGCATGGCGGATGTCAGAATCACAGCGTACAGAAGAAGCATGGCGGATGTCAGAATCACAGCGTACAGAAGAGGCATGGCAGATGTCAAAATCACAGCGTACAGTAAGAATGGCGATGTCAAAATCATGGTGTACAGTAAGCATGGTGGATCTCAAAATAACGGTGTACAGTAAGCATGTCGGATGTCAGAATCACGGCACACAGTAAAAGCATGGCGGATGTCAGAATCACAGCGTACAGAAAAAGCATGGCGGTACGGCGTACACTAAGCAAGGCTGTGTCCGAATCACAGCGTACAGTAAGCATGGTGGATGTCAAAATAACGGTGTACAGTAAGCATGTTGGATGTCAAAATCACCGTTTACAGTAAGCATGGTGGATGTCAATCACGGTGTACGGTGGATGTTAAAATAACGGCATACAGTAAGCATGGCAGATGTCCGAATCTTGTTTCATGTAGAGCTCCATTCCCCTCCTTAAATCTTAACACTGCACCCGTCACATGCAGAACTGCTCTCTTGTTCAACAAGTGTACAATCATATTCTCATACAAAATCAGCATACTTGTCTCGGAAGCCAGAGCTCCATCAATCACTATGTAACTTTGGTGCATAGGTTGCTTCAGGGCCCAGATTTGTGGAGATTTTCTTGCTCTATTTTTTGCCAATGGGACCAGATGACATTTTTCCATCAACCCAGCGTTTGTGTCCGTCCCAAACCATAAGTTGCCTATTGGTTTCAAAAGCCGTGAGTACTGCTTCACTACACAGTGGGTATGTGGCTAGTGCAAATATTAATGCTGCCTCTAACATTTTGGTTGCTTAAGAAAGGAGACCAGGCCACCACGTTGCTAAAGATAGTCATCAGCCTGTGTTGTGACCGGTAGTTCAGACTCTTGTTGCTGCTGAACTACCAATGACAGCAAAGCAATCTTCTAAGAGAGCGCCAAGCATCAAGAAAGGTGCATCATCATGTAACTGCTGGCACTCTCTACAAAGGAACGCAGGAGGTGTGTAAAGCTGCATACACACCTAAAGATTTTCTGTCCAACCATCCAACTAGTTGATTGGCTGGAATGAAAATCTGGTAACGTATGGGCAGTGGCGTATCTATAATGGGTGCAGTGTGTGCGGGGCACACGAGCCCCCCGGGCTCAGGGGGGCCCCCGCACTGCACACACTGCACCCATATTATTTTAGACTTACCTGTCCGTGATCCCACGTCGGGTGTCTGCGCTGCTCAGAACACCGAAAAATGGCCGCCGCGGCCATTTTTTACGGTGTTCTGCGCATGCGCTTTAGACTCCGGGCACACTAGTGCTTGGAGTCTACTAAGGCTCCGGTGGCTGGCTAGCCGCGTCAGTCGGCTGGCGGCCACCGGGGAGAGAGGAGGGGGCCCCGCACAGGGAGTGCACACTGGTCCCCTTTTCTCTTAAGACGCCCCTGTGTATGGGAGTAACTCTTGATCAGCAATTTGCTCCTAAATGCCAGAAAACAGATGAAAATGGTCGTCAGACAAGTTTGTTAAATGTTTGATATAAACAATTTGTTCAAGCAACAGTTTTTATCCATTTTCAGGCGTTTGGGAACAAATTTCTGATTGTCATTTGCTGTCATACCTTAACAGATTTTCATTCCAACCAATCAACTAGTTGGATGGTTGGAAAGAAGATCTTAAGGGGGGGGAGGAATAATCCAGCATTATGCCTAGCTAGGACCTTGTGGGTTCTTAACCCAATTCTGCCTAGATTACTTTATACTCTAATGATCTGGATACGGCTTAATCTAGCCTTAGACGAGGGCAAACTGTGGCATATATTTTCCTAAATGGTTACACATGGATGTGCAGAAGATGTAGCATGAAGACAACGGATCTGCTCTAACACTAATCATACTGTTAGTATGTGCAGCCTGGTGTGACTTCCAGTAATTATATAAAAATAAAGAATTTCTTTACAGCAAGGACATGTTGCAGTTAATACAATTTAGAAGTATGCACCCGTTCTTTGTAGAAGACAGACATTTCTGTACTGGTCATACCCACAGGGCAGAAGGGTATGCAGTCACGAAGTCAGCAGTGACACTGTCAACATATAAAGGTTCAGAGTCAGGGATAGAATTACATTTAAAACACATTAAAGTAATGTTGACATTGTTGAAATGTTGACCATATGTTTTTACTGTGATTCTATCCCTGATGATTCCTGTGATAACATTTTATCAATATTGACATCAGTGTTGACATGTTCAATGATGACATAATGACCATGTCGACATTATCATGTCAACATTATGACCGGAGACATAATATACCAAACGCAGGCAGCAGACCTTATGGAGATTTTTCATATCAAAGACTTGAGTCCCATTATGCCTGAAGGGGTGAAATGGAGATAGGGCACAAGTACAGTTAAGGGCGTGTTCCTATAACAGCCCTATGATTAGATGCAGATGATCTCTTCCCGGGTACAGGAGGGCTGGTGCAAGCATATAACTATATAGCTGCGGCAGAGTGGCTGACTGCATATTATGAACCCATCCAACTATTAGTGTGATGGTTCTAATGGATCAGTCGCAGCTATCTACTTTCATTACTTAAATTACATTTCTGTTTGGAAATGATAGGATACAAGATATCCATTATATTAGCATTTTACATTTCATATGGAAAATGTAACTTTTGTATTTATTAATAATGGTAAAGACACTATACTCTCTTGTGTAAGTGGCCCTTCATTATATTTATGTTGTGTACAAAGAGCAATGAAACTTCAGCATTTACTAACACCGTCCGGCCACGTCTTAACGATATTGTGAGCCATCATTACATTAACACGTACACCTGACAGACGGTTTTCACAAACAAACCGGTTTATGACCTTGAAGCATCTTGAGTCTTGTCCAACAAATATATGCAAGTACACTTATTGTGTGCGTCTTTCTATGTATGTTCAGTGCAGGGATGCGTCCGTGTTGCAGTTGTCTATCAAACGTTGCTTGTGATGTATCTTCATGTGATACGGTCTATGGGCCCGATTCCCTACGGATCGCTATTCCGGTCGCAGCTGCGATTACGCATGGAGGTCTGTTGTGAAATATATGCTAATGAATGCAATCGTAAAGCCGCCGCACAGCCAGCATAGAGACGGCCACTACCGCTATCTCACATTCATAATACCTTGCATTCCTGCGTATATAGATCGGGAACATAGAGTAACATCGGCCCCTCCCGCACAATTACAGCAGCCCTGACCTTACTCAGAAATTGCTAACCCCGTCGCACACAGTGAGTACACAAGCTGCGTATGCCATTGCAGTGCCTAATTTCTGCACGTCTTTGCAACGCCGTTCGAATGGACAGGCACGCCTGCGTTTCTCCGACCACTCCCCCATTACAACCCTCAAACGCTAACCTCCCGTCACTCTCTGAGATGGTGTGTTTCTGCGCAATGCTAACTCGTGCACACTCACTGCGGTGCATACGCATGCACAGTACACACAATCGATCTGCATACGCTATTGTGATCCGTGATGAATCAGGATGTAGGTTACTACAGTTGTGAACAGTTTGTGCTGAACTTGTGATCTTACCCCATTTAATCCAAATGATTGCTAAATACCTATACACAGTTATTTTAGAATTAAAAAGTTAATAAACTAAATTTAAAACAAAATGTGGATAAATAATAAAAAAAAAAAACATTTGGCGTTCCTAGGAGATATCAAATAAGCTGTTATGGTTTACCCCAAATAAGTTTAAAAAATATTGCGACAGAGAAGATAATAAAATGCAAAGGTAAAAAATTCTGTTCTTTAGTATATAGCATGCATACAATAGCAATTATTAAACGCAGATAAAGCTACCTTGTGCATTTATACGTTTTGTATACTCTCCATTTAGAAGAGTGCAAATCGACGATTCATACCAATGTTGGGTCCCAAAGACTATTTGCAATACTATTATATTTTAACCATAATATACTTTGGACTCCAATAAAGTAATTTAAAGGACATGGACGATAAATGGAAATGGAACAAATGTATATTAATTTGTCAGGCGGAAAAAATATTAAAAAAAAACCAAACATTTAAACCTTTACATAAAACCCCTGTATGTCAGACAAAAGGCCAAATTAGCGACGCATGAGAAGTGCCCCTTAAAAGTATATCATGCTCAGCTTGACCTGTAGCACCAATATTAAACACTAGAGAGCGCCAATAGTTTTTATTTCATGAATATGAATCTGCAAATAAAGAATTCAATAAAACATCCCACTGGTTCTAGGCTAGAGAATAAAACATTACAAATGACGATCATTGCGTCATTTGCAAAAAAAAAAAAAAAGATTTATAGCACTGATTAGTAGTCATTAACTACATATTTTAAAGTGATCACTTCATCAATGCATTTTAGTTTAAGAGCATTTGATTGTCAAATGTGTAACTGAACCAAGTAAAGTAATGCATATAGATGTGTAACCTACTGTAAACTTCAATGTTCAACTTAATTATTGGCAGTCATTTCCAATTTCTGTGATCCAAGAATTGAATGAGCCTTCTCTAGAGGAATGAAGACATCACTTTTGGTAATGAGGTACCCATTCTAAACAATATTAATTTATTTTGATTTAAATAAAATCACCACCCCCCAGCAATTCCAGGTATTGTTACTACTATCAGCTGTCTCTACCATAGTTAACCCAGTATGCAAAGCTCATCTTGCAGGTAAATAAGCCTGTACCATCCACTGAGGCCTTACCACACAGCCATCGCGGTAATAATGTTCAATAGAAAGGATAAGAATGTCTGAGTTAATAACACTGACGATCTTTGACTGCAACTAGTCATAAAATATGAACAATTCTAGGCACAGCTGCATTTTTTTAAACACTAGTTTAATTTCTAATCTGTAGAAATGTAACAGAATCAGTCTGAACTGTAACATAAGAAAATACAGATCATGCACAGAGGACTATTGCTACCAGTTCCCTACCAGGAAATCTAGGGTAGTTGTTGTTACAGATAAAACTGTCACAGACAGACAATATATATATATAAAAAAAAAAAAATTATCTAATTACATATAATTTTTATATATATATATATATATATATATATATATATATATATATATATATATATATATATATATATATATATTCTCTATCTATATCTGGTCAACAAGGATGTTCAATAATTAATGGTCCTGCCCAAGTATTTATGGTGTTAAATGCCTGCACGGCCAGCATCTCATGCTGCGTTGTGCATATTAATGAAGGACAGAACGAGTGATCATTCTGTCCTTTATTACATCTCTGTAATGCGTACCGGCAATCGTGATGTCCAAGGTGTCCCTTGACATCGGCACGATTGCATGGATCCGGCAGTGAGGGTTCCGGTTTACCAATGCTCAGTGATAGCTCCAGTGACAAAGGCTGGGGAGGTACACATGGAGATGGGTCTGAGTGCTGGGAGCCTGTCTCACCCGCTACTCGCTGTAACTCTCCCTCACTACACTAAGCTTCTGTGTCCATTGATTCTCCTACCTGCATCACTGTCTTCTATTGCTGCTGCAGTGTTGACTGAGCTCTAATCTCTAAATACTGCAGTGCACTTGCTAGTCACATGTCACATCCAAGGTGTCCATCAGTGCTCAAGGCACGCCCCCCATACTCAGACGCAAGCCTCTATTAGCTCTCTTTCTGTGCAGCTTAATGCCTGTGATGTGGCCCCGCCCCCAGGTAGCTCCACAAAGTTAGTGGGCGGAATTCAATTGATTATTCCCCCCTTCGCACCCGACGGAGCTATTCTATTGTTGCTCCTGTCGGGTGCGATCAGCTGCTAGCACTCAATTTCAGCTCGCAGCCCCAGAGGGGTGCGGGCTGAAATCGTCAAAAAGTGTCCCGTTTGGGTGCCCAAACAGCACTTTTCGTGATCGCGCCCAGCACTTTGGTCGAGGTTAGCCGTTTTATGCGGCTAAACCCGACCACTTTGGGTGCGATCAGCGTGAAACGCTGGCACAATTGTATAGCGGCCCGCGATCTCCTGTCACTTTAGACAGGAGATGCGGGCCGCGAAATCAATTGAATTCCGCCCAGTGAGTGTTAACTATAAAATTATTCCAATAAACAAAGTTTTTGTTTATAACTTATAAATATTTTCTTTATATTATTGTAATAATTTTCTTATAAATCTCAGGAGTATGACGGCGGAGCCAGTGACTCCCCTGCCTGCACGTCCCTGGATAGCGCTCTCTTTGTTGTGTGACAGAAAAAATGTCAACTGCATTTCTATAAGGAAAATACTATAAGTGGTATGGGGGAAGGGGACAGGGGGTTTGTTATAATCACTTTCACCAGTTGCCATTATTGGTCATGTGGCAGCATCCACTGAATGGACCACAGAGCACAAAGCTTTCCCTCTCTAAGTAGTGATCATCAGGTTACACCATCAATTGTCTTTCTATTGTGTGGGGACATGCTTGATTTCTTTCAGATTTAAGCCAAGACGATATACTATGTAAGCACTAATTGCAGCATCACTTCCAATGCATTTTACATAATTACCAAGTTTCCCAAAAATCTACCATAAGATGTTTTACCCAGTGTGAAAATGATCACCGCAGGGTTATGTTGGGATAAACTCCAATCATCAGTAGCAGCAGCAAAGCCAACCAACTGCTATTACATTCAGGGTTGACTGTGTTATTAAATACTGCTTAGTCAGTGGAAGCATGATAGGAACAAGACAGACATTTTCCAGTGGAATCTTCATTTTATTTTTACTTTCGTCCGAAATAGAGATTCCAGTGTAAATGCAGAGAAATAAGATTTTCTGCAAATAATTTAATTCCGTCTTACCAGACGGCAGTGAAATTGTGTACTTTTTTCTCTCCCCCCCCCCCCCCCCGACTTTAATGAGTGGCCAAGATTTAGCAGTGATATGATGTGGTATGCTTTAATATGCATTAGCCACTTCTAATTAAAACAATGCTTAAAGCTCGATCACAATCACGTTTAAGTAATCCGTTGCTCAGTTTGTATGGGAGGCCAGGCAGACACACCAGCAAAGCTATAAAGGAATTTTTACTTCATAGTTAATCCTCTGACACAGAATATCTATTCTGCTTGTTCTGTTGTCATGGAGACCCCCATAAAAAAAAAAAAAAAAAAAGTTAAATGCCAGAAATCTTAAAGTCCTCACTGCGTAGTAACAAAGTCAGACCTGCAATTTATACCTTGGGAACTAAAGACGGAGTAGTTTTATATGAGCCTGATGACAAAGAAACACAGGCCTCAATAAACCTCAGGTCCCAAATTCCACTACGGCCGGCAAGTGAGGTTGTATCCAACAGGACAGTAGATCACTATGGCGATGCAAACAAATGCACCAAGCACGCACATTGTGGGGGAGGGAGATAAGGCAGTAATGGTGCAGTTTGTTTTATTTGTTTTCACAGCTGCAGACTTCTTTTCATCTGCTTTGAGAGGCACTTTGAAGCCATGCCTTCATTTATAGAAATACCTCCTAATATGTAAAGATTCAAATAACAACAACACTGAAGACAAATGTGAGCAGTCTGAGTACTGAAGATGGCATAGTCGGGCTAGGTAGCCTCCCTGGGCAAAAATAAGTCAAGCGACTGAATCCCAGGCCAATTGCTGGAAACATGGAGATGGCTCTGAAAATGCAAATCTAATATCCCCCAATCATGAGTTGATAGAGTTAAAAGTATAACAAAAGGGGTTCTACTACTCAGACAAGGGGTCTAATTCATATCCAGTAGTAATGGTCAGAAATGACCATCGCAATCTACACTGGTAACAGATTAAGCAGACACTCTGGCCATCCAGTACAAATCAGGAAGGGTTATTACAATCAAATCCACCCACATCCATAGTTTAAAAAAGGACTTCTCATAATTTGCCAACATGGATTGGAAAAGGGTGAAGGTAAAACCGATAACTTTTAAATCCTCTAGGCAGGGTCTGACTCGCCTAGTACATGGATAAAAACAATATGAAGCTGCTAAATTTACTGTCACACGGGGTGGGGGGGGGGGATTGAATTGCTTTATCGCGGCCGCAGCTCCTGTCTCGTTATTCAATTGTTGCCCCACGGACGCCCATTATTTCTGTCCCACCCCCCTGAGGTGGCAAGCAAAAATTCATCCAAAGTCTGGCTTTTGGGAGCCCAAACACTTTAAGCAGCTAATCCTTGTGCATTTGGGCGCGTCCAGCTGCACAAGATTCCGTAACACCTGTCAGTTTAGACAAGAGCAGCGGGCGTGAGAAAGCAACGGAGTTTCCCCCATAGTGTTAGTGCGTCAATGTTAGGCACAGACTACAGGCTAGTTAGTTTTGATGAATAAGGCCTATAAAAGGCTGACATGAGCAAGCTGTCTATTGCCAAAAAGGAATGACATGGGGAATGGGGGCAGCTAAAAATAAAATCTTATCTAAAAATCTGCTGAAGGCCTCAGTGAGACCTTTCAAGGGAACCAGTATGATTTACCGCCGGCCTAACCTCCCCCCGGGGGTGCCTAACCCTAATTCCCCCCCCCCGGGAGCCCCTAACCTAACCTTCCCCCCCCAGCAGCTGTCCGCGCACGGCATCCAACTTACCTTCGATCGGTAGCCGGGTGTCGGGCTCCCGGCGTAGTTCTAATGACAGGAGTCGGGATTTCGACGCGTCATTTGTACTTTTCCGGGATTAGACAGTCGGGAAGCCGACAGTCGGTATTTTGTCCGTCGGCTTCCCGACTACTCCCCCTTTCAAGTAGGGAACGGCTTCCTTACCAGTTAACCAACTAAAAATAAAATCTATATATATGCCTCTTATTTTTTACTGGTTCACAAGCTCTTACACCTGTCACAGGTGGTCGCTGAAACAAGAATATAAAAAAAATCTACTGTATCCAATATCCTTCAGTCCCAGTACTTATGCACAGGGGCACCGAGAGGGGTGGGGAGCGGGTACAGATTACCCGGGCCCGGGCTTCCTGAGGGGCCCGGGTCCGGCGCCGCCCCCGAAACCCCCCCCCCCTCCCCTCCCCTCACAGCAGCCCAGCACACAGCATGTGCTGAGCTGCATTTGGAGACTGCTTGTGGCTGCTGAGCAGTCTCCTATGCCTGTGCGGGGGTGCGATCACACTGATCGTGCCCCCCCTGGCTTTGCGCCGGGCTGAAGGGGCTCAGAGCACCCCCCTCCCCAGCGCGCAGCACCGCTTCGCAGCAAACCTTTTTTTTCCTCTCGGCAAGGGGGCGTGGCCACACCTCCCCTATTAAGCCACGCCCCCTATTACCGGGGCCTGCCACGGCTCTTGGCGGGCCTGCTTATGCAGTTGAGAAAATAACTGCTGAGCCAAAGGCCTTCATGATGAGTCGATGTGTTCTTACACATCCCTGCTGCAGTCGCCCCAATAAGCCCCTATGGGCGTGCCAGGTCCTGTGAGACTGCTAGCGCTAGGTGGTTTTTTTTGCATCTTTTTAAAATTTGAAATGCAACACTTGTATATCTGTGTGCGACTGAGCCCCTGAATCCGTATACAAAGTGCTACATTCCAGGTTCCATTGTGATTCATATACATACTCAGGTACACACAGATATACAAGTGTCACATATCAAATTAATCAGCACAGTCTGCTGGTGCGTCCTAGTTGCGTCGCATTGAGACTTAGACATATTTACAGCAAAGAAAAATAAAATAAAAAAAGACACCCAACACTAGCAGAGTAGCACGGCGACCTGGCGGCTCACACCAGGCAAGTCACGCTGTGTAGCGTACTGAGGCTAGATGTAGGAGGTCACATCTGTATGTAAATTGCAGGCTAGGTGTGGCTGATATAAAAAAGGTGCCCACACACTGCACGGCTTTAGGCACGATTTGCATGAAAATGATGCATCGGAAAAACATGCATAACGTGCAGCTTCCAGGAACAATGACAATCCGATGCGCGGTCCTGCGGGTCGTTTGTCGTTTCTTCAGATCTCACCTACTGCAGGTAAGATCTGGCAATCTCCTTAACATGATAGGACGTCAGTCACATTGCACAGTTTAGCATAATATCGTCCAGGAGTGACTGAGTTGCCTGGGAAGTTCAAGGGAAAACGTTGACAACATTGCATCTTTTGAGAGTCGTCCAATGTGTGGGCACTTTAGGATCATCATTAAAACCGTACATTCTATTGTATTGCTATGGAGAATGTAATATCAAATTTCTTATAAGTATGGGAAACTAAAAACACAAAGATTATTTTAGGATTTGCAGATCAAATTATTTGCAATATATGCCCATAGTATAACCAAACTCTAAATAATGTGTCAACATACAAGTCTGTATCAGTTACCTACAAAAGAAAAATGCACTTATTTTAGGCGCTATATACTTTTGTTGGATATACAAGATATTATATATCATAATCACCATCATCAGTTTTTTATATAGCTCCAGCATATCCCATATTAGAATTGGGAAGAAACAGTAATAGAACAAGACTGGGTAATGACAGACAGCGGTAAGAGGGCCCTGCTCGCAATCTTACAATCTATACATACATTAATTCTCTTTGAATAATTAGATACATCAGTATAGAACAGTGGTTCCCAAACTGTGCACCGCGGCACCCTGGGGTGCCTCGGGACACTTGCAGGGGTGCCTCAGGTTGGTGGTCCAGCACCAATGTAATATAAATATGTGGACAAACAGAAGCACAAACCTGTCACCCACTACATAAATGAACCTAAGGATGACAGGTAGCACAATCTACTTCACTACATTTTTTTCTGAATTTCTCAACAAACTAACTTTTGGCTTAGGGGTGCCGTGAAAACAATACTGGTACACTGACTAGGGTGTCGCGATTCAAAAAAGTTTGGGAACCACTGGTATAGAACATTTGTCATATTTGTTCAACTCCCCAATACACCGTTTTGTATAGTACCGGGATAAATTGGAGGATAAAAAATATTCAGGTGGATTATAAAATAGGTCTAACCCACACACTAAAGCTTTACAGCAGATGCAGTATAATAACACCACCAAAATGTGTATTCCACACACTTGTAAAAGTGGGATAATAGGACACATTACTTGGTACCAATCCAAATAGCCAAAGATAAATTAATGTACAAATCCAAGTGTTCAAATGATATAGCGATGAATAAACAGATACAACAGACATAAATCCCAACTCATAACACAAAAGTAAAAAGACGAATGATGGATGCAGATGGTATGGGAAGTAGTCAATCAAATGATCTGTATTACATGTGTGTGTGAAATGTATTACAAAGGATCAGCGAATACACTGCATTAATAAAAGGTAAGTTACCCTTACAGCTATAAGTTCACGACTGAGGGCCGTTTTCAATTAGTTTCGCACCCGCAATACTTTTTTGTATGCAGGACTTTGTCTACATCTTGTATTTTAGCTGCGGAAACTTATCGTGCACGCCCCCGCTATTCGCCGTATTCAATTCCAGAACACGCGAAAACGCATCCTGGCGAATGTAAACCAGACAAAGTACTGTCAGCATTGGGGAAATCAGCCTGACGCCCCCTAAAAGATGCACTAACATTGGGGATCAATGTACATGCTCCTGAACAGCCCTAATAAAGCTATGGGGTACTTAAGGTGTTTTATCTTCTAATTAGCGTCTTTGCACTAGTGGTGAAGAATAGCATTAAGCAGCTCTTTTTTTTATAAAATAAGTGGTCCTGTCAAATTTGGGGTACTTGAAAATGGGTGCAAGCATGGTTTAAAGTCACTAAACTAAAGTTTAAAAAAAAAAAAAAAAATGCACCTGCAATCCAAAAAACGCCTGACCCATACTTGAAGAGCCCCCAAAAGTCTATTTTGCTAGTTATTAAGTTTGTACCCTACTTTGCACTTTTTCACCCCCTTTTTCTAAGTAATTGTTTGGGGTGTTCCTCTCCTATTTTAGATTTTTTTTGACGCAGTTATCCTTTGGGGGCTGTCCCAAGGGTGCATAGTGGTTTTTCCACCTTTGCACCCCTAAATAGCGATTTTGCACTTTTTTTCGACACCTATCCATAGGCCAATCTTTTACGCCTATTACATTGCGTTTTCGCATACGCGAAAAGAGTTTGCAATTGAATGCGGATTCCGACTTTTCGCGGCTAATTGAATACGGGCCTTAGAGTAGAGTTATTTACATGGAAGAATAATCACGGACGCTAAATACTAGTTATTGACATTCTCATTTCAGTGCAGATGCCTGCAATTTAGCCGACCATAAAGACTTCCTCATGGAGTGCACTGCTGGGGAGCTTACTGATACAGGGAAGTGATCAAGAAGCCATTAGACTTGCAACAATGCTAATCAGATTCTTCTCTACTTTAGGTTAATTATTAGATCGCTCATTATTTATGAGATGGGACAAACTGTCACATTTTGGAAGATTAAGAGAAACTAGTTTATACTTTCTTAGTACTGGACTATGAATAGATATTTGTTGAGAGATTGATAGGGTGAGAAAAAAAAGAGAAAGAACATTTACTTAAAAGAGAGGATCCTTATTAATCCGACCCCCCAGCAGCTGTATTATTGGCAATATTGCTAAACGCATTAACAATCACTGAAATGGTTATCCCACACGCCATCTTGTTAACTTAAAAAAAAATCCAGTACATGGGTTTATTAGTATAATTGACATTGTTACTCATTCGGGATACTGAATACTCATTTTATAATACTATCCCTTTAATATCTTCCAGGCAGTATCCAAAAGATTTGACAACCAGCTGTCATTGGCTGATGGAATGGATAGAGAACAGAAGGGTTGCAGGATGGAAAGGCCTCACTAAACAAAGTTGCTAATCCCTGCATGTGGGAACAGAGAGGTCACTGCTCTTCTTAGGTATAAGACTGTACCAGACTCTTGGTGAAAGGTCACATTACTGCTGCTAGGCACCCAAGAACTCCTCCATAAGAGATCAAGATACTGAATCAAACTGCTTTGTTACTTGGTTAGAGCAGCACTAACCATTTCAATGGTTCCGAGAGGCACCTAATGAAGCCTTTGGACCTCAGTATGAGCATTTCTTCATCAGAAGCCAAATATTGTGGGACTAACATTTTTTAGGGGCAAATAATTCTGAGACATTCATACAGTTTGTGAGTACGTATTAGTCATCTTCTTAGAATTGCATTTTTGTTTTAATTTAATTTCCTATAAAAATGTATGTTTTAGCACTATACAGAGGACATGATGGATATCCCCAGCACAGTAATATATATTAAATCCAGTAGCATTTGGGCCTAATATAGGACTTAAAGGACATCCCTGAGTAGTGCGTAGATTAATTCTGGCCATACACCTGCATGATTTCTGGCCGATTGGTCGATTTTCGACACACCGTACGATCAATCGTGTAGAAATTGGGCATTTTTCAAGTAGGATACGATGCGATACGTGCTCCCACAGCTCCTAAAATGGATCGTATGATCGGATGTGCAGCCCATATGTTCCGTCATATTCGTATATGCTGATCGTGCCCTATTTTTTCAGCATGCGATGAATCGTGCGTCTGAGCGGCGTCATTTGTAGAAGAATTAAAAAAGAAGACTGATGCACGCACGGGCAGATCTGTGATGCATGCATCTGTCTGTAATAAAATATGCACAGATGCAGGGATGGTTCAGTGAGAACATCTGCAAAAATTTTTTTTTTTTAAAAGTGTTTAAAGAAAAAAGACTGTGTGCACACCCCCCCAAAGAGCAACCACCCGGGCTTTTAGGGACCTAGTTCTGGTTGGGCAACATACGGGGGACAAATGATGTAGGGGCCCCCTGTATGCAAGCACAACCAGCACTGGGCTAGTCAGAACCAGCCCTGGTCGCCAAAATATGGGGGGACAAATGACATAGGGGTCCCCCGTATTCTGCGCAACCAGCAATGGGCTCTGATCCAGTCCTGGTTCTGGAAATACTGGGTTAAAAAATTAGTAGTGTTCCCCCTGTATTTTCCAGAACCAGCAACGGACTTTCTAGTGGGGGGCTAACGCTACAGCCAAGGGAACCCTTTCACAGGGCCCCCCAGCCGAACCATTAACCCTGACCACTAGTCAGCCAAGGCCGGTGATCCCTGGGAAGCTGGTGACCTCCCCAATAAAGGGGTCCCCCCCCTTCAGGGCACCCCAGGCTGATAGCCTGGGGCTATCAACAGCACGCCTGGGCGATTATGTGGTGTAGTGTAAATAAAGAATAGCAAACATTGTCTTTACAAGTAGAACTTCAGGTCCCAGCAAGCCTCCCCCGCATGCTGGTACTTGGAGAACCACAAGTACCAGCAAACACTTAAGTTTTTCTTTCATTTTGGCTCTCACTGAACCATCCCTGCATCTTTGCTTATTTTATTACAGACAGATGCATGCATCACGGATCTCCCCGTGCGTGCATCAGTCTTTTTTTTTTTTATACAAATGACGCCGCTCAGACAACGGACGCATGATGCATCGTATCGTGTGATCGTATGTCAGCATGAGTCGATCGTGTGGTCAGGACTGCCAGGCAGCAGCTGGGGAGTTCAAGGGAAAACGGAAGATGAATCTTATCTTATGTTGGTACTAGTATATGGCCAGCACTAGAGTATCTCAGGTGAAATCCTCTTGACTACTTCCTGGAAACACCAGCCAGCCACTGAGTAAAGTAATTCACTATTTTGCATTCAGTGCGTGTTTATTTTAACCACTGTTTGCGGGCAACCCAAGATGCAATAACCATAATTAATCAGCTCCTGCCCCTTCAGGAGAGCAATGAACTGGTGACGTTTACGGTGACCGGTCCTTAGCCAGTTAATGTGCAGATGTGTGAACAAAAAAGGGCAGCTATTAAGGTTTCAGAAGCATTTTTGGGGTTTTATATAAAGTAATGTAATGTAATGTAATGGAGAGCTCTACCTAGGAGCTCTATTATACCCATTACCCATGTCTTTAACATGTGATGTAACCAATGAGTGTTCCAATGCCATGACAGCATATACAGGCTGCACAGCAATCATACAGTAATGTAATACAGTATAGCCAAAACTTTGGCGGTAGAGTGATGTCATTGGATGGTTGGTAAGTAAACGGACTGTACAAGCTGTGTTGGCTCCGCAATATGCTCCATCAACAATCCACTACTAACAGTTTATTAGCAGTTAAGTAGTGATTGATACAGGCAGTCAAGAAGTTGAGTATCTCTCCTATAGTGTTCCTGCTAGGCTGTTTTAGCTGGTGCACAGCTCCCGTTTCTAAAGCGGCAAAATGCAATCTGCCCTTTAAGCGGCGTCCAGCGAAAAACAGCCTGCCCTGTGCCTTCCCCACCTGTGGGCCGCAGTGTCCTGCAGGTTGGAAAAGTTGCTGTGATGATCTTCGCTGTGTGCATAGATGCCGTGCGCATATTGTGAGGGGGCGCCCAGCACCTCCGTGAATGTGCCGAAATGAGGAAGTGTCACAAAGACACGCCCCCTCCCCGGTCGGCCAGACCCCCTTTTCAGCATGCACATGGACTCCCCTACCAGCACCCTGCCCACGGTCTAGCGGGAACACTATCCTGTACCTGTGTATGCACATGTTCTATTAGTGTGGTAGAGGGAAGAATATTGGGAAAAGCTGCCAGTTACTTCTCTCCTTTAAGTATTAACATTTTGTTTTTCCCTCAGTATGGAAGTTTAGTTTATAGAAAGGAGAATGAAAGTTCAGCAGTATTTGTTTAATTGGACTTTAAGAATAGGACCCCCATAAAAACGGCTACTATTTTATTATGGAGGATGCATAATAAAACTGTTCACAAAAAAATTCCTTAGCCCTTCAGAATACCTGTGTAGATAAATAAAAAAAAAAAAACTGTTGATACAGAAATAATTTATCAAACTATTATTTGGACATTAAACTGGATTATATATAATTTTGCTTTCCAACTTCTAGGTTTCAACTCACCGGAGGAATTGCAATTTTGCAGTTATAGCAATTTGTTAGGTCTATGTTCCGTTAGACACCCCAACCCGCAGTCAGCCTTCTGGAGCTTGTATTTACCAGAACCGGACAAGAGTGTGTTTCACGACAATACCTTTTGGGGTTTTGATAATAAATTGCTCTGAAACGTGGCAAGCATTTCTGGAGCTGTAACCAAAAATAGCTGTATTTCTTTTCAGAGGCACGGCTGCCAGATTTAAACCAGAATGCTGCCAAATGTGGAGTATAATAAACATTATTTAGAAGTGAAGTTGGAAAGATCTCGTCCCTAACCAACCAGGCTATTTCTTTGTTTTAAGGACAGTATAAAAATTGTATTCTCAATTTTGAATTTAACTTTTTGCACTTTTAAATTACAAAAAGTTTTCTACAATAAAATAAAAAATATATATATATTATGTACAGAGAAAACCTATTAGCTGTATGTTGTGCTTTATAGAGTAGTAGCTGTGATTTTATTGAGAAGAAAAAAAGTACACACGTTAACAGAACTTTAAAAGATGAAACCTCATCGTTGCAGTATAAAATTGTACTGAAATGAATACAAAAAGTATTCAGGCATAATTTCAAATAATATATATATAAAAAAAATATATATATATTTTTTCGAGGGTCAATAGAGGAGATTCAATTTAGTGCAATTTGAATAGCGCTGGGAAGGAGTTCCCAGAGCTATTCAATTGACCGCGCTGCGATGATGTTAGCGTATGCACCAAGCCGGAAAGCAGCATCGCGACCCTAGTTTAGTCTGTTTTCAGATCACACCTCAGGATTCTGCGAGCAGAAATACTCTAGTCGGGAGTTTACAGCCCGGTCAATGGAATAGCTCTGAGAACTACTAACCGTAGCTATTCAAAATCGCACTAAATTGAATTACCCCATTTGTGTGATTAAACCTTTTCCCATGGAAAAGCATTTTGTATCATCAAAAGAGACCTGAAGCAAGGTTGGAGAAAATATACATAACGAATGATGCAGTTTTACAGAAACCAGTACATTCATAATAAAAACCCCAGCCCAGATCCCAGTCATATATTTTTACGTTTCAGTATCTATTGAAGGGGGAAGCATACGTCACATGTAAATACAGTTATTCTCCAATGTGTTTCTATATACCAAGGGTAGGCAAGGTTTTTCTCTTTGGGTGCAAAATGTTCAAAAACATTTCCAGAGTCCCACCATCATTACGACATATACAAATAGTTACACAAATAACACATGGGTACTAAAGTGTTAAAGGCTTTCTAGTCCTTCCTGTTTTTTGCAGCTAGTTAACTCAGGTTAGGTTTATCATTTGCAGCCTGGAAACAGATATGACCAGTCTAAAATAAATAAACTGGGCCCCCTTCACATTTAGCACATAGGTAATTTCCACTAATGACTCCCATGGAACATAGAAGCCATACTGCACATATAATTTAATTGCAGACGTCTCATACACCTGTCCCTTTTGCACCATGTGGTACAAGACAACTGGCACAAATCCCTTGCTGTTGTTACTTTTTACTCTATTTTACATGTTCATGTGAAAATAGTATACTAGGTACTGTATATAGGAATTGGTATAAAGTTGCAGATTAAGCATAATGATGCGTGGCGCAGGTCACTAGTATTGAGCCTATATTGCCTGTTTAACCTGTACTTTTTTTTTCACAATTTTGCACCTTATTGGGCCATACATCTAGGCTGTATTGAGGCAGTTCTCTGTTCTACCTACACCGGGGATCACAGAAATCCAACAAGACAATCACGATTCCTGGATTCCGGCCCGAAACTGGTCGGAATTAGGAGCTGTTAACATGTTGAATTTCCCTGATTACCCAACGGATCGCAGATAATCGATGCCAGGCAGAACAGGGAATTGGGCTGTTGGTGTGGCCCGCATAAGTTTGCTACTCCAAAACAATAATCCTAACTACTTATTACACTGTAAGCTAAGTCCGCGGCATGATAAATGGGGCTATTTGGTGAGATTTGAGGATGTAAAATAAAATACAGAAAAACTGCGCTTCAGACAATAGTGCTGCAGTACACCGCTGAAGTGGCGACTTGCACTCCGCCAATCATATGTACAATAAAGTACTTGTGGTGAAATGCGCCCTCTGAGATACTTTGTAGAAACTTAAATTGTTCAATGTAAAGTTCTCTTCTATCGTCTGTCAAAATGACATTCCCACCATTTTCAATGGATATACAGTATATACATTTTCCTCCATCCATAGAAACATGTAGAGAATATATAATAAAAAAGTGTGTGTGTGTATGTATATATACATGTATATTAGGGATGTGCAGGCTCGGATAGGTTCGAGTTTGCACGTGGAGTTCGGATTTTTCCCTCCAAAAAAACGGAACTCAGAACGAGGCAAAACGTCATCTTACATGGACGAACATCATCATTCCTGGACAAAAGACCAGGAATGATGATGTTCGTCCATGTAACATGACGTTTTGCCTCGTTCTGAGTTCCGTTTTTTTGGAGGGAAAAATCCGAACTCCACGTGCAAACTCGAACCTATCCGAGCCTGCACATCCCTAATGTATATATATATATATATATATATATATATATAAATATTGTTTATTCAAATTAAAAACATCTGTAAGTATTCGACCATATGACAAACAGAGCAGCGTACCAGATAATGTGGGGTGCCGATTTTACACACCCAAAATCACGTAGGTATAAATACCTCCCGGGTTTAGGGTACTGGAACACCAATGGCTGTGTGTGCAAATCACATCCACCACAGATAACACCTGGATAATCCTCTGTCTGTACACCACCGACGCGTTTCTGCTAATCAGGAGCCTTTTTCAAGGTGTTGGACGAATACTTAAATAGGTTTTTAAATTTGAATAAAGAATATTTCACTATATATACACACACACACTTTTTTTATTATTATATATTCTCTATATGTTTCTATGGATGGAGGAAAATGTATATATATCCATTGAAAAAGGAGGGAATGTCATTTTGACAGACTATAGAAGAGAACTTTACATTGAAGGCATTATGGCCCCACCCCCTCTTCACAATGCAGAGATAAATGGCATTGTGAAGCAGGGTGCTGGGCTATGATGAGGCGATTCAACACTGAATCAAATTACACACACCCCTCTGCGGGGGTGTATGTATTGGGATGCGGGGGGTCTGGGGCAATGCGGGAGGGTGAGAGCGGCTGGGAGATTTGTCTACTTTTCCGGAGGCTGCGAGCGCCACCCGATTTTCAGGAGATTCCTGGCCGTCCTGGGAGAGTAGGCATATATGACTGACATGTATTCCAGCAGCCATATTGTTTTCTGAAGAAAACCTGGGCAGGGGGTGGGTACCTTAAATAATATTTTACAGATTTATTTTTTCAGCCAAAATGCTTATATTCCATAATTCAGGCAATAGATTAACACATCCTAATAAGGGTGGAGTCATAACCATTTGAATGTATGTAACAAGCACAATGAAGTATTGCGTGGATTCTGTGGGTTGCAGCAAGTTTTCAAGTGTTGGGGTTTTTCATTTAAAAAATATGGGTGCTTGAGCTATGGTCTTTTAGCTTGTGTGTCTCTTTTTCCTCTGGTAGACCCCTGCATTTTCTTCAAGAAACATAAGGACATAAGTACCTAGTACCTCAATTCACCATTTCACCTAACGACAACTGGAAAAAGGTTATATTTAAGTTCATAGGCAGCATGTATTCATGATAATCCCGTCATGACAGGACAGCTGATCACACTCCCACAGCTTGAGATCATGGCTCCAATTCTGACTTATGGCTCAGAGTGTAGTTCTCCCCACAACCATGTGAGTTTCTTCCAATAGTCCAAATACTTGTACTACCTGGCCTCAGTGATGGAATGAGAGTTAATTGTTAATTAAACAAAGCTCCACCTGGATGGGAACTGTTGTGCTGGAATGAATCTCTTTAATTATGCATAATACCTGTGCATTGCTGCAACATCAATAAACGTAAATAAAATAAAATATGCAATAATCAATACATCATCCAGCACAAGTGTATAAGTGTCACATTGTATATATTGCCCTGTCTCTTATACTACAATGAAGAATTTTAAATATTTGTGATATTTACTGATTAAACAGATTACATTGAAATTATTAGCGACCAATATTGTACTAGAGCAGGCATGTCAAACTCGCGGCTCGCATAAGCACTTTAGGCGGCCCGACAGTGGGGGCCCAAATATATATGATGCGGCCCACACCCTCGCTGAGCTCTGATTGGGCAGTGTTTACTGTATTTAAAACTGAAAACGCTCGTCTCTGTAGCCAGAGACTAAAGAAGCCTCTGATCACTTCAGAGGCTAGCGTTCCCAGTAATGCAGTTATCGGGTGCATGGGTGACGTCATTACATCACCAGCAATGAGGAGCCTGCGCCTGCTGGTTTGGATCTAGTTAGATCCAGTCAGCGGCAGTGTCTACGCGGGAGTGCTGATGGCGTGGACTGGTGTGGTGCCCAGTGGCCAGCGTGAAGAAAGGTAAGTACTGCACAGGGGAGTGGGGCCTGTTCTATACTGGGAGGGGGCACAACTAAGCTGTGCCCTCTCATAAGGGGCACTACTAGGGGCATTACTGGGGGCACTGCATAAGGGGCTCTAATACAGGGGGCACTGCATAAGGGCACTACTAGGGGCACTGCATAGGGGATTCTTGTATAAGGGGCTCTTATATAGGGGGCATTGCATAAGGGGCACAACTACATGGAACACTGCATAATGGGCACAACTACAGTGGGTATTGCATAAGGGAAACAACTACAGGGTGCACTGCATAATGAGCACAACTACAGGGGCACTGTATAGGTAGACCTATGGGGGCCGCGAGGAAATTTTGCTATAGGTCCCCCATAGTCAGAAAGTAAATTTACTTTTCTTGTGGCCGACACACTCTTAGATATTGAATATTCGGCCCCGTTGGTATTTTGCGCTTGACATGCCTGTATTAGAGGGTGGCTGGAGCAAGGCATTTATATGCGAATATTAAAAGATACAGCAAGTGTGCCATGCTTGCCAACAATTCATCTATTCAGGATATAAACCAGATAAATAATAAAAGTTCAAATAATTAAACTAATGGAACATAAATCAAGCAGACCACTTTCTGGAAGGTACACAAATACTAGGCTTAAAAAAAAAAAAATCTACAACAATGGTTCCTTACCAAACCACAACAGGATCTTATTTCCACTAACCCAACTATTGGTTTTAGAAATCTAGGGAACTTCCAAATGTATAATATCCAGATGACTGCAATTATTAGCAGATTCATGATCACTTAAATCTTGACTTTGTTGAACTCTTGCCACTAAATGCTTACATAAATATCGGTAAATAGATCATTATGAGCATTGCGGGGAATTGTGTGTGTGTCAAAAGCAATTCTCCCATTTCATCTGTTGACATTTCACAGACACGACAAAGCAAAACAAAGAATTAAAAGTCTTCCACGTTTCTTAGTCTAAATTTTTGGTCATATTGCACTATTACCATGCCAGGTATTTGCGTTTTTAAATCACAGACACAATTCTTACATTTAAAAATCCTTTGCTGATCCACCCACAGCGCTGATCTTGCTTTGAATAGATCAAACTTGGATTTATTATTCAGCTACTAATAAAACACAATGCATGTCTGTAGAGACATGTAAATAAAAAAAAAGAAGAAGAAAAAGAAGAAAAAAGAAGAAAAAAGAAGAAAAAGAAGAAAAAGAAGAAAAAGAAGAAAAAAGAAGAAAAAGAAGAAAAAGAAGAAAAAAGAAGAAAAAAGAAGAAAAAAGAAGAAAAAGAAGAAAAAAGAAGAAGAATGCTCTATGCTACTCACAAAATAAAGAGAACAAGTATATGGAATTATATGGGCATCGCACTATTATAATCCATAATCACAGAGTGCCAGCAACAAATTCATTTGGTCTAAAGCAGGGTATCCACTAAGCGATATACAAACGACAGCATGATTGCGACATTGCAGTCGTGCTGTCATTTGTATAGCTAGTGATGTGCTAGGACTGAACGTTCACTCATTCAGTCCCGGCACATCCCTCATCCCCGCACATGCCCGAGATCATCCCCGAGATCGTCAGGTTGACCTGCATGTACGGGCGATGTCGGAAGCAACCCGCGTACACGTGCATCGTGGGTCACTTCTGTCCAAAACATCCCCAGTGCATGTGCTATTTGCAAGCGATTGCACAATAACGACATCGTTATCGTGCAATCGCTTGTTTAAATCACTTAGTGGATACCCTGCTTAAGACATTTTTTTCAAAAGTGAAACGTTCTACTATTTTGAAGATCTACCAAACTCGTACTTATTCATCAACCTGTAATCAGATCAATAAATCTATCTTCTAGGTTCTTCCCCTGTGGATATTAAACATAAAGAGGGAGATATGTACAGTATCAGACCTAGAGGACTTTTGGAGAAATTGGCCATACAGTAGCAACAGGGGAGTTTCTAGAGAGGAGGGAGTCTGTGTTCAGTCTCCGACACGGGCCCCATCCTCTCCGCTCGGCAGCGCACTGAGCTGTCCGCGGCCAGCGCAGTCGTTAGACTCTGGGCACTAAAGTGTTCCCAGAATCTATAATGTATACACAGGTCACCGGGAAAATGGCCGCGGCGGCCATTTGCCCTGTACTACGCATGTGCAAATGACTGGAAAATGGCCGCCGCGGCCATTTTCCAGTCGTTTTACAATGCTGGACCCCCGCGCCAACATGGGACTCCGGAGATGCAAGTAATATTATGGGTGCAGGGTGTGCGGTGCACCCATTATAGATACGCCCCTGAGTAGCAACCAATAAGCTTCTACCTATCATTTTATAGAAAGTACTTGAAAATTACAGCTAGAAGAGATTGGTTGCTATGGCTAAAGTCTCCACCTGCCCTCTTTAGATGGTTTGATACATCTCCCCCAAAAAGAGAGCGCGAGAGGGCACTCACCAAATATATTTCAATATAATCAAGCCATTACCATATTCCAGTGTTAACATTTTGGGCCACCACGAGGAGAAGATTCAGCTGTGATTCAAATATAAAACAGGAACAATGATGAGTGTCATCTTAAAATGTATGAATTAGTTGTGTACTTCTAGGTATTATAGAACATATAATATGACCACATTGCCATCAGTAATAAACATACACATAAGCAGCCTAAAGTTGCTAGCGATCTATTAATGTATAGCGCTTCATTATTTATTTTCAACTGGAACCATACTTCCTTACAAACTGCAATATCAGCATGCGTCCCAAACTGGAACACATTCTTATACAATATCGTCCACCCATGGCAAAGTAACTTATATCTAAGGCCGCGATGTACTAACCTTGTGGTGTACATCCCGCCAGTCACAGCAATATTGTTAATTGCATATGTACTAACATATGCGATTAGTATCGCAAAGGACAGCTCTTATCGCGAAGCTGCAGACGCTGGGTGAGGGGGTCTCCGTGTGTCTCCTTCCCCTCCTAGCTCCAGTGTCTATGGTGCTAATTCAGCAAAGTACGTAGATTATCGCACTGCGCATGCGCGAACTCGCCAATGCAATCGGGTAAGGGTACACAGCAGCAGCGTGTAAGCAGACCCTTCCAATATCGATTGACAGGAAGTGCCATTTGTGGGTGGTGACGGGGGAGTGGTTGGGCGAACGCAGATATGCCAGTGCATTGGGACGCCGTTATAAGGGCGTGCATAATTAAGGCAGTGCGGCGGCATACGCAGACAGACGACTCGATGCACGCAGGAAGTGGCCAAAATCCTGCAAGAGATCATATGGTTCCGATGGTTCTCGATGTTAC
The DNA here is from genome assembly GCA_031769625.1 of Taudactylus pleione. Classification (NCBI taxonomy): domain Eukaryota; kingdom Metazoa; phylum Chordata; class Amphibia; order Anura; family Myobatrachidae; genus Taudactylus; species Taudactylus pleione. The sequence continues at coordinate 849,590 of JAUIMM010000517.1, read as the reverse complement.
CGCTGTCTCGCGGATTACTCAGACTTTGAGTAAAGGGAAGTGGGTAGCATTGTGTAGTGCTGGGCATCTGCATCTTATACTGCGGTTGCCATGCGTATGGATTGATTAGCATATATTTGCAGCGGCCGAGTGCATGTGTGCGCACAGTTGCGTTCCTTGCTGAATCAGACCCTCAGTTACCGGAGCCATTGTGACCGACCATAGACTCACTCAGGGAGTCAATGTTTTCAGGATCTGCGTCCAACGCTGCATTTGAGTACACAGTGGCAGGTAGCTGCGAGGGCTCCAGAGGGCGTCTCAATACAAATTCAGCCGGCTGATACATTAGCATAATTTAGCAATTGCTAAGCAGCAAAATGCGCAAGTGTTTGCATTAGTGCACAGATCTGAATCAGGCCCTTGATTCAACAATTTCTCATCTTTAGTACTTTTCCATTTTAAGACATTTAGCAGTCATATTGGTAGCTTTTTAAACCCAGCAGCACAGACTGATCTCACTGATCCCGTCCGTGCATCTGCGTGTCTCTGCTATCGTGCACGATCTAAAGATCGACAAATCTTCAGATCGTGCACGATAGATCTTCTGTCACATCATGCAGCTTTTGCTGCACATTGTGTCCTGGATTGCCAGGGAGCTGCTGGGGAGAGTTCAAGGGAAATCTTTTAGAATGTAAGCTCTATCGAGCAGGGCCCTCTACCCTCTTGTGCTTCTCTTTACTGTATTTTAATTAATCTCTTACTCCCCACTAGGGCAACTAACACCTGGCTGCTTATGTGGGTGTAAAGGTCGCTAATATATAGCTATGTTTATTATCCAAGTTGTGTCCTGCATTGTATTGTAAGTCGCTGGTTACTTGTTTATGTACTTTGTAAGGTGCTGCGGAACACTTGTGGTGCCATATAAATGATAATAATAATAATTCACTCACTATATCGCATCGTGAGCACATAGTCTAGTGTGTAAGCACCTTTATACAGATGTACTTTTCAAACTGGGCTCTGAGAGCTGGACATGCATAATGGCAGAAACAATTTACCACTATAGCAGAAAATCTTAAACCAACGCTAATGATTCATCTCCAAATTCTGCTCTCGCCTCCTCGTAGCACCCTAGTTGTTACAATGCAAAGCCCACTATAGTAAGAGGGACTTTTACATGCTTGTTTTTGACTTTATTTTATATTATGTATAGATAACATGGTGCAAAGAGCAATAAAAATATGCAACCCATAGCAAGCAGCTCTTGTATCAGGTTATTGAATTAGCTAAGTGCCCGCTGGCACATGATGTAGGCCACTATTTTGCATAAACATACAATATGCACAAGAACACTCAATGTGTACTTGTGAGGTCACTAGGCTAGTTTACGGAGACATGCATAACAGTGCAATAAAAATCTCTCTTGTTCACTAAACAAACATTCGTGAGAACACAGCCCATCTATTCACTATTAACCAGGATGTCATGTTCTGCATAAGGGATGTCACTAGATACTAGTTAACGGATTTATTGTCATGAAAATTTGTTAAAGGACTCACAGGGGGTGAATTAAATAGATTTTTTTTTGCGCACGTTCTTCTGTCTAAATCTAAAGTAACAAAGCAATATCCAATTGTTTGTGCCGATGGATGAGGGTAAATGGACAACCATTACTTATCACGCACCCATATACACGTGTATGTAAAGTGGCTAAATCCATCTAAAGTACTGGCTGTGCTGCGTTTAGGCACCCAAAAGCCGGACCCTGCGCAGTTATATCTCCTCGCCACATCAGGAGGGTGCGGGCAGAAATAATTGGTGCCTGCAGCACTCGCACCAACTGGAAGAAACAACTCCTGTCGGGTGCCTATGTAATAATAATTAGGTGGTCTTATTCAAATATTAGATTCTTAGAGAAATGCTCAGGGTTAATAAAAAAAAAAAAAAAAATAAGGAAAACTAATTAAACATTACGAAAAACATTTGGAATTACAAAAAGTAGCACAAACGGATCGTCAAAGTTTTAGCCAAAAGGAACAGGACAGCATCCAGTTAGCTTTATTTCTCTTGCATGAAGTCTGTTTCTCCACTTGTCAAATATAGTTACTTGGAAAGGTAGAAGTCTAGAACCAAAACCTAATGCGTGAAGAACACATGCAAAGTAGACTGGTTTCAACTTATGCGGAAATGTCTCATCATCCAGAAAAGAGGCAATAAGGAGGTCATATTATACTACTGTACCTTTGTCAGTTTAGCAACTCAGAAGTCTCATGTTAAAATGCTGGAGCAAATGTAATATAGTCACAACTCCAGCAACTGTTTTCGCTGGAGTTTAGGCTCATCACCACATCGTAAAATCGACCCCTTACTGTGAATTTTCCCTGGTGAAATACACTAATTCAGTCATCTCCCAACATCTCTTGGAGTGCCGAAAAATGAATCCTTGTAGGGATGTATACTGTATATTTGCCTGCAATAAAGTACTTGCAGTAGTAACTACTACACCTCAAAGCTTTCATAAAACCGGTCACTGACAGCTTCAATTTTGGAGAGGGGGGTACCCCTCTGCAGGGATGGAACCTGGCAGCCTGCGTTGCATTTTCTTTCTTCTTCAGGAAAAGGTTGTGGTCACACTGCAAGGATGTGTGGTCATGCCTCACGACAAGCACTCATCTTTCTGCATGCCAGGAGGCGGAGGTCGGCAGTCAGACTTTCAGTCTGGACCAGCCCATCGGCCTTTCTGGCATTTGCTAGACGTGCAAGATGGCCAGTCTGACTATCTGTCACACAAAAGTAATGTACAGCAAGAATTGTTTTGTTTAACATGCTTTTAACTCATTTTAATTAATTTCCTTGTTTGGAAGTTCTCCTATAATTCGCTTTCCTTTTCAATATACAGTATCTATGTGGACGACTGATATGTCATGTGACTGGTTGCCATGGTAGCTACAGGACACTTACTAAACTATAAACCATAACAAGCAGCTTGAATAAAAATGTAAGAAAATGATACCACCACCATCGGCTTTCCAATAAAGCTTAAGAAACCCAATAAAGCAGCTATCTGAAATATTTTTTGTTTCTTTTATCTTGTTTATTCTACCAATCAACCTGTTACAACAACAGTGATTGTGCTACAAAAGTGCAGTTTACATTGCAAGTGCTTGAGGACACCACTCTGGAAAACTAGGAACTTAAACATGTTTGAACTAGTGAGGCATAACATATTTTGGTATTGTTTAAATATAAATTCAAACATATAAAAGAAAATGTCTAATTAGAGAATTTCAGTTGGCATGTGTTTTTTTTTTTTTTTTTTTTAACGGGGACATGATTCTACGTCATATCATACACAAGTTACAGTACATCACCGCGGGAGGATATTTAGACGGAATCAGTATGATTTACCGCCGGCTTTGAAGTGAAGATGGAGATTAATTCTGTAGTCTCAAGTTGTCATAACTGCCTTGTTGGCTAGCATTATGCTAATGGATAAAACCATACCTACCTATTTATAAAATTAATTTCCTGTCGATCCTAAAAATACATGCCTGCTTCTCTAGACCCTGTCCAAACATACCCACATTAACGTGCCACTAGGTCTCACACACCCTGATCAGGGGACACAAATTGCGTCCATTTAAAACCATGATAAAACATTGAGTGTACTTAGGGTTTCATCTTAACGTTAAAGTATTGTAACACATTGGGAAATCTGTGTGCAAGTTACGAGGTGTGTCTGCAGAATGAAATCTATACTTTAAGAAGAATTGGCAAACAGAGATACTATCCTGAATATATATTATGTAAACTGCTCTCCTGCTCATGACTTGTGATGGCCTACAGAGACTTAATTATCTTTGCAAATTAAATACCTAAAATAAATTAATAAAGATAAATTTCACCTTGGGGAAAATGGTTCTCTCTACAAGTAATTAGATTTAGCAATATAAACAAGTGTTTAATAGAGATTGCACCACAGAACAATTCATTATTCCTTATGTGCCTCAAAATGATTGTTTCAGGCAATGATTGCTTTTTAACACTGCTACAATAAAGTATCACCTCATTCAAATTATGTTTTCTGTATTAGGGAACACAGGAAATCTTTTCATTATTCACTTCCAGAACAGACTATAAAAAACAGCCATCCTGTTACCATCCATATAAAATATTTGAATAAAAGCACTATGCAAGCCAGTGTGCCATACTGAAAGAGTAAGCAAAATGAAATTAGGTTAGCGCCATACTAAAGACATTATGAATAGAGTCAGGGCATTAAAAAAAAGTAAATGATTAAATGGATATAATGTCCAGCCACCACTTTAGAAAACAAATCCTTTAAAAAAAATATACCAAAAAAAAAACATTTTTATAAAATGCGGTACTTTTCTTTGGCTGATTTTCAACTGGAGCCTGGTGGCCAAATTAAGGAATCACTGCTTACGCCCAACTTCGATTGCTGCAGGGTCGGCAACAGAAATCTTGGGGCCAGTTACAATATCATCTTTGGGGCCCCCCTTGACCCCTCCTCCACACAACCCAGACATCCCTCCTGCATCTATATGCAGAGCTGGCCCTAGCCAATTTGGTGCCCTAGGCAAAATTTTTACTAGTGCCCCCTAGCAGATATTCCCACCAGCAATCTAAGTGTTTATATGCGGATAAAGTTATATTGCCGGTCGTCGATATACCGAGGCTGGAAACCTGCCATCCGGCATAATGCAGACACCAATATCCCGAAGGAGATCAGGATGCTGGCGTTGGCATCCTGAATGCCGGACTCCCGAATGTTCAAACGGGTAGGTAGGTTTGTTTCCCCGGGGATGGGGAGGTTTGGTTTAAGCACCCCTGAGGGGGGATTAGGGATAGGCACCCCCCTGGGGAGGGTTAGGCTACGGGGAGAGGGGCTTAGGGTTAGGCACCACCAGGGGGGAGGTTAGGGTTAGACGCCACTAAGGGAGGGTTGGGAGGGGAGAGGGAGGGTTAGGGTACTTACCTCCCCAGTTGGGATCTTTAGTGATCAGGTTTCCATCTATCCCCCCGTTGGGATCTTTAGTGATCGGGTTTCATGCTGCATCATTTGAATCAAAGGAGTGCTGGGCAGTTTGGATATATATATATATATATATATATATATATATATATATATATATACACACACATATACATATATATACACACACATATATACACATACTATAAATATACATATATATTTAATGTATACATATCCAATATATATCTATATATCTATATTTATATTCTGTACACATAGGACCATTCAAATTCAATTAATAAAAATAAAACTATACAGCCGTCTTACTTTTCCTAGCTGACAAACTGTGCACATTCTTCTCTTCAGAGAACAAATGTAATTTCAAGCTCCATGCTATGCCCTCCCTTCCTCCCTGCAGCCTGCGCACCAGCCAGTCACTGAGCCGCAGTCTGCTGCTTCACAATACATTGGACAGCTGAGCCGTCGCTGCCCAGCACTTCTCTGCGATGCCGGTGGCTGTGACGTCACTGCGTTGCGAGTGCGCAGCGCTGGAGACCGGATCACAGTAATAGATCCGATCTGTGGCAAGGGGCCTGGGGGTACTTACCACCAGCGCTTCTCCCTTGATCTGGCACTGGGGGGCAGCATCGCGGAGGGGGCGGGGGCAGCATCACGGAAGCAGCAGCAACGCCGCGGAATGCCCCTAGGCATTCCAGTTGCCCTAGGCATTTGCTTAGAATGCCTAGGGCCGGCTCTGTCTATATGTATCTATCTATATGCATCTATAAATATCTATATAGATATATTATGTTATTTATATAGCACACACATATTTCGCAGCGCATCTGCCCCTGCCCCAGTGGACCTTACAATCTATATTCCCTACATACACATTATGGTCAAGTTTGTGGGGAGAAAATTAACCTACAGTATATTTTTGGAGTGTGGGAGGAAACTGGAGTACTCGGAGGAAACCCACGCAAGCACAGGGAGAATATACAAACGCCACACAATTAGGGCCATAGTGGGAATCGAACCCATGGCCTCAGTGCTGTGAGGCAGTAACGCTAACCATTACACCATCTGTGCTGCCAATATTACATATAGCTCCAGCCTCCAGCTCAATATGTGCATAATGGGAGGGAGATATATATATACACACACACACACACACACACACACACACACACACACACACACACCCTCCACTTATGCACATATTGAGCTGGAGGATGGTGCTATATGTTAAATGAGGCTAAAGGGGCACTCACTCTCGTCAATAACCAATATCAATCTTAAAATAAAGTAAAAAATACCCTGTCATGCATGTAACACTTACCCCCACAAACAGCCGCTGGGACAGTGAAGGTGCAGTGCTGCACGCACAGCTTCAACAACTGTGCTCTTTGTCTGTCTGCCCAGGGATGGTTAGTTCCAGTGGCATCACGAGGTGGGTGTGGGCCGCACCCGTGTGTCATCCGCTGAGGGGGTGACACCAATTTGCAGAATCCCCTTCAGTGACAGGAGCCGGGTGCTGCACTGTGAGAGGGGGCCAGGATACGTGCCTCCTGTGCCATCACTTGATACAGATCTGGATGTATAGTTCCATAGTACTGTAGCTGGAGTGCCACGCGTTGCCTACATCGGTTGAACAGTATACTCCTGGATTACTTATCTAGTTCAGCTATTTGGATGATTCTCAATTTGAAATTGGTTACATAACTACTCAAGTGCTAGATTAGTGGGGCAGTTAACTTTATAAGAAATTAAATTCTATTGTTTATGGTCATTGTAAAAACATCAAATGCAAATGATACAAAAGAGGTAAACAAGAAACTAATAGAAAACAGAACACAAACCCGGATTATATGGTAAATTTTTCAAATTGTACTTCTATGGATGTATATGTGTATGTACCTCAAATTCCACTGTCATAATGGTTGATTGTCGAAATTTCAAATATCTATTTGTTATTCCATTAGTGAATATGCAATACCTTATCATCCTATATCTCAGTCATGTATGCAATGTAATGCCTCAATAAAAAAAAGTTTTTAAAAAGAAAACCGAACAAAAAGACAATTACCAATTGATAGTGCTTTAAATATAAAAAGGGAAATAATTTTTTTTTTTCCTTTTTACCATTATTTTTAAAGATTACTTTGAAGATTACTTTTGAACTTAAAATTTGGCAAATTTAAATATGTTCTATCATTACCATATACAGCCAATCCCTACTGCCACTAAGAGCTCAGATGGGCCATCAATCTCAAAGTTAAGATGCAAAGTAAAGTGCAGCAGGAAATATAAATGAATAGAACTAATCAAATATAACTTTCTGGACAGTAATGACCCCCAAAAAAAGAGAAAAAAAATAATATCTGTAGAAAGAGCATTCCTCCAATTAAAACAGTGTGATTTTACTTAATAGTGGTGGGTTTAGATTATTTACACATTTTGTGAGTGAAACAATGAAAGCAAAAATGTGAACATAAAACAAAATCAAAAACTACCCCCTCACACACATTACCTTTCTTTGACTTTGCTCCTATCTTCAGTTTAGATGGCCATGCAATCTGCGTATTGGTTTCCTCCATAATCTGCAGACAGAAAGCAAATGCATCTTTAGTAATTTAATAGTTCCCCTTTAGTTTCCATTAAGTCTCACTGTCACATCTACAGTTCGGGCAAGAAACAGCCTTAATGAAAACCTCCTATCAGACACCAATCTTTATTTCCTTATAAAAACATCCTGTGCCTCAAACACTCAACCACAAATATATGTTACTGCTTTACAATTACTTTAGAGGTGAAATTAATTTCTGATCACCATGACGCTAGACAATTATACTTCTATGAAACATTGCTTACAAAAGTTAACAAGTGGCGATGTTTCTCTGCAGGGTTGAGTTTAAAATTTAAAGCGGCAATAATATGAAGTGCAAAGCTCAGCAAGTTTTGCACGCAAGATTAGTGCCATTTTAAATTTTATTCTCACACCCACCAAAATGCAATAGCTAGTAGAATCTGCTTATATAACCCATAATATGCTATTAAGCGCCATTATAAACTTTACAATAAGTTTTTCTCATGAATGGACAGTATTAGGCCTTTGCATGCCCTATAATACATGCACTAATATCTAACCACTCTACAGTGATACTTAGAACCAAAATAACTGTAACTCCCATGTCAGATATCGGCAATCCCAAACATGATAAAAAAAAAAAAAAAAAAAAAAAAAGGTATTTGCCCCTAGACCTTTAAAATAAAATTGAAGCTTCAACCAATATTTGTCTATTTATTCTGGATTACTCCTCATATTCCAGAGCTGTATTTAAGCACCCTAGATATGCTAACAATGTTTTATTCGAAAATCAGGAATTGTGGCTTAAGTGGTTAGAAGCCAACATCATGGTTATCTCTTGGACGCAGCGGGATGCATGGCACAGCTCAGTCATATTGGGTTCCTGGTCTTTTGCCTTCATTCTGAAACTTTTAGCGGCTTTTTCGCACTGCTACAGCACACTAGTGGTGTGCACAGGGGATGCATAGTGCAGTGTGAAAGAGATGTAACATTAGTAAATTATTGCGCAAAAAAAGATAGATTGTGTGGCTTATGGTGCATACACACGGCACGATCTGTACCACCAACGACTTGAAAGATATCTTTCAGTGAAGTCATCCTGCCACATCTCTGAACAGGCAAAGTTGACTATATCGTCCAAGTTGGCCTGCATGCATGAACGATGAACGATATCTGTATTGTCCATGCAGGAACACGCATCGTTGGTCGTCAGGTTGGTGACTGCAAAAAAGTGAACGATAACGATATGAACGACAGTTATCGTTCATATTGTTCATGAAAGTCGTACCGTGGGTATGCAGCATTACTCACTTTTTATGGTGAGTCAAACAGGGCTATTTGGCACAATGAGAATAGGTGTATGTAGACACATCTGTATGAGGATCTCTGAAATATAGAGTGCTTACCTCAGCACGCTATATTTCAAGTAAAGTAAATATTCTTATTTGTGCAAACAATGAGTAATATCTATTCAATACTTTACTAAATACCCCAAACACACTCACAACCTCTTCCCCTCCCAAAAAATAAACAAATTAATATGAGAATGTTGCATCTTAATATCCCTGGAGATCTGATAATTCTCATGGACCAGTATTTTGCACCCTTTTAGAAAACATCGCTAAAAATCACAAGATTTTTAGTGATGCCTAATAATGAAAGCCAAGAGATCCAGATTCTTGGGTGTTATAAATGTGAGACATTTAGAGGGTGTAGCTAGCTGGTACCAAGAACCTGTCAGCCAGCAGTTGAGAGGAACCAGTGATAAGGAATGAGATGTGTTTCTGCACCTATTAATTTGGTGTGAATGTACCAATTCATTTTAAATCTCAGATAAAATGAGAAAAACTACACTAGTTTGATAAGAAAATAGAACATTCACATTGGAAGGAATTCATATCACACATTTTTAGATCTAAGTATATTGCACAAGGCAAACCATGCATGATAGTCACATAGTGCTGGGCAAGTGGAATGCTGAACTATCAGAGTTCCCAGGAACTGATCGTATGAAACCATTTCATATTGTGTAATCGTTCAAAGCTTTGGAATTTGTTTGGAGACTTGCAGTTTATGCACTTTATTATAAGACTTTACCAACATTTCAAATTATGACCAATCAATTTCTGTAAATAATTTAAATTTATATAATAGGTGAGAAAGTGTATGCGTCTGTCTGTTTGTCTTTTATGCACGGCTAGAGTACCTAGCTCCATCAAATTTGGCATGGTGGTGTAGTTTGACCAGGATTTGGTTTTTGCCTAGGTTGACAGGCAGAGGCATTTAAGGGGAGGTGCCGGGGTTGGAGAGGCCAGCCCAGAGACTGCGTGGACATAAGCTGTCTTCTGGGCTCGCAAGCCGGCTAGCATGAGTAAGCTGAGGCTTACTCAGATGGCCGAACATCTGGCGCCGTCCATTATCACAACCATTATTGCAAGGAATGCAATTGCAAAGCTGCCTGCGTGCAGCTTTGCAATTGCGATCCTTGCTGAATCAGGCCCTAAGTCACTAATTTCATATACAATTTCAAAACAACAAGATAGTATCACTAGCGCAGTCTGTATGGAGAAGTCTACAAGGTATCCATCTTCGTCTCACAGAATGTCTTCACCACTGTTTCATTTCAAGACACGGAATCGTATTCTGGATAGAACTCACCACTGGCACTCTAATACCGTTCACTGAAAGGTTTCTTTAACACCTCCTTTTTATTTCAACACATCACACTTCTTAGGGGTCTATCAACAGACACTCACCATAAATCCACCTTGGTTCATACGTATAAAGGTTTCTTGTTACGACTCCCCTTATATATCCAATTGATGAAAAAAATGTATCTATTTTCTTAAAACGATTCTTTATTCCAAATCGGAACCATAAAAAGTAAAAAATAGTCACATCACAAAAAAAAGCACATATAGCAGTATTGGAACTATAGGTGGCAGTAGGATATTCACAATATGGTTTTAAAACCTTTCTGATGACCCGGGCATAATCAGAGAAGGTAATCCAACTGGATGACACGTGGAAGAAAAAACCATTTAGAGAAATATCCAAAAAAAGATGGTATAATACCGCCTGTTGTCCAATTCCTGCTGCTTACTCCACCATCTACACGTTTCGGACTGATTGTCCTTCCTCAGGATGTGGAGCTGTAACCCAGGAAGGGCTTAATATACCCCTCCTCTAAATTAAAAGACAATTAACTAATTATACTAAAAATCGCAAAAACCCCTAAATAGACCACATTGTGCAACCTCCTATTACCATCTGAACTCCCTTACAGGATATAACCTTACTTCAAAATTCATAGACATGATAATCTCCCACAGAGTATCCAAAATAACATAAAAAAGGATATAAAAAAAAGGATAATATGCATCAATTCAGCGTCAACAAAATCCTGGAATGTAATCCACCACCCACCATAGGAAAAAGACTGTGGCTCCTGCTTATTGCCACACCGCTTCTTCCAGTTTGCACAGCGGAAGACCTTATAAGGTAATACCCCTCCGTAATCCTTCCCCCATAAGTCCTAAAGCCCATATATATGAGCCAATACTTCCGGAGTAGTCGACTACCACACCCGGAAGTGAAAACGATCAGGCGCTCCATCCGCCCCCTCTAACACATAAACCATGTGATTAGAAGCGGTCACGCATACTTCCGGAAATCTCTATACGATGCGTCTCCCGTCCACATCCGGAATCTGACCCGCAAACCCGGAAGTTGGTTTCAAAGGAATTCCTCCCCATGGGCTCGCTTATTTAGTTCCACAATAGTTATATGCACATATGTGAAATACCACGAAGGTCCACTCCATTCCTAGATTGATATATAGAGTTCTGGAGATATGCAGCCAGATCCTTAACATCGCATCACCATGGGGCAGTATATATTCCAAACATTCTGAATTAGTACTTTTCCATAGTACCAAATAAAATATCCTCCGTTGTACATGTAAAAAGGGGAAAGTAAACACCATTAGAGAATAAACATAACCCATAACAACCATATAACAATAAAAAATATATATATATGTGTACACGGCTTCTACGTTCTTACAGAAACCATTTTGTCTCGAAATCTATATTAAGTCCTCTCGGGGCTAGAGTTTTTAACATATAGATTTTTTTCATTTCCATTTGTGCAAGACGTTCTTCCATATTATTTTTCCTCCAATTAGGATGGACAACCTTAATCCCACAGAAGGATCTAAGTTCTGTGATATTGCACTGATGTTTCTGCTGAAAATGTAAGGAAACATTATGTGTACTCAATCCTTTTTTAATGTTCCTGGCGTGTTCTGCCAGTCTAATTTTTAACATACGGGTGGTCCTGCCCACATATTGTGAACCACATGTGCATTCCAGCAAATACACACAATATCTGCTATGACAGGTTATAAAATCATCGATCTTATAACTATGATTAGTTTGAGTAGATTTGTATTCCTTTATATGAGATACTTCACTTTTACATAATCTACACATAATGCACTCTCCGCATCTATAAAAACCTTTTGATTTATTCATCGTTAGGTCCCTGGGTTTTGATGTTACACTTTTAACAATAGCATTCTGGATGTTGTTAGCTTTCCGATAAATAAACATCGGTCGTTCTTTAATGTATCCCTTTAATACAGGATCTCTAAGTAAGATATCCCAATGTTTAGCTATGATAGTTTCAACTTGTTTATATTGGCTATGATATTTAGAGATGAATGGTATTCCCCTATCCTCCCATTTTTTTATAGTTCCATCATTGTTAAGAATATGCCCCCTCTCGAGATCACTGGCCTGAGTCATAGCTTTGGTCACTAGCTCCTTTCCATATCCCTTCTGTATGACTTGATGACTCAAATCGATTGCCTGCACATCAAATACCTTTTTGTCTGTACAATTACGGTTAATACATTGAAACTGGCTGTAGGGTATACTCCTTAGCCAGTTAGCATGGTGGTTGCTGGTGAAGTCGATGAATGAGTTACAATCAGTCGGTTTATTAAAACTCTTAGTTTTCAATGTATTCCCTTCTATATATATAGTGAGGTCTAGGAAATTCACCTCTACATCACTAATACAAAAACTGAGATTGAGGTTATATACATTTTCGTTCAAATAGGCACAGAATCGTTCCAAAGACTCCTTGTTACCCTTCCAAACAAAACAGACATCGTCAATATAGCGCATCCAGGATACTAGACTGGCACCAAACTCATGGCCACTCCACACTGATCTATGCTCCCAGAGGGCCATGAATAAATTAGCGTAACTAACTGATTGTAACTCATTCATCGACTTCACCAGCAACCACCATGCTAACTGGCTAAGGAGTATACCCTACAGCCAGTTTCAACGTATTAACCGTAATTGTACAGACAAAAAGGTATTTGATGTGCAGGCAATCGATTTGAGTCATCAAGTCATACAGAAGGGATATGGAAAGGAGCTAGTGACCAAAGCTATGACTCAGGCCAGTGATCTCGAGAGGGGGCATATTCTTAACAATGATGGAACTATAAAAAAAATGGGAGGATAGGTGAATACCATTCATCTCTAAATATCATAGCCAATATAAACAAGTTGAAACTATCATAGCTAAACATTGGGATATCTTACTTAGAGATCCTGTATTAAAGGGATACATTAAAGAACGACCGATGTTTATTTATCGGAAAGCTAACAACATCCAGAATGCTATTGTTAAAAGTGTAACATCAAAACCCAGGGACCTAACGATGAATAAATCAAAAGGTTTTTATAGATGCGGAGAGTGCATTATGTGTAGATTATGTAAAAGTGAAGTATCTCATATAAAGGAATACAAATCTACTCAAACTAATCATAGTTATAAGATCGATGATTTTATAACCTGTCATAGCAGATATTATGTGTATTTGCTGGAATGCACATGTGGTTCACAATATGTGGGCAGGACCACCCGTATGTTAAAAATTAGACTGGCAGAACACGCCAGGAACATTAAAATAGGATTGAGTACACATAATGTTTCCTTACATTTTCAGCAGAAACATCAGTGCAATATCACAGAACTTAGATCCTTCTGTGGGATTAAGGTTATCCATCCTAATTGGAGGAAAAATAATATGGAAGAACGTCTTGCACAAATGGAAATGAAAAAAACTATATGTTAAAAACTCTAGCCCCGAGAGGACTTAATATAGATTTCGAGACAAAATGGTTTCTGTAAGAACGTAGAAGCAGTGTACACATATATATATATTTTTTATTGTTATATGGTTGTTATGGGTTATGTTTATTCTCTAATGGTGTTTACTTTCCCCTTTTTACATGTACAACGGAGGATATTTTATTTGGTACTATGGAAAAGTACTAATTCAGAATGTTTGGAATATATACTGCCCCATGGTGATGCGATGTTAAGGATCTGGCTGCATATCTCCAGAACTCTATATATCAATCTAGGAATGGAGTGGACCTTCGTGGTATTTCACATATGTGCATATAACTATTGTGGAACTAAATAAGCGAGCCCATGGGGAGGAATTCCTTTGAAACCAACTTCTGGGTTTGCGGGTCAGATTCCGGATGTGGACGGGAGACGCATCGTATAGAGATTTCCGGAAGTATGCGTGACCGCTTCTAATCACATGGTTTATGTGTTAGAGGGGGCGGATGGAGCGCCTGATCGTTTTCACTTCCGGGTGTGGTAGTCGACTACTCCGGAAGTATTGGCTCATATATATGGGCTTTAGGACTTATGGGGGAAGGATTACGGAGGGGTATTACCTTATAAGGTCTTCCGCTGTGCAAACTGGAAGAAGCGGTGTGGCAATAAGCAGGAGCCACAGTCTTTTTCCTATGGTGGGTGGTGGATTACATTCCAGGATTTTGTTGACGCTGAATTGATGCATATTATCCTTTTTTTATATCCTTTTTTATGTTATTTTGGATACTCTATGGGAGATTATCATGTCTATGAATTTTGAAGTAAGGTTATATCCTGTAAGGGAGTTCAGATGGTAATAGGAGGTTGCACAATGTGGTCTATTGAGGGGTTTTTGCGATTTTTAGTATAATTAGTTAATTGTCTTTTAATTTAGAGGAGGGGTATATTAAGCCCTTCCTGGGTTACAGCTCCACATCCTGAGGAAGGACAATCAGTCCGAAACGCGTAGATGGTGGAGTAAGCAGCAGGAATTGGACAACAGGCGGTATTATACCATCTTTTTTTGGATATTTCTCTAAATGGTTTTTTCTTCCACGTGTCATCCAGTTGGATTACCTTCTCTGATTATGCCCGGGTCATCAGAAAGGTTTTAAAACCATATTGTGAATATCCTACTGCCACCTATAGTTCCAATACTGCTATATGTGCTTTTTTTTGTGATGTGACTATTTTTTACTTTTTATGGTTCCGATTTGGAATAAAGAATCGTTTTAAGAAAATAGATACATTTTTTTCATCAATTGGATATATAAGGGGAGTCGTAACAAGAAACCTTTATACGTATGAACCAAGGTGGATTTATGGTGAGTGTCTGTTGATAGACCCCTAAGAAGTGTGATGTGTTGAAATAAAAAGGAGGTGTTAAAGAAACCTTTCAGTGAACGGTATTCGAGTGCCAGTGGTGAGTTCTATCCAGAATACGATTCCGTGTCTTGAAATGAAACAGTGGTGAAGACATTCTGTGAGACGAAGATGGATACCTTGTAGACCTCTCCATACAGACTGTGCTAGTGACACTATCTTGTTGTTTTGAAATTGTATATTTAGGTTTTGGGTATACCTTAGATAGGACACAGCAGCGGTCTGTGGTCGCGAGTTACTTCTTTTTTGTTCTTTGGAATACTAATTTCATATATTTTAATTATCATACCCTAATATTTTTATTCTTGCCACATGTTCATAAAAGAAAAATCTCATTTAGTGTTCCCACTAAGCCGTTTTGGCAAAGCGCAGTGTCCTCACCAATGCTGAGATGTGCTACTCCTGTATTTTTAATGCAAAATTGCACCCTGTACTTCTCACTTTGGGAGCCAACATGGAACATTGAGAGTTACACACACCAATCACACAAGAGGAGGGAGGACCCTGGGGCTTTCACTCAATGTCACCATTAGTATTGACACAGAGGTCTTGCATCTGCATGGTCATGAGCTCATACTGGGCTACCCTATGTGCATGGTACCACTGCTCAGAGTGTGCCAGTAGTATCATGCCCCCACCTCCCCGAGATAGCTGTCAGAAGGTCCCTCCAAGAACCCCAGCACATTTGAGGGGTTCAGATCCGACAGGGTAGCCAAGGTAACCAAGACCACTGGCTATGAGCTGCAGAGTTACCGCTATCCTGGAGTGTCAGAAGAGGAGCTCAGATGGTGGCGCGTGGCTGAGAGTAGGGTCTCTGGTTCTCATGTTATTTTGAGTCTGGGGGACACCGACACGAATATGAAGGGTTGTCCTGTGTGCAGTTTGAGGGTCACTGCCTCTAATATGAAAGGGGATCTTGTCTGATGTCTTGGAATAAGTGGCTCTCACCTGAAGTAGGGCCTTATGTGCAAATTGGGGCCTCTAAGCTCTATCTGAAGCTTTTGCCTGAGACCTTGGGGCCACTGTTTCCAATTTGGGGTCAGTGAGTAATAGTACTCAGTTACACCCTAGCCTGGGGAACAGTGAATTAATTAAACCATTGATAATCTCCAGTACACCTGCTTTTTTTGCCCTGAGCCCTGGACAAGTTTAAGCAAAAATCACACAGGAGAAGTCTATGTCATTATGTCATGTATTGAACAGCATTACTAAATATGTTAATTAGGGACACTAGTATGTGGCATAACAATTAAGGGCAATATATTACAGCAACATTGATTATTACATATCAAGTATTAAGATAATTGTATACATCAGCTTTAGCGATGCATCCAAAATTTTACTCTTCAAGTTGAAAGATGCCCACCTCACTGATCAGCACCTGCCCAAATAAATCCTAGAGTGAACACTAAGGTCAATGTTCCTTTGACAATACTATATAGCGCCCAATTGTACATTCAGGATTTTTGTTGTAATTAATGAAAATAATTTGATCTGTGAAGGAACAAGCTTGACAATGTGAACAGCTCTAACATGCAACAGACAGATTATCATTTTAGCTTTTTTTGGCAACATACCTGGGACGTAATCATTTTTGACTGTTGCAGCTGTTCACACTGTAAAGTTTGTTCTTTCATTAATACTACAAGAACTGAATGGGAGATAAAACTCCCCAGCACTAAAGTATCACTGAAAGTTTATTCATGTATTACCAAGGGTTTATGTTGGAGCAACCATTAGAGGCTTCGGTGTTTAATTGGTTGACCATTCAACTCATGCTTTCATATAGTTGTAACTTTTTTTTCATGATGGTACTCAATAGGTACAGAGTCTGGAAACTGGAAGTTCTTCTACCATCATCTATGGTATATTTTAACTAACCTGTCTAGAACAAGTACCACCAGACTCCGTTCCTGTTATTTATATTTCAGGGAGACACTTGGCTGATTACAGGGCTCTTAGCAAGTCAGAGGTGTTTACCAGTACTTAGCGCAGTCAAGAGAATTGACGGGCCCAGATAAAGGAAGGGGCCACGCGC
This sequence comes from Taudactylus pleione, assembly GCA_031769625.1. Classification (NCBI taxonomy): domain Eukaryota; kingdom Metazoa; phylum Chordata; class Amphibia; order Anura; family Myobatrachidae; genus Taudactylus; species Taudactylus pleione. The sequence continues at coordinate 832,412 of JAUIMM010000517.1, read as the reverse complement.
CCTCCCAATTTTGAAAAAATAAAAATAAGGGTCCAATGTGCAGTGCTGGGAAGGGGGCAGATCCAAGGGGGTGGCCACCTCGCATTTACACTTACAATGAGAGAAATGCTGATCAACAGCAGCAGCCTCCCTGGACCCTCCGCAGCGTGTGCTGGGCAAGAAACTGCTGCCACTGAGCAGCAGCAGTCTACTCTGCCTGTCCGATGTGCTACTGACCCAGGCCCCCTTCAGCCAGCTTAGGCAGGTAGTACCTGCCCTAATCACACTCTTGCGCTCCATTGGTTTATTTTTATTTATTTATTTTTTAAAAGAGCCCAAATGGGCACACTAAAAAGATTGTGGCTTGTGATCACTCCTCCCTCTAGTCCTTTGCGGTCTTTTAAAGGTGTTACAAAGATCAGTGCCTTGGAGACACCAGTTATTGGGTCCATCCAAGGGGCCAGGCCCTTGTGCCTTTTACTAGGCGGTAGGGCAGCTATAGAATATTTTTTTTTTATTATTATTATTATTATTTCTGATATAAAAGTAACTCCCAGTAAGAGATATTTGCCATTTATTAACTTTATTAGCTAAAAGAAATTGTAAATAGAGAAAAGTCTCAGCAAAACCATTTTCACTCAAGAAACAGCTCTGTGCCAAACCAAAGATCAGAAGCAAAGCCTTATGCAAAGTGAGAAACCCCAACTTATTCTACAGTAGGATATGCAGCAAATGAGGAGGGTTAAACAAATCAAACACTGAGAAATTTTAGTGGAACCATGAATTACGGCAACATGAAGAACATGTTCTCAATCATCAAAATAAAAAGTAGCTAAAAAAATGCATGAAAGAATGAAAAAAACAAAAAACATTTTACCATTGAAATGTAGGTTCTAATGACATTGGGTATTTTATCAAGTGTGTTTGACAACCTGTGTGGTACCCCGGGTGTGGGTCTGAGCACAGATAAGTTAAGTTTAGATGGTAACGAACAGTTAAGATGGCAGCTCCAGTGGATCTTCCTTGTTCTCTGGCAACTACTCCATAATCTTATCCTTCTTAGGCTGTAGCAGAGAGGCTAGCCACATGCATACACACAGTAAAGTTAATGCTACAACCAAGGCCGAAACTAGGATATCTATCACCCGATGCAAGGCAGCAATCTTCCTTCCCGAACCTGGATTTTGTCCTTGCTCCTCCATAAGGCAGTGCACTAGTCAAACGTCCCTGGTATAGTGACTTACATTATTCCACACACCATAATGCCCATTACACATTATGCCACACACTGTAATGCCTATTACCAAAGTGCCACTTACATATTTGCTTGACACCATTTTATGCCCCACGGTAAGGCTTCTAATTACTTTAAAATTACCTGCTCGTTGCCAGGGGGTTTCATGCTTGTTGCCAGGGGGTTTGCATCTTTTCCCGGCACTTCCGGGAACGCTGTGTGCATTGCGCTGGCCTAACAGACACTAGAGGTCCAACAGACACTAGAGGTCCAATAGGACCTCTAGTGTCTGTCTCCTCCTTGGCGGTGACCATTTATGGATGGCCAAATGTAAAAAAATTATATATGAACCGCACTTCACTGGAAATGCAGCTAGTAGTGTAAATGGGTCGTCCCTCCAACAATATCCGTAGCATAGAAATCACAAACAAAGATGATCACACTAAGCGCAAAACAAATTAGGTATAATTGTCCTAGTATATCCAACAAACCAGTTCAAAAATAGGTGGAGAATATAACCAATATTAATTTCTTGAATAATGAAATGTCCTCTAAAAATTTCTTTCCTCAATTTTTCTTCAGTGGATAGCTATACCCATGAGGACTTCAGTCTTCTCTCAAATCAAAGTTCCCTTGAAATATAAACACAGAAAAAGCTGGCATAGCGAAATCCAACATAATTTAATAAAGATAAAGTCCATAAAAACGATAAAAATCCAGCAGCCATTTCTAAAGGTGGAAATAGAAGCGGTTTACCCTCCGACTGATGAAGGACTTCAGATTCCTGATCCCAGGGAGTGTTTGTTCTATGCTGTTTTAGGTGTATACTGCTTACACCCACACCATTTGGTACGTGTGTTTTCCCTCCATTGGTGGTTTATTCTTCTGGACATTGTAATACTGGATTTTTATCGTTTTTATGGACTTTATCTTTATTAAATCATATTGGATTACGCTATGCCAGCTTTTTCTGTGTTTATATTTCATATGGAGCTTTGATTTGAGAGAAGACTGAAGTCCTCATGGGTATAGCTGTCCACTGAAGAAAAATTGAGGAAAGAAATTTTTAAAGGACATTTCATTATTCAAGAAATTAATATTGGTTATATTCTCCACCTATTTTTGAACTGGTTTGTTGGATATACTAGGACGATTATACCGAATTTGTTTTGCGCTTAGTGTGATCATCTTTTTTGTGATTTTTGGATGGCCGTTTTCAGCAGAGTCCATGCGGACGGCTAGTCCGCATTGGAATCTGCTGAAAACGGCCATCCAAAAATGGCCATCGCCAAGGAGGAGACAGACACTAGAGGTCCAGTAAGGTCCTCTAGCATCTGTCTTCTCCTTGGCGGTGGCCATTTTTGGATGGCAGTTTTCTGAATCTGCAGCCCCCAAGCCACTGTGAGTCAGCCCTTTTTCACCCCCTGCATTCCGGCACTCGATGCAGGTGCACCTCTAGCCCCCCACTAGTTGCGGCCCTGCTACAACCTTGATAAATGGAATTAACTAGTAGATTTATTAAAGGGGATCCAGGGAGGTCAATATGGAGAAAATGATTATCACCAGAAATATGACAATCAATTTAACACAAATTAAATTTGACAGATAAAATATAGTAGTTAGCAATACGGTAGTAAATAGGCAATACATCTCTCATAGTTAAATAGGCTTCTTTATCTTAACTACAGCAGCACCTCTTTGGCTATGGAAAATACGGTTTCTCGATTACTTCAATATACTATACTCTAAACACGCAATAACCTTCGCTCGAACACATGAAGAAACAGCAAAACTGGAGAATGATCAGTAATTTACTGAATGTGAACACAAAGCTCTCTCGTTGTCATATGCTCTTGCTATATGGTCACTGTCCAATTAAATTCATGTACTTGTAATCCAAAATAGAGAAAAGTAACAGAATGAACTTCAAATTCTGGTCTTTCCTCTTTCCGATTATAAAGCACAATGAATACGGTTCCACTTTCGTACCAGTTATTTTCAACAATGATAGCTGTAGCTCAGTCCCAAGCACTCTCTTAATCAGGTCTTATATCAATCTCTCAAACAAAAGGTCTTCCTCTCTTTATACTAATAGACAGTACAATAGTAGCACAATCAGCACATATCACACTGTCAGTATGTATATATCACTAGCTCAGTCTCTTACAGGTATTAGAATTACTCAGTAATGCTATACACTTTCAGTAGGGACATCTCCCTTTATCAATTTAACTCACACAGCCTCCACGGATCTCAGCTGCAGGTCCCAGCGGGTTGAGGTGACAGCGTTGACATGCTGTCTCTCTGGATCTCAGACACAATGCTGGTGCTTCTGCTGCAATACCCATCACTTTACCAGGGAGTATTCAGTGGCCCTAACCCCACCTCAACATCGTCGCTTGCCCAATCTCACAGACCTACGGCACCACACCCTGCTTTCCAGCTCCGCTCCTTGGAGTCTCTCCAGCCCAACTGCTTATGTCCAACAAATAAATTCCTTTTTCATTACCAAATTGTCTCAACCGGGCGCTCTTCGACTGCACCTAGTGGAAGACTCCAACAACTACAGTTCCCATTGGCTCTTATTAGAGCCAGGGGTATCACACCTGTTATAGCAGCAAAATCCATTCATCTACCCAATAACTATGGCTCCTCATTCTGTCTAATATTTGAGTCATTTCTATATTGAGATTAGGTTTAACAGGTTTCCATCACCTTCATTTTAGATGGGTTGTCCTACAATCAAATGTCTCTCTATTGGTATAAACTTTGCTACCTGCCTCAGTTTTACTCTATGGCGACATAACAGACTAAATAAAAACTTGGTTGATTTACAAAAAAAAAAAAAAAAAAGTAATGTCACAGAGTGACAGTGTATAGTAAGCAAACAGACTTTAAAACCGGAACCGAACCACACCTCATTTCAGCAGTCAAGAACTGCATCCGGGAGGTCACATGCATGCAAAAGATAACGTATTACCTACATGACAGGCCTTACCCTCGCCACTGTGGACCCCCTTTTCAAAGAAAACCATTAATACTCCCTCTATTCATTCATAATGGCTCCTCTTCCTAATTTAGGGATTTTAATATCCCTACCCCACGTTACCACTTGTGTGACATGATGCCTGTCTGCTTCTTTCCTCTGTCACCCCCTCTACCTTTGCCCTGTAACCTGTTTTGGCAAAGTTATTGCTTTTCAGTTTCTACTGTGTTTATACATTTCCTTATGGAAATGAAACCTGCTCTTGATATACTTTTGCTATTCTGTTTTCTCAAGTCGTGGTTTTGTCCTTCCTTTTTTCATTTAAGTAAGGGCCTGATTCAGCATGGATCACAATTAGCCCCTAAATTCCTTAGTTGTCACTGGAACGGCAGCAAGTGGTGTCTGTCAGAATACAGTAAAACACCACGAGTCATCCTTACTGCTAGAATTTTTTCTGACATTTCACATTTGTTTTAAATTTAAAACATAAGTTAAAGCAAAGCACAAAATTAATATAAGATATAGCTGAACAATGATTGCATCGCAAATTTCAAACCAAGTTATTTAAGTATTTGGGTACAGTATTTGATTAGATTCTCAATTTAATCTGACAATCTTCAATGTTCCTTTATGCAATACATGGTTGTTACTTAGAATTTCAGTAATTACCTGCAGAATCAAAATTTTAATTATTCAAACCGTAGATTTTAATTTTAAATAACGGTTTTAATTTTCTCAGACTCAATTAGCCACAAGGTTATGATTCGATGTGTGGCTGTGTTAAGGAGGAAAAGATCACTTGTTTTTGGCTTAGACCGCAAAGAGCTCCTTGGTCCAGAAATAAACTCATGACCCCAGGGCAGTTTGCAAATTACTGTCAACTGTGCTGCCCAATTGTTGAATAGAATATATATATATATATATATATATATTATATTATATATATCTCATGATGGATAAGTACCTGCCTATATTTCTCAGCATTGAGGACACCATTAATCTTGACCAAATCCTCTTTCATGGAACCTCCATCATGCTTCACTGTTGCCTGCAGACACTCATTATTATACTGTTCTCCAGCCCTTTGGCGAACAACCATCCTTCTGCCACAGCCAAATATTTAAAATTCTGACTCATCAATCCAGAGCACTTTTGCACAGTACTGTCTTAAAAATTTTTTTAATACAGAATATATATATATATATATATATATATATATATATATATATAAATTTTATTTTTTTTTTAATTATCTGCAGGTTCAGCTTTTTTCTTTATCCCTTGTAGATCTAAGTTTGCACTGTTAAAATTGTGTAAATCAGTTTTTTTCCCCCTTGTGTTTCATTAAAAGCACATTTTGTTACTGAGCTATACAAAATTCACATCTGTACAGCCATTCCATTTACATGGATACGCTTTAGGAGAAAAATGGTTACTGTTGGGGAATTTACTGGGATATGGGCTCATTTTGCCAGAAAACGTGCGTGGTTTGCAACAAAATGGAAAGGTGAAAAAACTCATATTAATAAGTGCTCACAGGAGCATGGCATAGCACCCAGCAGCTGGAACTAAAGTAGTCACTACTGTATTAGGATGGCGGGACAGTCCCATAATAGCTGCATTTCTTGTCAGGCTGTATATAGATGCTAAAATGTAACACACAAATTAAAGTGCTTCTACTTTACTTTGTACATCTCTCATGTAAATAACACAAACAATCTATTTTCTATCATAGAGATAGATGTATGAAGGACTTAATTTTTACATAACATCAGGTCGTCTTATACACACACATTCCGCAGCACATATCCTAACCCACTGCTCCATGCTCCTTCTTCACTATCTACCCCTCTGTGTCGCCCCTGTCTGTCTGCCCTTCCCCTTTAGAATGTAAGCTCTCACGAGCAGGGCCCTCATCCTCACGTGCTTCTCCTCCCCCTACTTATAGTATAATTTATTCCTAACTCCCCACAATGGCACCTAACACCTGGTTGCTCATGTCCTGCTGCTTGTGTTTTGCAGCTGAGTTTATAACCTTGTCCTTGTCCTGCATTGTTTTGTATTACTATTAACTGTTTTTCTTGTGTGCTCATTTATGTACTATGTAAGGCGCTGCGGAACCTTTGTGGCGCCATATAAATAAAGGATAATAATAATAATAATAAAGCATCCCCCTCATCTTCCCTGCCGCTTGCAGCCCATTATTCCAAAACTACGCACCAGTTTAGCCAAGTGTGCATATTTCTCTCATAGGTCATCGGCAGTCTTCAAAGCAGAATGGGGCATGGGCAATACCCAGCACTCTGAAACATTCCATGCGCTATACCGTACGCTGTGGAACACTTCCCAATCCCCTACAAAATGGTACGCACATCCTAATACCATGAGATCTCCCCAAACACCGGACGGTTGGGAAGGTATGCTTAAGCTAGATGTGCTACATACATTTTTACACTTTAACACATACATAACCCTATTGACTATTTCTAATCTGATTACATAACTTGTGCAAATGTGGTTTACATAAGGAATTCTGTTATTATAAGTCAATTATAAAGTGCAGGAATTCTAAGAATGAGGTGATGGTCGGGTCAAAATTAAAATATACAGCATAACAAATAAGGAACAGACTGGATTTTATGGGCTCTATTGCACATTACTTTTATCAAGTTAAACATCATTGGACAGCATACAAAAAGAAAACCTGCACATATGTATGTATGCTTATATACAGTATATAGATGTATACACACATACACAAATCATTAGAACACTGAACTCACCAACTTCAGCTACAGTCTATATAAAAATCAGGGAATGTTAATCCACATAATGCAATAGAGCCTATCCTGAGTCATCCAATATTATCACTCAAATGACTGTAGTGCTTTAATGATGTGTAAAGTAAATAAAATACAAAAATCAGCAGCTGGGATAATGGAGTCCCATTGAAATCTCCAAGGGGGTAACTCAATCATTTTTGGGCACGCAGTGGATCCCCGCTGGGTAATATTTAGTTGTTTTACCGATGGGCGCAATTGCTGCAGACTCCCATTATGTATTGCGCCTGTCACGCCCAAATGCACCAGGATTAGCCGGCTAAAGCAGCTAAACCCATGCAAATTACTAGACAAATTTGGGCATCCTAAATTTTGGACTACAGGTGAATTTCTTCTTGCCACCTCAGGAGGATGAGAGAAGAAATAGTATGGGTGCCAGCGGCAATCGTTCCCAGCTGCCAGGGTTGCATAAAATTGGATTTAAAAAAAAATCAAAGACTGATTTGATTTAAATAGGATTTTTTAAATAATTTTTAAAAAAAAAATAAATGTTTAAAAATTTAAAACGTTTACTTAAAAAAAAAATGTAATAAAAAAATCCTATTTAAATCCCAAAAAATCTGATCAAATAAATCAGTTTTTGATTATTTTTTTTCTAAAACATCTAATTTTATGCAAACCTGCCAGCTGCACAATTAAATTGCTCCCGTCACTTTATACGGGAGCTGTGGCCACAATAAAACAATTGAACTCCCCCCAAACAATGAGCTAAACATTTAAACCAGATAATTAACAGTGCTATAATAATAGAATAAAACTCCATGATGTAAGAGACGGCAAATAAATATTGAGTAATTAACTACTTCTATAAATGGACATCTCCAATGTTTAAAAATCAATAGATTTGAATTGTAAAAAAAACAAACATTTATTAAATGTGATCCAATAGGCCGCTGCTATACAGTATGTGTTCTATTATTAGAGCTGCCGTGTTATTGGGTTTAATTTATATTTTTTTTATTGTTTTTTACTTTATTAGAATCTTTGGGACAATCTAGAATTAAGAGGTTCCCAAGCAACTGTAATCCCACTTTAAACAAGATAAAAATTCACTAAATATCACTAATATCACTAAAGACAATGAATGTCTTTGGGTACACAATGTACAATTGATGCCTATGGATACAAATAAAATACATTTAAAACTGAGAAACCAATTAAATAGGTTTTCATGGTTCTAAATACTAATAAACAGCCACCCATACAACACTGACAAAATCTGCAGTGCTGCTTGTTGATCAGTGTCCATCAGAAACAGATATTAAGGGACGGATTCAATTAGCCGTTAAAAGCAGAGATCGGGAAAAAGTGAAATGTTTTCGCCTCATTCGTGTGTTTTGAGGCAAAGTTTTCACCTGCATACTCAATGCACGTACCCGCTTTTCGCCCTATTCAATTGTAAAACAGGCGAAAATGAAAATATGGGTGAATGCCGTATATAGTGGAACCAGCGAAAAAGGTCAGTTTTTTGGGGGGAAATCAGTCTGTACCCCCAATAAAGCCTAACTTACCCGAGGATTCAATATAGAAATGTATTATTAGCCAAAATAAAAGTACTTTGGGATCTTATTTTGAGTCAAAGGGTAGTTTTAGGCATATTTGCATAAGTGTGGAAAATTATATTAGGCAATGTCTTTGAAGAAAAATAATTGCTGTAGTTAAATTGGGAGTACATACAAATGGATACTATGATATTTTGGGGTTTGTAAAGTGCAGAATAAATAAATGTTAAACATACACCTGCGACAGCCTCCTGGAATCCTAAAAACACCTGCCCCATCCGTACAGCACCCCAAAATGCCTGTCCCAATACTGAAGCCCCATTTTACAACACTTGTTACATTTTCGCCCCAAAAATGATGACTTTTTTGAGGTGAATTAAGATTTATTTTTTTCACCCAATTAGTCATTAGAGGGGGTGTCCAAAGGGTTCTGAACCAAGTCGTCCCCCCCCTTTTTACCCCAAAATATGGATTTTGCACTTCTTTTCTCCTGCCTTTTGGTGGAGAAACTTTTTGCCTGTTTTTGCCTATGGAGTTTTCGCCTAGGTGAAAACGTCCTGGAATTGAACAGGGCAATATTTCTGAAACAGGCGAAAGCGATTGCAGCTTTTCTAATTGAATACGGGCCTAAGAATGAAACAGTCTGGATGGTTCACACCGGAAAGTCCCATCAGTGTATAAACAATTACCAAATTCACAAGAGCGCAGAATGGCCCTTCACACAACCGCTGCTCTCCAGATGTTCCACCAATGAGATTTTGGCCAAGAAACCAATTTCTCTTCCAGCAAACTAATTGTTTGGAGCACTTATCTTTACTTAGCAACAATTGGCATTCCAGGAAGGGGATCGAAATGTCCAGAAACCTGCCAACATGCCAATGTGTTTCTGATTGAACATGCCTTGTTATGTTATAAACGCACAACAGACTTAATGAGTTATCTCTTGTGGAATTTCATTTATTTATTTTGCAAATGTAAAAGTACACTATTTAACTGCAAGTAATTGAGTTTGTATAAAGAAAGAGGTTCTCCGTTATTAATGCTTTTTCCTGCCAGTACCATGTCTCAAACAAGTTATTATATTAGCAGACGGCGCTGAAAATAAATTTTATAATAAAGAACATCCACTTATGTATTTAGGGGTCCTGGGTTAGCTCTAATATGGTTAAGTTTTTAATTTGGATAGAGTGTGCACTCCATGAGTTACTATAGCTATCACTGGAACTATGACCACTTAAGCTGGGTACACACGTAAAGATTTTCTGTCCAACCATCCAACTAGTTGATTGGTTGGAATGAAAATCTGGTAACGTATGGGAGTAAATGATGATCAGCAATTTGCTCCTAAATGCCAGAAAACAGATGAAAATGGTCGTCAGACAAGTTTGTTAAATGTTTGATCTAAACAATTTGTTCAAACAAGAGTTTTTGTCCATTTTCCGGCGTTTGGGAGCAAATTGCTATTTGACATTTGCTTTCATACCTTACCAGATTTTCATTCCAACCAATCAAGTAGTTGGATTGTTGGACAGAAAATCTTTACATGTGTACCCAGCCTTAGTCATTATTTTCCACGGGTTTATCTTAAGCCATCTTAGTCTATGCAACAACTTGAGAATTCAGCAACATTAAGTCGGCAGTAAAATAGTCAACAGGACAATGCCGGTGCGGTTGTATTGTTGTTAAAGCATTTAACAGTTGCTATTATAACCTTAAACATGATAGTAAAGTGCCATGTTTAAAGTTATAAATCGGTCACAGTTTTAATGACATTAAAAGCATTCTAACCATGTCGGCATTTTCCCGTTGATATAATGCTGTCGACTTTTTATTTTTTTATGTATCCCAGTTGGGGAAACCGGATGCTCCATTTGTAGCAGAGTGGAGAAATTATTCTGTGCCAAACATTAGGACAATACAGTACAACTGTATCACGTTACAGTAGAGCAGTCAATGACAAACACATGAAAGGCTTCATCATTAAGCAACGTTGCTCGGTGAGCCTCCACCTATGTAATTTCCCTTGCTTTGACCAAACAAGCCAATATCTTGGATTTTATTACTAATCTTTCTGACAAATCAACAGCAGACTACACATGAGACTAGAAGTGTGCATGAGGAAATTGTTGGCGATTCACAGTCTCATTTACATCTGTCCAAAAAAAAGGTAACACCTGGTCATAGTCCTTTTCTAAATAATATAAAATTTGGGTTAAATCAGTGTCATGTTTGTGAAAACTGTGCAAAGGTCAGTCAGCTGCTGCTCACATGGTGACCAGAACAGCTGGTTCTAGGCCTTTTCTAAATTGCACTACAGGAGGACTGAACACATTAACGGGGTTGGGTACGTGATGCCGGAGTTTGGAATCCCAGCAGTCAGAATCCAGACGCTGGCAACCCAACAGCGTTAGGATACCGAATCCTGTCGGTCAGTATCCCAACCCTCCCCCTCTCCCTACCCCTCCCTCCTGCCTAAACCTAACCCCCCACAACCTAAACCTAACCCACCACCCTTAGTGCCTAAACGTCCCACTCACCTTCCCCCTAACCCCAATACTTACCGTTGGGATGCCGGCAGTCGGGATACTGGCGCCAGGATTCTGACTGGTGTCAGTATCCCACCTGTCATGATTATGACTGTATACCCATTAATGTTATGCACTTTCTAACTCAAAATCTTAGGGATGACTTTCGGCACCCAACTAGCATTTAGGAGCTGATTGGCTGATAGGAGATAAAGTGAACGGTGATAAGGTATCAGCCAATCAGCTCCTAACTGCCATGTCACAGGCTGTGTTTGAAAAATGGCAGTTAGGAGCTGATTGGCTGGTACCTTATCACCGTTCACGTTATCTCCTAACAAAGCTTAGTAAATAGACCCCCAAGAAACATATGGCTTAATAAATCTTCCCCACAGTCTCTGTAGAAACCGGAGATTTGTAACTAGTAAGTGTCCTAGGCTCTCTGAAGAAGTATTCTGAATCTAAAATAACCTCTACCTACATATACAGTATTCCACTATTGGTGTGCATTACAAAGATCTATTGTACTACTTTGCAGTTTTTTTTTAATATTTGGGATTTATGCAAGGTTTTCCAGGAGCATATGTAGCACAGACTTATGTGGGTTACATACTTGGCGACGGACCAACCGATTTTGATAAGCACACACACTAATCAATCGGCTGCATGATATATTTGGCTACAGGAACCAGCTGTGTGTCATTGACGCCGATTCCCTTGTCCAATATATGGGTCTGTCGGTCATATATAGACATGAGCAGATGTGAATGACATATCTTCCAGATATATCGCATCTGCTGTGCTGCACGGACAGAGGCACTGAGTGATATATTGAACAGATATATTGTGCAGTGTGTTCCCACCAGGGGCGCATCTAACCATTGGCCAGGATGGCACTCGCCAGGGGCGCTGTCCGAGGAGGGGCGCCACCCGGTGGTGCCACACATGGCCAGGGGCTAGAAATCAGGGCCTCCGGTCATGACTTTGGTGTGTGGTCTGGGCCCGAACAGCCGCTAACGCTTACCGGCAGCTAGGGACTTATTTAGTGATGGTGGAGACACTGATAGCAGTACAGAGCCCCATACCACAAACACTGGCTGTGTGTGACAGACCACCTGACTAAGGAGTCAGACAGCCCAGACCCTACTTAACCACGCCGGCCACCAAATGGCCACAGCAGCAGCTTCAACACAGCCGGCAGCTGCCCTCTGCTGTGTATCGCGATACCTTCTGGATTCCCGGCTCCCTGCACTGCAGCATCTACCGCTGCCACGCGATGTCTGGCAGTGGGCTGGCCTGTCACTGACTGTCAGGGGAGTCAGCAAGCAGCACTCCTATAAGAAGACAGAAGACAGCACTTTACCAGCATCATCAGTAAGTTACTTAAAGTAACTACTGCTCGGGGGGCATCTGGTCCTATTAAACACAAAATGTGGGATCAATGTGGAAGGGGAACACAGAATATAGTGTGGGAAGGGAAACAAGGGAGCCCAGTATGTGGGATGTGGAGGGGAGAAGGGGAGCCCAGTATGTGGGATGTGGAGGGGAGAAGGGGAGCCCAGTATGTGGGATGTGGAGGGGAGAAGGGGAGCCCAGTATGTGGGATGTGGAGGGGAGAAGGGGAGCCCAGTATGTGGGATGTGGAGGGGAGAAGGGGAGCCCAGTATGTGGGATGTGGAGGGGAGAAGGGGAGCCCAGTATGTGGGATGTGGAGGGGAGAAGGGGAGCCCAGTATGTGGGATGTGGAGGGGAGAAGGGAAGCCCAGTATGTGGGATGTGGAGGGGAGAAGGGGAGCCCAGTATGTGGGATGTGGAGGGGAGAAGGGGAGCCCAGTATGTGGGATGTGGAGGGGAGAAGGGGAGCCCAGTATGTGGGATGTGGAGGGGAGAAGGGGAGCCCAGTATGTGGGATGTGGAGGGGAGCCCAGTATGTGGGATGTGGAGGGGAGAAGGGGAGCCCAGTAAGTGCGATGTGGAGGGGAGAAGGGGAGCCCAGTATGTGGGATGTGGAGGGGAGAAGGAGAGCCCAGTATGTGGGATGTGGAGGGGAGAAGGAGAGCCCAGTATGTGGGATGTGGAGGGGAGAAGGAGAGCCCAGTATGGAATGTGGAGGGGAGAAGGAGAGCCCAGTATGGAATGTGGAGGGGAGAAGGAGAGCACAGTATGGGATGTGGAGGGGGAGAAGGAGAGCACAGTATGGGATGTGGAGGGGAGAAGGAGAGCACAGTATGGGATGTGGAGGGGAGAAGGAGAGCACAGTATGGGATCGAGAGCCCTCAGTGTGGATTACTCAAAAGTTGCGCACATCGAACAGCAGTGATCCTGGCAAAAGCTGCTACAGTCTCTGACACCATCCACCAGGATCACAACTTTGAGTGACACACACTAACAGTGAGACAGACTGGGCAGCCAAGTGTGCTGCTTGTGACAACTGGGGTGTGGCTTGCAGACAGCGGCACCCTGGGGCAGGGCAGCTACTGACATCGGTCAGTGTGCCCACCCCTAGGCAGAAACTAGTGACTGAAGGTGGATATTTTTATTAAATTAATCTCTATTTTAATATATATTTTTTTAACTGTAAGAACAGCGTACAATTATTCTGAAAATATGGGGGGGGTGCCAGTCTCTTACTTTGCCAGGGGCGTTCGGACCCATAGATACACCCCTGGTTCCCACCATTACTCTATAACTTCTATATATAACATTTGAGACTCTGATAACTAACTAAGCCAGTGGTGAATGAAGTTTACCATTGATGCTGGATAGTTATTTTCTTTTTATGTATTTATTTTTCCAATATAACAAATGTATTGCTACATTGTGTTATTTTCAGAAGTAATGGTTAAACACTGTGAATACTTTTAAGTGATTACCTATGTAAAAACTTTTCCTGTGTATGGTTTTGAAACGTTATTCTGTGTTGTTACACAATGTATTCGAAGACATCCAAAACTCGTATAAATGTGTTGCTATCTGTGCTGCATACAAATTACTTTTCAAATGTAGCCACAAACTTATAATAAAAACAAAAAAACTGCAGTCCTGTGTCACTTCTCTGCACAACAGAATTTCTAACAGGACATTGCATAGAACAAATGATGTGCAGGTTATCGCATTGATGCATAATCATTTTGTTACATTTATAGCTTGTTCATACAGGATGTAGTCGGCCATCCCGACGCACAGCGTGCCGGCAGCCAAAATACCGGAGCCGGAAACCCAACAGCAGTCAGAATCCCAATGTTATGTATTAGGGTTAGGCACTAGGGGGGAGGGGGGATTAGGGTGTCGGAAAGGTGGGTTAGGGGTAGGGAACTTACCTGCATGCATCAGAATTTCCACAATCAAGATTAAGCTGCTGGGATTCTGATCGCCAGGATCGCATACCCAACCCGTTCATACATATGTGGTGGGAAGACTGCTGAAACACATCTAATGGGGTGCCTTCAACAAGGTCTTTTATATCCGATTTTCCATAAACTTTCCATGCATCTGCGACAACTGTACTGGTGCATGTTAACGCATGAGAAGCCGGGTGTGCAGCATTATAAAATGTAAAACTGATACTCTAGATAGTGGTGCCATGCTCACAATTACTGACTGCATTAGCCCTGTTTGTAATATTTATTAACATGTGAATTTCAAGCCACACGTTGCTGCTAGGTAGATATGCCTATATGATGTTATGTGGCTGGAAATGAAGCGCAGGTTACAGTCACTATTCTGTAACAATGAGGATTCTTGTGACATTAATGTGTGACATGGGGAGTGAGCAAACATGTAGAGAGGCATCTGTACAGTTACCATATTGACATTGTTGCATTAAATCCAGCTTAGCTTGCATTGCCTAGTGCTACTCAACAATAACACTAAGCGAACAGCTGCAATTACAATTTGGCATTTTGCAGCTCTACCCTTCCCCACAAGATTACGGTAAAGACCTCTGGGATCAGGCCTGTATATATTACCAGTGTTTATTCTGAAACTGGAATACACAGTACATTCTGGTACTTCTCTACCTTGTTCACTTAATGGATGCAGTCTACAGAAAGCAGTTCACATTTCTGCTTCTTTAGCAAATTCCTTTAGCAAACCAGAAGGTGTCAATCATAACAGCCATATACCCACGGCTACAATATTTACTAACCTGCCAATAGCCGGCTACCTTTATCCAAAGTACAGGGAAAATACACAGGAGAAGTGACCAAATAGATTACCGTTGTTTTAATGAGGATTTCATGAAACTGTGCTTTATTGATCTATCCTATTGTATTCTAATAAATATAGATGTACTTTATGCTCTACTTACTTCCGCACATATCCTGCTTGTTGCTCCACACAGCTTTAAAAATGTGTAATGCATTTTATATTACAGAAACGGTGGATCAAAAAGTTGTAATAAAATAATAGATATGAAGAATCTTATCAGATCATTTTATCTTTATTTACAACCAAAAAAACATTTGCAAGTTATTTTTCCCATTTAACTTTCTTCATGTACTCATAATGGATTAATTCAGGAATTCTTACCCTAATTTAACTCAAAATACTCTAAAATGTCAAATGCATGAACATTTGTTCTCCTGAAAGCTACAGTATATATAAACCATAGTGCAACGGTCTTCAGAGGTCACAATTAACAAATTGAAATGCCCCTGTATACAACTTCTCTGGTCGGGTCTGTGACAAGTTGCACAGTTGGTTAATGTATTTTCAAACAAGAGCTTCACTGTGAAGATTAAAGAACATTCAAAAAGGAGCAAACGGGAAGAATATAGGAAGTTCCCAAAGAGCCAATATCCTCCTGTATCAAGTACATAATTAAGAAATGGAGAGAATTGGACAGATGTGAATTTACTTTGATTTTCAGAATGCAGCATTTGAGAATCCATGCAAGAATGGCACTAGCTAGGGCGGTCACAAAGATGTCTGTAATAATCATCCACGGCAGAGATGGGAGAAACTGTCCATACAGCAATAATCACCCAGACACTTTGTATCTGCACTTTATGCAGGAGTGGCAAAATGTAACCTACACCATGCAGAAGGCATGTGAGTTTCCAACAACTAAGCTACAGTGTGGAGGTAACTGGCAGGAGTGAGATGGTACGTTTCAGATTCTGTGCTGGTCATGGGCACAGAACTGGCATTTCTGATGGGGGGTGGGAACTCCAGTTTAATATTCAGATTTGCAAAATGCGCCAGTTTGGGAAGACTACATGGGTTATAGTTCACTTTCACTGAAAGCTCGCTGCACTCTAGTGCACTGATTTTCAACCTTTTTCAACTCGAGGCACACTACACAAAATTGCCAAGGCACACTATCTGGCGTTGCAATGTTTGTGACCAACGAAAACACACACACATTGACTCCCGCATAAACAAAATACACATACTTTGGCCTCCACTGGAATAAAACACACTACATTCACTCGCGCACGCAGGGGGGGTTTCCGAGTACCCAGAAACCCCCCCCGACCAATCAAATTATTTTTTCAGAGGCTGTAACCAGGGTGGCCACACTAAGCGGAGAATGCTCTTGGGCGGACACGGCCTCTGGAGCTATTTCTATTTGCCGGGTGCCTGCTGCTATGTATATCAGCGGCGCACCCGGCTGTCCTGGCTGCTGTGAGGGTTTTGTATAGATCCCCTTCTGTTGATACATCTACGGAAGGGGATCTATCCATGACCCTGCTTTGAGCCTTTGAGCTCCGCCTCCTCCGGCTCCCGCATAGTGCGCTGGCTCTATGGAGAGACGACATGTCTTCTCTCCAGTGACAACTGCCACAGCACATACAAGGGAGGGATCGAGGAGCTGGTCGGCGCAGTGCGACGAGGGAGGGCGGCACGGCACTGAGAGGCTAACTGCAGAATCATGTCAGGTCAGTTTCTTTGTTTTTAGTGTTGGCTGGGTAGGTGGTGTGTGTGTGATGTACAGTATGTGTGATATATGTATGTGTTGCTCTGTGTGTGATGTGTGTGTGAGTGTGATGTGTGTGACATTGATGTCCCAGGGAAGAAGGGGGGTGGGGGGGAGGGTGTTTGTGGTGTGTGTGTGTGTGTGTGTGTGTGTGTGTGTAAGACATAGGAGTCCCAGGGAAGGTGGGGGGGGGGCTGCTTGGTGCCACCAAGCTATATCTACACAGACATTGCTGGTGATAGTGTGGTCCAATTGACCAGGTGGGTGCTGTGCATCTAAAGTCCCAGGAGGGGAGGAGGAGGGGAATATAGTAGCATGAAATGCTAACAGCTATGGAGTCTTTTTTTTTCCCTTTGTAAATAAACTGTATAACTATTCCATTTTCCTTTTTATTTGTTCAATGTGAATATTTAATTGGTATAAATGACAAGGGAACATGTATGTATGCTGTGTGTGTGTTTGTAAGTATGTTGTGTGTGTATGTATACTGTGTGTATGTCACACACACACACACACAACAATCTCTCTATATAAAATAATCTCTCTCTCTCTAAAATATTGAAACCCCCCCTTAAAAATCCTGCGTTTGCCCCTGACATTGGCCTCCACAGGAGTAAAACTCATTGGCCTCCTCAGGAATAAAACAAACTACAGTACAACTGCGCTGAGCTGACTGCCATGGCACACTTGACAAGCGCTCGCGGCACACAGTGGTTAAAAACCGCTGTTCTAGTGTGTGTAACATCCTTCTTTATAGAGCAGCTTCTGCATAAAGGCGCAGCTGAAAGACTTCTAGCTAATTCCTCCCAGCATCAACTCAACAGCCAGGTGCTCTTTCCAAGCAACCTGGCACTGATATAGCCACTCTTCTCCTCAGTGCCTTTCCTCTCCACCATGTCAGTCCTTACCTGCTTAAACCTCAAATGGTGACCTACCGGAGGGAGGAGCTTCAAAGGTGGCCACACTTTTACAGAGCTCCTTGTGGCACATCAGCTACCACCCTGCTGTGATACTGCCTCAAGAATACCATTATGCTAACCTCTAGGGGCCGGGGAGAAATGAAGGCAAGAGATCATACTTCTATTTGCACTCTCTACACTGACTATTCCATGGAGTCCGTTCATAAGCGATCATAGCATTTCTGTACACAATTTTTTAGAAACTCCAAATTTACTTTAAATTTAATGTGCTAGCATATAATTTACATTTTGATACAATGTATAACAAAAAGAGCCCTGTACTATATGGACATATTATAAATAAGATATTTGACACCGTTAAAAAAAATGGATTTCAAGCCAATGAGAAAATGAATTCACAAATTTATAGAGTAGAGCATTTTGAAACAGGATTTATAAAGTTTCAACTGGTGTTTTTTGAATTTTGATATAGGAAACTAATGGTGTTCTCTACAGTGCCAAGCGTGAGTCATCCAATGGCAAAAATGCTCACAGTAACTAAAACGGCTTCTAAAGAGAATTCGATTGAAACCTCCTGGAGATTGGGTGGTAACGGCGTGAAGTGGTTCTCATCCTTTTATGACACAGATCTGAGTCTTTGCAGTCTAGGCAGGAAATAAAGTGAGAGTCACACAGCAGACAGACCTGCCACGGCTCCCATGGGCTAAATACTGCAAATATTTACAGCATTATGTTATTAATTAAAAAAGGTTGCTCACCAAATATCTTATGATTCAGTCATAAAATTGTACTAAACATGTCTTTTCAATGCAGTGTTGTAATGAGTATTTAGGTTTTGTATTTACGCAGTACAGTAATATGTGTGTGTGTTGATTGTCTTTCTTTACAGTTAGAAGTAATGTGTCAGGGACAGGTTTGTACAGCAAGGAAAACATTAAAATCAAATAGGTGTACACAACACGTTGCTCTGTACATACGGTCTCATGCATACTAGTTACAAAGCAATCAATAGTAATTTTTTCGGTTTTGTAATGCGCACCAGCAAGCTACAAAAAGTGGAAATTGTGCCAAGATGAGGAAGAGCTTGCTCAAGAAATGAAACAATGAAAGGCCCACATTGGAAAGATACAGTAGTGATAAATAGAGTATGTTACATTGTATAAGTACTACAGTGCTGGAAACTCACTAAGGGCTCCATTTTAGTAAAAATATTGTTAATAAAGTGAAAAAGGGTGTTTTCACACCCTTTTCACATTATTTTAGTATCACCTAAAGTTACTACAGGGCAATTGGAGTAGAATTCGTAAAATTCTACTCCAAGCCCTAATGATCACTTGTAAGCAGATCACATTTCCAATAATTGTAATGGGAAATGTGATTTGTCCAAAGTTACTAAAAATAAATTGTGAAAAAATACCGGGGAAAGCCCTGTGATAATAACGCCACCTGGGTGGTGGCATTATCCAGAGTCTTCCCCGGTTACCGGACTCCTGCCCTGCTCTAACGGGGAGAGCAGAGCCTGGAGCCGGCCCCAGTGATCAGCTGTGTGGTCTAAACAGACCACACACTGATACACTGTTAAAACAAAAAAAAATAGTAAAAAGAAAAAAAAAAAAAAAAAAAAACTTACCTGAGTCCAGGGACCGGTGATCGGGCCTCCGGTGATGTCCTCCCTCCGGTCAGCTGGTCTCCCAGCCTGCACTGGTGCCCGGTCGTCACCTGACAGTCCATATAGGCATTGGTTTCTAAACTTCTAAATGTTCAAGTGAGCATTGTTGGGTCCATAATCCGGAAGTGGAAAGAACATCATTTCACCATAAACCGGCCACGACCAGGTGCTCCTCGCAAGATTTCTGACAGAGTGAAAAAGCGGTATCCAAGAGCCAAGTACCACTTGTGGAGAGCTTCAGAAAGACTTTCAAAGAAATGCATTCAACCGCCGTGGCCTGTATGCACGCTCACCATGCAAGACTTCATTGCTGAAGAAAAAAAAGCATGCTGAAGCTCGTTTAAAGTTTGCTGCACAACATTTGGACAAGCCTGTGAAATACTGGGAGAATAGAGTCTGGTCAGATGAGACCAAAATGTAACTCTTTGGATGCCATAATACACACCATGTTTGGAGGAGAAATGGCACTGCACATCACCCCCAAAACACCATACCAACAGTGAAGTTTGGAGGTGGGAACATCATGGTGTGGGGCTGTTTTTCAGCATACGGTACTTGCATACTTTATATAATTGAAGGAAAGACAAATGGAAAAATGTACCAATGTACATTATTGACAAAAATCTGCTGCCAACTACCAGGATGCTGAACATGAAACAAGGGTGGACATTTCAGCAAGACAATGATCCTAAACACACAGACAAGGACACACTCAATTGGTTTCAGGAAAAAAAATAAAGCTGCTAGAAGAGCCCAATCACCTGACTTGAATCCAATTGAAAATCTATGGAAAGAACTAAAGATCAGAGTTCACAGAAGAGGCCCACGGAGCCTTCAAGATTTGAAGACTGTTTGTGTGGAAGAATGGGCCAAAATCACACCTGAGCGATGTATGCGACTAGTTTCTCCATACAGGAGGCGTCTTGAAGCTGTTATTACCAACAAAGGCTTTTGGAAAAAGTATTAAATGAATTTCAGTAAGCGTGTTCAATACTCTTTCCCTGTGTCATTTCACATAACTTAATGGACATCTATGGTTTGATTTCTTTTCATGTGTGGATTTTGCCTGGGCTGTTGCTGACATTTGGTGAAAATTTCATTACAATAGCCCCATTACAAATATATTTACTGAGAAAAATGTGGATGTGTTCAATACTTATTTTGCCGTATGTATGTATGTATATCTCTAAAGGTTCAATATACATAAAATCAAGGTTCAAATGAGAAAATATGAGTGTAGGAATTGCTTTTCAACATGCAGGGTTCAATTAAAATTTTATTATGTGAGGTAAATTTTTAATTCACTTTTAATGACTTTTTTCAAGATGTATTGAACCTGACAAGTAGGTAAATCAATACCACTCATGTCAGCAATACAAATTTTAACCTAAAATGTGTAGGGTAATCCTATGGAAGCACAGTATACGTATACACACGAAAACGCGCTTGCAGCCCAGGGGAGTCTATTGGCAGTTTACTATGTCCTCTCAACATCTGCAAATGGAACATTTTTCTTTACTTCTCTTATAAAGATGAATAAACAGAACATGGAAAATCTGTCACATTCCAAAATCATCAATTCTTGCTCTGAAAATTATACTAATCTATTCCAAACTTTGCGCTCTTCTTTTAAACATAATATGGTTTAACCCAGAGAACGAAAATGGCACTTAAGACTGAACGACTGATGAAATATAAAACTGTAGCAGAAAAGGAGAAACATTTGAATAACTGGACGGCTCAGCACTTGTAATGTGCATTGCACTAAAAGCACAGACTGAGTCAGGTAACCGGACCCAGAGTGTGGACTGCCCACACATTGCTTTATAATAAGCAATGGCCAAAAGAAGAACATCCTGGATATTTTTTATGGTACAGTAAGTATCTTCTCGCACTATTTGCAATATAGAGATCATCACTGATATCACATAGGAGCCTCAAAGCTACTGTACATCCATTTCCAAATCATTAGGAGTAAATGTTAAACATTTTTCATATAGGAAAACAAATAAATGCCGGCACCGACCGAACTCAACTGACTAATATCCAAACAGCTAAGCCAGTGGTTCCAAAACTTTTTTGAATCAGGGCACCCTAGATAATAAGCATTTTTTCCACGGCACCCCTGGGTCAAAAGATTCTTAATGAGAAATTCTGCAAAAATTAGGGCAGCGCTTATTTTTGTCCACATATTTTTTGATTGGCAGCCATTAGCACTGGTTTTGCCTGTCACACTGACTAAATATAATTTTATTTGGTACTGGATCACCAACCCGAGGCCCTAGGTGCCAAGTCACCCAGTTTGGGAACAACTGAGATAAGGTCTAAAGCAGCATCATTTGGCCCAACACTCCCTAAGGCTGTATTAATATTTATTTTGCCTGCAACAGCATTTTTAAATTGTAACTTTGATAATTAAAACAAAAATACACAACACATTTAAGCAACACACGAGCTGGCCATATAATACAAGCATGCTTCAAGACTGTCCCAACTCTTGTAATTTGAGCAAAATAACTCAAACTGGCAATTCCAAAAGGCAGATAGGTATTGTCTAAGAAAAATATGAATCCACCTACTTAAGACTGCCTAGATCACATAAGGAGGGAGCATAATGCGATAAAGATTTGTAGTAGGATAACGATAAATGTGTTTTTTTTTTTATCTCCTTTTCAATACATCTGTGGAGGGCACATAAATATAGTGGACAGCTCTCAGCAGATCATCTGATGGCAGAGGTGAGAAGGAGAATGATACAGTGAAAGTAGAGCTCTGTTCAACATTCCAAACCCTTTCTATTCACATCTTGTGCAATATGATTGTGGTTGCCATGGTAGTCACATGACACGATCATTCATAAATAGCAGTCAGAAGAAACAGGCTAAAAGAATAAAGTAAATAGCAACATATTTCCTATAGCCTACCACAATAACTTACAAATAAAAAAATGTATGGGATTGCAGCTTTAAAGCTTCCCATGTAATACTTGGCCCAAGCAGCCAGATCCCACAGGGCTTAATTCATGTGGTCAGGCAATAAATATACACATTGCTATGTTGATTTTTTTCTT
This sequence comes from Taudactylus pleione, assembly GCA_031769625.1. Lineage (NCBI taxonomy): Eukaryota > Metazoa > Chordata > Amphibia > Anura > Myobatrachidae > Taudactylus > Taudactylus pleione. The sequence goes on along the minus strand of JAUIMM010000517.1, from coordinate 809,770 downwards.
GGACAAGTGTTCTTGGTCATCAAAAGCTTTCAGTTATCACAATGCAAATTAACAATATTTAGTCTAACGTTTCCAAATTGCTATGTATCTGTGCAGCATTAATTGCAGACTTTCAACACGACAATATTTCACCAACTTTTTACCATGGCCTCACAGCTAGCGAAGAATAATAATAATAATAATAATAATAATAATAATAATAATAGAAACAGGTGTACTAGCCGGACACATGACAAAAATCCCTGTTGCCTTTTATATGCACATGCTTTTGCAGTGAGCTATGCCTACATTCTACACACTCAACTGTAGAGACTAATGGGGGGCATCCACTAAACGATTTTATCCCTGTCCTACCTCTTAACGATATTCCCTTGAAGTTTCCCTTGAAATTTGATCTTCCACTCTGAACAATTTGCAAACGATTTGCAAAAGATCTAACGATAAACTGTTGTTTCAATCTGTGATTTAGAGCTTTCAGCTATAGTGGGCAGATAGTGGTTCATCGTTTGATCGTTCAGCTTGAACGATGTGTAAACGATTTGTAAGCAATCAAGTGAAATTGACCTGCATGTTCAGTCGATGGAGGAGACGATCAAACGACCAGCGGGAGCGCGCATCGTACATCGTTAGAGACAATTACTGCACGATTTGCAAAGGATGTTCAAACGATTATCGAACGATTTTATCATTATCGTTCAACTTTATCGTCTAGTGGATACCCCACTAAAAGCAAGGCACACACTAGAGCTAGGGTTGAGCATTAAGCACTCACCCCCCAGGCTATTGTAGAACTACACATCCTAGATTGCCCTGCCAGTTTTATTTGGCCATGCCAAAACTGTTGCAAGGCATGCTGGGATGTGTAGTTCAACAAAAGCTGGAGAGCTGCTTACTTCCCACTCCTGCGTGACTAGACAATGTGTGTAACAAGCGACGGCAAATGCGACTGGCCGATATATTGAGCGGTCCGTACAAACACTACACAATCTGGTGTACCACCACCCGATAAGCCATTCCCCTGCCGCATCCAATAGCATGGTGTCGTTCCGCGAATCTTCACATTCGCCTGCACGCCAATCTGAAGATGTGACGAATAACGAGCAATCGTGCATACACACTGGACAATGTGGACGAATTGTCATTCCGATCCATCGGAAATTGGCAAATCGTCCAATATATCGCCTAATGCTTACCCAGCTTTAGGGCCAGATTCAGAGATTGACGCAATGACTATGTTTACCTATTTGAGCAAATAACGGTGGTCTGTGTATGCCTCAGAGTTGCACCGCACAAGCGTGGTTTCATTTTTGCTGTTGCTCGCAGAGAGGATTATTCACAAAGGGATCGACAGGCAGGGACCATTTGGGGCATGTCCCAGCCTGCAACTGCGATTCTGTACGCGGTAAAATAGGGTTCATAAGGACAATTATTGACTGATCTGCGTCTGATGCTGCGCCTTTGCACACAGTCACTTGGATGTGCGGAGCCCCCGGTTGGGGTCTTACTACAAATCTAGACGGGTGTGATATTTGCATATTTTTCTCACAGTCGCAGCATGCAAAGTCACAGTCACAACAGCATTTGCGTCCATCTTCGAATCAGGCTTGCCAACTGAATACGCCGGTCTCTGCTGACAAATGCATGGATGCTGTAAGGTTATGGTGCAAGAAAATGCCTGAGGGGTCTATTTACTAAGCAGTGTTAGGAGACAGTTTGAAAAGTGATAAGGTGCCAGCCAATCAGCTCCCAACTGCCATCTCATAGGCTGTTTGAAAAATGACAGTTGGGAGCTGATTGGCTGGTAGCTTATCACTTCTCACACTGTCTCCTAACACTGCTTAGTAAATAGACCCCTGAGTCTGTATGACAATCACACCTACTTATGCATAAACTACCAACTGAATATGATACTTTAAACCATTTACTTGGCAAGCTTTCCGTTTTCATAAAGTAATAAAGGAAACTATGCAAATAGTACAATTTACTCATCTTAAATACTAATAAAAGCAAGAACAATGTATATTCAATACACTTAACCATGGAATATATAAAGTAAAACAGTTAAATTGTGCTTGCAATTTCTGCATAAGGAACAGTTTTGAGATAATAATGTGCACTAAAAAGGTTTTGATTTTTGCAGACTTGAGGCAGATAGGCTAAGGGACGTGCAGTCAGGGTAGGCAGATAGCAGGATGTCTTCTGTACGTCTTGGTATCGTAACTATACGCCAGATGTAATTATATACAGGTCTACTTATTTTAAGCATATGGGCAACTAGACAGCAGGTATTTCAGGTTCACAGGGAGGCCTACTGTGTGATATAACTCTGATAGGAGCCTTCAAGTATTGTCTCACTCTATTCTCTGGTGGACATAGACTGTCTTAGTGACCACTACACTAGTATTTTATTCATAGTTCTACATTTTGAATATATAATCATAAATCATTGTTCTGCCCTGTGCTGTTTATATAGCAGAGCTGTGTGTATTTCATCAACTCCCATATCTGACACAAACACTAAGGGGGGAACCATATATAAAGATTAGTATAGAATAATAAAACCATGCAGAAAAATATCTGTCTTTCTTCAAAAACTCTTATATGAACATGTTTTTTTTCTCTTGTAGTAGGGTGGTTACTACGGAAACTACAACTACACAGGATTGAGATAGCACAGGCACAAATATAGGTTACATAAAAACATTGGACTCAAACTACAGAAGGTCTTTTGCTTCAATTACTTATTTTCCCAATAGACAAATTACATACCAAGGACGACACATTTCATATCTCCAATGGTTTCCTGACATCAGTGACGCATGTGCCACTGCTCACCAGCAGACAGTGTGCCCATCAGAAAAAAGACCAGATGGGCAGCAGCAAAGGGAGCCCAGCAATGTCCAAACTGCTGTCATACACACTGGCACACATTTCTTACATAGGCAGTGTTTTATCCTCCTATCCAGTGGACCATGTAGGAGTGAGGGACACGGTAATGTGCTCGCAGGATGTCAGACATCTTGAACACCAGGACCACAGCTATGTTTTAGTGCTAAAGATATACTTAGGGATATGCCACTCAAAACTAAAGTTGTGTTACCATGACATTTAGAGGAGAGTTGAACCTATAAAAGGTTTTAGGTATAGCTGTTCTGTACCCAATTCACTAAGATGAACTGAGCATAAAAGGAACAAAAGGAGTTTTATAATCTTGATAAGGTTCTTAGTATAGAGAACGAAACGCGTCGAACAGCTCACTTCACACACACAGTTGCTGTAATCGCCCTCAGCAAATATCTAAAATGACTTTGAAGGAACACTGAGTGAAGCAGTCCGTAGCCGGACGGACCGCTGAGAAAAGCGTGCTGCAAAGTGGCTGTGGCGGTCACGACCACCAGAACTCCGAGACCCGATTACAGGTCCCTCTTTCAAGGACTGTTCTACATATGGAGGACTTGAATGCCCCTAACTACCAGATTCCTAAGATATCGAAGGCGAATATATATTGAGACCTATGTGGTAGGGACTACAATAAAACTACCAAGGGTATAACAGCTACTAGCTAATGCAATGAGGCTTTAATGTGATTAATGCTTGAAACATCTTGGTAAACCCGATGTTGTGATAATATGTTACTATTGTAATATTCCTTTTTTTTATTTATTTACTGTTAGCATGTAACAATTGTGTAATTAAATGTTTCACATGAAAAAGAGAAGCTTCCATGACAATTTTAGGACACGGAGGCAATTAAATACCTTTTTGCACCAGCACAGTTAAAGATTTTTCCTTTTTTTTTTTTTTTGTTTAAGAAGAGTCTTGTGTGCTAGAACTTCAGCAAGGTCTAAATTTAACTTGCAGCAGGTGCAACAAACATTCCAAATTTGTCATGGGACTACTCACTTTAATATCCACTCAATGGACAAATAAGACTTGCATTCAATGTTTATTGATCTCCAAGATATTCGAAATTGTATATATTTGTACAGATTGTGGTCACATTGAAAAGGTTTTTGCCTTAAAAGAGTTTTGCATGTAACACAGGTGATATATCTGTAATATATACAAATTGGAATCAAAATGTATTTATCTAGCCTGTGGCTGCAGTACACATTCTCAATGCGACAGTTTTGAGATATACGGTGCTGCTGTTTTGGTAAACTTTAAGCATGAAAAGGTAGAGTTTGTTATTGGATTTCCATATATCAATACTTTATTATAGCTTACATTTAAGTTTTGACCACATCTGATACATTATTCCTAATCAAGCATCCTTCCTAGCCTCCTGCTGTTTGCTAGTAGTATTGCAACTAATAACTTACTGAAAAGATGTGAACTGTATTAGAACCACATGTAGTATCTTGTATAAAGCTTATGAATCATCAAGAATAAGCAGAAATGAAATAAAGAGATCTATGCTTACAGCAAGGCATTATTCTTTACAGAACAGGCAGCCATAAAAAGCTACGCTGTTATTTGGCTTATTAAGTATGAGCCTGTGATACCGTTAAGTAAGTTGATATTATCTGAGTCAAACATGAAAATAATACATTGTATGTCTGGCACCCATGTTAATAAAGGAGAGGTTTCGGAAAAGCACAGCAAGAGATTGGCATTAAATCAGACAGATCATGAATTTTCAACTACAGGACATTACTGCAACTGTTTCAGAGGCAAAGAAAACATCAAAATGTAATACACACTCAGTTCTGTCTTCTAAACCATTTGGGTATTAAAATAAGTGCATCAAAATAGTTTTTTCTTTTTTAAATAGAATTGAAAACGCTAATGAATTGCCATGTGTGAACAATGTAAGATATGCTCTATCAGCTTTGTTATTTTCCACCCATTAGTATTTTTGTATGTTGTTTAAATTAGAAAATGCAGGACTGCAGTTTATTATAGAAACAAACAAAAAGGTACATTAGAGGCAATTCAATTAAATGTGATGCAGGGGCAATGCCTCATTGGTACGGCATATGAACACCTGCAATGGCACCCAACATCGCCACTACGTAGTGCACAAAGTTAGGCAAGCGGATGTACAGAATGTGCGTGTACTGCTCCAGATCACCATCACTACGTACTGCACAATGTTAGGCTAGCATATGTAAGGGATGTGCGTGTACTGCACCAGATCACCACCGCCACTACGTAGTGCACAATGTTAGGCAAGCGGATGTACAGAATGTGCGTGTACTGCTCCAGATCACCACCACTACATAGTGCACAATATTAGGATAGCGGATGTAAGGGATGTGCGTGTACTGCTCCAGATCACCACCACTACATAGTGCACAATATTAGGATAGCGGATGTAAGGGATGTGCGTGTACTGCTCCAGATCACCACCACTACATAGTGCACAATGTTAGGCAAGCGGATGTACAGAATGTGCGTGTACTGCTCCAGATCACCACCACTACAGAGTGCACAATATTAGGATAGCGGATGTAAGGGATGTGCGTGTACTGCTCCAGATCACCACCACTACATAGTGCACAATGTTAGGCAAGCGGATGTACAGAATGTGCGTGTACTGCTCCAGATCACCACCACTACAGAGTGCACAATATTAGGATAGCGGATGTAAGGGATGTGCGTGTACTGCTCCAGATCACCACTACTACATAGTGCACAATGTTAGGATAGCGGATGTAAGGGATGTGCGTGTACTGCTCCAGATCACCACTACTACATAGTGCACAATGTTAGGATAGCGGATGTAAGGGATGTGCGTGTACTGCTCCAGATCACCACTACTACATAGTGCACAATGTTAGGATAGCGGATGTAAGGGATGTGCGTGTACTGCTCCAGATCACCACTACTACATAGTGCACAATGTTAGGATAGCGGATGTAAGGGATGTGCGTGTACTGCACCAGATCACCACTACTACATAGTGCACAATGTTAGGATAGCGGATGTAAAGGATGTGCGTGTACTGCTCCAGATCACCACCACTACATAGTGCACAATGTTAGGATAGCAGATGTAAAGGATGTACATGTACTGCTCCAGATCATGCCAGCTGATTACTTCCTCCCACTCCCGCCTCCGAGATTTTGCCCGCACTGCTCCCCACCTCTGGAACTCTCTCCCACTCCCCATCAGACTCTCCACCTCTATGCAATCCTTCAAACGGGCTCTCAAGACCAACTACTTCATCAAAGCCTTCCAGCTATCATTCTAGCTCCCTGCTACATGCTCCTTCCTCCCCATCTACCCCATCTGTGTCACACCTGTTTGTCTTCCCCATCCTTTTAGAATGTAAGCTCTTATGAGCAGTGACCTCTACCCTCTTGTGCTGCTCCCTACTTTAGTGTCATCTACTTCTTACTCACCATTAGGGCACCTAACACTTGGTTGCTTATGCTCTGTTGCTTATCTGATTTTAATGGTCACCATTATATTATTAAATTTTATTTATAGGGCACCACAAGTGGTCCGCAGCGCCGTACATACAGTACTAATGTAGCAATGCACATTATATTATCCATGTCCTGGTCCTGTATTGTATTGTTCTGTAAGTCGTTTGTCTAAAATTTGTTTATGTACTTTGTTAGGCACTGTGGAACACTTGTGGCGCAATATATATATAAATGATAATAATCACCACCACTACATGGAGCACAATGTTAGGATAGTGGATGTAAGGGATGTTGTGCGTGCACTGCACCAGATCACCACCACTATATAGTGCACAATGTTAAAATAGAGGATGTAAGGGATGTTGTGCGTGCACTGTACCAGATCACCACCACTATATAGTGCACAATGTTAGGATAGTGGATGTAAGGGATGTTGTGCGTGCACTGTACCAGATCACCACCACTATATAGTGCACAATGTTAGGATAGCTGAAGTAAGGGATGTGCGTGTACTGCACTGGAACATCACCACTACAAAAAGATGTGTCCTCCGTAATTGCAGCCCTTCTAGTCGCACCTTGTCCCGTGCGAGTTGTCATGCTGAGCGTCTTTTTGTACGTCTTTATTGATGCAATGCATCTTATTTATAATTAGTTGTGAATCATACACAAAAGCAGACTTTGCTGATTAAAATGACATGCAGCATGTGCATGTTCTGTGTGCACCTGTATCTGTATATAAAAGCTACATTACAGGGTCAGCGGCCGGTTTCCACACCACGTTCCGTTGTGATGATTTTACAGACTCGGCCGCATACAGAACATGCATATGCCACATATCATATTAATCCGCAAAGTCTGTTTGTGCTTCTTATTCGCATTGCAAATAAAATGCATTTGCGGTAAAAAAAAAAAAAAAAAAAAAAAGACATCCGGCACCAGGCGAGCTGCACGGGAGCCGGTGGCTCTCATGTGCCCTGTGTAACGCGACTCATAACGCATGGAGGATAGACAAGGGAGGACATATTTGTAGTGCACAATGTAAGGGCTGTGCACTGCACCAAAACATCACAACTACACAGTGCAAAATGTTAGGCTACAAGAAGTAATGGATTTGAGTGTACTGCACTGGATCACTACCACTACATAGTGCACAATATTATGCTAGTAGATGTAAGGGATGTGCGTACACTGCACCAGAACATCACCACTACATAATGTTAGGCTACCGGATGTAAGGGTTGTTGTGCGTGCTCTGCACCAGATCACCACCACTACATAGTGCACAATATTAGGCTAGTAGATGTAAGGGATGTGCGTGCACTACACCAGAACATCACCACTACATAATGTTAGGCTACCGGATGTAAGGGTTGTTGTAAGCATACTGCACCGGAACACGCAAATTTAAATCACATTTAATGGAGCATACACACGGTCAGATTTGTCAGATAAACGATTTTACCAAAGTTTTGAACGATTGAACGATTTTTGACTGCATTAAAATGAATGGAATCGTCCAAGTCTGACTGCAAACACATCAGATGTCAGATATCGTTATCGGACAAACGGGAATGCGCATCGTTCATCGTCCAGGTATGTCAGATTTTCCTTCAGATATGAACGACTGAACGATTTTTAAATCGTTATCGTTCAGATCTGAAGGAAAAATCTGACTGTGTGTATGCACCATAACTGAGTTAACTCCTAAGACTGAAAGAAACATGAAGAGATGAATTCAATATGCACTGTTTGCAGACACAGGATCTCACCTTCTGAAAGAAATCTTCACCACTTTTGCCTTTTCCTTCTGCTGCTGCTGTGAAAGGAGAAAATAAAAAATCAGTTTACTGACATGCATATAATAAATCTGCACACAAAGTCAGGATATGCCACGATTGACTAAATTAGCTTTTTCGATTACAGGTCAAATGGACATTGTCTAGAATAGTTACAATTTACAAGTAAAAGGCGTTCATTGGCCTCATCACTTTCCTTTGCACACAGGCTTTCTCCAGTCCCATTCTATGAACTTCAATTTACATCTTAGTAGGATTGCAGATAAAAACCAACACAATTCTTTTAGAGTTCCTTTGTTATCAACACGCAGTCACATAACAAAAGCTTGGAAGATTTGGGATGTTGATTCCACTGTATAAAACTAGAATATTTTAGAAAAAGGAAAATAGTAATGTGATAATTTTTATCCAATTATTAAAATAAATGCCTTTGGATTGGTCTTTTACAGGGAAGTAGTTTTAGAGACGTAATTAAAATTGAAAAGTGTGTATTTTGTTTTGCGATCCAAGGGAACAGTAAAATATATGGACGCCATGTGGACACTGTTCAAACTGAAAATTTTAATGAGGTTTTCAGAATTTCATAATACAGGAGTGCAATTTGTACTGAAAGTACTGAACTGCGCGGCATAGCAGTCTCCCCCTGTTCCCTGTCTATTACGTTACCCGCATCCCACCTAGTTACTTATTGTTAGAAACCAACATAGATAGATTACCAAAAAATCTAACACGTTTGTGAATGTTTGCTCTGTCTCACGTATTTCGACCCCCTGAGAGAAGATATGTCTCTACTGTTTAACGAATAATACAATAAAACTTTAAAAAGAGAGGAAAAAATACTTTTTGTAACGGAGACTTGCTAATTTTGCCAAAAAACAAACAAACAAAAAAACACAAACCACTGTTTCTGGTTTAAGGGGGTTGGGTAGAAAAAAAAAAAAAAAAAGTATAAAAAAAAAAACTTAATAAAAACAAAAACACATTGTCCGTGAACTAACTCACAGCACAAAAACTATTTGTGAATTAGACTTGGGGGCCCCATTTATCATTGATCGCTTTGCAATGAGATCAGAGCATGCCAGTAACGCCCCTGATCGCATTGCAAAAAGGGATCTCTTCGGCCGGATGCATTATCGGGGATATGGGCTCCGAAAGGAGTCCGTCCCTGCGATGTCTCCAGAGAGCGGCCGGCCACTGCAGGAGGTGGTGTGTGTGCGCAGTCCCATGGACTGCACATGCACATTCACCATAGCCGGGGAGGGTTTCCGGCGGATCCTTCCGCCAGCTAATAGTTGCTGTAGCCTATGGGCTACACAACGCACTAACACCATGTTCAGATTGCGTTAGCTGCCGGGGCCAAAATCTGGAATGCATCGCATTCCAGATATTGGTACATGTGGCAGCATCGCTTCGCCCATAGAAACCTATGGGGGAGGCAGCTGCCAGCGGCAATGGAGGGATCACAGCAGGTATCGGAGATACCTGCTGTGGTCCCTCCTTCATACATCCGGGGGATACTTAATATTTAAGGTAAACCCCATGAAAAAGTGCGTTTTCAGGGATTTTACCTCAAATACATTTTGATAAATGGGCCCCATAAACCCCTGTGCTAGTCCTACCTAATCTTTATTAGACTTTGACAGCAGCAAACTGCATACTAACATTTTGCAATCTCTATTCACTGCAAGCACTGCCTACTGAGGTTTGCTTCAACTAAATATTCCCTGATTGGAGCAGGTGTTAATCAATAATGCATTAAAGTTCGCCATACCTCCCAACATGACCCTCTCCAGGAGGGACACAATGCTCTGGTCCTGGATTTCCCTGGTAATTTATGATTGGTGGTGGCTCCAGGGGTGGGGCTGCAGTACAGTCCAAAATTCACATAGGGGAGTCAAAAGAACTGCCAGTGAGTCCCAGCCAGTGATGTTGGGCAGTGTGTGAAATGACAGTTGGTGTGACTCCCCTATTTGAATTTTGAACAGCGCTGCAACCCCGCCTCTTACCAGAGAAGTCCAGGACCAGAGCATTGTGTCCCTCCTGGAGAGGGTCATGTTGAGAGTATGGGTTCGCAACACAGGGCCTTATTTATCAGCGAGTGATATTCTTGCTGTCACTCGTTACTAATTTTAAATGGTGCTCCAACCAATCAGCTCCTGTCATGTGTTTGAAAAATGACAGTTAGGAGTTGATTGGTTGGAGCACCATTTAAGATTGGTGAAGAGTGATAGCAAGAATATCACCTGTTGATAAATGAGACCCTTAGGCCCCCATTTACTAAGAAGTTTTATCATCAAAACGAGTTATAAATGTCACTGCGTATGATAAATGGTGCTCCAGCCAATCAGCTCCCAACTATCATTTTTCTAACAGTTGACAGTTGGGAGCTGATTGGCTGGAGCACCATCATACAATGTGACATTTATCACTCGTTTTGGTGATAAAACTAGTTAATGAGGCCTAGTGCGCTCCTGTAAGTACTGTATATGCTGCAGGGAAAGCATGTGTAGCAATGCACTTCATCACATAGATGGAGGTGTTGCACACATACACACATATACAGATTATAAAATTGGGCCCTAAACTAAATGAAGGGATCACGCATGTTTGATGTGCACATGCCACAACCGCAGTTAGGTTATCACACAAACATATCGTGCAATGCCTCAGAGACTGGAGAGAAGAGGACAGGGAACAGAGTGCTAGGGTGACCCGGCAGATGCTGGGTTAATTTACTTAAAAGTATATACTATAACACGGGGTATTGAAATGAGGATTCCAGACAGGCAGGTATTTTTGGTAAAGCAGTGGCTTTTTAATAGCAGCAAACACTGCACCTTAGCATATGTGAGTTTAGGCGTGCACACATACAGGCACATAACATACAATAAACAAACATACTGTAAGTCTCAGCACTCCTTGTGCTAATCAGTCAGCAGTGGCTTGCAGCCACAATTTGGGCATGCTCTCCCAGCATAGCCCTTGGACCCTCCAGGTCCCGGCACCCAAATGCTAAGCACCACCCCCAGCCTATCGCCTGGCTAGCTTATCCAGCATCAGGAGCAAAGAGCAACAGGAGTGTGAGCGTTTTAAACCCTTCCTGTGCTGCGTACTTCCTGCTGGCTCTGGGCAACCTGGAAAACCCAGAATTCTATATTTCCAGTTTGAGCTGTGCAGCCCAGAACACCCAGAATTCCAAACTTCTATTGTAGGTGCAGAATGTGCTGGACTGGTTTTCCTCTCCCTTGGAGGGAGCTGATCCCACCAGAATGTGGGTGATTCAGGTGATAGACCACCCCTCTCACCACAATACATATACACACCGTCTCAGAAAAATCATTATTAAAGAGAGGCACTTTAATCATTATGCTTTATCTTATTACAAACTATGACTTGCCATAATTTTAGAAGTCACGTGAGATGGCTTACATCTTTAGTTCCTTTACTTGGGATATGTGGGGTATAGCTTCCCTATGCATCTTTAAAACTGCTTCATCTACACTCTGGTTACGGTATTCCATGCGGTACTAGTTGGTGCGATTACTGTATATGAGCATAATAGGAATTATGTCATTATGCAATTGCTGCCTCTGCTTGTATGGCTTGCATTGTACAACTTTCATGTTAATGTACATCAAATATTCATAAGGAAAGAAATCCTGTTCCTTCAAAGCTATTTACAGGTGAGACATTTACTAAGCAATTTCTCTGGTACATGGCACCGTAGTAACTGAACAACAGTTATATCAGTGATGTCACTAGTTCCTGAATTAAATGGGCGCATTCACTAAGAGGACCAACTCTTACAGCATCCTAGGAGAATTCCCCTTTAATACTTTCTCCACTGCTGCTGTATGAGACACTGCGGAAGATCTCCACATTTTAAGCTATCACCACAAGTTGCATTTAAGTGAGCACACAGTGAAAAGGGGATGCGTTCAATTTCCCGGCAAAGGGGATGCCAGCGATTATAATACTGCCACCGGAAACACGACACCTCTCAGAATCCTGCATTGGCATCCTGAAGGGTAGTAGGTGCTAGGCACTAGGGGGGGAAGGTTAAGTTTAGACACCGGGGAGGGAGTGTTAGCGATAGGAAAAGGGTTAGGATACCTACAGACAGTGTCGGCATCCCGTTTCCAACCCACGAAAACCGCATTCCCTTGATTTGCAAATACAAGCATGTGTTTCTTTCACCGGGAGTGTTACAAAACCCAAACACAACAAAACGGGTGGAGTACCCACCTTTCAGTGGCAATGTCACTCCAACGTGATCAGCCACTGTGAGGAACACTGCCACACAGTTTAAGTAGTACAAAATGTCAAGAAAAGTATGGGCAATCTCATGGGGTTTTCCAAATGTGTTTTCTTATATTACTACTGTGGGGGATCATACCTAGAATATACATATCCACATCTAAAATCTGCCTAGTCCTGAGCATACCGAATAAAAGATCCCCTACCAAAGACTAGATCTGAAGCTCCGATTGAGCTAGGGCCAATAAAAAATACAAAATCAATATTTTTTCTCTACAGAACAGAAAAATGTCCGTAATTACTATAAAATGATATATGGCTGTCAGGAAAGTGCAAGAAAATTGTAAAAGATACAAAGGGCTTATACAGTACCAATACTATTAAGGTACTTTAAACTGTCAGCAGTAAAATTCATGAGATACACGAAGACCATGCTAATCTAATACTTTCATACAGAGACATCGGTGAGTAACTGGGCAAAATTTTTTGCTGGATAAAAGACATTTGTTGTTCACATAAATTAGTGCGTTAATGGTTAGCAGTCAAAGTTACTCATTTATTCTAAACTCAAGTTCCAGAGCGACTTGTTTATTTCACCAATTCATTTAAACTGCTGCGAGTAATGAAAACTAAATATTTAACATTTTCTAAATAGTTGAACCTCTATAGCTCCATGTAGAGCCTTCAATCAATCATTTAAATAAGATAAAATCAGTGGTATGAAAGAAAAAAGTAATTGTGTAGAAAATAATCTTTTTGATATAAACTTTGAGTAAATCATCAGCTGCACATTACAGTTAAAGTTTCCAATGCCACAGTAAATTTTGGGGGAGTTTTAGGACAAAAGGCAGATGGGTACAAAGTTGTGGCTGGGAATGCAACACTCAACCCTTTAAATTATCATATTATTAACATATACCTATAACCTGCAGCAGTCATTTGTTGGGGGCAGCCTATTAATTCATTGTGAATCGTTAACTCAGATTTACTAATCATCAGGTTTTGGTCCCTCTAGATCAGTGGTTCTCAAACTCAGGGCCTGATTCAGAGCCGCTCATAAGCGGCTGCTTGTTCGCTCTGAGCGATGTTCGCACAACTGCGCATGCGTATGGGTCGTAATGCGCATGTGCAAACCAGTCATTGTGGTCGGAAATCATGCGCTCGCAATACAGCGAGGGGCTGCTAATTTGATTGACAGAATGTACCATTTGTGGGTGGTAACAGGGGAAGGTGCTTGAAAACGGGGGAGTGGAGATCCGAACGCAGGCGTGCCTAACGGTCGAAAGGGCGTATAATGGGAGTGCATAATTAGTAAAGGAGCGTCATCGACCACGTCACTTGGTTGTCTTTTAGCCTGAACTGCTTGCAGTGATAGCGGTAGGAAAAAGCTACCACAAGCACTGCGAGCAGTTCAGATGCCTTTCGATGTACCCGATTAATCTAATAAATACTGGAGATGACGTGTGATGCGAACGGAAAAGGGGCGTCTTCACAAAATAGCGAGCGCATTTTTTGTTCACTCGCTCAGACACAGAGGCATCAACAAACTTCAAAGAGCGATCGCTCAATTTAAATAGCCGGCCTCTTTTTTGAAACGACCGTCCGCAAATAGCGTCTGGCTCTGAATCAGGCCCTCAGTCCCCACACATGTCAATTTTTCCAGGTCACCCAGCAGGTGAACAGGTGTATTCATTACTCTCACACATTTTAAAAGATCCACAGGTGCACAGAATTATTTCACTTGTGATTCTGTGAGGAGACCTGGAAAACATGCACTGTTTGGGGTCCTGAGGACTGTGTTTGAGAAGCTGTGCTCTAGAATATCGGCAACAATAAGAAATTCACATTTGCCTGAATTTACTAAAAATCACATGCAGGGGCAGGAACTCTGAAAGGAGCCCATCCTTGTGATGTGTACAGAAATTAAATGATTGCAAAAGCAAGGTGTAAATGTTTTTAATGACCACCTTACTCAATAGAGTTCATTTTGCAGGAACTGGTCCAGTTTGTCTTATTACACTAATTCTTCCACCTCTGTACATTACATTACAGACAGAGAACAAAAGTGAACCACATCCTCACAATGGGCTACAATGCCACACAATACACTGGCCAGTTTCCTGACCACCCAGAGTGCCAACGTCCATGAGATAATTTAGAAAAAGGTGGTGCAATGAGGTTCCATTACAAAAGCACAGTTGCAGACAGACATTCTCAGAAACCTTTCCCAGATTCCCTGAAGCAAAATTAATTTTAAAAGAAATTTCTGCACAAGTACCACCGCAATATTTTATAGTTTTTAGCCAGTCTCAAATATTTGTCATTTCAAGCAATGGCTATACGAACTCAGGGAAAAGAGTGAAAATACTCTGTACCTTTCAAACATTTAATAAAACAGAAGTCCTTGTGCTAAAAAGTAATACATTTGTGTTGGCAACCCTTATATTATAATATACATTACCAACGCTACAAAAGAGCATTCATAACAATGCTTCTATCATTACACAAATTAAATGTAAAAACTCCTTCACCAGTTCCAAATGGGAGGTCATGAAAACCAGAACAGATGGGTGGTACAACCCACAGCAGAACCAGAAACCACAAGCGCCGAATGGCTTCCAGGGCTCGGTAATTGAACAGTAATGTAGTCTAATATCAACTGCGTAACCTTCCAGGTCGTGTTACTTTATACAAAACATAGGGCCACCTCTGAAGAGGTTTAGAAGGGTGGCACAGTTCTGAGCCAGAGCCAAAATTAATAAACATACATTTGTTTAAAAATCATTCAAGTTAAAATTATGTTCTGGATATCTCGAAACTTTAGATTTTCATTTCCCCAAATCAGGTGTTTCTTTTAATGTACGTTTAGACATAGGTCATACATTAAACAAATACAACACGAGTACAAGTGTTATTACCAGAGTCTAATAAAGCAGGCATATTGTCTACCAAGTGCAGTGGATCTTGCTTTTTCACTTATAGCTCTTTCGCAAAGTAAAATTTCTAATTAATGTATACTACTAGGAAAGTATGCAGGAAGTTACACAGCTGTGGTGCAGATCCATTTAAATAAAATGACATTGGAATCCCCTGCTTTACCACAAATACAATGCAAAGACCTTCCAAAAGAAACAGTATGAGTAAGGTGTTTATTATACTGAAGACAGACATTAAAAGTAATCTTATTACGCAGAGTGCAACCCATTCCTAGATGCCAGCTTTCACAGTTTATGGTGAGATTTTAAATGTTCTCGATGAAAGAATTTGAATTTTTTTTTTTTTTTTAAATTCATTACCGTGTCCTGTCTTTATTACTGAATATTTAGTTGGTTTTTTTTTTTTTTTTTTTAATGTTGACATATATGAAAACAAAATCCAAACACAAATCTTATTATATTAGATAATGTTGGTGCTTAACCCAGAGTTTTGAGCTGGGCATCCACCATACAATTTTCTGTCAGATATCTGTCCAATCTGGCTGGTTGGAATGAAAACCTGGTAATGTATGGGAGCAAATGACAGTTGATCATATGGTTTTAAACACTGAAAAAAGGACATTTTTATTTATTATTTTTTTTAAATCAGTTAAATTTGTGTGTTTGAACAGCCACTTTTAGCTATTTTCCAAATTGGTTAAGACAGTGTTTGTGACCAAATGGACGATTGTCATTTGCTCCCATACATTACCAGGTTTTCATTCCAACCAGCCTGGGGCACTCTGACCGAGTATACATTAAAACTTAACTTTTATTAATGAAATTTAAGAACATTTATATATAGTGGGTAAATATAAAACTAACCTAATGAGTAAATCTCAAAAAGAGGAGTTAGCCAAGTCAGTCTAACTCAATAGAGGTCTGTTAAATGTAATAACCAATTACTTTAAGTCTAGTTAGATCCAACAATATGCACACAGGTTGACTAACAACAGATCATACAAAAGGCAAAAAAAATAATTATATATATATATATATTTATTTTCAGATATTTTGCACATAATCCATCAATCATATAAATATCAAACATTTGTGCATTAGTCAAATCAACAGAAATTATCTCCATCAGGAAATATTGTTTAAAATGCAGCCATTAAGAAGGTATAGTGCAATGGCCATAAGTATAACACCTTAGCAACAACGTTTCTATCAGATAAACATAATAGTGGGTAGTGGTAGATAAATAAGCGCACTATATGGGGTCGTCAGTTGGTGCACATTGTGCGCTAAAGTATCCTGCAATGAATAATGTGTGAGGGTACCATTTTCTCACAACTAAGAGTTGAACGATCAGTTTCGGGAAGCTGGAGCTGTACTTACCCCTCCGCGGTCACCGGGAAGCCAGGACGGAGACTGTTCCTGAGCATATGACTGAGCATGCGCAGAGGAACAAGCAGAAGGAATTGTTTTCAAAATCCCAAAACAATACCTTCTGTGACATCGCAGGGACAGTGTGTTACCGCAACAGCTGTCCCTGCTCAAAATATTGCTGCATAGCTTACATATTTTATCATAATTGATAAAATCTCGTGACGATGTTGCCCGATAATATTCTGGGCAACATCGTACCCTTGCTGCATAGACCCCTCAATGAGAGTATCTCTACATGAAAAGGTGAGCGAACAGGTACACAATAAGGTAAGATTGATTAATGATCACTGTATATGTACGGGGAATGCAATGCTGCGTCCTAACGTTATGCAGAGAAGCAGTGAACAGCAGGTGAGTGATGTTTCCTGCATACAGTGGTAAGAAATATAGAAGAGAAATACATGCCCAGGGACTAGGTTTAAAATTCTGTGTGAACCCTGTATGTATGTGTATATTTTTGTATGATCTACTGCTAGTCAACCTGTGTGTATCCTATATTGTTAGATCTAACAAGATTTTAAGTAATTGGACTATTACTTAAATCTGGGTAGGTATTGCATATTAAACAACATTGTGTATTATAAAACAAGTAATATATTAGCTGTCAGTCTTTTTGGAAGTAATTAACTATATTTATACAAAAATAAAAAAACATATCAAGTTATCTTTAACACATTTTGATGGTACTGTAGAACATGGATTCCGATTTACAAAAACATACATAGTTAAGGTTTTATGAACATCCATTACAATGGCTCTCCGAGGGTGTGTCTAGTGACTGGACTTTGAGGTGTTCTGTTTAGTCTATAGCTCCCAAGTTTCTGAACAGCTAATGGAGAAGTGCTAGGCATTTCCACAGTACAACTGAACTAATCAAGGATAAGCCAGTGAGGTGCACAAGAGATAGCCTAGGTAAGTATTCATCTGCCAAATAATACAAATTTATCTATGAAACTGAGGGCCTTATTCAATTAGATGTGAAAAGTATGAATCCATGGAAAAGTATCGCGGATGATGTAATTTCATCAGGCGGAAAGTTTCCGCCACACTCAATTCCAAAGACTTTTCGCATACGCGAAAAAAAAAAGTCAATGCAATGTAATAGGCGGAAAAGTTTTGCCTATGAATAGCAGGCGGAAAAAAGTGCAGAATTGTGGTTTTGGGGTGCAAACTTCGGGAAACCCCCCTGCACCCATGGGACAGTCCCCCAAAGATAAACTGTCAAAAAAAAATAAAAAAAATATAAAAAAAAACTTTAGCACACCCCAAAAAAGTACTTTAATTTTGAGGACGAAAAAGTTCAAAGTTGGGGGACAAACTTAAAAACTAGTGAAATAGACTTCTGGGGGAGGTCTCCAAGTATGGGGCAAGTGTTTTTATGATTGCAGGTGCTTGCGGAAGGTGGATTTTTAACGCATTTTAAAACTTCACTTTAGCAACTTAAAAATATGCTAGCCCCCATTTTAAAGTACCCCAAATTTGCTGGGAGTAGTTAGTTTCATAATAAAATACTGCTTAATGCTATTCTTCACCCCTTGTGTTAATGCGCTAATTGGCACCAATTGACAACTTAAGTACCCCAAATACATTCATTAGGGCTAATCGGGGGCATCTATAGTGATCACCAATGTTAGTGCATCTTTTGGGGGGTGGCAGGCTGAGTTCCCAATTTTTGACAGAACTTTCACCTGTTTCAGTTTTGCCGAGTGCAGTCTTCGCGTACTCTCTCATTGAAAACGGCGAATAGCGGGAGCGCGCCCGATACTTTTCCGCATGCAAAACACATGATGTAGGCAAAAAGTCCAGCAGGCGAAAAAGTATCGTGGGTGCAAAACGAGCTTCAACACAAACTTAAAAAGATTCAAAAGCAAATTCAATAAATGATTGAAATGAACCAAACAGGGACAATACCCACTGTACAATGGTCAAGTCCATCAATAAGTAAATGAAAAGAGAGCAACTCTGAATTTGTGTACTGTAATACAAAACCATCCTACAAAACTGAGACTGGCCATAAAGACATAAATCTGACAATTCCATAGCACAGATGGGAGAAATGGTCCGTGGAGAAATGGCCCAGGGACTTTATAGCAGAGAGACCGAAATTACTGCTGAAAACTTGAATAGAACCTAGTCTACAAAACCATAGTTTTATCAGGCCATTAATCTTTTAGCCTTAGCACCAAGTGATCTTTGTGGCTCAAGCCCAATACCACTTATCACTATTCCCTTACTATGAAACATGTAATTGGGAGCATAATATGAGGAAGCTTCTTGAATCAGGAATTGGAAACCATGATAGAGTAGAGAAGTGGTTCTCAAACTCTGTCCTCAGGACCCCACACAGTTCACATTTTGCAGGTCACCCAGCTGGTGCACATGTGTATACATTACTCACTAACATTTCAAAAGATCCACAGGTGGAGCTAATTATTTCACTTGTGATTCTGTGAGGAGACCTGGAAAACATGTACTGTTTGGGGTCCTGAGGACAGAGTTTGAGAACTAATAGAATGACTTGTCTGATAAAGGATAAATTCCTGGAGGCAGGAGTGGGAGGTGGTCATCAATTGGGAAGAAAGGCGGCAATCATAGGCAAAGTGGGGTTCAGGAGTGTGGAGGGGTATTAGATAATGTAATTGCAGGAGAAGGTGCTTCTACAAACGTATTAAAAACAAGTTACTGTAGTTGAATAACTATTTAAATTAATTGTGCCTATAAGCAAATAATGTTGGTGTTTACACCATTGTGTTTATAAACTGCGATGCTGCTTTAACATTGTACAAGTGCTGCACACTATTTTTCATGTGTTACATACTAAGATTGTGTTGGTACAGTAAAGTACACATGCAATACACAAGTTCATACAGAGTTGTTTTTGTCTTTTTATTTTACATTATTTTGCATTAATCAGTTGGAAGAGTTTCTGAATAAATCCATTTTAATTCCATGATGTAAGAAAAGAAAATAAACATGCCAAAAAGGAAGATTTTTTTTATTTTAAAGTTACTGTGTAAACAAATATGGAGAACTAAACGGTTACATTTAGGGGTAAATTAATGCCACTGAGCCAACTATGGAATCAGCATGCAATACCGGCGTCTGTTTAGCCGCTGGTTCAAATCCCGACACGAGAAGTCGGTCAGCAGGAGATCCAGATGCTGGCTGGTAAGTACCCTAACCCTCCCCTCTCCCCCCCCTCTAACACTCCCCCTTAGGGGGTGTCTAACCCTAAAACTCCTGGGGTGGTGCCTATCCCTAACTTTCACCCCCAAAACCTAACCCCGCTACACTCCCTAAATGTAACCCCCCCCCTTCCTCCCCGCGACTAACGGCTATGGACGCCCAGACTTACCTCGTTCAGATAGGGGTCGGTATTTTGACGCCTATCTGAAGTTCCCCGTCGGGCTTCTCGTGTCGGGATATAGACTGGCGGAATTTAGTGCGCCGGTCTATAAACTGCGTCCCCTAACTATATTAAATAAAACATTGGAAAAGGATGTCAAGATCTTCCCTAACAAATAGCTTTCACATTTTCCTCTTCCCTGGCACCCATATTGGCAAATCCAAAGGCTTTAGAAGAAACAGGTCTTCTACATAAAAAGTCTGCCCATATGTTACGGTTTTATACTGGCAGAATTCATTTTAATATATGACGAGGTGCAAAACAAGTCACATTAAAACACGTTTGAGAATACTCACAGTTCTCTATTTTGCCTAAATAGACAAATGTTATGGTCCTCTGGGATTTTACATCGTTGCATCACCAAGTTCAAAAGTTCAGAATTCTTCAAATTGCACACTTATGAATCATTACACACAGAAAACACTCATTTTTGTGACATTAAAAATAAATGTGATTTATACTGAGATTCTTGATAGTCAAATATGGCTGTCTCAACAAACCTCAAACACTGCTAAATAAAAAATCTGCTTGGTCAGCAATTTTCCTTTGTGGAAAAAAAAAAAAAAAAAAAGCTTTTTGTGAAGATTTGTTTTTTTTCTGAGCAGAATTGGACATCTGGAAGTAGTCAGACCCTGTACTCTAAGTAATCACCTTTTCTAGCAGATGTCCAGAAGAATCCTGTGTATTGTTATCCAAAGCATACTTTCCTTCTGGCTTTTATACAAACAACAACTAAAAATAGAGACTTGATTCTGCAGCATAATAGCCAATTTATGGGCAGTTAAAAATATTCAAGATTTCCCGTTAATCCGTTTGAAAACCTGGCTTTACCTGCATGCCCCTATGCCTAAATATTTTATTTTCCCTTCATGATTAATTATAAATTAAATAGATTCTACCACAGAAATTCCAATGATGCCAAATGTCCAACTCCATAATTCTTTTTCTTGTGTGACCAAAATAGCTTCAGAAGACGGAAACATGTATGTTTTGTACATTCTGGATGAGTATGGTCATGAAATAGATTATGGAATTTTAAGGTTTTCAAACGTAATTTGGAAACATCACAACAAAAATACTACTACAGACTATAGTATAATAGTCATTACAGGTAGAGTCTCCCATATCCAAAAATTCCAAAATACGGAATATTCGGAAATACGGAATTTTTGGAGCATGGCTGAGATAGTAAAACCTTTGTTTTTTGATGGTTCAATGTACACAAACTTTGTTTAAAGTACACAATAAAAGTACTCTATAAAATTACCTTCAGGCTTTGTATATAAGGTGTATATGAAACAAATAAATTACATATATGTTCACAAACTTTGTTTGAGCCACAAAATGATTGAAAATATTTAATAAAAAGTAGATATGGTAAGAACTTACCCTTGTTATCTCTTTTTCTAAGAGGTCCATATGGTCCACAGCGTGACCTTGGGGTATAGGTGATGCAGAGTCACCCAGGCATCTTACCCAGTAAATTATTCTCCCAGGATGCAGCGGGTCTCCCTCTAGACTCCGCCCCAGGGCCGAAGGCTCCTCAGTTACGTAGCAAGCCAAAGGCCGGAGGAGGATAAAAGAGAGAGAAGAAAGTCTGGAACACACTTGAATCACATTCTCACACAGAAGAAGATGAAAAACCGGTGACCAGAGTGAAGCCCAACTGAAACACAGGTGGGTCAGGGCGGGTGCCCTGTGGACCCTATGGACCTCGTAGAAAAGAGATAAGGGTAAGTTCTTACCATCTCTCTACTTTTCTACTTCAGGATCCATAGAAGGTCCACAGGGTGACCTTGGGGATTCCCAAAGCAGTATCCTCAGGGGCGGGGACGCTCCTGTGCAGAAAGGAGAATCTGCCTCCCGAAGGAAGAATCCAGAGTGGCAAAAGGTATCTAAAGAGTAATACCTCGAAAAGGTCTGAATAGAAGACCACGTGGTTGCCTTACAAGGCACCACAATGAGCTGCCCATGAAGAGCCCACAGACCGAGTAGAATGAGCAGTAACAGAGTGTGGGACTGGAAGGCCCTCATGAATGTAAGCCTCAGAGATAGTCACTCGAGGCCGTCTAGCCAAAGTTTGTTTATTGGCTGGCCATCCTCTTGTGGAAACCATAAAGAACAAACAAGGAGTCTGATTTCTGGAGAGAACTGGTACAATCCACATAAATCTTCTGGGCATGTACCACATCCAATGAGGCCTCCCCTGATGAGAGGTCTGGGGAATTAAAGGCCGGCACAATAATTTCTTCATTAATGTGGAAACTAGAGCCTACCTTAGGAAGGAACCCAGGGCGAGTTCGAAGCACTGCCCTGTACCTGTGAAAAACTAGAAATGGGGAACGACAAGAGCCCCTAAATCGGAAACTCTTCTGATGGAAGCAATGGCCAGTAAGTCATTTGAGATGCACTGAGCCCAGTGATTTAAAGGGAGGGCTCTGGAGAGCCTTAAGGACAACAGCCAAATCCCAAGGCGCTACAGGAGGGACAAAGGTAGGCTGGATATGAAGGACCCCCTGCAGAAAAGTGCAGATGTCAGGAAGAGGAGCAATCCTTCGCTGGAACCACACTGAAAGGGACGAAATATGGACCTTCAGTGTAGCAAGGCGGAGACCAAGGTCCAAACCCGCTTGCAGGAAAGCCAACACTCTGGCTATTCTAAACACCTGGGGGGGTCATAACTTCTAGGATGACACCATTCAAAGTAGGTATGCCACACGCTGTGGTAAATCCTGGCAGAGGCAGGTTTTCTTGCTCCAAGCATGGTATTAACCACAGAGCTGGAAAACCCCTTGGACCTTAGGAGGGACGGCTCAAGAGCCACGCCGTCAAAGACAGATGGCCTAGATCCGGATGAAGGCAGGACCGTGAGACAACAAATCTGAATGTTGAGGCAACAGCAATGGAGTGTCGATGGAGAGACTCTGAAGATCCGAGTACCAGGGGCGCCGGGACCACGCTGGAGCCACAAGCAGGACCATGCCTCCCTCTTGTTTGACCTTTTGAAGAACGCGAGGAAAAATGGATAACGGGGGAAACAGGTACACAAACTGGAAGGATCACATGACTGACAGAGCATCCACCAGGAAAGCCTTGGCGTCCCTTGTCCGGGACCCGTACAGTGGCAGTTTGTGATTTTGCCGAGAGGCCATGAGGTCCATGTCTGGAAGGCCCCACTTGTCCACTAGGAGATGAAACACTTCTTGGTGAAGAGACCATTCCCCGGGATGCATGTCATGACGGCTGAGGAAGCTTGCTTCCCAATTTAGCACTCCTGGAATGAATTCCACTGATATGGCTGGCAGATTCCCTTCCACCCATGTCAAGATGCATACCTCCTCTGTCATAGCCGCCTGACTTAGAGTCCCCCCTTTGACTGTTTAGGTAAGCCACCGTTGTGGCATTGGCTGACTGCACCAACAGCCTGGCTTGCTGCAGGGCCTTGAAAACTGCCCGCAGTTCCAATATATTGATTGGTAGCACAGATTCCTCAGCGGTCCACCTTCCCTGAAAGGAGTGTGGACCTGTCACTGCGCCCCAACCCCGAAGACTGGCATCAGTCATCAAAGGGACGCAGTCAGAGATCCATAAGGGATGCCCCCTGGTGAGGTGGATTGTCTGTAGCCACCAGGAGACAGGCGCACCACGGAGAGAGCACCATCATTTGAGTCCGTATATGATGGGGAAATCCGTACCACTTGGAGAGGATCGATTTCTGCAGAGGCTGGGAATGAAACTGGGCATACTCCACCATGTCGAACACAGATACCATAGATTCCAGTAACAGCATCACTGAGTGGACTGATACTAGGCGACTGTGAAGGCATCTGAGTATCCGCGTCTATAAAGTGGAGATCTTTTCTGTGGTCAGAAAAATCCTTTGCTGTTGTGAATCCAATAGAGCTCCCAAATGGAGCATCTTTTGAGACGGAATCAGTGAGGACTTCTTCCAATTGACCAACCACCCGTGTACCTGGAGCACAAATATCATTAGCTGCAGGTGGGTGGTGGTGAAGAACCTCTGGGGACCCTGCTAACAGTAAGAGGTCATCCAGGTATGGTAACAGGTGGAACCCCTGCAGCCGCAGATGGACTGCCATTACCGCCATGACCTTTGTTAACACCTGAGGTGCAGTGGCAAGGCCAAACTGTAGAGCCTGGAACTGGAAATGTTGTTGTGACACAGCAAATCTGAGAAACAGATGGTGAATTAAAGTAATTGGAATATGCAGGTACGCATCCTGAATATCCAGAGACACCATAAAATCCCCAGGTTCTATAGCCAGTGTAATGGAGCATAGAGTTTCAATCCTGAACTTGGGTACCCTGAGGAATTTGTTCAGGGACCTGAGATTGAGAATAGGATGGTAAGAACCATTTGGTTTCTGGACTATAAAAAAGCTGGAATAATACCCCGGTTAACCTTTGGGACATCGGGACCGGTACAATGACTCCTGCCTGCAGCATGGATTGTACCACCTGTTGAATAGCTAAAGCCTTGTCCGTATCTTTCGGCAGTCCTGTGCAAAAGAATTGATGGGGAGGTCTTCTGTGGATGGAGAGGGCATACCCCAGAGAGACCACTTCCCTCACCCAAGAATCCATGGTAGTTTGACACTAGCACTGGGCGAATTGATTAAGTCAGCCTCCCACCCTGGGGTCCCCCAGGAGGAGGCCCATCCCGTCAAGTGGAGGGTTTGTCATCATGCTAGGCAGCCGGACGTCTGGTACTCCAGGGCTGCTTCTTAGGCCTGGCAGATTTTTTGGTGGTTGATGGCCTGGGAAAGGACGGAGTCAGAGTCCCCGAAGAGGCTGGAGCAGAAGGTAGACAAGCAGACTTAGCTGCTCCTAAGGTATTCACAATTTTGTCCAAATCAGGGCCCAACAAGACTTTACCATCATAAGGCAAACACTCCAACCCTTTCTTGGATTCTGCGTCGGTGCTCCAAGAACAGAGCCATAGAGAGCGGTAAGCCACAATGGCCACCGAAGAAATCCTGGCATTTAGTAAGCCCATATCCAATGCTGCCTCATTTATATAGGTAGCAGAATCTCGGAGGTTTCCCACAAGATTCAGCTGCTCTCTGGTAGCATTCGGGGCTAAGGACGTTTCCAGGCTATTAGCCCAGCATTCCATGGCCCGAGCCACCCAATAATTGGCCATAGCTGGTCTGCACGCAGCCCCCAAAAAGGGAATAAACAGATTTAAAGGTAAACTTCTACCTTGCTATCTGTAGAATCCTTCAGGGATGACATGGAAGGCATAGGAAGCATTGCACTTCTTACCAAGCGCGTGACATGGGAATCCACAGCCGGAAAAATAATTCTCATCAAGAGGATAAGCAGAGACTAGATGCTTCTGCGGTTGATAACGCTTTCCAGGCATTTTCCAAGCTACCTCCAAGTAATTCGCCAGTATAACAATACCTGCACTTAATGGCACTTCCTTAAGTCAACTACAGAGACTTAGCGTCTAGTAGGACAAAAGCGCTACATACACTGACCACCATCCAGAGGAGAGGTATGTAGGGGGACACATACTCCGCACAAGATCTGCAACACAGCCAGGAGAATGGGGGGTGGAGCTAGAAAAAGGAAGCAAAATCACAGCCACACCAGACCGCAGTGGAAAGGCACGCTGAGCAGCGGGAGGAGCCGGCTGTTAGACAGGGAAGGCTGCCTCCCCTGGCCAGCGTTTAACCCCTAGGACGCTGGAGTGTTACAGAACTCCAGTCCCAATCGGCTTAGCGTGGGCCCAGCCCTGGAGGAAAAAGACTGACTCGGCACGCACCACCGCAGTACGTGTCGCTTACATGCGTCCCCGTAGCGTCCAGCCGCAGTCTAGGGATCCTCTGGAGTCTCTGCAAGACCCCAGAGGCACGCTGAGATGCCCGGATCAGTACCAGCATCTCAGCACTAGCGGGGTGACGACTTAGCAGTGCGAATGTTCACCAGATTCCCGCGCTGACCACACTTAGAAGAATCAAAATTTTCAGGGGCTTTTAGTAACAGCCCCACTGCATGTTCAGTGACCCAACTCCAGTTAGGCACCCAACGAAACTGAGGAGCCTCCGGCCTGGTATAGAGGGAGACCAGTTGCATCCTGGGAGAATTTACTGCGTAAGGTGCCAGGATGACTCTGCATCACCTATACCCCAAGATCACCCTGTGGACCTTCTATGGATCCTGAAGTAGAAATTACCTGCAGGCTTTGTGTATAAGATGTATACAAAACAAATTAATTTTGGGTTTCGATTTGGGTCCCATTCCCAAGATCTCATTATGGTATGCAAATATTCCAAAATCTGGAATATTCCGATATCCAGAATACCCGTGTTCCCAAGCATTTTGGATATGGGAGACTCAACCTGTATCATATAGAGTTGGTTTTATGCTGAAGGGTAGGGAGAAGGTCAACACTTTAAATATTTGCCCTGTTTTGCATCTGGCTGCAAATTTTAACCATTTTTCCAGTGAGTAGTACTGGAAACACGAACAAATCCCAATCACACAGTTGCATATGTCTCCTGTGGTAGTATGTGATTCATTGGGGCCTTCCTACCTCTATGTCTGTCTGTTATTACCCATTTCTGTTCTATTAATAATTCAATTGTGAAGTGCAATGGAATGTTGCACTATATAAGAAACCGTCAATAAATAAATAATTAGTATTTGAATTATTTCCCATTACATTCGTGATCTCAAAGGGGTGGACCCAAGAGCAGATCTTGATGGAGGTTCTTGACAAACTAATATGCCCCTTGTATCTCAGCCTGGGGGCCAAATTAAGTTTAGGGACATTAGTGTTCAGTTTCAAATAAATGATGTTAATCTCAGAACTATGGTTACTGATCACTTTAAGCGCGAGGTATAATAGATTACTATAACAAACAATTAGTTCTGCAAGAGGGAGCAACCTATAATATATGGAGATGTAGACTAACTTAATGTATGACATCAGTCGAGTTATAATTTCATACTATAACAAATAGCTCTACAAAAGAGAACACACCCTATATATCATGTAGACGAAGCATAATTCAATAATGACATCAGTCTAGTTATAATATACTACTATAATAAATAGTTCTACAAAAAAAAAAAAAAAAAAAACTGTACCCACCCTATACAACATGGAGATATGGCCTAACTATCAATGACATAATTCTGCACCTGCTGGCATATGGGACATGCTGAAGTTATTGGTTTCATTAAAACCACATGGCTTAACCCAAGACTCCTGGAGTTTTTCTCTGTTCCAGACATACTGTAGCCATCTTCACATTTCACATTGCAAAAAATCTGGTGATGTTGTCAGCTCTCACTACATCTGACCAAAATGAACACCATTTCCCGTAATGCTAGGTTTATCATACCCAACTCAATCATGTGTTAAGTATACAATATAATTTTTCCCACTGAACTGTCCCACCCCTCATTGTGGTAAGTAACGTGTAAATAATAAGACAGTGGTTTGCTCAGAGCGGAAACTCCTTTACACCAGATGCCGTATTGCCACCTCAGTCAGTCCTCTACTTTAAAGTTACAAGTGAGGTAGTTTTATTAAACACCTGATAAAAGTGATTGTTCTCAAAATAACTTAATAACTCAAATGTTTACGCCAAGCATGAGAGCGAAAGAAAGATGGTGGCAGGAAAGAGGAGGCAGACAGATCAGCATTAGACTACAGCGTGTGCAACTGCAGCGGCTTCATTGATGACACACAATGGGAAGCATGCGACCAATTGGGGCACAGCTCAGAGGGTTTCAAACTACCCCTTTCATATCATGCCACCCATGCTGAGCCCCGGCCAGGGGAATTCACCCAAGACCAACTGAGAAGCAGAACACAGCAACTGCCACTACCCAGCCCATCTGTTGCCTCCCCCCCCCAACAACCAAAATACAACTCAGGGCAAATGACAAACAAATAGGGAGGGAAAGTAAGCTTGGGTGAAAGTCTTCAAACCTGCTAGAACCAACTTTTTTATAATTCTGAGGCTTCCAAACTAAATGGACAGCAGCTATATATTCACAATCATGACTAAACTGCCTCAGGGTTGAAGCCAGGGGTGAGCAATAAGCGGTCCTCCTGCTGTTTAACTACAGTTTTAGCATGGCCAAATAGCAAAACTGTGGCAAGGCATGCTGGGATGTGTAGTTCTACAACATCTGGGAGGCCGTTCATTGCCCACCCCCAATTTACGCTCTTTCAGTCCTGACTTCTGTTGTCCTTTCATTCTTGTAGTCTTAGGTATCAGCCGAAGGAATTGGATGCAAGTTTTCAATGATGAGCAGTGACAGATCATAGGGAAAGTAATATATACTGTGCATTACAATGATACAGGAGGGGTGTGAATAAAGAAAAAGACACAAAATATATCCATATATTTGTCACACCAGGGCATGAAAGTAGTATGTCCTAACATGGCTAGGGATGTCCGATCGTATTAAACATAATATACACTATGCTTGATCACTCAACATTTTAAATATACTCCTAGTTGATGCTTAATTACTTTTTTCATCCTCAAATGTACCACACACACATTACAATGCTCATAATAGAAAAATATTTTCTACTGAACAAAGCCCTGCATTAGATCACCAGTGATGTACAAAGCTTTCTCATCACCTAATGGTGCCAATTAGGTATAGGGAATAACGAGTAGACATGTCTAGGAGAGGAGAGATCAAGTCTGGTTCCTTACACGGCCACAGTGTTGGACCTAGCATCACCAAATTTACCATGGTGGTAAAGTTTGACCAGGATTAGGTTTTTGCCTAGGTTTGAACTTCGTCAGGGCCACACACTGTCACACAATCTCTAAAAATGGGGACACTCAAATTACAAAGGCTTCGGGGCTGGCTCCAGTGAAAATTGTCAGTCTGCCAAAAACCTGTCAGAATGCAACAAAAGTATCCTTTTAACCTCAGTTTGAGCAAACTTGATGACTCATGCAAGTTCTTATTAATTCCAAAGGCTCTATAGAGCGTAACTAGAACATTGTGGACCACAAAGCAAGATCTTAAAAAAGGGGCCCCAAAGTTAAAAAAAAAACTAAACAAAAAAACAACAACATACATTTGCCCCCACACAGAGCCCATTCAAGTTATGCCACATAGTAGTACCTCTTATACACATTATGCCACGCAGTAGTAGTGTCCCTTAACATTATGCCACATAGTAATGCCCCATATACATTATAGCCTTTACAGATTATGCCACAGTAGTAGTGCCCCATATTATACATTCCACACAACCTACTCACCTCCCCATGTCCATCCAGCAGCCTCTTGCCTCCTCCTGTGTTCCATCAGCAGCCAGCAGGTGTGGAGTTAGAGCCGAACCACCAGCTAATTACAGCTGGCGCACCGGCAGGCAGTGGCAGACAGACAGAGCCAGTACAATTTGAATCTGGCGCCGGTCGTGAGCTAATTACAATTCGCGGGCTGGTAGTCAATCAGAAGCTAGCACTGCTGATTGGCTGCTGGTCTGCAAAGTCTGATTGCCTCAATAATTGGCGGAGCTCTCTCCAAGACTCCCTGCCAGTGCGCAAGCTGTAATCAGTTGGTGGGCCGGCACCAAATCAGCATGGCTGACACCCGGTCCACCCTCAACAACCCTGACTGGACCGGCCCACCTTGTGGGTGTGACTGGGTGCAGGGGGAGCAGCGGGCCACAGAGGAAGCTTGGGCACCATAGCAGCAGTACCTCTTGCACCCAAAGTAGTTACGCCATTGTTTACATGCATGTTAGCAAACAGTGGGCTCCTTTTCAAGATCACTGGAATGGGGTTAATGGTGAGGACAATGTGAACAAATACAGGCTGCAGGTGTACTTCAGGGTCCAGTCTTCAACCTGGGGAATGCCGGGTATCCCAGCTAGTATTATATATATATTAGAAATCACATAGAGTCAGTGCAGAGCCCCTGTGAATTATATTTAAACAATGGGGTCACATACCATGTTGCAGTGCCGTGTATTCGTGAAAATATATAGAATTCATGTAAAAAGTACAATGTTACTAGTTTCATTGCTAGGGTGATATGTTGACTGGGGACATTTGGACAGTTTAAACTTTTGTGGCCTCATGTTCAGACAAATCTTGTTTTTGGACATTTTTCAATTCATGTTCTCCTTTCCGCACATCTCCTTACTTGGTTTAGGACTAGGCTACACAATCTTTTTTATAACTGTCTCCTACGGGCTCTGCAATAATCATTTTGTAGTGGAACTACAATGTAGCAATTCAATTGCCTTACATAAACATCAGCAGATTAATCTACTACATAGCTTAATAGGACAAGTGATTCAAGGCAGGAAATGTCCACTGAAAAAGAGAGAACACCCTTTTGTGTTAGTTTATCTCAGAAGATTAATCTCATCAATAGTATAAACATTTTTGCGTAGGCGATTAATCTCATGGGACTAATCGCAGATACTGAAAATAACGGATGTAGACCTGGATGATGACTTTCATGTCCACAGATTAGAAAATAAACATAAAACCTCCCCTTATTGCAATGATTGATTTGCACTTTAATTTCTAGAATATGCAGGGATGGAAATTTCCTCCAATATTCCCTTGGATCCAGTGTGAGGTGTATTAATAGAAACATCACCATTTAGGTGACCTACCTGGCAAAGTGGAACCCAAAGTTTGGAAAGATGAAGATTTGTTGGCAAGTGTCAATCTATTTCTAGTTCTATGTAATAAACATTTAGAGATGCTGCCCGTTTTGAATTAGGTTGTTGTATTATTAAGCTACAAAGAAATACATTAAAAATATATGGGGAACTGTGTTTCGGGTTAATGACATACTGTTCTAGAAAACCTGCTCCACTTTAGTAGGACCTACCCCAATAGCACAGAAAATGATATTTCAGTAAGCACACCACCACCCAGTGTTGACCATTAAAAGACACCAACATGATTCAATTTGTCAGTATGTAATATTATATGCAAAAACAAAATTCTCAGGTGCATAGAAACGTCATGCTACAAGGATGTTTTTGGTTTTTTTTTTAAACTGCCTATGTAGTGTAACACACTTCATAAATGGAAGCCCAGCATGAGGTCTTAATATGATTTGCAAAGTAGCATTAGATGATTCAGATATGTTCCTCTTGTAGGATTTGATACTTGAGAGGAAATTAAATCATTGTTTAAGTAATAAGTACAAAGAGAACCAGAAGTGCAGATCATGCAGTCATGACAGACAAGTATATTTTCTCAGCTGCTTAGTTTCCAGAACTTTAAAAAAATCTTTCTGATTTTGACATTTCAAGAATACTGGAGCTAAAAATAATATTACACGATCTTTTTATCTGTTACAGGAAGAATGTAATAAATTATAGTATGATAAAGATTATTCTAATTGCCCATACAGTGAATATGAAAACTATTTACAACCACTAAAACATGAACAACTGCTCTGATTTACAAAAAAAATGTATAAAAATCTACAAAATACTAGTCTCTACCAGTCACGTCCAGTACAAAACTGGGGGCTGCGATCTGCATAGCGGTGCATTCCATATTCTCTTAAGGGTAAACACATGCACACGGTCAGATTAAAATGCGCTAAACCATGCTGATGAGACAACTGAACCTCTGATCAGGTTAGTGGACCATACACAGGCTGGCAATGAAACCTACCAACAGTATCAATTTTTGTGGGTCAAAACGATTTGTGGGGACTGCCCCTCCATCCGGCAAGATGCTGTATTTGTTCAGACTCACAAAAAGTTGTGAGGGATATACCTGTTCATCATGGTGAATGGGACATAATCAAGATGAGCAGGCACTGTGCACACCTCAAGCAGGTGTCTCTGGTGCTTATCTCAATTTTAGGATATTTTTAGACGAAGCAAGGGGCTGAGGGCAGGCTATAACTGTAGAACCAATGGGCACAACCTCCAGGAGATGCAGCCCATTTACAAACTGATATAACCAAATCCCTTTGGTCTCTGAGCCACTGCTAAACGAAAGCATGACCAATGCAAGTGATATAGACAAATGAAGCTGGAAGTATATAACTACTCAATAAATTACTACAAAACATTAAATCTAAATTGGTTCTCATTGTATGCGCCTGGATCGTAACCAATGATATATTTACAATACAGTTAGTTTATCTGGAGATGACCAGTGAGTGTATTAGGGTCTTAGGGACCCTTTCTCACCCAGGATGCCACTAATAATCTCATTCACATCTCTCCCCATAAACACTATCCCTCTATCTGTGCCCTCTGGAATGCCTGATCAGTCTGTAAAAAACTTGTTCCCACCCATGACCTTTTCATCTCCAGAAACCAGCATCATCTAGCCATTGCTGAAACCTGGATTTCACTCTCTGACAGCACTTCCCCTGCAGCTCTCTCCTCTGAGGGCCTCACCTTCTCTCACACCCCTCGGCCTGAGGATCGCCATGGTGGCGGTGTGTGGGTCCTTCTATCCCCAGGTTACTCCTACCAACTCATACTCTCTAAACCATCCCTTATTTTCTCTACATTTGAGGTTCATGCCATATGCCTCTTCCAACTAGTACACCTGAGAGTAGCTGTCATTTACCATCCCCCCCCTGCTTGACTCACTTCTCTACTCCTACCCATAATAAGCCACTTCCCTATACAATGCCTCCCTTACTTCTGCTCTGGACTCTATTGCCCCGGCGATCACTACTCACCCTCAAGGATATACACCCAAACCCCGGCATTCCATATGCACCAGATACCTGCAAAAGTGTTCACGAAATGCAAAGCAACAGTGGAGAAGCTCACGCTGTTAAGACAGATTTTCTCCAATTCAAATGTATGCTCTCATCCTACAGTGCTGCCCTTTCCATCACTAAACAGTCATACTTCAAGAACCTCATCTCCTCCCTGTCCTCAAATCCCCAGCGTCTCTTCACTACCTTCAACTCCCTCCTCTGCCCAACCCTCCTCGTTCTCTTCCCTTGACTATGCCACCTACTTTACATCTAAAATTGATTCCATTTGTCAGGACATCATATCCCACCAGTCCGCCAAGCTATCCACCTCCTCTTTTCCCGGATCACCCCTCTCCATCCACTTTACCGACTCTGACATTCTTCTCCCCTGAATCTGTAGAGGAAGTTATGTCCCTCTTCCGGTCCTCTCCCCCCCCCCCCCTTCCACCTCCCCCCTTGACCCTATCCCTTCAGGCCTCCTCCGCTACCGCTCTACTTCTGCCTGCTCCCATCTTGCCCACCTCCTTAATCTCTCCCTCTCATCAGGCACTGTCCTTTCTGCATTCCTTGACCCTAACACTCTCGCCATTTACCGTCCCAACTCTCTCCTCCCTTTTGCCTCCAAGCCCCTTGAGCATGTTGTTTACAACCACCTTTTTTTCCTCCCACTGCCTCCTTGACCCTTTTCAATCTGGCTTCTGGGCAGCGGGAAATTGGAGTGAGCGGAAACAGTGTTCTGACCCTAAATGGACTGGAAGAAATCAGGGGTTAAAGTTAGGATTTAGAAGTTAGCGGATCTATGTCTGGCATTAGGTTTTGCATGCATGTTTTTGGGAGGGGTATTTAAACCCTTCCAGCACAGTCTCTCAGTATGCCTTGAAAAAGATACATATTTAAAGTATCGAAACGCGTTGGCTGAGAGAGACCTATCTTAAGAGGACTGTGGCACCTGCACCAGGATTTGAGAGCACACCTGGGATGCCCGGTGGACTTTCTTATACTTGCCTTTTTTGTCTACTGTTACAACATTGGTAGACATGGACATTTGGTGAGAGGCCACCTTTTCTCTATTTTTTATGTAATTTGTGATTTATGTTTTAAATTGTTATTAAAAACAGTGTTACACTATGGTGATTTTTCTCTTTAAATTTTATTGACTGCATATGGAACGAATACATTGAAAGGAAGAGTGTTAAGAGGGGATTACATCCAGACAGAAAAGGATATCCTGATTCATGACTGTTTGTCTACCTTGTTTGTAGACCATCGTATTTGGTAGGGGATCCATCTCTACACACATAAGACTGTGTTATTTTATGTTTACTGTATCACACTATGGAATATTTCTCTCTTTTCTTTGAGTGTTATTGAAAAGAAAAAAAACCAGAGAGATATTTGGGAGAGAAGTTTTCCATTAGAGCGCCCTGCGGAATCATTTGGTGATATCTTTCATATTGTTATTATTTGTGGGTTAGATAGGTGACACCACTACACCATCCGATACTATTGGGCTGCTACAGCGCACTTATCCGTGACACACATTTTGTCTTACCTTTCTCACCCAGGATGCCACCAAAAACCTTCATACACTCATTGGTCATCTCCAGATTGGACTACTGTAACCTCCTCCTATCTGGCCTCCCCAACTCCCTTCTCTCTCCTCTCCAGTCTGTCCTCAATGCTGCTGCTCAGCTCATCTTTCTCTCCAAACACTCTGCATCTGCCTCCCCTCTCCTACAAGCCCTCCACTGGCTCCCCTTCCCTTTTAGAACCCAATTTAAGGTTCTCACACTAACTTACAAAGCCCTCACCCATTCCTCTCCCATTTACATCTGACCTCATCTTCCTTCTCTCCTGTTCTCTTTCAACAAATGCAGGCCGCCTCTCATGCTAATTGATTACTTCCTTCAACCTCCAAGATTTTGCCCGTGCTGCTCCCGAACTTTGGAACTCTCTCCCTGTCAGATTCTCCGCCTCTCTACAATCCTTCAAACGGGTTCTCAAGACCTACTACTTTCATCAAAGCCTTCCAGCTCTCATCTTAACTTGCTGCTATATGCTCCTTCCTCCCTGTCTACCCCATCTTTGTAACACCTGTTTGTCTGCCACTCCCCTTTAGAATGTAAGCTCTTACGAGCAGGGCCCTCTACCCTCTTGTGCTTCTCCTTACTTTACTTTTACCTACTTCTTACTCCCCACTAGGGCACCTGGCTGCTTTGCTCTGTTGCTTATCTGGATGGTACGGTCGCTAATGTAGCAATGTCCTTGTATATCCTTGTCCACATCCTGTATTGTATTGTACTGCAAGTCACTGATCAGCCTGTTTATGTACTTCGTAAGGTGCTGCGGAACACTTGTGGCGCCATAAATAAATTATAATAATTTAATATTGGCAAATACAGGGGAGGCCAGGTTTGGACTGTCCATTTAAGGAGTCATTGCTGCTGCTGGGCCAACAGACATTTAGCGGACACCACAGGGAAATGCAAACTTCCCCTCAAAACTTTTCCCAATCTACTATAACTGCTGGGGACACATTTTACTGCATTTGTTAGTGTATACAAGCGCATAAAATAGTAAAAGTAATTATGTATTCATTTATTTTAGGAACAAGTATCTTTAGTACAGGGAAAGTTCAAAGAACTAAAAGTGAGGATGCAATTGTTTTTTTTATTATATATTTTTAAAGAGACCAGTCGGCCAAGTTGTTTTCACTGCAATCGTTTGTTCTAACTGAAGCACGCATATCGACACCAGCTACAGCTGAACAAAGGTATTTTTTTTACACTGCGAGTTAATCTGGGTCCTCGGAGACCAAGTAGCGCTTTCCTCTGCAAGGGACTTCAGTGATCATGGGATGCAGAAGTATCAGTGCCACCATTCTGTACTGCGTAGTGCCCTAGTGAAAAGTGCAGAACTGATCAGGAATATTTCTGTGACCTGAAATGTATTGGAATCACACAGACATTAAGGGGATTCTTTTAAAGATCCAAAGACGTTGCATAGAATAGTCACATTTTACAAAAATTAACAGGGATACTGCGTAATTATTTTAATTAGAATTATTTTTTATTCGTAATGTACATATCCTTTTTAAAAATGAGGCCAAGAGAGTTGAAACATATGGTAAGAATTGTTAATTGCAAAAAAAAATTAAATAAAAGTACTTTTTTGTAAGCCTTGAGACAGCAATTTTTTAAATCAGCATCAAAAGTTGTATAAGCATGTACACTTTCATAACTTTGGCTCTCAAAGATATGCCACAGCAATTACTTGAACATTGCTGATTGTGCACTGCGGAGTCGGTGACAGTTTCACCTACCTCCACTACTACTGCATACTGTGAACTAAAACTTTACCAAAGATAGTTCTACATATATACCAACCTTCATGCAAAATTTCATCAAAATCGGAGATGGTCAAGTGGGGACGATTTTCCAAATTGGTCCACTTGACATGGAATGACCCAACAGTATATACTGTCGAAGCTGGATAATTGGCTGAGACAAGTTCAGTTTAAAATTGGATCGCAGTGCCGCAATCTTGCGATTGGCCGCAAGACGCCATCTTGGAAATGAGATCGCAAGACGCCATTTTGCGAATGGCCGCCCAAGCGCCATTTTAGATAAACTCACACTTTAGTACATGTGGCGATATTACTATTAGCTTCACGCGATTGCATCTTTCACCATTTCTCATACACACAATTGCGCTGTTAACTAGTCGCATATTAGTGAATGCATAAGATCCTGTATGAAAACGCTGAATATTAGCTTCATGCACATGCATCTGCCCCAAGTTAACTAGCGTCTTTACATCAAAACCCACATACTCACACATTACATATTTACAAACAAGGTTCCATAAGCTTTAAGGTATAAGATTCAAGTATACACATTTATTATAATTGCTATGAAATAAAGATTATTTCGTAACTAAGGTTTTATACGTGATAAGTAAGCCATGTTTGGTATTCTACTGATGCGCACTCTTTCAACAGTATTCCGGTAATATCAATGGAGAGATCGCAACATGCATTCTCAACTTATGGACCGCAGAGACTTCAAGCAACAAAATGTACATTATATGACCAACTGTTAGGATTTGCATGAGGCGGGAAACCAGAGACCACCAGTTGTTAGAGGCTGGACTGTATTTGAACCAACTTGTTAAATGCCTTGTAACATATGCCCTCTCCTTTAGGACCAATGGTATTAGCAACAAACTTCTCTATTGTGTTGTTTATTTCCGGGGGGTATAAATATGTGTGCTCTGACCCTGGGTTTCTAGTCTTCGTGCTGAAAGCTGATTGACGAGGGGTTTCTTGCTGATGCCTACATCTGGTCCAGAGCGCTGCGTATGTATAACTGTACTTGGGTCTGTATAATTCCTTTGCGCTAAATTGTACTTATAACTAGCGTGTAACTGACTGTACTTTTACTTGAATAATACTTTGTGCTTTGGAACCACAGGTTCTAGGTCTGGAGTCTTTATTTACTGTATAACTGCGTACGCAAAATAGCGTCATCCTTAGAGGTTTATAGGCAGGATATCAGAAGGTATAGGCAGGGGTGTATAGAGGTTCAGAGGCAGTATCGTTAGTTGGGGGCTCGTAGTGAAGTCACTTACCCACTCACACGGCACATACGATTATCGATATCTCACCAAAGGGTGGAGTGGCCACATGCAGGGTTTACTTGCAACCGCTCGGTGCTGAGAGATCGTTACCCGTTTTCGTGTGAGCCAGGTACGCTGACTAGAATCCAGGGACAAGAGAGGAAAAAGTTTGTTTTCCTTTGTTGATAGAACCTAACATTTAGAGGGGTGCCACAGTATTGAACATGCGGCTGAGTAAAATGACGATGAAGAGTGTTAGACAGTTTCCCAGAATTGGTAGTTTTGATAAAGATGTATTAGATAATGTCCGGGATCACATCAGTCTGATGCGCTCCCGAGAGAAAAAGGTTAAATATTATGAATGTTTAACGTTGTGGCAGCATGAAGGGGATGCGTGGCTTATAAATGTGCAAGTGACGCAAACTACCATTGCGAGCACATTGCCAGAGAATACATCCCGACGCTGAACTGCAATGCGGGCGAGCCGCAAAATGGCGCGCACATGCAGCAAGGTAGCATTGCGGAGGATATTGCCAGCAGTTCACGCGCACCACTCCCACCTTATGTGGATGGAGGTGCAAGTACAGTTATCAAAAATACCCATAAAAATGTAACAAGCAATTTGTACCCTCTCAAGCAACTATAAAGAAAATGTTCATGATGTGGATGATGAGCCTACTGTAATGTCTGCCATTTCCCATGCTGTACAAATGATAGATGCTACGCCACGACAATCACGAGTGGTGCCGCCATCTCCATTGGTAACAGCAAGGGAAGTGCTAACACCCTCTGTACCCATAGAGGAAGTTGCTAATACCATACGTAGCAGCAACAGATTAAACCCCCAGTCAGGTAACAAGGTCAAAAGGTAGCAGCGCTACCGGTCTGCATCCCATTCGGACAATAACTGTTCCGAATGGATATGCAGATGTGAACGGTGTAGTGCACATGAGGGAAATGGTAATGCATTGTCCTTGGACAAGAGCAGAACTAAATTCCATCATAAATGATTTCCCTGATCCTAAAAAGGAACTAGCCAAATGTCAAAGATTTTTGAAGAATTTGGGTAGTTCTCATGAGCCCACTAATAAATATTCGCGTGTGGTGTTAAGGGCCTTTTTACCATGCAATACCGACATTTATCACGGATTGTGTATTGGATGGTGACGTTCCCTTAACAGACCAAGTAAACCAAGGTAACATTTCCCACATTGTAACTCAATTGGGTATATATTTTCGAGTAGTAGTTAACTGGAACAAAATTTTCACCATAAAGCAAAAGGAGAGTGAATCTGCAGAAGAGTATTGCGACCGGGCTCTGCAGGCTATCACCCAGTACACTGGGATAGAAGATATTAAAGATAGCACTCACCACAGAGGAATGATAGTCACGGTACTCATGGACAGTCTTAAGGAAAACTTAAAGACTCGGGTTCAGACCTCACAACCTGGCTGGAGGGGAGTCACAATAGATACACTCATAGAATCTGCCATAGAACATGATAAGAACATCTCAAAGAAGAGAGAGACCCAGAGAGAAAAACTAATGGCTGTCAGTATTCAAGCTCTGGAAGGAATGACGGTAACATCACAGCCAACAGACACACTTGCATCTACACACACACCTACACCTGAACAGTTACATGCCCTCACTAATCCCACACAACAGCAAACACAGCTCTATTCTACTAACCCTACACAACCACAGGTCCCACACTACTCACAAAATTCATATCCCCCACAATTACCATATCCC
Source organism: Taudactylus pleione (assembly GCA_031769625.1). Lineage (NCBI taxonomy): Eukaryota > Metazoa > Chordata > Amphibia > Anura > Myobatrachidae > Taudactylus > Taudactylus pleione. The sequence continues at coordinate 770,478 of JAUIMM010000517.1, read as the reverse complement.
TACCCATATCCACCACCTTTTCGCCTTGTTCAAACCTCACAACAACCCGTGTCTTCATCCGATCCACGAATATGTTTTAATTGTAACCAGACAGGACATTTAATTAAAAACTGTAGAGTAAAAAGGGTAGGACCCCCAAACCAGAGTACCTGGATATCCCCATAAGGGATGTGCACAGAGAACAGCAAATATCGAGCAGGCACCAGCTCCAATTGCGGCCGTTAATGCTTTATTGGAGAACGGAAGCCAACGCTAGGGTTCAGGTCATACCTGTAGTCTACAGATAGTCAGGTTAACGGGAAATACTAGTGAAGAACCAGTCATGATGGTTGATGTAGCTGGTACTGAATATCCTTTTCTTGTAGACACAGGGGCGACCAGGTCAGTGATAAAATCTCCCGTTAATTTACAGGTGACCAACGAGACAGTACCAACAATGGGTGTAACAGGTAAAGTGGAACATTATCCTTTAACAAAGTCCACAGAGGTTACTATCGGGCCGTTGCATACCAGGCATTCTTTTCTTTTGGCTGCTGCGGCTCCTACTAACCTGCTTGGTAGAGACTTGTTATGTAAGATGGGATGTGTTCTATATTGCACCCCTGATGTGTATTTTTAGATATCCCTGAGAGAGTTGCGCACGAGGTGCAGGATATGGTGGACACTCCCCAAAAGGATAATGTATCACTCTACCAGTTTAAATGAAAATCCGTCCCAGGTAGAGCAAATGTCCCAAATTCCAGATTCCCTTTGGACTAAGGATGAACAGGACACTGGATTAATGGCAAACGTAAGCCCTGTAATGGTAAATTTAAGAAGCGATAGGCAAGCTCCAAAAATTCCCCAGTACCCACTAGAACAGGAGGTAGAATTAGGGGTTTTTCCAATAATTAAGCGACTATTGCAACAGGGAATTTTAGTCTGTACAGCTAGTGTAGCCAACAGTCCCATCATTCCAGTGAAAAAGAGTGGTGGGAGGGGTTATAGGCTGGTACAAGACCTTAGAGGTGTTCATAAGGTCGTAGAGAGCCAATTCCCTGTAGTGCCAAATCCAGCTGTCATCCTGATGCAGATCCCACCAAATGCAACCCATTTCACTGTCATTGACCTCTGTTCTGCTTTCTTCTCTGTGCCTCTCCACCCTGACTGTCAGTATCTATTCGCATTTACATACAGAGGTGTGCAATATACATGGACACGGTTGCCCCAAGGTTTCATAGACAGCCCCAGTATCTATTTCCAGACATTGCATGACTGTTTACAATCTTTTCAACCTGCCAATGGATCTGTTCTAATTCAATATGTGGACGATTTATTGCAGTGTTCTGATTCGTTTGTGTCATGTTTGAATGATACTAAACTTTTGTTGCTTCATCTCTCGCATACAGGACACAAGGTGGCTACGGACAAACTGCAGCCGTGCCAATCCAGAGTAAAATATTTGGGACACTGCCTAACCCAGGGGTTAAGACATCTCACAAATGATAGAATCCAGGCCATACAGAACATGACACTGCCGCAGAATCAACAGCAAATTCGTACCTTCTTGGGAATATGTGGATACTGTAGAATGTGGATCCCAGGTTTTTCTATTTTGGCCTTGCCTTTACAGGAATTAGTCTCTTCCTCAAAGCCCGATCGTGTCATACACACAGAGGAATCACAGCAGGCTTTCCTTAATCTTAAGGATAGTCTGACAAAAGCACCTGCATTGAGAATTCCCGATTATGAAAAACCTTTTGATTTGTATTGTACGGAAGCCGATGGTTGTGCTGCAGGTGTCCTTACACAAAAACATGGTGATGCTAGTAGGCCCGTAGCATACTACAGTGTCCAATTGGACACTGTGGCAAGATCACTCCCCACCTGTTTGAGAAGTGTAGCAGCTACCGCTCTATTGGTGAGTAAAAGTGAGGATGTAGTATTGGGTCATGATATGATTGTCTATACTCGCCACGCTGTATCTGCTCTGCTGAACTCTGCTCACACCAGACACGTCTCTTCAGCTAGGTTTACCAAATGGGAACTAGCTCTGATCGCAACTGCAAACATCACTGTTAAACGTTGCAGTACACTGAATCCAGCAACGTATTTACCATATGTACAACATGATGTACAAAGGGTGGAAGGAGACGAGTTGCAGGCGGGGGGTGAGTTCAGCGGACATAATGATACACACGATTGTATGGAATATCTGAATCAGACCTTTACTGCTAGACCTGACATACACGACACACCTTTAGAGAATGTAGATGTGACTTTTTGCACGGATGGGAGTTGTCATAGACAAACAGACACAGGTGAATTATGTACAGGTTATGCTGTTGTAAATGACACAGACATCATAGAAGCTAAACCTCTTGGTCCTCCTCACTCAGCCCAGGTGGCAGAGTTAGTAGCACTAACTAGAGCGTGTTAACTGGCAGCAGGCAAATCTGCTAACACTTACACTGAACGTTGGGGTGGTGCACGATTTCGGGGCTCTACGGCATCTGAGAAATTTTATGACAGCAGCAGGCACACCAGTTGCACATTCCTGAAACATAAAACATTTTACTAGCAATCCAACTGCCCAAAGCGGTGGCAGTAATCAAGTGTAAAGCCCATACATGTGAGGATGATCCGGTGTCACTGGGCAACAACAGAGCCGATGAAGCTGCAAAATGGACAGCAGGGTTAAAAATGTTTTCTCCAACTGAAAAAATTATGTCTTTCCAAACAATTGATATTCTGAAATTAATTGAGATGCAAAATATGTGTTCAATTCAGGAAAAGTCCATTTGGAAGTCCAAAGGATGTGGGCAAGAGTCCTCCGGGCTCTGGAGGGACGGACAAGGTAAGCCAGTAGCCCCCAAGGCATATTACCCCAGCCTGGCTGAGGCAGCACACGGTCTGACTCACCTGGGAAAGCAAGGTATGTGCAAGTTGGTGAGAGCATACTGGTGCGCACCAGGTTTTTCTTCACAAGCAGAAAAGATAGCAATGTCCTCTCTGACCTGCTTGAGGAAGAACATAGGGAAAGCGATTCCTACCGAACCGTCCCACATTCCACCGACTTATGGACCTTTCCAGGTGATACAAATTGATTTCATCCAATTACCACCCTGCAGGAATCTCAAGTATGTATTAGTGTGCACTGACGTATTTTCTAATTGGGTTGAGGCCTACCCAGCGGCCACTAATACTGCTGCGTTTTACTGCCAAGAAAATAGTTCAGGAATTTGTATGCAGGTACGGTATCCCTAAAATCATTGAGAGTGACAGGGGTACTCATTTCACAGGTGATGTTCTCCAAAATATGTGTAAGCTGATGGGTATTAATAGTCGACTTCACACCCCCTACCGACCGCAAGCCAGTGCCAAGGTAGAGAGGATGAACGGGACTATTAAAAATAAGTTAAGTAAAATCATGGCAGAGACTGGACTAGGATGGCCAGAAGCGTTACCTTTGGTCCTACATAGCATAAGGACCACTCCTAGACCCCCTCTAAATCTGTCCCCATTTGAAATACTGTTCAGTAGACAACCTCATTTGATTATAAGTCCACAGGAAGACTTGAAGGGTAACAACGAGGTAACTGTAAAGTATCTTATATCAATGAGTAAGCAGTTAAAGCAACAGCAGCAGAAACTGAAATTGTTGTCCAATGATATGCCTGAAACTAACTAACTGTCATGATGTTGAACCAGGAGAATATGTTATGATCAGAAATTTCTTGCGTTCAGGTTGTTTGACTGATCGGTGGGAAGGTCCGTACCAGATGTTGCTGAGAGAGATACCTGGATCCATTCCACTCACTGCAAAAAGGTCAATCAACCGGTGGAGAAACGATTTGGAGACAAGGATGATAGCGTGGACCTGTCGCGAGCTTGTTCCGGGAGGATTAAAAAAGGTCGTAGTGAGATACCTGAACTAAAAGAAATTTGCAGGTCTTGTTGTGGCAATGGACGAGCCTGCTGTGTTCGTTTTCATATTCTCTTTTAGAGTGTTCACCATCCTGGTCGGTTCGGGAATGTCCGGTTTCTGTGAAGGGGGACAGATTGTGGAGAGGGGAGTTGATGGCAGTGCTGATGGAGTGGAGTCAGAAGGAGTGCAATGCCAATCAGGGGAGTGTCTGACCAATCTTAGTACTGTTATTGTTAAGAGAGCCATTATTCCGGATACTCAGGGGATGGTGTGGAGGATTATAGTCTGAAGATTCCTGTATTTGTGAGCTTTGTGGGTCCCTAGTTGATGAGAACTGTATCCAACGGTGCCAGCCTAAATATAACCCGTACTGGGGTGGGTATCCTTTAGAGGATTATCATAGCATGGTAGGCAAAGTGTTAAATCAAACTGATTGCTGGGTGTGTTCACATGTGCCACAGGGACAGCATAATGTAGGGTTGGTGCCATTTCCGCTGAATATCACGGAAATTTTAGTATTAAAGAAAGGGAAGACATTGGATGGAAAATTCCTCTCATCCAAACCACCTCATTTCAAACTCTATCAATTCCAAGTAGATAGATCACTTTTGTGTTTAAACATAACCAACCATAATAAACCCGGGCGTTGGGAAGTGACAGGGAATAATCAGACAATGACCTTCTCACAAAGAGCTGATAATGAGTCCATAAACCATGATCTGTTATGCTCAACTAAATCTAGTGGGAGACATTTTAGGTACCGGTATGCATTGAGTTCCACCAGAAATTATTGGTAAGGTGCCAGATGGTTATTGTGCTAAAATAATACAGCCATAGACTTGCATGTACCAGATGGAAGACCCAGAAATAGGATTGTTTGCAAGGGAAATGTGCTTAATGATAATGATGCATACCATTCCTTATGTTCTCCCTGATAATGTATATTTTACATGTGGAAGAAAAGCGTATAAGTGGCTCTCCCCGAGTTCCAAAGGTTTGTGTTACCTGGGAAGAGTAGTCCCAGAAGTTATGACCCTCACACATGTTGAAATGCTTGGTATACATAAAAACACACCATCACCATATCTTCACACGCAATATGAACACAGAGGCAAACAAAATATGATACCTGGTGACGTGCACAAAGCCACTCAGTTAATTAGTGAGACAACTGGCTTTCAAGTGTTAGTCGCACTGGATCCTACCAGGATCGCTTGGGGTACATTCAATTTTAGATATATTCAGGAACTTGCTAAATTGATAGTTAATATCACCGAGAAGTTCGATGACACATTCAGGTATACAGGGAATTGCAAGCGTACAAGAAAGAACTGGTGCAACACAGGCTAGTGTTGAATTATTTAACTGCTGTTACTGGAGGGTATTGCGTAATGTTGGCCACCCAATTTGGAGTAAAATGTTGTGCCTATGTCACCAATGATACCAGCGACCCCAAGGAGGAGATGGATGAAATTCTGCAGCTAAAATGGGAATTTCGTAAGAACCATAATGCTTCAGTGGCTGAAGTAGGGGAGAAGATAGAAGGATGGGTTTCATGGCTGAACCCAGTGAAATGGTTCTCAGGTCTAGGGGAATGGGTCCAAGAAGTGATCGCCAGTATAGGCAAATTCTTAATCCTTATACTGATTGTCATCATAATAATTGGCATATGTGTCCGGTGTGTTCCTATTGTGTTGAAGTGTGGAAAATGTAAAAATAGAGAAAAACAAAAGAACAAAATCATGATGATGGTCAGTATGAATATCGAGGTAAATACAGAACTGCATTACAACCCTGAACTAGGAAATACCATCATTTAATGTATATTTAGACCTGCATAGAATGTATTATTGAAATGTTATTTTAAAACACCTCAGATAATGTAAAGTCTCAATTTCCCCTTCAAGACTGCCTTTATAGGACTGGTGTATACCCACACCTTTCACATGATCTTCCAAGACCCGCGGTTTGCACATAATAGTAGTTTTATGTCCCCACTCAAAGACACATTATTGATGGATTAAGAACCACCTTGTGCCATCTCATAATAACACTAAATAGTATATAAATGTAAGCATAAATTATATTTTAAAATCAGATTGTGATAGCATGTTGTTCGCTATCAAAGGGTGGACTGTCGAAGCTGGATAATTGGCTAAGACAAGATCAGTTTAAAATTGGATCGCAGCGATGCCATCTTGCGACTGGCCGCAAGACGCCATCTTGGCAATTAGATCGCAAGACGCCATTTTTCGAATGGCCGCCCAAGCGCCATTTTAGATAAACTCACACTTTAGTACATGTGGCGATATTACTATTAGCATCATGCAATTGCATCTTTCACCATTTCTCATACACACATTAATAAGCACAATTGCTCTGTTAACTAGTCGCTTATTAGCGAAATGCATAAGATCCTGTATGAAAACGCTGATTAGCTTCATGCACACGCATCTGCCCCAAGTTAACTAGCGTCTTTACATCAAACCCCACATACTCACACATTACATATTTACATACAAGGTTCCATAAGCTTTAAGGTATAAGATTCAAGTATGCACATTAATTATAATTGTTAGGAAATAAAGATTATTTCGTAACTAAGGTTTAATACGTGATAAGTAAGCCATGTTTGGTATTCTACTGATGCGTACTCTCTCAACAGTATTCCGGTAATATTGATGTAGAGATCGCAACATACATTCTCAATTTATGGACCGCAGAGACTTCAAGCAACAAAATGTACATTATATGAACAACTGTTAGGATTTGCATGAGGCGGGAAACCAGAGACCACCAGTTGTTAGAGGACTGTGTCTATTTGAACCAACCTGTTAAATGCCTTGTAACATATGCCCTCTCCTTTAGGACTAATGGTATTAGCAACAAACTTCTCTATTGTGTTGTTTATTTCTGGGGGTATAAAATATTTGATATGTTAAGAACTTACCCTTGTTATCTCTATTTCTACGACATCCATAGGGTTCCACAGGACACCTTGGGGTATAGGTGATGACGTCAGGCACCGACACCACAGAGTTAAATTTTCAGCCTCCCAGGATGCACCTGGGTCACTCTCCTATACCTCGCCCCCAAGCCAAGGCAATTCAGTTTCGTAACAAGCCATAGGCCAGAGGAGGAGAACAAAGAGAGAAGAAAGTCTGGAAAACACAAGAATCACATTCTCACCAGAAGGAGACGGAGAAACCGGTGACCAGCTCAAAGGCCATCTGCAGTACAGGTGCGACAGGGCGGGAGTCCTGTGGAACCCTATGGACTTCGTAGAAATAGAGATAACAAGGGTAAGTTCTTACCATATCTCATATTTTCTACTTCAGGGTCCATAGGGTATCCACAGGATACCTTGGGGATGTCCCAAAGCAGTATCCTTTTAAGGGTGGGGACGCTCCTGTGCTGTAAGGAGAATCCACCGCCCGAAGGAAGCATCCTGAGAGGCGAAGGTATCAAAAGCATACAAAAATATGGATAGATGACCACGTGGCTGCCAATCACTGCTGAGCCGCTGAGGCGACACGTCGAGCTGCCCACGAAGGACCCACAGACCTAAACAGGAAGGCCTGTGAATCTATCCTGCCAAAGTTAGCGTAGTGGCAGGCCATCCCTTTTTATGGAACCATAAAGGACAAAACAGAGAGTATGAGTTCCTAAATGGACTGGTACGGTCAACTTAAATTCTTAGAGCCCATACCACATCCAAGGAGCCCTCACCAGCAGACAGGACTGGGGAAGTAAAGGCCGGTACTATAGTTTCCACATCAATGAGGAAATTAGACAACACCGTAGGTAAAAAAACCCAGGGCAAGTGTGAAGCACTGCCCTGTTCTTAGGAAAGATGAGAAAAAGGGAGGTCTACATGACAGAGCCCCCCATTCTGAGATCCTACTGGCCAAATCAATGGCCAGAAGGAATACAGTCCTAGCCGTAAACCATTTGAAATCCACTGGGCCCAGTGGATCAAATGGCAGTCCTTGGAAAGCCCTAAGGACCACAGTCAATTCCCAAGGAGCCACAGGTGGAACAAAGGGATGCTGAATATCAAGTACACCCTGCACAAAGGTGCGGACATCTGGAAGAGTAGCAATCCTACGATGAAACCATACTAACAGGGCAGAAACCTGCAACTTCAGGTAAGCAAGGCAAAGACCGTTATCTAAGCCCACCTGTAGGAAAGCAAACACTCTGGATATCCGGAATACCCGAGGAGCATAGCCCCTAGGGCGACACAACTGAAAGAAAGCATGCCATACCTGATGGTAAATTCTTGCAGAGAAAAGCTTCCGAGCTCTCAGCATGGACAGAGCCCCTGTTAACTATAGAGCTTGAAAAACTCCTAGACCTTAAGAGGGCAGTCTCCACCGCCACACCATCAAGGACAGACAACCCAGGTCTGGGTATCAGCCAGGATCCTGAGACAACAGGTCCGGGCGTAGAGGCAACATCTTCGGAGTAAAAGTGCCGTCTAGCCCACACTGGAGCTATCAGCAGGAGCGTGCCTCCTTCTTGCTATTACTGTTGGAAGAAGGGATAATAGAGGGACGAGGTACACAACTTGGTAGGTCCACCGGATCTACATATGTCTACCAGAAGAGTCTCATCTCTGAAAGGCTCCACTTGTTCACCAGTAGATTGAACAACTCCTGAAGAGGACATTTCCCTGAATGCACATCTTGATGGCTGAGAAAGCCTGCTTTCCATCTGAGGATTCCTGAAATGAACACTGCCGATGATGGCAGGGATTTAGCCTTCCACTCAAGCCAGAATTCGGGACACCACTGTTAGTGTCTCCTGACTTCGGGATCCTCCTAGGTGGTTTACATAAGCCATCGTGATGGCGTTGTCAGACTGTACCTGCACGGTATTTCCGTGAAGGACCTGTCTTGCATGCTGGAGAACCTTGAATACTGCTCAGAGTTCTCAGATGTATATGGGAAGTGCATAATCTGCTGGTGTCCACCTGCCCTGGAACAAGTGTGGACCCGTCACTGCTTCCCAGCCATGGATAATGGCGTCCGTCGTCAGAAGGACCCTGTCTGCAATCCCAAAGGGGGTGCCCATTGTTTAGGGGAGCTTTCCGCAGCCACCAGGCCAGAGAGAGACAAACCTCCAGAGAAAGCACTATTGATTTTATCCTATGGGGAAACCCATCCCATCCGGGTGAATAGACAGTCGGCGACTCTGCAAATAACTGCGTACCCTTGCCTGTAATGCAGAGATCTTTTCCTTAATCACAAAGATCCTCAGATGCTGGGATATGGAGCATCCTCTGTGAGGAATCACAGAGGACCGTTTCCAGTTTATCAGTCAGCCGTAACGTAGCAACACAGATATTGTCCATTGCAGATGGCACTGAAGTATCTCTGGAGACCCTGGTAACCACAGGAATTTGTCCGGATAGGGTAACAAGCGGACACCCTGCATCCGCAGCTGGGCTGCCATGACCCTGGTAAATAGTGAGGCGCGGAGGCCAGACCAAGGGGCAATCCCAGAAACAGGAAATGCTTATCGACCATTGCAAACCTGAGGAAAACACTGGTGTGCTAAGAAAATAGGGATATTCAGGCAGTCACCCTGAATATATCCAATGACACCACAAAATTCCCAGGCTCCATTGAATGATGGAATGCAGGGTCCCCCTCCTGAACCGAGGAACCCTTAAGAATTTGTTGAAGGATTCGAGGTTGAGGATGGCCTGATAAGACCCACTGGGTTTCGGTACCAGAGAGAATATGGAGTAATACCCCGATCCCCTTTGAGGCAACGGAATAGGCACTATAACTCCTGCCTGGAGCATAGACTGTAACACCCTCAAAAATTACAGGGCCTTGTCTTGAATTGACAGAAGACCTGTAACGAAAAACCGGCTGGGAGACCTTTACCGGGAGGAGAGGACATACCTTCAAGAAAAATCTTCTCTTACCCCAGTGTCTGTGGTGGTCAGACACCAGCACTGGGCGAACTGGAGAAGCCGGCCTCCAACTCTGGGGTCCCCCAAGAGGAGGCCTGTCCCGTGAGGCTGAAGGCTTATAGTCCAACTTGGGAGTAGGACGTCTTGTACTCCAAACCTGTTCTTATGGCTGAGCAGATTTCCTGGCTACTGACTGTCTTGGAAAGCTGTATTTTAGACTTACCCTGGGCCCACAGGGCCGAAAAGACGAAGCCCCAGACCCCAATGGGACTGTAGCCGATGGCAGACACGCAGACGTAGCTGCTGCCTGCGGGGCCACAATTGTGTCCAGATGAGGGCCAAACAGGACCTGTCCCTTAAAAGGCAAAGCATTCCAAATGGAATTTGCATCCGCTTTCCAAGAGCGCAACCACAGGGAGCGGCGAGCCGCTACTTCTGCCGAGCCGCTACTGCTGCAGAGGAGATTCTGGAAAGGAGTAGGCTATATGTAAGACTCTTCATTATGAACGTGGCTATGCCACTATTCACCTGCTCTGCTGGAGAGTCAGTGTGCAGAGATCCAGTTACCTACCCAGCGCGCCATGGTTCTGGCCCCCCAGCACACGGCCATAGCCGGCCAGGAAGCCCGTCCAGCAAGGGAATAATTGATTTTAGATATATTTGCACCTTGCAATCTGTAACCTCCTTCAAGGGGGACCTGGAGGGCATGGGCAATGTAGCACTCCTCACTAGGCGTGTAACATGAGAATCTTCCAGTAAAGGTAGCTCCCATTTGGAAAAATAATTATCCGCAAAGGGGTATGCAAAAGGTCAACCGTTTTTGAGGCCGGAACAGCTTACCAGGATTTTCCACACCTCCTCTAAATGATCCACCTGACCAGATAAAGGAATTACAGTGGCAACACCCTTATCCTTAAAGAAGGCATATTTGGATTTAGCCACGGGGGATATGTAATAACCAAAGCCGCACAGACTGCCCGTATAAGGCCAGGTATATAGACTTTAGACCCAGACTACGCCTCCTTTGCACTAAGGGGCTCGCGTCTGAAAAAGTCAGTAATGTCACAGTCATCAGCCGTCCTGTCCACCTTAGCCATCTGAGACCCGAAAGGCCATTTAGAAGGCCGCAATGGTGACTCCCCCTGTAAAACGTCCATCAGGTGCTATACCATTTGGACAATAAAGTCACTCACACAGGCTCCTGCGAGACCTGGGGGGGGGGGGGGGCGAAAAACAGGATACACTGGGGTACCATCAACTGCCCAGGGACCCCTGCATGTAATGAGACCACCACTCGCTGCGATAACCCCTATGGGGAAACGCAGGGGGCGTTGCCCACAAGGGCTGTAGGCATCTTAGCCAACCGATGGCGGTCCTTTTTTTGTGCAGGCACAGTGACAGAAACGGGGCGTGAAATATAATACAACATGCCATCCATATATTCAGACCTAACCTACAACTCAACATACAAAAAGCAAAAGTTAATGTGGTTAAAACTTGTCAGCATTAAAATTCCCTCCCATCGCCAGTACCTGTAGGCCTATATCCAAATCCACCAACTACTTAGGAACACTTATATTTCTGTTAGATGGAATAAAATGTTGCAGGTTCACTGGAAGGAGGAGACATTCAACTTCCACGGTCACTGTACCAACATTGCCTTTTCTCTTAGCAATTGGTTCAAGCCTTTAAGAACACGTAAATAAAAAAGATCTAACTCTGTTTTTAAAGTGAATACTGTGGCTTTTGCACCTGCTGGACTAGTCTTTTATTCTGATTGCGGCCTTCAGCAACCAAGGTCCACTCTGTGCGTCAGTCTGTAAGCAGAAGTCAATTTCACCCTATGTTACAACACTATAGTATAAGTTTGTCACTTTATAGATTATATTCTATGCTCAAAGTTGATTCATTTGGTCTTTAATACAGAGCACAGACAAGAAAGCTGAATCAAAGTAGTCTACACATGAATGTCAACTAAACTCACTTGTTCAGGCATTTAACACTTTCTATATGATCCAGTGACAGTGCTATCACATTTAGTCACAACTAGGCTGTCTCCTATGGTACCAATTGTTAAGGGGTACATAAATACTGAACGAGTGTTAGTGTGTCAGTAATCCAGCGGATATGACATGTAGGAGAAGCGTCTGTCAGCTTGTTAGCTATGAAGCTGCTGTTCCTCCATGTCTGTTATGGGTTTTGAGTGTGGAGCACAGCAATGTTGTCACAAGTAAGCGGTATACTCCCACTGAGAAGCCGAGGATGTCGCTCCCCATCTCCCACCTTCTGAGGTAAGAATTAGCCAGGAAGGGGCACAATTTCTGAATGGAGAAGAAAAGCACCACATACTGTAAGGAACCCCAAAACCACTGATGTCAGCAAAATGGGGGTCAGACATACGTACAAAAAAAATTAAAAAATTAATAAGCCCCCCCCCCCCACATAAGAGAACGTACAGTGCTAGATGCAGTAGTATAAGATGTGACATTTCTGTCCATTTAGTGCCCCCAACACACAAAAGCAAAATTCACAAAGAAAGCAGATTTCTACTTTAGGGGGGGAATGCATCAAACCTTGGAGTGAGAAAAAGTGGCGAGAGATAAAGTACCAAGCAAATCAGCTCCTGTCATTTTTCAAGCACAGCCATGCCAGTTAGGAGCTGATGGGTTGGTACTTTCTCTCCAGGGGCGATTTAATTCAACGGGAGCTGAACAGCACCGGGAAGGGAGCTCTTTGAGCTATTCAATTCACCGCAATGTTTACGCCAACGGGAACTAAAGTCAGAGAATGCCGGTTCTTGCTACTTATTCTGAGCATCTAGCCACGAGAAATGGCCTCCTCCAGCTAAAGTGCCGGTCGCGAGGCTACTAGCACCGTGTTAAGTCGGAAAGCTGCCTCGCAGCCTGCACTTTACTCGGATGTCTCTGTGCACTCAGGATAGTGCGAGGAGAAATCATTAGTCCATATAAACAGTGCACTAAATTGAATAGCTCCAGGGGCCCCCTCCCTGCGCTATAAAATTCACACCGAATTGAATCACCCCCCTCCAAGCTTTGATAAATCTTCCTAAAACATGTCATATACATAAGAAAATCTGAAGGTATATTTTTTTGTATAATCCCTTGGGTGCGCTAGATTAGAGAATAATAGATATATAAATACAATTCCGTGTATATGCTGTGATAAGAAAAAAATATATTTTATTAATGTGGCAACACAAGCAGGACAGGATAGCCAGCTTCAGGAGAAGCTAAAACTGTATGGATTGTTATTCCAGATTTTATTGCAATATTGTTTAAGGTTTTATTAAGCGAATGAATACAATAAATACTCAAGTGTTATGGGGGGCATCCACTAGACGATTTTATCCCTGTCCAACCTCTTAACGATTTTCCCTTGAAGTTTCCCTTGAAATATGATCTTCCACTCTGAACAATTTGCAAAGGATTTGCAAAAGATTTGCAAACGATTTGCAAAAGATCTAACAATAAACTATGTTGTTTTAATCTGTAATTGAGAGCTTTCAGCTATAGTGGGCAGACAGTGGTTCATCGTTTGATCGTTCAGCATGAACGATGTGTAAACGATGTGTAAACGATTTGTAAGCAATCAAGTGAAATTGACCTGCATGTTCAGTCGATGGAGAAGACGATCAAACGACCAGCGGGAGCGCGCATCGTTAGAAACAATTACTGCACGATTTGCAAACGATGTTCAAACGATGTTTGAACGATTATCGAACGATTTTGTCATTATCATTCAATCGTTCAACTTTATCGTCTAGTGGATACCCCCTAAACTAAACACTCCCGAACAAACGTTGTATTGTTATATTCATGGCTACAATGTAAAACCACTCACTGTCCAGACATTCATTCCTTAAATTGAAAACAGAAGTGAGAAAAGGAGAAAAAAAAAAAACTACTATCAACAAATTCTGCAATGCTAAAAGTCTGCTTGTGTAACCGGCTACAGAAAGTGTTATTTCTTGGGATATTTCAAAATAACCCGAACTTCATCTCCAAAGAACTCCATAGCGTAGGAGTGGGTGTAAAAAGCAGCTGGATATTTTTATTTCCAATACATAAGAGAAACCCATTCACTTCCCGTACTTTACTTTACGCAGCAAGTGGTTAGTAAGAGTTTCCACTGAAGAGATTCATTGTAAGCAGATGAAACATTTACAAGCTGTCGCTTCAATAATATCAGGGTACTTATTTATATAACTGTATAGATATGATTTGGAGTCCCAGGCCATAAAACTGGCCATTCATTCTCCTCATCTACACACAATGGGCCAAATGTGATAGCCTGCGAGTTGTGGCGAGCGTTCGTCAATTTGGCCATGAGATTTAAAGCAGAATTTTTTTCTTAAAGTAAATTGCCATTTTAAACATCATGGCTAAAATGCAGAAATCTCTGTTATTACATTTGTCCCAATGCAGGCATTCATTTTGTGAGTGGGTCTAGTATGCAGTTTAAATAGGTACTGACCAATATTAATTAAACTTACTGTACAATCAAGCAGCCTGGAGAGTTGATGTCTTACATTCACAAGGATATTAGATCAGTCAATAAAATACCTGCCTCCGAGCCCGTAGAGAGCAGCCTTGTTACTGAGAGGGGGCGTGGCCATATGAAATAATACAGCCATGGCCAAAAGTTATGAGAATGACACAAGTATAGGTTTTCACAAAGTTTGCTGCTTCAGTGTTTTTAGACTTTTTGTCAGATGTTACTATGATATACTGAAGTAAAATTACCAGCATTTCATGTGTCAAAGGCTTTTAGCGACAATTACATTAAGTTTCTGCAAAGAGTCAATATTTACAGTGTTGGCCCTTCTTTTATAAGACCTCTGCAATTTGCCCTAGCATGCTGTCAATCAACTTCTGGGCCACATACTGACTGATGGCCGCCCATTCTTGCCTAATCAATGCTTGGAGTTTGTCAGAATTTGTGGGTTTTTGTTTGTCCACCCACCTCTTGAGGATTCAGCTCCCCCGATGAATTGGATCTGTAATATGCCTTTTTACATAGACTGCATACTTTTTCTTACTTTGCTTATAGTATTCTAGGTACTTAGGATTAGTATTTTTGTAGCAAAGGAATTAAAATAAAGTTGCAGGTAAAACATAAGGATGCATGGCGCAGGTCACTTGTATTGGACCTTTTTGCCCTTTTACTCTAGAACGTGTACTTTTTCCTCCATTTTGTGACTTTACTTAGTTGTGTGTCTTGGGGGTCTATTTACTAAGCAGCGTTATGAGACAGAGTGAAAAGTGATAAGGTGCCAGTCAATCCGCTCCCAGCTGTCATTTTTCAAACACAGCCTGTGAGATGACAGTTGGGAGCTGATTGGCTTGCACCTTATCACTTTTCACTCTGTCTCCTAACACTGCTTAGTAAATAGACCCCTTAGTTCGCTTGTAGTGTACTAGGTACTTAAGATTAGTGTTTTGGCGCAGCTAGACCTTTGCTCGCTAAACAGGACTATTTAGCGCAATTTGAGGATACGTGTATATGGACATATCTTTAGTATCCTATTTGATTAAACAAATGAAATAAAGCATGCTATGTGGTCCGCAGTTGAATAACTAAGCCTGTCCAATCATAACTCCTTTTAGCGAATGTATAAATAAAATTTTTTATACAGTATACTTTAATTATTTGTAGTTAAACGGAACAGGTTTTTAATATAGGTCTATTTCAGAAACCACATAGAATGTATTTGGTTTTATTTGTATATTTTTTCAGAACTTTATTTAAACTGCTGGTTCTGATTGAGAATGGCTGGTTGTAATAACGCAGCTGCAGGAATAATTAAATGGTTTATTTTAAATTACATTCTGCATTTTAATATGGAGACTTCAGAAAATATCCTTACCTTCTGATGGAATTACATATTCAAGTGAAGAAATGCATCAAGGCACATTTCTAAAGCTGTGAATAGCACATTGTTTCTCTATAGGAACGATGTATAATACATCTAACACTGTGGGTTTATAGAAACTTACTCAAAGAATGGACACTGGATAAAAGGTTTCAATTACTTATATCCCTTTCAGACATACTGAGATTCCCGGGATTTTGGCCTGCCTCGGCCAAAATACCCGGGTCTCATGTCTGTGTGAAAGGTACCTACAATCCCTGCAATCGACTGCAATCCCTGCAATTGCCCCTGCAATCGACCAGGGTTTTTCCCCGGACTTAAGTCCCGGGAAATTACCCTGCTTCTGTCTGAATGGCGCTACCCGGGAATTTACTACTCCCGGGCAGCACCAAGCAGCTTTGACATGTAGCTGACAGCGCAGAGCGTCCTATAGGACGCTCAGCGCTGCTGCTTTGAGCTGACAGCGCAGAGCGTCCTGTAGGACACTCAGCGCTGCTGCTTTGTTTGAGCTGACAGCGCAGAGCATCCTAAAGGACGCTCAACGCTGCTGCTCACCACCCCCAGCACCGGCCAGCTGTGCCACAGCGGGCCGCCCGCACTCCTGCTGGACCACCAGGGAATTAAAATAAATGTTAAAAAAATTATAATAAAAAAAAAAAAACGGCATTACGATTGGCCGGCTTTTGGCTGGGAGGAGCAGACGGCAGAGAAGAGGCAGGTAAGCAGAAAAACCCTGCTCTTGTCTGAAAAGGGTCTACCTGGGAATTTCCTGGGTAGACACTTTAGTGTGAAAGGGGGGTCTCGACCAAATACCCGGGAATTTGCACAGGAGAAATTCCCGGGTCTGAGCAGGAAATTTCCCGGGTTGTATGTCTGAAAGGCGTATTAATGACATCTGTGATATATGTGCATTATACATCTACGATAATGGTGAGATCTCGTACCACTGCACCATAGCCAGAGCGGGCTGAGCACTCTAATGCAGTTTGCTTTTGGCACTAGAAGCTTTACCATACAGAGCTCACCGGCTCACAATTTGACTTTGAGACAAGAGCTATCATAGGTGACAATCCAAATTTATATTGCTATATTCATGACATCTGAATTCTCAATTTATCAATATAGCTTTCTTTTTTCATGCTGCAGGGTCATTAGAAAAAGCTACATATGTAGTAAATGGTCCTTTATTATTTAATTCATCAGCTGAGATGATTTCACTAACTCAAGTCTGTTTTACTATTATAATTAGTAGAAATTCACAATGGAATTAAATTGTGGAGTACAAATGGTTTGTGGTCCCTGACCTGCTTTAATATTTTGGTTTATTGTTTTGAGCTAAGGGGGTCCTTCTTAGTGCCGACTATTTTGCATGTTATACCCGCTTAGTATTATTTTGCTGGTACATATACATACTTTCATTTACTCTAAATAGTGATGCACTGAATGCAGAGCCCAGAACATAAAATGTATTGTCTTGTGCATGCAATAATGCAAATATCACCAAAAATCACAAACAAGCGCTACAATTTTTCTGATACAGTTTTGCAACTGGAGGACTCATTTTGGAGCCATTTTATTTTAGTATGGCTGAGTAAGCAGTCTAGCACTTTCAATACACCCTAATGCAAAGATTTGCAAACGATTGAACGATTTCTGACTACATTAAAATGAATGGAAATCGTCCAAAACGGACTGCAAACACATCAGATGTCAGATATCGTTATCTGACAAACGGGAACGCGCATCGTTCATTGTTCAGATATGTCAGATTTTCCTTCAGTTATGAACGATTTTTTAAACCATTATCATTCAGATCTGAGGAAAAATCTGACCATGTGTATGCACCATAAGACTTACAATGCGTATACACAGCAAAAGTAGGTTCTCTGCAAAGAAATATATATTTATAGGAACAGTAAAAATGACATAAGGCATATTTTATATTTATATATCGTTAAGAAAATTGTATATACATGTATACAGGTAAAATGGACTAAGCTGACTAATGACGCACAGGGTGGACACAGAATCGTGCCCAAATACTACATATAAATCATCCTACAACATTCCATCCAAGACAATGCTGTTCCCTCTGCTATGTACAGCCTGGCAGGTGAGAATCCGATTGGTGTGGCGCATACTTGCCTACGCTCGCGGGAGGCTGACAATTCTTGGGGTAACCCCCCACACCCCCAAAAGAGTAGGCATATTTACCGCATCCCGAAAAAGAAACATCCAGCGCTAACCTGAGAGAGAGGATCAGGTATTAATGCAGCAGTATAAGGAAGTATTTGCCAACCTCACTAGTAAATCGAAAACACAATGAAATTGCGCTTAAATACCCTTCTTTGGACATTAAACTAATGGAAAATTAGAATGATTTAATGCTATAAATTAAACCTAAAAACCAAAGACACAACGATGTTACAGATTATACCAGGCATCGCACATATACAAACAAATCTTCACATATAAGATGTATAGACGAGGAATCGGTATGATTTACCGGGTTGGAATCCCAACAGCGGCTGCCCGACATTGGTGAAAATCCTGATCGTCCCTAAGGTAAGTATTGACTAACCTAATTCCCAACCCTAACCCTCCCTTAGGAGTGCCTAAACCTAACCCCCCCTTCCCCGCTGCCTAAACCTAAGTCCCCCGGAGGGGGTGTCTAACCCTAACCCCCCCTACCCCTACCCTAAAACTAACCTCCCGGGGGGTGCCTAACCCCAAGTCCCCCCCGGGAGCCCTAAACCTAACCCTCCCCCTCCACGGCTATCTGTGCCTGGCATCCCTTCAATCGGGTTGCCGGTCTGCCGGCGTCGGTAAAATGACAGGCGTCTAGATTTAGACGCCTGTCATTTAACCCTCGCCGGGATTAAGCAGTCGGGAAGCCGGCTGTCGGGATTAGGTCCGCCGACTTCCCGACTGCATACCATATATACACTACTTAGAACAGGTTAATTGTAATAAAAAGAGCTGATGAGGCTCAAAAATGGTTTTTAAAAAACTAAATATAAATTTCAGTGAAGTTGGCAGGATGGGGAGATTTTCCGAGAAATTTGCGGGTCCGTAGGGAGGGGGCGGGGCTAAATGACACGATTAGTAGTTGCCTGCGGTGTAGCAAACCGGCTGGTCGGCTTCTGATTGAGTTGGAAACCTTGGTTGGGGGTGGTTGTTGTACACATTAGGGAGGGTTTTTATTGCAGAATTAACTGATCTAAACTTGCCTATTTTACCCTTACAGCCATGTGCCTGTATAGCAGAGGCAGAAGAGTATTTCTCAGCTACCCTGGCCACATTTTATTACAGTCACTCATCTCTGCATAAATAAAAAATCCCACCCATCACTCAGACTCCGTTTCTGAAAACATGGCAAGTTTTTATTATGGTCATCTACAGCCAGTCTGTCACTCTGAAGGTGTATGCTTCCTTCTGTTTGGCTGGAATGTGATTAGTAACTTCCATTCAATATTAGGAGAATTCCTAAAATTTGCTAGATAAAGAAATTAAGAGATAAAACAGAATGCGCAATAAGAGTAGGTTAAGGCAAAATAAGTCCGTCATTATATGAAGTCTGCACAATTTCACTTACATACGGACTGGTAATTGATACACCGTTGACGTTCACATGTGTGAAAACAAGGAACCACTAAAGAGGAGAACGTGCACATGAAAGACATGGTCAAAACGCTGGCCACTTCCAGCTACTCCTCTAAAAACCTGGATCTCGCTGCTCTTACCAAGCTAAATTGGGAATAACAAGAATGGAAACCAAGCCTTGTTCAAATATTTTGTTAGACTTTTATATTCCTTACAGGATACAGGCCAATTAATCAACTTTAATCATAGCACGTCTTGCTACAAATTCTTTACGTAACAGAACAATTCCTGACAATGTCTCCTCCTAAGACATTCAGTCTCTAACAGAGATCCAAAAACACATTTTACTACAATTACAATTAATAATGGACTAAGGAACATTTCCTCTGTACAGTATTATGAGGGGGGAGGGGGGTTCTCATTTATTTATTTTTAAGTTTTTTTCCCTCCATTCAGTTCCAAACTATTTCACAATGTGGCTTTATAACCGGATAACGGACTGTCCAAACATTGCAGATCTCATACACAACAAACTAAAACCAGCTGGAGAGACAAATACATTGCGGTTCCAGTCTGTTTCAGTAAGTTCTATGCACGTGTTCCAGTCATTACACAAATGATTACGGATTTAAAATGATCATAGTTGTGACAGATAAATTCTCAGCATGCGCCAAAGGGCTTTTTTTCCTAAAATGTGTTTTAGTTGCACAACGAATGCTTCACAAGACTCTACAGATTATTTTTATATGCAACACTTGTATACAGGGGCGTTTCTAGAGAGGAGGGGGCCAGTGTACAGTCTCCGACACGTGTCCCCTCCTCTCCGCCTGGCAGCGCACTGAGCGGTTATAGACTCTGGGCACTAGTGTGTGCCCAGAGTCTATAGTGTCTGCACAGGTCACTGGGAAAATGGCCTCGGTAGCCATTTTCCCTGTACTGCGCATACAAAGGGAAAATGGCCACCGTGGCCATTTTCCAGTCGTTTTACAGCGCCGGGTGCCCGCGCCGACGTGGGACTCTGAAGAGGTAATATTATGGGTGCAGGGTGTGCGGTGCGGGGCCCCCCTGTACCCAGGGGCCCGTGTTCCCCGCACCCATTATAGCTACGCCCCTGCTTGTATATCTGTGTGCGACATTGGCGTGGAAAAAAGCTGTGGCTGCTGCATCATAGCACTTCATATACAGATTCACCTTCAGTCGCACACAGATATAAAAGTGTCAAATTTCAAGTTAATCGGTCGCAAACAGATGCAACAAAACGTGACTGTACTAAGACAATTTTAGGCAAAGATGATGCTCAGCACAAGCAAAGTCAGACTGGCACTCTGAGGAAGGCTGCTTGGCACGACTGCAGTAATAGTGCATGAGGGCACATCAAACTTCTACAGGAACTGCACTTTCCATAAACCACTGTCGCTGCAAACTGCATCCTGGCATATTGGTGGCATAGTTTGACACTGCACGTGAGTGCAGCATACGTTTCAGAGAGTCTTCACTAGAGGTCGGAGGCTGCAGGAGCGGTATCGTAAGATCCCTCTTCTTTGAAATCCCTCCCAAGGCATACATGGCTACCTCTATTTAAGGATGGTGGTAGTCTTTGGGATAAATTAGAATGTTTTCAAATGACAATGTTAAGTTGTAACAGAATAGGAGTAAATAAAGGCTTAAGCTGGTCATACATGCCGACCTCAGCAGCAAAACTTGACGGAATCATTATCAAACATGTTTGTAAATCTGAATGTAGAATCTATGAGGAGTCTTAATATAATATTCTCGCACCAATTTGACAGGAACCCCATATTGTTACCCTGTGCTGTTGGAGGACCTTGTTACTTCGGTTATCTAATTCCAAGTCTGGATTCCTTCTCACCTCCACATCCTTTTGCTTATGACACTACCAGTCACTTTGCCTTCACCAACACAATCACCCGAGAGGACAGAACACTAAAAAGATCAACGCATATCTGCAGATATGGCTTTATGCTCTGAATTTTCTAATGATTCACTACAGTTTGTTCCATAACAAAATCCTTCAAAACTGGAGAGATGATGAAGGTATATAAAAAACCCTTCAGGTACTACCCAGAAGTAAAGCAAGATTATTAACTGCTCCTACTGATGGGACAAGTAAAGGAAACTAATTAATTTAGTGCAGAGGTCCCATAAACCTAAAACCACCAACCCAAGAGGTTCCCAAACGTGGTCCTCAAGGCTCCCCAATGGTTCAGGTTTTGGAGATATCCATGGTTTAGAACAGGTGGTTAAATAAAATTGACTGAGGTACTTAATTAGGTCCCCTGTGCCCAGCCATGGATATATCCAACACCTGAACTGTTTGGGAACCTCTGAGTAGTGGTTTTAGGTTTGTATGTGCAACTTTTAGACATGAGGGTTTAAAGATTTCTTATCAATATACGTTTTATGGCCATCAGTTCCAAATAAGGGATTAATGGCATATTTGCATCCAGGTAACATCAATACACAGTTTTTGTAGACTATTAAACTAGACCACTACCCTTGCAAAAAATGTACTATACAGTAGGTGCAGTGAGCACAAATGGCCAAATAGGAACAGTGCATGCGATAGTTTCCTTCAATCAATGGAAACCGCTCCCTCTCTAACAAAAGATAGCGACGTGTAACTCCATCTTTCAAATAACATTGGCAATAGCAGCTCAGGAATTTTTATCTTCAAAAGCTATAGAATGACAAACCGTATACTCTTTAGTCTTCACATGCTTTATACTGCTACAATCTCAGGCCAAAACTGTTACTGGGAAAGATTCCACACGCCAAAAGAAAACATTTTAGAGTAAACTGAAATAAAAGCAAAGGCTTCATGAGATCAACTAATATCACTTTCTAACTTAACAATTCTCGGTTGACATTTATCATAGTTGACATTTTCAGACATAGCACAACTTTCTGATTTTAGGTTCATAAACTTACATCAAAACAAAAATGTAAGCGTTTGCAAAAACATAGGATGGGAAGATAATAGAAGTTTTGATGCAACTTTAACCATTTTATGACCATGTTGGCCAACCACAAGACAAGAGACTGATTTTTAGTTGCAATAGTCACTCACCTCATTCTTGTGATTGGTGAAAGAGGGCGATGGCGGCTTACAATTTGTGGAGATGGATTACAGCTAGTCAATAACAGTAGTTTAAAAAAAATTAATAAAACTAATAGTTTATCCATCATCTAGAGAAGGTGGACAATTTTGTGGGACTGAACCAATATTTACGTGAATGTAGCCAATTACTTTATTGGAAGATGGTGTCACCACTGAGACACAGTGATAGTGCATGAAGCAGCAAGACTGGATAAATCTTAGAAAATTGAAAAATTCAGGTCCAGATGCAACCAATACAAGTTAAAAAAAAAAGTAAAAAAAATAAATTTGCTTTAATAGGTGCACAGTTAGAGATTAAAAAGGTATTAATACTATTTAATACTATTTTCAAGTGCAGTAACTGTAAGTGACCTTTCCGATAAGATTAGGAAAAAAGCTGTCCTACACAAGAGGACTTTATGACAAGTAGGCTTTGGCAATTTCTATCACATTGGTAAGAAAAAAAAACCATGTGTGAGGAACTCCAACCACTACTAAATATGTCGGGAAACTATCGAAATCCACCTAGATGACAAAAAAGGGGGTCCCAATGAGATTTCAGCCACACTCTATGTCTGCTACATCTATCCAACTTGTAAGAGACCAGACTTTTTCAATCATCAAAACTTAATATCTTTTGTGAACTTAATACCAACAAATGTATCAGTCTTTTAGGCATCTATGAGGGTGGTTCAATAAGTAAGGTAAGAAGACCTCACACGTGTGTAATGTTCTCTATTTCATTCCAATTTCCCACCAGGTCAGAGCAGGTAGACCACTGCTTCCACAGTCATACTGTCCCAACATCAGTTGAAAGATGGTGGGGTGGGCAGAAATATGGTCAAACATTGAGGTGCGTAGTGTGATCAGATTTCTGCATCTAAAAAGGCACATCAGCAGCTGAATAGTGCACCAAGCCAAAACCTGCTTCCATTACATGATATCACCGTACACTGCAACAAGTTGGCAATGAATTCCAGCTGCTGATGTGCCCTTTAGATGCAGAAATCTGATCACACTACGCACTTCAAGGTTTAACCATGTTTCCGCCATCCCCACCATCTGACAACTGATATTGGGATTGTATGACTGATATAAGACGCAGTCTAATGGCGGTGAAGGGAAGCAGTGGTCTACCCGCTTTGGCCT
Organism: Taudactylus pleione; assembly: GCA_031769625.1. Taxonomy (NCBI): domain Eukaryota; kingdom Metazoa; phylum Chordata; class Amphibia; order Anura; family Myobatrachidae; genus Taudactylus; species Taudactylus pleione. The sequence goes on along the minus strand of JAUIMM010000517.1, from coordinate 746,882 downwards.
GGTGGGAACTTAGAATGAAATGGAGAACATTACACATGTGAGAGGTCTTGTTACCTTACTTATTGAACCACACTTGTATGATGACTGCGACCAAATATATATTTTATACAAAAGGGCTCCATTTAATAATACTAATTACAGTTGAAATATTGTGACGCTTAGGAATAAACTGCTAGTATTTAATATCACTTACCTGTCTGGGGATGTCCAGCGTTGTCTCCAATCTCTGCAGCATCCTACAAGCTACTAATACACATGCACAAATGCTGTCTATGCATCGCATTGTGCTTCAACCCGGTGGGAACTCCGCAGAGCCTAGAAAGCTTTGCTGAAGCCAGAAAGGCTTTGCTGGGTCTCCATTACCAGCAATGGAAACAGTACAGCTTAAGCCAGGAGTCTTCAACCTTTTGCCCACCAGCTGCTGTGGAATTACACATCCCAGCATGCCCTACCACCATTTTGATATAACAGCATGCTAAAACTGTGGCAGGGCATCCTGGGATCTGTAGTTCCACCAAAGATTGAAGACCCATGGCTTAAGCCATCTAAAGATTGAGTAAACAGCTGTAAGCTAAATGCAACATTGTCTGCTAAATATTGAACGTATGTCATTACCTCTCTTCGCATCAAAACGAGTGCTAAAAGGGTTATAATTTGTTCTTCAATGGAGCCCTTAACAAACAGTGTACTTATGAGATCATTGAACACTTTGAAAATTGGGGAAATATGATTTAAAATATATTTACATATGTTGCAGAGGCAGGTGATCTGTCACCTTTAATAGAAGGACAAATACATTAACTCAATCACATTGTAAAGATATTCATTATACCAGTGGTCGCCAAACTGCGTGCCGTGGCACCCTGGGGTGCCTCAGGACACTTGCAGGGGTGCCTCAGGTTGGTGGTCCAGCACCAAAAGAAATTATATATGATTAAAAGTCAAAAACAAAATATATGGACAAACAGAAGTACAGCCCTGTCCACCACTACATAACTGAACCTAAGGATGACAGGTAAGCATAATTTACTTAATCCTTTTTTTATGAATTTCTCAATAGCACACTTTAGACCTAGGGGTGCCGTAAAAACAATGCACTACACTAGGGTGTAGTGATTCAGAAAAGTTTGGGAACCACTACATTATACACTGTCTGTGAGAGTCACTAACATGTACCAACATGCTGCTTGGTTAGCTGCAAAAATAGCTACTGTACCTATATGTTCGAGCAATACTTCCATGTAACGGAGGTAATGGCATCTCCTAAGTAGAGACTGCACAACTGATGTAAGGCTATGAAATAATTTATCTATTTAAAACAAGCGTTTTCTTTGTGACATGTTTTGTTTTAACTACTTTATCCAGGACTAGCATATATAGTGGCACCAGCACAGACCACATAATAATTACAGTCTGCTACAATCTTTAGCATTCTACTTTCAACCTTGTCCCTGTAGTTTAGTTTATTTGTAATAATATCTGATAACGTTATCCGTCTACTGCCAAGAAAGAGTTAAAGAGAAAAATAAATGAAAGAAAAGAAAATACACAGGAAAGCAGCTTTTCCGTATTGCAGAGTTCCAAAATATACATAGTTCTGATTTAACTTTTTTCTTTTTCTTACCGTTTATATTCCGAAAAAAACTTTTTTTTTTCTTCTTTTTTTACATGTGCACTTTTAGGTTTTGTTTTATCAAGGACTGAAGTATTCAAAATCTTGCTCAGGACAGCACTTTCTGCACACGGAACCTCTGATTGAAACCAGACTTTCACTCTCCATTACTAATTTAATAGTGCTCAAAAGGGGAGCCTTACCAGTTCATTGTACAAGATGCACAAAAGAAGCTCAAACACACACCAACACTTCCACAAACCGTAACTATTATTTAAAAACACATGCATGCATGAAGAGGCTTTCTACAACACATCAGTGAGGAAAATAAAATGGAGATTTCATAAAAGCCCCAAGGGCAATGGGCTATAGATTATACTAAATGAAAAGCCTGAATTCAAGGAGGGAGAAAGAAACCGGACTAGAGTTTCTAAGAAACTATTTTTGGCAACAACTTTTGAAAAATCTTCAGACAACAGTGTTTCAGCTTAGCAAGAGAGTTTAACATGAGAAAAAAAACCCACGAGAAATGGCCATATGGAGGGGAAACAATATAACCATTTTCCTGGCTCATGCATTTTGTTTCAGATGTGAAATTTGCCAGGTACATGGTCCGTTCAATCTTGTGAACAGATCCTTCAACAAATTCGCTAAAAACACAAATTATCGATTGCAAATGAATAGATGTGCTGTAACCGATAGCAACCAAATTGTTTTTACTTTCTGAATTGCGCTACAAATAATATGACAAAATGTTAAATGGTTGCTTTGTTACAAAGCAATACTTGTCCATATTAAACCATTTTCTAAGATAACCCCCAATGAGGTATTTTATTCTTTAGTATGCAATAAAAGTGAACTTAAAAAGTAACGTACTTGGAATTACCAGTATAAATTTCCGAAGGAACACCTTTACGTTGGTGTACAATCAGAGAATCTTTATAAATGACTTAAATCCATTCCCCGTTGAGGAGGACAGTGTTATCAAACACATACAAGCAAGTGGAGTTTATTAGAATAGACTTTACCTATCGGCAAATCTTAGAGGCCCTAGACTAGAGAGAACCCAAATGAACACAGGGCCTGCTTCAGAGACGTACGGTGTAGAAATCACAGCTGCAATTTCATAATCTGCGGAAGGACGATTGTTTGTAAAACTGCACCCTCCCCCTAACAACACTGAGATACCCACCGGAACAATCGCAAACAGTACTGAAACGGTGTACACATTCACAGCCAATACGCAGGTTCTCCGATAATAGTCTATTTGAGTAACCCTATGGTCACACAGCATGGGTGCCTAGACAGACACTGGAGCCATCTTATGCACGTAGGGGATAGCAGATGTCTACCCCCAAAATGGCACAGATATGCCTGCGTTTTGCCGATCACTCCCAGTTTCCTCCAACAAATGTTGCCTGCTTGTCAATCAATCTGTGATCCCCTAAAGGTATGCATGCAGGTTTCCAGAGGGGCTTGGCGCATAAAAGCATTTCGATGCATGAGCAGTTCACCGATAATTGCTCAACTGCGTAAAAATCGGAACAGTGTGCGGCCATTGAATAATAATGCCAAAAATCAAAGCAAATTATATCAAGCCCATGAATCCAGGAGGGCTCCCCAATATTCAGGAGTCTCCCCTATATACAGGGATGCTGAGAGGGGGGGGGGGTACAGAATACCCAGCCCGGGCTTCCTGAGGGGCCCGGCGGGAGCCTGGTTCCGACGCCGCACCCCCCTCCCTCACAGCAGCCACAGCGGCCCCCATATGCCTGTGGGGGGAAGCAATCACACTGATTTCGCCCCCCCCCCCTGGATTTGCGTTGGGCAGAGGGGGCTCAGAGCGCCCCCCTCGCCTGCACGCCGCTGAAACCTTTTTTTTCTTTTTCGAAGGGGGCGTGGCAACACCTCCCACGATTAGGCCACGCCCCATTACCAAGGCCCGCCGCGGCTCTTGGCGGGCCTGCCTATATATTTAGGGAGAGTAGGAAAAGCATGCAACATTGACATATTGGGGACACACACACCAAGTTTCCAACCATGCAAGGCAATACTGATACATGAGATACATGAGACGCCCTCCACGTAACATTACTTTGGTATATTTATTATTAACAATTACTACAAGTTGAGTCTCCCAAATACGGAATATTTTTAGCATGACTGAGATCGTGACACTTTTGCTTTTTGATGATTCAATGTACACAGACTTTGTTTTAGGCACAAAAGTACTAAAAATATGGCATAAAATGACCTGTAGGCTGTGTATACAAGGTGTATAAAACACAAAAGCATTCTGTGTTTAGATTTGGGTCTCATTCCCAAGATCTCATTACGGTATGCACATATTCCAAACTACAGAATATTCCGATATTCCTGGTCCCAAGCATTTTGGATATGGGAGACAACGTGTAATATATAGTGCTAGCATATTCTGTTGCGCTTTAAAATTGGGAACAAAATCCATAAATAAAAACAAGACTGGGTAATAAGGCAGAAGTGAGAGGGCCCTGCTCACAAGCTAAAGCTGGATACACACTAGACAGTGTGTACCCCAGTGACTGCAGATGTGATGGCACGATATATCGGACCGGTGGTAAACACTGCACGATCTGATGTCCGACCACCCAATACATCGTTCACTTGCATCATTCACCTTCCTGGCGTCGGAGGCTGGTTCGCTCCATCTTCCGTGCATGTACGGCCGATAGAACGACCCCGATGCCGCAGTGCAGAAGCGCACATAGTGCACACATACTGGACGATATGTCTGTCCAATTTGCAATATCGTCCAAAAAATAGTCTAGTGTGTACAGGGCCGGTTCTAGACATTGCGGAGCTCAGGGCGAAAGTACACAGTTGCACCGCCCCGCCCAAATAAGAGAAAAAAACAACAGATGACGCTCCTCTGCACGTGCTGAAAGCACACGTGCTTCTGGTTAGGGGGCGTGTCCTTGCGGAACACCCCCAATTCATCACACTGTGGGGCGTGCCCAGCACTTATGAAGGTGCTGTGCTTCCCCCAAGCTCTCCCCTCGTGGTGAATAATTGCCATGTGCAGTAATGCCCTATATAAACACATTATGCCACATGCAGTAATTCCCTTTATAATACAGTATCCCCAATTCAAATTACGCCACACATTAGTCCCTTATTCATGTTATGACACAGTGGTGCCCCTTTTACACAATGCCCATATTAGTGCCCCTTATACACAAGGCCCACAGTACTGAGTATTAGTGCCCCTAATACAATGCCCACAATAGTAAGTGCCCCCTATAGTAGTGCCCACATTAGTGCCCCAGTAATAATGCCCCCTATAGTAGTGCCCACAGTAGGAATGCCCCCTATAGTAGTGCCCAAAGTTGGAATGCCCCCATTAGTGCCCCCTATAGTAGTGCCCCCAGTAGGAATACCCCCTTATAGACATGCCCCCAGCAGTAATGTCCCCTTATAGACATGCTCCCAGTAGTAATGCCCCCTATAGACATTCCCCCAGTAGTAATGCCCCTTAAATAGACATGCCCCCAGTGGTAATGCCCCTTTATAGACATGCCCCCAGTGGTAATGCCCCCTTATAGACATGCCCCAGTAGTAATGTCCCTTATAGACATGCTCCCAGTAGTAATGCCCCCTATAGACATGTCCCCAGTAGAAATGCCCCCTTATAGACATGCCCCCAGTGGTAATGCCCCCTTATAGACATGCCCCAGTAGTAATGTCCCTTATAGACATGCCCCAGTAGAAATGCCCCCTTATAGACATGCCCCCAGTAGTAATGCCCCCATGCCTCCCTTCTTAAAAAAAAAAAATACAAACACAATACTTACCTTAGGCCCTGCTCCTGCGTCCGCTGCCGTCCAGCTCGACCACAGCTCCACCACGGATCTATGGGAGAGATGTCATGACGTCCCTTCCATAGTGCTCTCTGCTGGAGCCGGAGCTCTGGAGTGAGCTCCGGCTCCAAGGATCTATGGGAGAGATGTCATGACGTCCCTCCCATAGTGCTCTATGCGGGAGCCGGAGCTCTGGAGTGAGCTTCCGGCTCCAAGGATCTATGGGAGAGATGTCATGACGTCCCTCCCATAGTGCTCTATGCGGGAGCCGGAGCTCTGGAGTGAGCTCCGGCTCCAAGGATCTATGGGAGAGATGTCATGACGTCCCTCCCATAGTGCTCTCTGCTGGAGCCGGAGCTCTGGAGTGAGCTTCCGGCTCCAAGGATCTATGGGAGAGATGTCATGACGTCCCTCCCATAGTGCTCTCTGCTGGAGCCGGAGCTCTGGAGTGAGCTCCGGCTCCAAGGATCTATGGGAGAGATGTCATGACGTCCCTCCCATAGTGCTCTATGCGGGAGCCGGAGCTCTGGAGTGAGCTTCCGGCTCCAAGGATCTATGGGAGAGATGTCATGACGTCCCTCCCATAGTGCTCTATGCGGGAGCGGGAGCCGGAGCTCTGGAGTGAGCTTCGGCTGCCTCTGCAGGGAGGGAGCCGGGTGCCCGCTGGTAACAAATATCAGCGGGCGCCCGGCAACGCGGGGGGGACCGGCGCTGGGTTTTTTTATTATGGGAATTTTTTAATTTTTTTTTACCTTCTGGGGACTGCTGGAGCCGGAGCTCTGGAGTGAGCTCCGGCTCCAAGGATCTATGGGAGAGATGTCATGACGTCCCTCCCATAGTGCTCTATGCGGGAGCCGGAGCTCTGGAGTGAGCTTCCGGCTCCAAGGATCTATGGGAGAGATGTCATGACGTCCCTCCCATAGTGCTCTATGCGGGAGCCGGAGCTCTGGAGTGAGCTCCGGCTCCAAGGATCTATGGGAGAGATGTCATGACGTCCCTCCCATAGTGCTCTATGCGGGAGCCGGAGCTCTGGAGTGAGCTTCCGGCTCCAAGGATCTATGGGAGAGATGTCATGACGTCCCTCCCATAGTGCTCTATGCGGGAGCCGGAGCTCTGGAGTGAGCTTCCGGCTCCAAGGATCTATGGGAGAGATGTCATGACGTCCCTCCCATAGTGCTCTCTGCTGGAGCCGGAGCTCTGGAGTGAGCTTCCGGCTCCAAGGATCTATGGGAGAGATGTCATGACGTCCCTCCCATAGTGCTCTCTGCTGGAGCCGGAGCTCTGGAGTGAGCTCCGGCTCCAAGGATCTATGGGAGAGATGTCATGACGTCCCTCCCATAGTGCTCTATGCGGGAGCCGGAGCTCTGGAGTGAGCTTCCGGCTCCAAGGATCTATGGGAGAGATGTCATGACGTCCCTCCCATAGTGCTCTATGCGGGAGCCGGAGCGAGCTTCGGCTGCCTCTGCAGGGAGGGAGCCGGGTGCCCGCTGGTAACAAATATCAGCGGGCGCCCGGCAACGCGGGGGGGACCGGCGCTGGGTTTTTTTATTATGGGAATTTTTTAAATTTTTTTTACCTTCTGGGGACTCAGTGGCGCCCTCTAGGGGCCGGCGCCCCGGGCGATGGCCCTGTTAGCCCACCCCTAAAACCACCACTGAGTGTGTACCCAGCTTTACAATCTACACGACAATATGCATTAATACAAAAGCTTTCTGTGTTTAGATTTGGGTCCCATACCCAAGATCTTTCCTTACGGTATGCAAATACTCCAAAATAGGGAATATTCGATATCCAAAATACCCCTGATCCCAAGTACAATCCAGTGCCTGACCAGCCAGTCAGTTATTGGTGGGATGTATGATCGAGACACACAGGAAAGTTGGTGCAGGGTCAGCGGGATATGAAAGTGATGGGACGGACTGTAGAGGGAATGTAATTGGGTAGGAATGCTTATGGAGGTTATGTGGGTGGTTATGGAATTTGATAAGCTTGCATGAAGAGTGCTTAAAGTAGGATCTACTGCGCTCAGCTTGTATCAATAGGCCATCTATGGCTGCACTCCAAAAATAAAAGAGGGGCCTACCTCTTATAGAACAAGCATGAAAGGAATAAAGATGAAGTGTGCTCAATAGTGGTCAATCTGTAATTGGACTAGTCGTAATGCGATTCAAAATAATGAATGCTACAAAGGAATAATGTTAAAATTATAACTAACTTATTGGTTAATATAGGTGACCAGAAATAGATGGATACTAATATTAAACCGCACTCCACTTGCAGTGCTAATAGGTTTCCACGTATCTGAATCAGTGTATAAATTTCTTTTATCATTATCATTTTTATAATTTTAACATTATTCCTTTGTAGCATTCATTATTTTCAATCACATTATGACTAGTTCAATTACAGATTGACCATTATTGAGCGCACTTCATCCTTATTCCTTTCATGCATGAAGAGTGAGCTTTCAGGGAATGCTCAAAAGGTTTGGAGACTAAAAGAAAGTCTTGTTGTGCATGGGAGAGCATTCCACAGAGTGGGAGCAGCCCAATAAAAAAATCCTGCAACCATAAATGGGAGCAGGTAATGAGTGAAGATTGAGAGACACACATTTTGCAGAGCAGAGTGGTCAAGTATGGAGATATTTTGAGATAAACGAGATGTTTGTTGGTGTACTTTGGTTAATAGCCTCATGTGTATTTTTTATTATATGAAAAAACAGGTAACCAGCAATCAGGTAACCAATGCATGGACAGAGCAGAGTAGTAGAAGATGATAATTTGAAAGGAAGTTCAACCACGCAGCTGCGTTCAAAATAAATTGTAGGAATGAAAGTCTGCTTTGGGGAAGACCAGTAAGAATCCTATTGCAATAATAAATGTTGGTTATAATGATGGCATGAATTAGAATTTCTGCAGTGTCTTGTGTAAGATATGGGCGTATTCTGGATATGTTTTTTTTTATGTATTTAACTGGATTTGGTAGGTCACTACTATTGGACGGTGGAATTATTAATTCTGTTTTAGAAAGATGAAGGGGTCTATTCACTAAGCCTTGGAGAGAGATAAAATGGAGAAAGATAAATCCCATTCAATCAATTCCTAACTGTCAGTTTACAGGCTTTGTTTGAAAAATGACAGTTAGGAGCTGATTGGCTGGGACTCATCTTTCTCCATTTTATCGCTCTACAAGTCTTCATGAATAGACCCCTATGGGCCTCATTTATCAACGGGTTTCATCATACACGAGTGATAAAACTTGTTGCATATTATACGGGGAGATTTATTTTACTCCGAAAGCTTTTGAGCATTTACATTTAGTTAAATCCTGGGGCTTGGATGGGTCTTGTCTGGTGGCATCTAAAGGGTGTGTTAAGAAGTGATAAGTGGATGATAGGCTAAATAAATCACTTAGGTCAATCTGGGGGATGGCTTTTGGGATAAAAGGATATTTTAACCATATCTGTGTTGAATTGGGCTTCTACTGCTGAATCTTACTACTCTCCCTTCCATATGGTTGTTTAGGCATTTTGCTGGATTGTTGATCCTGCATCAGCTGTTTTCTCTGCAGGAAAGCGCACCTCGGGTGGATTGCCATCCGCTCCCCTAATGCATGCGGTCATTGCAATGCCTGTCAGTTGGCTCACATTTTGGCTACCCTTTCTTTGCCACCATACTTTTTGCCGTTATCAATTTTTTCCTGTCCTTATTTCAGTGTTAAGCGTCAAATTTACTTCAAATGGATTGGTAAGAGGAGTATGATAGAGGGCACAACACATCACCAGCCATTGAGTGGTTTGAGAAGGCACAATAGCTAAACTACTGCTTATTGAGGGAAGGTGGTAGACTTGTTGCTCATCATCAAGAAATAGCTGTTTTTATCAATTTGGTAGACATGCAGATGTTTTGTTTTACTCACCACACAAAAACACAATTTCCAAGTCAAAATAATAATAAAATTAAAAAACACTTCCATTTCAAGCTTACGGATTACCTAAAAGACAGAACGGCCAATACTCAAACATACTTTAAAATTACTAAAACCAGTGACCTCACAGGCATTCTGAAGGCTATTTCTGCCCACAAAATGGCTGTATCCACTGCGGTTAAGCACATTGTACAGCAAGTAATTTTAGAAGTGACAAGCACGATAACAGTATATAGTCTCGCATAAGCAAAATGAGTCAACAATTTAAATCCATGCCTAACCACAATGTCGACATTTCACCTGTCAACATTCTGAGAAATGTTAACATGCTGCCTGTCAACATTTTAACTAGTGATGTGCAGGCTCGGATAGGTTCGAGTTTGCACGTGGAGTTCGGATTTTTCCCTCCAAAAAAACGGAACTCAGAAAGAGGCAAAACGTCATCTTGCATGGACGATCATCATCATTCCTGGACAAAAGTCCAGGAATGATGATGTTCATCCATGCAAGATGACGTTTTGCCTCTTTCTGAGTTCCGTTTTTTTTGGAGGGAAAAATCCGAACTCCACGTGCAAACTCGAACCTATCCGAGCCTGCACATCCCTAATTTTAACATAACAACTTATAACATTATAGTGCCATGGTCACTGCCGATCTTTTTAATACATCCCCTCCTAGCAGCAGTGTGCTTATTTCATACATTGTGTGCTTATTCCATACATTGTTAAAAAAACGGAGATGGATTCAATAAAGGACATTGTACCAAGCCATGACTCATCATTATGAGGTTGTGGTTTTGATTAGGAAAGTTTTGGCTACATACTGTAGATTAGAGAACATATTAAATTCTTTTGGGATATCTTTGAAGTGCAGCAAAAAACTGCCACAGCATGATACTTTAATAAATAGCGAGCACCAAAGGCACGTAACTTTCAATACACGTGTTTTCCATGAAATTAGTCATTTGGCATATTATCCATACAAATTAACAAAAGGTAAAATGGATTCAGTGGGAATATGTTTGGCTAACTCACTCACAAGCTGCAGTTTCAAATGACGATTGTTTCATAAAACATTGTAATTAACCTTTCTAAAATTTACTGTAGGGCGTTTTGGCTAAGAACAAAAATTCTGTAGTTAAGAGTGGCAAAATCTTCCATATCCCAGTCAAATCGACCTTAAATAACCATCCCATAGTGTCTGTCAGCTTCTATCAACTGACAACTCACAGTAAAGGGAGTGAACGCTTCAACAGTATTATACATCTAAAAGAATTTGGTAATTTCAGCTCATTTTTCTTTTTTCTTTAATCTTCCAATCGAAGATATTTACATTTCCTGTACCATGGCACAATATCAGCCGGGGTGGATATGAGTAGTCAGAGACCAAATAATTGTTTTCTTCAACTTTTGGCATTTGGTCTCTTTCGTCTCTGGGTATAATACTACAGCATCCTCGGTATGTCTGCTGTGCTCATAACTCCTAATTAAAATGTGTAACGCAGGACATGATCACGCCATCTCATTTGAAAGCTAAGGGGAACTCTCGGCCTTTGAATTGCTCTTCCTTTCTGCAAGCATTGCTAGATTAATCAAAGTAACTGTTGAAAAAGTCCCATAATTTTATATTTTTCCAGTAAACTTAAAATTCTGTAGCTTCCCAACCTGACAATTTCTGTATTAATGTTCCGAAACACTAAAAATAGGTGCTTATTTCCATAAACATGAGACAGAGGAAAAAATACATGGCACCCTGGAACCCTTTCACTAAACAAGGTGAAAATAAATAAAAAAAAAAAATATATATATATATATATATATATATATATTTTTTTTTATTTTTTTTTTTTATTACGACAGAGGTGTCATTATGCACCTACACTTTTTGCCCCCTTTGGGGCACTATCAAAGTACACTCATGGGTGAATTCGTAACAGAAAACCAATGAATCAAATCTTATCTGTGCATATGTCTATTGGTGGGCATCAGGGTTTTCAAAAACTTCAATGGGCTTCTCGAGGCAATTTTTCACACAAAAAGAAAAAATCCCATTCAGGTTTACTATGCAACACGTCTGTAGCGGTTTTGGCTGCTGGAATTAAAAGAGGCAATTCTATTCCACACAAAATACCTGGTTTGTAAGATTTGTTATTACATGCCCTGGGGAATCACATCAGTACAGAGCACCTTCTATCTATGCCTCTCACCTCCTTTAATTTGCACTGGAGGAACTCTGCACAAGTTGGATCCTTCCAACACGTGTGTGGGTGCAGTCTCGAAATACGCTTCGTAGGGGTTGAAGATCAAGCCTCTCACTAAAGATAAAGAATACTGGGTATGGGCATCCCTAACTCTCTAAAATACTGCTTGCTTCCCTTACCACTACCTGATATCACTAAACATACAAGCAAGATCTCAAATCTGCTACATCAAGTAACAGTAATGTGGAAGACTCCCAACCCTCCTGCCCTTGCTTCGTTGAGTAGCAGGATATGGCATATATCCCACATCGAATAAATCACATATAACCTTCACAACTCTGCTCACTTTCACCAGAATCCGGCAACCATCGGGCCATTGATTCAAAGATTAACGTTTGAAGTTTAAAAGCCTGTACAGCGTAAAACACTGAAAATAATTCACAGTACCCGTTTTTGGGTCGACAAGCCACACTTTTTTTTTTTTTTTTTTTTTTTTTAAGGATTCTCCACAAATTAATTCTGGGATGCATTTTCCTTCCATACCATAAAACTCTCCATCCTCCCTGTTCCATGCCCTACAACTTTGTACCATTATGCATCTAGGATGCTTAAATGCGGCTGGAAGAGAACTGGGAGTGCATTATATACTTTAAAGGGTGGCCAAAGCGTCAATCTCAATCGACTGGCCGACCAAAGACACTCAACCAGTCGATCGCGTTGGGCCACCCAGCAGCATCCAATAAGAATCAGTGTGATCCTTATTGGCTGCTGCGCCAAACTGAATCTGCGGCTGTCTGTCTGCTGTCACTATGACAGCAATAGCCAATAAGAATCAGCTAAATTCTTATTGGCTGAGGGCAGGGGTGGGAAGGTAAAGCTACAGGCACAGTGGGGCTGTATTGTAGGCTAATGGTAAACAGACCATGATGTCCAGGAAGAAGTAGTTTGGGGATGTGCAGAGCAACCAGTGGGTGCTGATAGCTACAGGTGCTGATAGCTACAGGTGCTGATAGCATTATCCGTCCCACTTTCCTACTGTCATGTAATACACACATCTCCAGAGAGAGTCCCATGCCAATACATAGTTACAGTGTCGGACTGGGGCATGAAGGACCCCACAAGGGGAACGCAGTGGCAGTGGCCCATGCTTAAGGGGGTGTGGCCAGCCACCGCAGTAACTTGGCCACCATTAGAAAGGATATAGCCTGCAGACAACATGGACATTACAGTGCATGATCTGGGATCCTTTATAAATATATATAGTAAATACCAGAGCCATAACTATGGCTCTGATCACCCTGTGCCGGCCATGTTCCCTTTGCGCATGATGTCGCGCATAAAGAAGCGGGGCAGCCAGCACACGAAGCTGCATAAGTGCCCGGAGCGTCTTCAAGACACTCTGAGCAGCTGTAATTATGGCAGGGTGCGTGCCTGTAGCGCCCAATGGATGCTACAGGCAGCACTGCCACAGCGATGCTGGCTGCAGGAAGCAGTTTCAGGCATCCTGTAGCCAGAAGCAGGGGCCATGGGGTGGCTACTGTGCCCACCACACAGACTTGCGCTCTGTGTGGCCGCATGGGCCACACATCCCTAGTTACGACCCTGGTAAATATTGATAGTTCATTCAGTATGATCTAACAAATGATGCACTGTAGTGAATACACCATAGTCCTGGGAATGCATAATAATGTAACATATGTTAAACTAGCTGAAGTAACTAGCGTTGCCCAGCTTTAAATCTTCAAGTTATTAAGTTAGGTACCCCAGACCAATAACTACCCCTCTGAAGTTTTCATCCAAATCCATCCAGTGGAAGGCCCAGAACAGACTTCCAGGGTCAAAGTTCTGCCCGGCGTACACCAACGGGAGATTCGACCGGTACCCTAACACCCTAAAACCTGGCCAGGATCCAACCTTGCATTGGCTTCATCCCAATCTGTGCAAGGGTTTCCGAATGCATAACCAAACAGACAGACCAATGAATGTTATATACAAGATAATAAAGCACATGATGGTGACCATGTCTATACACACACACACACCCCTGTACACAGCAGCCAGTGATAATTTACATACTAAACTTGCTGCGGGCCCAGAGCAAATCATCATTGCTCCAGCACGGAGACAGCTGTTCCAAAAATCAGCTATCTTTTCACTGCTCCTTTCAGAGTAGTGAGACAAGTATGCATGCGTGACCTGCAGGTCACGCATGTGCACAAGAGCCCCGTCATCTGGTGGAAGGAGCGCGGAGAGTTCCGAAAGGATCCCTCTTCGCAACCCGGGACTCATTTTCATAGGGAAGGGGAGGGTTGCGAGCCCCGAGCGCGAGCAATCACCATCTGAAAGTGGTGAATGTTACGGCAGTCAAGCTCTGAAAATATTGTATTTTCGGAGCTTGATGAATTCTGTCTCCATACTACTGTGTGGGGGGACAGCGATCCATTCCACCAGAGGAAGGTAAGTACCGAGATATCTGTAATATCTCCTGCTTTACCTTCTAGATGAATGGCCCAATAACTTAATCTCTACAAATGTAGGTGAAAATTTTCATTTTCACCTGCTTTTGTAGAGTTTAAGTTATTTGATGATGAATAGTCCCCCTTAATGGGAACTGCATTAGGTCTAGCAAAAGGCCAACTATACACCAATGTAAAAAATAAATACTATTGTTATACCTAAAGTGTATTTTTTTTTACAACTACATTTTTAGTTTTCCAATATGCTGTTTTTAATGTTCAGACAAGAAAACTTTAGAGGGGAGATGCATCAAGCCTTGGGGCTCTATTTATTAACATTATTTTGACTAAAATAAAGTGAAAAAGGGTGTTTTCACACCCTTTTCACATTATTTTAGTATCACCTATAGTTATTACAGGGCAATTGGAGTAGAATTTGTAAAATTCTACTCCAACCCCTAAGTATCACTTATTTTTAGTAAAGCAGATCACATTTCCCATAATTGTAATGGGAAATGTGATCAGACCAGAATTACTAAAAATAAAATGTGAAAAATTTCGGGGAAAACACCTCTGATAATAACGCCACCTGGAGGTGGCGTTATCCAGGGTCTCCCCCGGTTACTGGACTCCTGCTCCGCTCTAACGTAGAGAGCAGAGCCAGGAGTCAGTCCCAGTAATCAGCTGTGTGGTCTAAACAGACCGCAAGCTGATTACTGTAATGAAAAAAAAAAAAAATAGTAATAAAAAAATTTTACTTATTTGACTCCAGGGACCGGTGATCGGGCCTCCGGTGATGACTCCCCTCCGGTCAGCTGGTCTCCTATAGTGCACTGCTGCCCGGTCGTCAGGTGATTGGGTCCCAGTGCAGTATGGGAGATCACCTGACCGGAGGAATGGAGAACATCACCGGTGGCCCGGAGCATGCAGGTAAGTGTAATTAAGGGAGAGGGGGGTTGCAGGGGGTCCATGATCATGGGGGGCGGGGCTTAGCATTGGGGGGTAACAACGGCGGCCAGTCGGTGCATGCGCGGGCACTTAGTCACGGTATTTTTTGCGAAAATACTGTGATAAGGCTCCGAAGCGGATTCGCAGGGACAGAGATTTATCGCAAGCTCTGTCCCTGCAAGGGATTTGAAGTAAATCCCTGTGATATTGCCTGAATTCGCAATGCAAATTCAGTCATTAATATCACACTACAATCTGCATTCAATATGCGGATTGTAGTAAATAGAGCCCTTGGAGAGAGAACAAGGAGTAGTTGAAAAAAGCAAATGACTGTCATTTCAAAGGACTGTGCTAGATAAATGACAGAAGAGGAATGATTCCTTTGCGCAACTTCTTCACTGTATCTCTCTCCAAAGCTTGATACATCTCCCCCTATCTGTTAACCCATTCACTAATTTTGATTGGCAGAAGGGCAAATCTTGGTATAGTTTCTATAAAAGAAAACCCAAGCATCCATGTTCATGCTCTACCAGATAACCGACCCTTTAATAGAGTAACAATGTA
Organism: Taudactylus pleione; assembly: GCA_031769625.1. Lineage (NCBI taxonomy): Eukaryota > Metazoa > Chordata > Amphibia > Anura > Myobatrachidae > Taudactylus > Taudactylus pleione. The sequence goes on along the minus strand of JAUIMM010000517.1, from coordinate 731,339 downwards.
TAACTTGAATGCATCGTCTGGAAATTGACATTAGAGGAGGAGGTGGGGTCATCAGCCCACTGGGGATTTTCCTTATAGCCTGTGGGCCAGTCCGACCCTGCACAGTTATAAGTCACAAGTTGGATTTTCGTTGCCAGCACACAAGGTGAATGATAATGTTTAGTTATAGATGTTAGGCAAAGTCTCTGTTCCCAACTTGATACTTATTATTCAAAATAAAGTATGTGCTAGTAGGGAATGAAGTGGCAAAGTTCTCTAGCAGCTTGTTAAAGTTGTATATACAGTACCTATATTAGAAGGGCCTCATCCCTTACTCCCCCTCCAGCTATATTCATTTTGTGGTCGGTGACCTGCACTGTATTTTAGAAAGTCTAATTTTTATTTTCCTGTGAGGGCCAATGTGTGATTTCGGCAGGATAGTACTCACGCCCTTTGTTAAGAGATCATGCCCCCTTTTTGATTGCCCCCTTTTCCGGACTCGCGCCTAAAGCAGATCACAAAATATTTTTAGCTTTACAAGTAGATCAGAGTACAAAAGTCTGGCCACCCCTGCTTTAAGGCATATGCCATCTCTAATTATCATCACGTGCTCAAAAATATTGGTAAATTTTATCAAATTTAAAAAACTTAGCTACAATAAATTACAGAAAATCAGGGGGAGGGGTGCGGGGGGATTCTAATCTAGATAGAAACAGCATCGAAGTCCAAAATCACACAGCACTCTCTTAACATGAATAAACTGAGATCATGAACTTTGTCTTCCAGAATGTCTCAGTGGAGCTTCAGCCATCCATTGCCCATTGTACCCTAAAGCAATCTTCAGCTGCACTAGATGCAGGATGGTATCCAGATCCTCAAGTTGCTACATTTTTTTGATGAATGAACGTGGCGGAGCACCAGGTGCTTCAGAGGCGTATTGAGAGGAGGGGGCTAATGTTCACTCACCGTCCTGGGCCCCCTCCTCTCTCCCCGCTGCAGTCAGTGAACTGACAGCAGTAGACTCCGGGCACTAGTGTGTGCATGCAGTCTACTGCATATGGGCAGTTCACCGGGTAAAAATGGAGCGGCAGCCATTTTCCCAGCGATTTCCTACTGCACAAGACGCGTAGCGCTACTCTGTGGGACATAGGAGATATATAATATATATATATATGTGCAGGGGTGTGCAATGTGGGGCCCTGCACAACCTGCACCCATTATAAATACGTCCCTGCAGGTAATTGATTCTTAAGTGTGATGCACCTGTGGGTGCGTGGAGAAATCAGACTAAAGTGCCGGCCACAAGGCTTTTTGCCGACTTAGCACGGCGCTAACAGCCTCGCGGCTGGCCATTTAGTCTGAGAATGCCGGTTCTCGCAACTAACCACCCAGGTTAAGTCACAAGAATAAGAAATCTCCAACTTAAGTTGACATAGTCGGACTAAACAGTCTAATGGTTTTCAAATATGCTCGAATATTAATCAAGTTTATCAGTTATATTTACATTCATGCAAAGTATTAATGCTTCTTGTATATGTTACAGCATAATTTTAAACCATCCTCTAGTCTACAAACTGTATTGTACTAATATATATATATATACACTGTTTATGCGGTTAATTTTTATTAACCTTTTGTGATCATAGCTTTCTCATGCACCCCATGTGCAAACTCGTTTATATTAACCTGTGTCAGCTGTCTTTTTGGTAGTGTGATAGAAGCTATGTCAGGTGACTGCCTTACCTTTAAAAGCCATTAGCTGGCAGGTGAGCTTTAAACCAGGTAACCTTTTTTTAGTTTAAACTATGTGATAGCAGCTACCAGGTTCCCATCAGTGTGACGGATAGTGTAGGACCTGCAGAAAGTGGGGTCCCGTGATGTGGGCTGCGGGCTTAAATGCATTGATCAATCCATGAACCAAATCCCCATTATTTATTCACTTATTTATACATCATTGTGGGTGCTTAAACATGGTGAGTGCTGGGTTTTCTGTTTTTTTTATATATATATATATATATATATATATATATATATATAAATATTATATATGAAAAAGCCTTTCGATCATGCACTTTATGGTAAAAGCACTGCTAGGTTTAAAAAAAAATAGTGAACAATATTCGAAACAAATCTAAAAAAAGTTGGCATTCAGTGCAGGATACAAAAGCAATGCATCCCCCCACATCCCTCTGGCTCACTTGGCTGAAAATGCAATAAAATATTCAGACAAATAGTATGACACCTTGTGACTATCACTGGAAATGCACAGTAATGGTAGAACTAGTACTGCTATTGCAAATATACAGCTGGATGTAAAGACAGTAAATAAAATCATAATTTGCCTGTCTGCAGCCCATATGCAAACTCTTATTCTTGGAGCAAAAAGCAGCTGCAGTTGTGGTTGCTTATTGAGATATGTTGATGCATCTTTGCAACATGACACACTACACAATGCAATCCATTAAGCAGATAGAAGAATGCAGAGGTACATCAGACCTCTAACCCTTTGAGGGTGTATTTTAAGCAAATTAAGTAAACACCTAAATATTAAAATTCCTTCCACATATCCACAAATTGCTGGAAAATAGACTCCTTTTCTCACCAGTTCACCGATTGTTTATTTGTACAGTTATAAGTAAAATGCTGAAATATTCATACTGGGAAAGGACGGAGGGAAGAGTCAGCCTACACTTGATCCATAAAACACATGTATAGGTTTTTGCCAAATCCCTTCAAGCAATAAAAACACACAAACACACACACACTTCACTAAACACGAGTATCAATAATTATTTCAGAGTTCATGGTGCATTAGAAAGTAGAGCATAGGTATTTTAGTTGGTCTATAAATAATATGAATGCTTCAAATAGGAATCGGTATGAAATAACGACAGAGGAGATGCCGGCTGTCAGTACACTGACAGCAGCATCCTAATGGTTCGAATCCCGACAGGGGAACAGTAAGTATTCCCCTGTTCTATTTACCCTCTAATTGTCCTTTAAATGTACCCTTATACTAACCCTCCATACCCCAGACCCTAACGGTAAGTGGCTATCCCTAACCCTCCCCCCGGTGGTGCCTGAACCTAACCCCCTGTTTGGTGCCTAGCCCTAACTGGCTGATACTTATCTTGCCCCGGTCTTCTTACGATCGGGATGCCGGGACTTCAGTGACAGCATCCCCAGTCATGTCGGGATTCCAGCTTCGGTGTTCTTTCAGTGATCGGGATTCCGGCAGCCGCCATCCAGATAGTCGGGATATTAACTACATCCCCTCCAAATACTATAGATATCTAAGCATAGGAATAAAGTAAACATCTGCACACCATTTACTGTATACAGATGTGACCACATACACCTAGAGTCAAGATGCCCGGCGTGACGGAGACGCTCTATGAGGAGTAGCGTACCATATTTTTCTTTAAGTTTTGAGTCTTCTATTCATCGTGGAATCAGCGAAAAGCCGCTCAGTGTACAAGAGTCAGTAGACTGCGACATTAACCACACAGGTCACAGATTAAGCACAATGGAACTTGGGGTGAGGAAAAGCCGTGGCTACTCGCATCAAAGTTTTTCAGTTTTCTAGCTCCCAGTAGTTATATTTATGCGAATAAGATGCACATTTTAAGCCAGAAAGATACTCATTGTGGCCAAGTCGCCAGGGACCTGGTGCTTTGAGAGGGGCTATTTGGTGTGATTGAAGCCACGGTGTAAGAGGACACATTTGTAGCTCTGCAGAGTCTAAGGCCCATATTCAATTTGAGCCAAGCCACGATACTTTTTCGCCTCCCGGACTTTGCCTACATCGCGTGTTTTGCAGGCGGAAAAGTATCGCATGCGTGCTCGCGTATCGCCGTATTCAATTTGAAATCCACTTGCTGCAAGCCCCTGCAATGAAAAAAAACATCTGGGTCATACTTGGGGACCCCCCCCCCCCAGAGTAAAGTTCACTAGTTTTTATCTTTGTCCCCAAACTCTTTTTTCACCCCCAAATTCAAAGTGATTTTTTGGGGTGTCCTTAAGTGTTTTTTAAACATTTTTTGACACAGTTTACCTTTGGGGGATTGTCTGAAGGCTGCACGGGGGTTTCCGCAAAGTTGCACCCCAAAACCCCAATTCTGCACTTTTTTCAGCCTGCTATTCATAGGCAAAACTTTTTCACCCATTACATTGCATTGAATTTCTACCTAGGCGAAAAGTCTTCCAAATTGAATAAGGAGTAAAATCAAAACAGGTGAAAATGACATCACCGGCAAATAGTTTTCGCCAAAAACGCGCGAAAATGACTTTTCGCTCCAAATTGAATACGGGCCTAAACGTCAGCTGAATTCAATCTGTAAAATTTAATAATTCACACCTAGATGAGCCTATTTTAAAAAGGTCAATATACAAATAGAAAATTACAAATGTGCAAAGTGAACAGGGTGCATCCTTGCACTACTGATACTCTTTGGGGTCTACAGAGGTGGAACATTTTTAGGCCCAGATTTTGAATTTCCACAAATCTAGGACCACACTTTGCACATGGTACAGATAAACAGAGGTGAATGTAGTCCTAAGTAAATTATGCTAACATAAAGGAGATGATCTATGGTTAATTAGGAATCACTTTTGTAAAAGTGTTGCACCTAAGGGCCAGGCTACATTCATCATACTGCATGCATATACCGGTAAGTAACATAAGCAGATTGGTGCTGCACTTGCATCCAACTGTGGGATGATAATCTAACAATACTAGGACACACAGGATTCTACAGCACTGCTAGATCACAATCCAGTCAGATCCAAGCACTGCAATTAATAGACACCGGGGTCACCAATGTAACCCTAGCCTGTTAGCTGTGTATATGATAGAAAAATAAGGTAACACCATCAAGCTCCGCTAATATTATTATGTTTTCGGAGCTTACTGTGGGAGCATTCGCCATCTTCAGATGGCGAGTGCTCCTGCATCGCAACCTATTCCTTTCCTATGGGAAGAAGGTCCGGGTTGCGAAGAAGGATCCTTTCGGATCCCACCGCCAGGTGTCGGAGCTCCTGTGCGCATGCGTGACCTGTAGGTCACGTATGCTTACTCCCGCCACTGCTCGAACAGGAGCAGTGAAAGGATTCACTTCTCCGAAAAGGAGCAGTGAAGCCGCTTACGGGTGCAGCCAATTTTGTATCAGCTGTCACCGTGCCAGAGCAATGATGAATTGCGCCAGCAGCCGCGGCGAGTTAGGATAATTAACATGATGAATAGGCCCCAATGAAAAGAAAAAAAAAAAAAAAAACATGGAACACACTCAAACTTTACAACTGGCTGCACAAACTGTACTGTACGTCGGATCTAGTATGTAAAATGAAAAAAAAGTATAAAATTTCAGATAGGCCTGCAATATCCCAGTCAAATACTGGGAGAGGGGCCACAAATGGATCTATTGATATATTAAAAAGAGATCATTCTAAGACATGATTTGAATTATGCTGGGTACACACTATGAGATGTGTACCCAGCAAGACATCGCCTGCGATGGGACCAGGCATGCGGCAAGTGCATACACACTTGCATATGGGGGGGAAGGGAGGTTAGGTATGTGTCATTATGCAGCATGGCATCATTAGCGACATCCCCCGTCGGCAGCATGGCATTGTTAAAGACATATCGTCTAGTGTGTACCCAGCTTTAGAATTCGTTGAAGATGCTCGTATTCTACTTAAGGAATCATTGAATATGGGACAAAACAGGCTGGTTGGGAAACCAGGAATGCCCTGCATTATTCTGGATGTACACTGTATGATATATCATTCAGTGCATCGGTTCAGTGTGCGCACAATATATCTGCGAATGACGTAGTTCACAGATATAAATCGCATCTGCCGTGCTACACGGCCGACAATTTAAAACTTCCAGATACATTGTGCGCCTCAGCTGGTGTGTACAGGCAACCGACCAGTTATGCTGGCTGAAGGAACCGCCATCAAGGACTTCATCTGGGCGGGCAAATTTAAATGCATGCCCAGTTGTGATGTCTGGTAAGACATATCGAACGGCCGATTGGCAAGTGTGTATAGCTTACCAAATAGGTTACTCAGTCATTGGGACGGTCGGTCAGGTGTGTACCCCACATTAGAAAACAATCTAAAGTAGTGACAAAAAGCCTTCAATTATGTTCATTTGAATATGGCAACACTTGTAAATGCAATCCAGCCTGCACATAAGCAGGAGTACATGGTCATGAGTGACAAGCATCTGTTACAGCACAGCATCTGTGAATCCTCTACTGGGATAAGCCACTCTCTAAATGTGGATAGAATAAATAAGAAGCACATTTTATTGTGTTTAAATGGCCTTCATATTCACAATCAAATGTACTGATTATAACAGAAAAAGTCAATTATTTTTCTGTGAAGTCGATAAATGCCACCTGTCCAGGTTTACCAGGAGGAGGAAAAGCAGGGCTCCGTATCAGGTCGGAAATTAATCCAACTGATATTTTAAAATGCAAATATTTTAAAAAGACTGAACATATGGAGGAGCAGATGCTTATTAGCTTGGTCATACAATATATTAATTTAGAGGCAAATCTCTTGTCTTTATATAGAAATGAATTGACAGCAGCAGCAGGGATGCCAACCACCACTCCAACTGTGCCACTCCAGGGTGTTTTACAGCATAGTAACAGAGACAAAGGAGGAGATTTAGCAAAGCTTGGAGAGAGCAAAAGTACCAACCAATCAGCTCCTGTCACTTTACAGGCTGTGTTTGAAAAACAACAGGAGCGGATTGGTTAGAATTTTATCGCTCTACAAGCTTTGCTACATCTCCCCCATACATACACTACTGAGAAATACATTTCACTCATTCATTACTTCCATTCCTGGCAAGTCTGTGAATGCTTAATCACAAAAACTTAAATTTCCCATACAAATTACATTTTGTTTTTTGTTGGTTTACATTATATTACGCACATATGCATTGTACGTAAATCTGTGCTTTCTTACAAAAAAAGCACAGAACATTTTAACTTCAATATCTGCTTAATGACTGAAATTGCAACTTAACTAATAATCGTTAATATAGTTTATCGTTCAATTGTTGAAAAAATCGTTCACTTTCTAAGTTAAAACGATGAACGATTATCGTTCATGCGCCTTCATGTTTGTAGTTCAGTCAGACTGACAAACCCAACGATTTTCATTAAGGGAATACGCAAAAATCGTTTGTAGTTCAATAAAATCGTTCATTACACTACAACAAATCTGACAGATAATTAACAGAAAATCGTTCATAAAATCGTTGGTAACAAAATCGTTGCGTGTGTATGCAGTTTTAAAGTCCAGCAGCGTCTTAAATGGAAAAATGTTCAAATTATGTACACATACAAAGTTTGCAGATATTTTAGAAAAATGCACGATGTGCAAGCAGCACCTGCGTTAATTTATGGACTAAATAAATATAAAATTATATATATATATCTATATCTTTTTTTGTTTACATTTTTGTTGTAGTGGTGCAGGGTAAAATTTGTTCTTTATAGAAAAATGTGAGAAATGCCTGCTAAGATAACGGACAATTTGTCCACGTGGCCAGTTAGTTTAATAGTCAAACATTACATACATTACCATCTGAAATGCAGAATTTAAAATATTCAATATTTGATTCATTAATTTCTTCCAGCAAAGCTGTAGAAAGCAGAATTCTGTTTAAATTATAGCGTCTTTTGTATACCTGCTCTCCTTTTTATAGAATGCTGCTAGAGAGAGTTATGCAAAATCAAGATTGATGCATGTGCATTTTTGTACTTCACTTTTTTCATTTTTAAATAGCATGATTAGTAATCTTTATACTTCAGCAATAAATGCCCACCAGTGAAAGACTGGGACGTGTTAGCTGGCACACAGGAACCAGCAAATGGCCGGGATCCTGGGATTGGAATCCCTAAATAATCATACACTGTATAATTGCTGTGTGTGTGTAAAATATGTATACAATATGGGAGGAAATGACAATACTGTCATACTGCAATTGCATGGAGATCCTACATACAATCCCAAACATGAGCACAAGTTTAATAAATGTTAAAGCTCCATTAATAAAAGGTATTTATTGTATAGACATGTCCCAATGGGATTAATGCTAGTGGTCATTCATATGTAGGAATTAGGGATGAGCGGGTTCGGTTCCCTGAGAACCGAACCCACCCGAACTTCGGGGATCCGGGGCGATCCGAGCCCAAGCTCGGATCTCCCTGTCTGCCCCGGATCCCTCTCCCGAGGCAAAACCTCGAGATCTGCTGTCGGATCTCGAGGTTTTGCCTCGAGCGGCCATTTAAAAAAAAATGCCTTTGCCTTTAATGGGCAAAGTGCTGATTGGCTGACAGAGCCGTCTGTCACGGCTCTCAGCCAATCAGCATTATGGTGCTCATTTGCATGTAGCACGGACTCGTGAGATCCGTGCTACATGCATCTGTGTGATTGACAGTGACACAGAGCACAGATGGGTCAGTGAGACCCGTCTGTGCTGCTGTGTATTTCAATGACACAGATGCACGCACGGACCAGGAGATCCGTGCTACTTGCATCTGTGTCATTGACACAGAGCACTAACGGGTCCGTGAGACCCGTCTGTGCTGCTGTGGTAAATAAAAAAAAAAAACCTGTGTAAAAAGAGAAAAAAATGGCGTCCTCCCCCCCAAAAAAAGAGCAACCAGCCCCGGGCATTAGTGACCCAGTGCTGGGTGTGCTTAAATACAGGGGACAAACGACATAGGGGTCCCCTGTACTTAAACACAACCAGCACCGGGCTAGTCAGAACCAGAGCTGGTTGCCAAAATACGGGGGACAAACGACGTAGGGGTCCCCCGTATTCTGCGCAACCAGCTCTGGGCTCTGATCCGGTCCTGGTTCTGGAAATACAGGGGAAAAAAATGAGTAGGGTTCCCCTGTATGTTCCAGAACCAGCACTGGACTTTTTCTAGCGGGGGGCTGATGCCACAGCCAGGGGAGCCCTTTCACCGGGCCCCCCAGCCGCAGCATCAGCCCTGACCGCTAGTCAGCCCAGGCCGGGGATCCCTGGAGAGCTGGGGACCCCCCCAATAAAGGGGTCACCCTCTCCAGGGCACCCCAGGCCCAGGCTGATAGCCCGGGGCTATCCCCGCCACCCCTGGTGGCGGTGGGTGGCGGGTTGATTGTGTGGTGTGGTGTAAATAAAGAATATCAAACATTGTCTTTACAAGTAGAACTGCAAGTCCCAGCAAGCCTGCCCCGCATGCTGGTACTTGGAGAACCACAAGTACCAGCATGCAGGGCATTAAGGGCCCACTAGTACCTGTAGTTCACCTGTAAAAAAATGTTTAAAAAAAACACAGGACACACACACCGTGACAGTATAAGTTTATTAAACATACATACACACACACACACACACACACACACACATGTACACATACTCACCTATGTAACCTGTAGCATCGGTCCACTTGTCCGGTAAAGTATCCATAGGGGACCTGTGAAAAAAAACATACTCACCATCTCCTATGCGAGGTTCTGTCCTCTTCGTTCCAAAGTAGGCATCCCCGGACTTGGCAAAAAAAAAAAACGAAAACGCGATCCACGAACTTAGTACCGTTCTATAGAACGGTACTTCCCGAATGAGAGCTTAGCGGCGGGGTATCACCATGGAAACCCCGCTGCTAAGCGTTCATTGGCTGAGAGAGGCCATCTCCCGTCTCTCTCAGCCAATGAACGGCTCCCTCCATTGTAGTCAATGCTGGGAGCCGCAAGGTTATTAAAGTTTACCCTGCGGTTCCCACCATTGACTACAATGGAGGGAGCCGTTCATTGGCTGAGAGACGGGAGATGACCTCTCTCAGCCAATGAACGCTTAGCAGCGGGGTTTCCATGGTGATACCCCGCCGCTAAGCTCTCATTCGGGAAGTACCGTTCTATAGAACGGTACTAAGTTCGTGGATCGCGTTTTCGTTTTTTTTTTTTGCCAAGTCCGGGGATGCCTACTTTGGAACGAAGAGGACAGAACCTCGCATAGGAGATGGTGAGTATGTTTTTTTTCACAGGTCCCCTAGGGATACTTTACCGGACAAGTGGACCGATGCTACAGGTTACATAGGTGAGTATGTGTACATGTGTGTGTGTGTATGTATGTTTAATAAACTTATACTGTCACGGTGTGTGTGTCCTGTGTTTTTTTAAACATTTTTTTTACAGGTGAACTACAGGTACTAGTGGGCCCTTAATGCCCTGCATGCTGGTACTTGTGGTTCTCCAAGTACCAGCATGCGGGGCAGGCTAGCTGGGACTTGCAGTTCTACTTGTAAAGACAATGTTTGATATTCTTTATTTACACCACACCACACAATCAACCCGCCACCCACCGCCACCAGGGGTGGCGGGGATAGCCCCGGGCTATCAGCCTGGGCCTGGGGTGCCCTGGAGAGGGTGACCCCTTTATTGGGGGGGTCCCCAGCTCTCCAGGGATCCCCGGCCTGGGCTGACTAGCGGTCAGGGTTGATGCTGCGGCTGGGGGGCCCGGTGAATGGGCTCCCCTGGCTGTGGCATCAGCCCCCCGCTAGAAAAAGTCCAGTGCTGGTTCTGGAACATACAGGGGAACCCTACTCATTTTTTGTCCCCTATATTTCCAGAACCAGGACCGGATCAGAGCCCAGAGCTGGTTGCGCAGAATACAGGGGACCCCTACGTCGTTTGTCCCCCGTATTTTGGCAACCAGCGCTGGTTCTGACTAGCCCGGTGCTGGTTGTGCTTAAGTACAGGGGACCCCTACGTCGTTTGTCCCCTGTATTTAAGCACACCCAGCACTGGGTTACTAATGCCCGGGGCTGGTTGCTCTTTTTTGGGGGGGTGCACGCCATTTTTTTCTTTTTTTACACAGGTTTTTTTTTTTTTTTTTACCACAGCAGCACAGACGGGTCTCACGGACCTGTCATTGCTCTGTGCCAATCACACAGATGCATGTAGCACGGATCTCCCGGGTTCGTGCTACATGCAAATGGGCACCATAACGCTGATTGGCTTCCTGTCTGCCACTGCAGTGCCACTCCTAGATGGGCCACGTGTTTGTGCCGCCCCCTTGTGTCGCTTAGCATAGTCATCCAGCTTCCTCGGTACAACCTTTTGGCCTAAAAACAATATTGTGAGGTGTGAGGTGTTCAGAATAGAGTGGAAATGAGTGGAAATTAATGTTATTGGGGTTATTAATAGCGTAGGAACAAAAAAAGGCCCATTTATGTGATTTTAGCGGGTTTTTTTTATTTTTTAAGAAAAAATCCAGATCCAAAACACAAAACCCAGAACCCAAAACACGGAAGGGTGGTTTTGGCAAAACCAATCCAGATCCAAAACACGAAGAAAGATCCAGATCCAAAACCAAAACACAAAACACGAAAAGTGTCCGGTGCACACCCCTAGTAGGAATCATTGAAAATGGAGATAAATGCACGATCCCTCCATAGAAAAAGGAACCTCATAAAACCCATGAACTGTAATTTAAAGCAGATTTATCAGAGATTTTGTGCCAAGAAGGATGCACATTCTATATAGGCAGCACAGAAATTCCGTCAATGCTCCTTAATTATGGTTCATCTGTCTAATAGCTTATTATTAGATTTTAGCTCATGTTTTGGCAGAGACTTTAATAAAACGTACTCTTTTTATAAATGAAGTAGAGGCCATTCATCAGCTCTGCTATGACAGCAACATGTCAGCGGGAAGGCGGCACGTTGAAATCATGCTAAAAATACCTACAAAACGCAGCCGTTCAATCCCAACTTCTGTGCTGGGGGCACCTGATGGTACGGAGCCTCTACCAAGAGAAACAGATTGGGCCCAGTGGAGTGTTTGGTTGGTTCATTTTGACAACAAAAATAGTAGTAAGGCCCTGCTCCAATGACTACAAGCACCGGTAATTTCAAATAGACCCTTTAACACTTTCTCCCAAACTTTAAAAACACAGCACAAGTTGGTCAGAGAACTTACCCGCAATGCAATTCTCATGTGTTGCAGCCACAGTTGAGGAATTACTACAGCAAAAAGCAGCTCCAATTGTGTCATTTGCTGGTTTTAGCATGTGTGGTAGTCTGTGCTAATGGAATATTTGACTGACAGTGGAGCAAAAACATTGTGGGGATTTTTCAGTTACAATTAACATTGTGAAGGATTTAGCAAACATAAAAAACACACTTCTGGACTGCAAATAGACAACCGATAGATTACATCGATAGAGTTTGACTTTCAAGTACTTGGAAAGTTGGAGTACCATCATTACTAAAGCTGGCTATATGCGCTACAATTATCGGGGCGGTCCGCCCGATATCCGCAGATCGCCCCGATAATTGTAGCGTGTGTGCGGGCGACCGAGGGTTAAATATTGCTCGGTCGAGCAGGCCGGACTGTCCAGCATGCCCGTCCGATGTAATATTTAAGAGAGCCGCGGCCGACAGAGACATTTCCTGCGTTCCTGTCTCCTCCCCCGGGGGGGGGGGGGGGGGGGGGCGGATGGCAGAGCGCTGATGTCGGGCTAATACACTGAGAAATCTCACAGTGTATGCCGCGGATATCTGCGCCTGGCAGGCTGCCAGATAATATGTCGATCGGTCTGACAGGCATTTTATCTGGACGTGTATGCCCAGCTTTAGTGATTGTAAATGGTCAGCTGTGCATTTCTTTGGGATGTGCTACAAAAAGACGACATGTCATCGCTGTCCTATTGAACCTGCATGTGGCAAGCAAGGTGCCTGGAATGGCACCCTTAGTGGTTTAGACACTTCGCCCGATGCTTTTTATTTGCTCCGTCGGGTACCCAAAAGAAAAAGCAGCGCTAAAAACACTAAAAGTCGCACCCCAAGAGTAATATGCAGCCTTTTGAAGGTTAATTCAGTAAATTAAAGGAATACATTTAAATCAATTAATGACACCTTTCTGTAATAACATATCAGCAGTTGTTTCATCATGCCCCCCTAAGTATCAGCATTTTTTCCACGGCACCCCTGGGCCAAAAGTTTTCTTATTGAGAAATTCAGCAAAAAATGAAATGAAGTAAATTGTGCTTATAGGTCACCCTTAGGGTCAGTTATGTGGTGGCTGACAGGGCAGCGCTTCTTTTTGGCCACATATCTTTTCATTGGCAGTTATTAGCACTGGTTTCGCTGATCACACTGACTAAAAAGTATTTTATTTGGTACCGGACCAGCAACCTGAGGCACCACTGCAACTGCCCAGAGGCACCCCAGGGTGCCACGGCACACAGTTTGGGAACCACTGCCCTATTCTATTATTGAAATAGGATAATTGTCACGAAAATACATAGGACCCGCTCGTGGACCTATGTGTTTTCGCCATTTAGGTGGTGAAAAAAACAGCACTTATCGTAGAAATATTCACGATAAGTGCCAGCCTCAGGCGGCACTTCGCAGCTAACAGGATAGCCAAGCCGCAATCTATTAGCAGCACTACTTTAGCGTTGTAAATTGGATACTCCTTAGGCAATATTAAAATAATGTGAAAAGGGTGTAAAAAAGTTTTTCACAAAATTTTAGTAAAAGTAATTTTGATAAATATGCCTGTAATGCAGCACATCCACTACCCGACCCAGGGAAGACAGTCAGTTTACAACATCGTAATCGTACAGGCATTCCTCATCCCCTGTAGTGCCTACACTGAACAATATGTAATTCAGTGTGGGCACCCTCCATCATCCCCGAACATGGTCAATCTGTCGTTATCGGCAGATTGACTAGCATGTTCGGGCAATGATTGATGTCGGAAACTACCAACGGGAGCGCGCATCGCTGGTCATTTCCGACATTTGCATGCACGATTTACGAGTGAGTGAACGATAACGATGTCGTTATTGTTCAATCGCTCTATTTAGTCAGGTAATGGATACCCGCCTTTAGACACACACACAATCAATCAAACATCATTAATACCTTATCCAAACCTGTTCTAGCATGTTTCAAGGTTAAAATTACTACTGGTTCTCAACTTCTAGGTTACCATCTTTCTCTGCAATCTAAAACAGCCTAATTACTGTATTGGTTAAACATTTACACATCTGAGCTCTAAAATTATTCACATAAGCAATGTAGACAACAGCTCACTAAGTACCAATTCCCAATGTGCAGAATACAAAGTTACATAGTAATTACATGCAGCGCTCGTATGGAATCTAGAAAGCTACTGTCCCACACATGATAAATCACTTACTACCCCACTGATTTGGGAGTTAAAATACACCCCTCATCTTTGTTAACCACATTGATTTTTCTTCTAGAACTTTCAACATTCATTTTTATGATTGATTATGGGAAAAAATTATTCAATTTTCACAAAATGCAGCTACAATTCGCAAAACATAAAAGTTAGTGACACCCAAGAGTTTGAGTGCGACATATAGCCCATGGTATACATGTAGAGTTTTGGTCCATGGACTTCATATAACTCACCCATGATCATGTGCCAGGAACTCTGCTGTCATACCCTGTGTTATGTTCTGGCGCATGTATATATATGCATATTATATATATATATATATATATGCATAATATATATATATATATATATATATATATATATATATATATATATATATATATAGCGTGTGATGCATAGAGAGAGCTGTATTAAGCCATGGAGAGAGAAAGAGGAGAAGTATCAACCAATCAGCTCCTGTCACTTTACAGACCATGTCTGAAAAATGAGTTAGGAACGGATTGATAAAGTTGAGAGATAAAGTACCAGCCAACCAAACTCCAAGACTTGATACATCTCCCCAATATAGTTTAATAGGCGGTGCAAAGAGTCTGTGTGTCACTAAACTTATAAGTTGTATCAACCAATTTATCTAATCAACATTGCTATGCACAAACACCAAAGATCATGTAGGCTCTTATGTGGTGCACTCTGGACCAAATTAATTACAATAAAATTATCATTATTATTACTATTAATAATTAAATGATTCTTCAATTGTTATCCTAAAGTAGCAAAAACTGAAAAAAAAAAACAAACACAAAACTGGAGTATAAAAATAAATACGTGAGTAAAATTAATTGCACTACTGCTGGCTGTTACCTATTAGAGACTTACATTAATCATGAATTCCCCTCACCACCTACAAGGGGCTTATGCATGCATTTATTATGACCTTATAGACATGGCATAGATATTGATAAACACATGTACCTATAATAAGCTTATTATAAGGGGTTATTGCGGCTTCTCCAAAAAAGTCAGAACTTGGAGAAATCAGATCTCCACCAGCTTCTTTTAACACAGCCGCCATACTTGGCTCAAAGTGTGATGGGTTGAGCTCTTGTTGCTTGTCCAATAACACATAGCTCTTTCTGAGGATGGTGCTAAGGTTATTTAGCAGCCCTGCATGCACCATAAGCACACAATGAGATCTTGCATTTTTTTCCTTACTGCACATGCACAGTGCATTCACTCAGGAGCATTCCATAGCGCTATAACACTAGGCTGACACGATAAAGACAAGACAGACTGCCGGAGAGGTGAGTTACCATGGCACCTCTTTGTTGACTCTCTTAATACATTTCTGTGCCAAGACATCCTCCATACCCATGACAAGATGCAATGGAGGAGGTCTTAGAGCAGTGATAAGGGGCATGTTAATACATTGATCTCCTCCTACTTGACATCAGGACCACCACGGATCAATTGTCACTTAGCAGGTTCCAAAGCAGCTCTAACAGCATTATTAATATACGTACTTTTATATTGTTTTAGTTTTTAAATTGATCAGCGCCCATGAAACCCTCCTTTCCTACATTATATGTTAATACATTGACCCCTTAGATCACCGTTTAACCATAGCCACCTGTAGTCCTCGGGCCCTTTCCCAAACACAGATTAATGGCGCAGCAGACAAACTGGCAGAATTAGACAGCTGCTGTCTATTATTGTGCATTATGAATCTAAATGACTTATTTCAAATTAACTGAGGTGAATTGTTGGAACAGAGAATGAGATGTTGTATTCTGCAAACGGTTTGGCTTTGAGTGACTACATCTTCAATGCCTCATGTAAGGGGGGGGGGGATTCAATTGCTTTTTGCATGCTCGATTGTAATGGGCGGGTGACGGAGCAATTCATTTGTTGCTCAGATGGGACGAGAGTACCCTGGTGAGGTGATGAAGACCCGCAAAATGTCTGGCCTTTGGGATCCCAAATGGTTGCTTGTGCGCTCTAACCAAAACTTTAGATCAGTTTAGCCTCATTACGCAGCTAAACCTGGTACATTTAGGGTGCGATTGGAGCAAAAAGAGCAAATTGTTCTGTCGGGCGCCCATTACTTATGGGCGCACAAAGCAATTGAATTCCCTCCATGGTGCTATAATGAGGGATGAGTGGATATGAACAAATTAAATCTAGATGAAGTAAAAAAAAAAAATTATATTATATATATATATATATATATATATATATATATATATATATATATTTTTAAATGATCATGTAAAAAATTCAACAACCACCAAGAACGTACAGACTAAACCTGAACAGGAATACAAAGGTCTTTTTTTCCCCCCAAAATAAATGAACTGCCAATTAGTAGCAGGAGGCCTCTGGCAGTAGGTTTCTTTTACCTATCACACTAAAACTAGACCCTCTCCCCGCCTTCTCGTTTGTTTTTTTTTATTTCTGATCTTACGTGCGCACATTTCATGAATTTTGTGGTTTAAAATGAAAAAAGAAAAAATGGAATTTGTCAAGAAAAAAAAAAAAACAACCCTGCGTAGAGTTGGGAGTACACAAATGGCCTTGGTGAATAATAAAAATTACTCACATCCGTCTAATAATTCAAATTCAAAACACATTTTTCAATGCTAAAACTTGTACGGACGACTGAACCAGACAGTCTCAGAGACTAGCAGAGAAGTGCCATACTTTCCACTGGAAGAAAAGGATTACAATGTAACCAAATGGAATGTGCTAAGCAGCAATATTTAACCTGGATGTTGGGGCCAAACCATGATAACAGTGTAGTTCTTTCTATACTGAAATTCAAGGAAGTGTGATTACTTACAATTGTTGTTAAATGATAAAATGAAGGAAATTACTTAACATGAAACCTTACAAAGCCACTTAAAAGTTTTAGTAAATGCTGATTCATCATTTTAGGGCTTTAATGATCTAAAAGAATTAAAAGTAAGTGTATACTGGGCTTTCATGCGCAGTTGGGAAAAGCGGTTTCCAGAGAACTCTGATTGATCCACTGCTTCTAGGTTAACAGGGCGATAAGAAACTCAAAGGGGTATATTTACTAAAGTGACAGTTTTTAGAAATGGAGATGTTGCCCATAGCAACCAATCAGATTACACTTAACATTTAACTAGCACCTTCTAGAAGATAATAGCTAGAATCTGATTGGGGTATATTTACTAAAGTGAGAGTTTTTAGAAATGCAGATGTTGCCCATAGCAACCAAAGTGTCTTCATAATATCATACTCTATACCCTCAAGAATGACAAGGAGGAGTTCAAATTTAGTTTTACACAGTGGAAACAAAATTAGCTTTCCTGGTATATAATATACTGTATATATCCCACATTTGGGAATAAGATGCACCACAAAATCTACACACCATCTAGCAAACAAATACAAATTTCCATAGTAGATACAAATGAGTAACTCCATACAGTACTTTCAGCCAGAGCTGGCAGCGACCATGGCTAACAAGTACAGTTGGGATAATAGATCCATTCTTTAGAACTCAAGTCTAAAGCTGGGTACACACTAAATGACTGTGTACCCAGCGATGTGACCCACGATCCCACGGGCCGACATATCGGACGGTCCGTACACACTGGGCAATCCAGTGCCCGACCGCCCGATATGCTGGCCCCCGTCGTATAGCGCTGCATGGGATAGTCAGCCGCATCGCCTGATCTTCCTGCATGTACAAAAGATCAGGCGATGCGGTTGACGACTCCATGGAAGCCCACAGTGCACAAAGTTGACGATTTGCCGTTCCGATGCATCGGAATCGGACAAATCATTAGCAATATCGGGTAGTGTGTAGGGGCCTTAAGTTCTGCGGTCGACTTGGTCCCAGAACCAAAAAGGTTTCACAGCAGTCCTGGATGCAAAACTTGAGGACATGGAGAATGGATCTAGGGCCCTAGAACTTTCGCTTATATTGGGTGCTTAAGCAACTGCATATGCAATTGGGCCTTTCAGCACTGCTCCTCCACATTAAACAACCTAAGCTGTGCACTGATTGAAATCACTGAGCTCTGGCAGAACAACATAGTGTTGGAATTCAATGACACTTGACATGTGCTTACAGAAATGGTGAAGAATGGGGTATGTGGGACGAAAAGGGGATATATAAGGGGGAGAGGGGGCGACTAATGCAGCACTGCGAGGGTGGGGGTGTCCGGTCCAACTCAGCAAATAAAAAAAAAAAATGAGGTTATATCTCTCATGCGCTTAAGTCTGGTGTTGTGCCAGACAGGGAGGTTGAGAGAGGGGGGGGGTGGGGGGGGGATAGGTGACGTGCAGCTACAGGCTGGGTTGCAATACCACCTGACTATAGTGGGAGACTTGCCAGCTTACATCCACTCTTCTATATTAGCTCTCTTTTGGGTTCAAATTTAACACATATATCTGAGTAAATATCTTTGTTAGAAACAGAAATTCCAATGCATATCCACCAATTATGAATTTAGGGCCTGATTCAGATCCGGTCGCAAGAGCTGAACGCTCGCAACCGGGTCGATGGTGGCCCACAGCGCATGACAGAGCCGGCTCTGTCGTGCGCATGCGCAAGACCCAGCTAGCGACGGGCAATCTGTCGCTCCGGGTCTCACACCAAAGGGGGCGAGCTGTCGATGTTAAGTGACAGCTAGCCCCGTTTGGTGGGCGTGCCGGGGGCGTGGATGCCCAAACGGAGGCGTTCCCAAGGGAATGCTTGCCGTTTGGGGGGCGGCCCCACTGAGATCACGAGTTATGTCAGTGGAGAGCCTCCGGCTCTGTTAGAGCCGAAAGCTCTCTGGGGCGTTTGCGATGAACGAGACCCTACCACAAGGGTCTCGTCGCAAGCCCGATGGTCGCGATGGTCTTGACCATAGCGACCATCATCATGGCAGCTCGCTATAGCTGTGGGTGGTCTGCAATGGATTCTAGCATTTGCCATAGCTTCAGTATCCACATTCTCCAGATTTTGGGGAAGAATTCTTCAGACAGATGCCCAGGGTAAGGTAAGCAGTCAATACCTACTAACTATGATGAGCATTATACAGAAGACAAGTGACTTTCTATGTAAAACTTCTGTGGACACCACTACTTGCAGGACTATGGCATCCTCTGTAATGACTAGAAGAGCCCTTTGTTGAAGTCCCTGGACAGTTGATGCTCAGTCAAAATATAGCTCGACTAATCTCGCTTTTGAAGGGACATTCTACACGGGGGCGATTCAATTCAGCGTGAATTGAATAGCGTTGGGAGGGAGCTCCTAGAACGATTCAATTCAGCAAGATAACTACTTTCCGTCCCAGTAAGTTGGAGAATGCTAATTCTTGCGACTTAACCTGGGTGTTTAGTCACAAGAACCGCCATTCTTCGACTATAGTGATGGCCGCGAGGCAGTTGGTATTTCGCTAAGCAGGAAATCAGCCTCGCGGCCGGCACTTTAGTCTGATTTCTCCTCGCACCCTCCTGAGGGTCATTAGAGATAATTAGCCTGACTAAACAGCGCTCTGAATGGCAGAAACATTCTGAGGTTCTGGATCCTGGGACAACACTTCCAGTTCACTGGTCTGTCAACATCACCAAGAACCTTCACAAAGTTTCACAATGGTAGTAGGGACATTAATAGGGTAACTAATAATTTGGGTATCAAGTTGTGGACATATCTTTGGGACATCTTGGTTATGCCAGAATTGCGCACACGCTGTCTTGGTTTACAGACCTGTATGGGTTAAATTGGAAAATGATATGTAAAAGCCACAATCTATGAACACGAATATACAGAGTACTGCTTCTCTAACAAATTTAAACTGCACTTTTATCATACACAGATTTATCATATCTTGGAGAGAGAAAGTAGAGAATTTGCTTATATCGCAACCAAATCAACTTCTGTCATTTGCCTAGCACAGTATGTAAAATGAGAGAAACCGATTGGTTGGTACTCTCTCTCTCCACTATTTGATAAATCTTCCCAACAGTTTGGCACTCACAAGGTGTAAACGGCAAGTCATGTTTTGGCCCTCATTTCCATCTTTAAAGTTTATTGGTAACTTGTGGGGCATCAGGAATTCTAAAAAAAATTGGATGAACCAATTCTGAGTTTTTTACCCCAAATTTAACAATATATGCGCCCATGATATGCACCAGCAATTCGCAGATCATTTTTGCCAAAGAACAGATCTACCAATCATGAAACACTATTTTACTAGTAACGGTCTGCAAAAATGACCGATTGGTACCATACACTAGCAATCTACAGCCCCAATTGGTCAGCAAAAACATGTTGGTCAACCTAATTCACTGATTCCGATAATTTTTTGGATGGAATCTGCAAACCCCATACATTGCCAATTTTTGACACAATCATCTTTAAAGCGCTTAATTGCCCCGCTGATTGCAGATGTATGGGCCCCATTAATTCAAGAGGTTTCATTATTGTTGTTGGTTGAGAAGCAGTCTAAGAGAGAAGACACACTTCATTGGACTGAATCAAGTTTTACCACTTGCTCGGCACTGGGTCTCGTTGTTTGTTTGTTTTCTACACATTGGGACTGTATGATCCATCCTCGTAATTAAATTGGCATTAAGGAATCCGGTCACGTTTATCGGTTGAAAAACATCTGCCTAATTGTTTCACTCTGGTATCCTGGAGATTCCCCGGGTTGCGTTCCACCAGTGTGGAATGCACTGGCTTCCTGGTAGTTTGAAGTGTCATGTACAAGCGCACTCCTGGCCCAGCACCCTGACCGGGTGCTCACATCGCCTTCAATATGCCACAACATGAATTTTGTGCGTTTGATCAAGTAATGACAGATTATCTTATTGTTTTTTAATGTTCAAGGGGGTGGAGTGCACCTCATTCATCTCCGCATTCAGAGCTGCCATGCTCATTATGGTTGCTGCCTCAGTATTAGTGAGTTTGGACCAACGACACACGTGTGTGTGTGTGTGTGTGTGTGTGTGTGTGTGTGTGTGTGTGTGTGTGTGTGTGAGATATATATATATATATATATATATATATATATATTACAGTCAGGTGCATAAATATTGGGACATTGACAGAGTTTTCATATTTTGGCCTCTATTCACCACCACAAAGGCTTTGAAATGAAACAAACAATATGTGCTTTAACTGCAGACTTTCAGATTTAATTTGAGGGTAATTACATCCAAATCAGGTGAACGGTGTAGGAATTACAGAGGTTTCTATATGTGTCTCCAACTTTTTAAGGGGCCAAAAGTAATGGGACAAACTAAACAATCCTAAATCTAACTTTCACTTTTTAATACTTTGTTGCAAATCCTTTGCAGGCAATTACAGCCTTAAGTCCGGAACGCATAGACATCACCAGATGCTGGGTTTCATCCCTCGTGATGCTCTGCCAGGCCTCTACTGCAAATGTCTTCAGTTTTGTCTTCATCAAGTGAAATGCATGCTCAATCGGATTCAGGTCAGGGGATTGACTTGGCCATTGCATAACATTCCACTTTTTAGCCTTAAAAAACTATTTGGTTGCTTTTGGAGTATGCTTCGGGTCATTGTCCATCTGCACTGTGAAGCGCCGTCCAATGAGTTCTGAAGCATTTGACTTAATATGAGCATATAATATTGCCCGAAACACTTCAGAATTCATTCTGCTGCTTTGTCAGCAGTCACATCATCAATAAATACAAGGGAACCAGTTCCATTGGCAGCCATACATGCCCACACTATGACACTACCACCACCATGCTTCACTGATTAGGTGGTCTGTTTTGGATCAAGAGATCCTTTCCTTCTCCATATACTCTTCTCTTTCCATCACTCTGGTACAACTTGATCTTTGTCTCATCTGTCCATAGGATGTTGTTCCTGAACTGTAATGGCGTTTTTAGATGTTGTTTGGCAAACTCTAATCTGGTCTTCCTGTTTTTGTGGCTCACCAATGGTTTACATCTTGTTGTGAACCCTCTATATTCACTCTTGTGAAGTCGTCTTCTCTTGCTTGTTGACTTTGACACATATACACCTACCTCCTGGAGAGTGTTCTTGATTTGGCCAACTGTTGTGAAGGGGTTTTTCTTCACCAGAGAAATAATTCTTCTGTCATCCAGCACAGTTGTTTTCCGTGGTCTTCCGGGTCTTTTGGTGTTGCTGAGCTCTCCGATGCATTCTTTCTTTTTAAGAATGTTTCAAACAGTTGATTTGGCCACACCTAATGTTTTTGCTATCTCTCTGATGGGTTTGTTTTGATTTTTCAGTCTAATGATGGCTTGCTTCACTGATAGTGACAGCTCTTTGGATCTCATATTGAGAGTCGACAGCAACTTATTCCACACCTAGGGCCAAATGTAATAGGGTGAGAGTTTAGAAAAGTGAGAGTTTGACACTTTTCAAACTTTGCCAATGTAATAGAGTCCAAAAACAAAGTAACAGAGCGAACTTGCATGTTTTTTAGACTTAAACTCTCACGACTTAAAATCTTATTCAGATGTTTTCCCATTTTGAAGATAAAACTCAACCAATGTGAGAGTTTACTGCTAAACTCACATTTTCTAAACTCTCACCCTATTACATTTGGCCCCTAGAATCAACTCCAGACCTTTTACCTGCTTAATTGATAATGAAATAATGAGGGAATAGCCCACACCTGTCCATGATATAGCTTTTGAGTTGATAGTCCCATTACTTTTGGCCCCTTTAAAAAGTGGGAGGCACATATAGAAACCGGTGTAATTCCTACACCGTTTACCTGATTTGGATGTAATTGCCCTCAAATTAAATCTGAAAGTCTGCTGTTAAAGCACATCTTGTTTGTTTCATTTCAAAGCCATTGTGGTAGTGAATAGAGGCCAAAAAATGAAAATTCTGTCAATGTCCCAATATTTATGCACCTGACTGTATATGCACATATACACACACAGTACCAGTCAAAAGTTTGGACACCTTCTCATTCAATGGTTTTTGTTTATTTCAATTATTTTCAACATAGTAGATTAATACTGAAGACATCAAAACTATAAAAGAACACATGTGGAATTATGTTGTAAACAAAAAAAAAAAGTGTTAAACAAATCAAATTATGTTTTAGATTTTACATTCCTCAAAGTAGCTCCATTTTGCTTGGATAACAACTTTGCACACTCTTGGCAATCTCTGAATCAGCTTCATGAGGTAGTCTCCTGGAATGGTTATCCAACAATCTTAAAGAAGTTCCCAGAGGTGCTGAGCACTTGTTGGCTGCTTTTCCTTCACTCTGCGGTCCAACTTATCCCAAACCAGCTTAATTGGGTTTAGGTCAGGTGATTGTGGAGGCCAGGTCATCTGATGCAGCACTCCATCACTTTCCTTCTTGGTCAAGTAGCCCTTACATAGCCTGGAGGTGTGTTTGGGGTCATTGTCTTGTTGAAAAACAAATGATGGTCCCAGTAAGCGCAAACCAGATGGGATGGCATGGCGCTGCCGAATGCTGTGGTAGCCATGCTGGTTAAGTGTGCCTTGAATTTTGAATAAATCACTAACAGTGTCACCAACAAAGCAGCCCCACACCATCACACCTCCTCCTCCATGCTTCACAGTGGGAACCACACATGCAGAAACCATCCGCTCACCTTCTCTGCGTCTCACAAACACACGACGGTTGGAACCAAAAATCTCACATTTGGACTCACCAGACCAAAGTACAGATTTCCACTGGTCTAATGTCTATTCCTCGTGTTTCTTGGCCCAAACAATTCTCCTCTTCTTGTTGTTCATCCTCAGTAGTGGCTTCTTCACAGCAATACCACCATGAAGGCCTGATTCACGCAGTCTCCTCTGAACAGTTGATGCTGAGATTTGTCTGCTACTTGAACTCTGAAGACTTTGGGGTCTCTTATCTGAGGTGCTGTTAAGTAGCGGTTTCTGAGGCTGGTAACTGTAATGAACTTATCCTCTGCAGCAGAGGTAACTCTTGGTCTTCCTTCCTGGGGCGGTACTCATGAGAGCCAGTTTCATCATAGCGTTTGATGGTTTTTGCAACTGCACTTGAGGATACATTCAAAGTTCTTCAAATTTTCCGTATAGACTGACCTAAATGTCAAAGTAATGATGGACTGTCATTTCTCTTTACTGAGTTGAGTGCTTGGTGCCATAATATGGATTACAACAGTAGTCAAATAGTGATGTCCACTGTGTAATAACCCTACCTCTGCACCACACAACTGATGGTCTCAAACACATTAAGAAGGCAAGTAATTCCACAGATTGACTCTTGACAAGTCACACCTGTTAATTCAAAACCATTCCAGGAGACTACCTTATGAAGCTGATTGAGAGAATGCCAAGAGAGTGCAAAGCTGTCAAAGCAAAAGGGGACTACTTTGAGGAATCTAAAATTTAAAAAACATTTTAAATGTGTTTAATACTGAAGACATCAAAACTATGAATGAACACATATGGATTATGTTGTAAACAAAAAAAAGTGTTAATCTACTATGTTGAAAATAATTAATAAACAAAAACCATCAAATGAGAAGGTGTGTCCAAACTTTTGACTGGTACTAAAATGATATATATATATATATATATATATATATATATATATATATACATATATATACACACACATATATATATATATATATATACACACACATACATACATATATATATATATACACGCTATTATATATATATTTATACACATATACACGTAGCATCTATATGTTAATTTGCTTGAATTTTAGGTTTCGTGTTGGAGTTTTATTAGTTTTATTAAGAGAATGATAGTAGCATATAAAAGGTTAGCTTTTTCGAACTCCCACACTGTTCACAAAGTCCAAGAAGAGCTTTCTTAGTAGTGGACGACCTGTCATGTAAACAGATTACAAGAATCTAGTGCCGGTTACAATGTGTACTTTTCTTGCGTCATCTAAATACAAAAACAAACCGTTATAAGCAAAAATAAAAATAAAAAAAAGTGACCAGCTCCATACAATGGGCTAAGTAGTATCCCAGGAGTACCACTGTACCACAAACTGGCCTTGATAATATTATACAGTAGTATAGTAGTTGTACATGACAAATTTCCACTAGTAAGCCAAATACATAAAAATACAAAAGGGCCTGAGATAGTAATCGGCGATTTGCATTTTATTTATTAATTTTTAAACGGTCCAACTTTCTGTGAATTTCGCCGGTGTTTTGCCATGTCATTAAAGGCAAACTAGGAATATTGCTTTGGAAGCTATATAAAACAGATGCTTTTTAGGTTTATGAAAAGAGGAAAAAAAAAAAAAAAAGAAAAAACACACAAACACCATTTTAACATCTCTGAGGGAAAGAGACAAAAATTGCAGCATCTAAAAAAGAAGAAGCCGTTTACTAAAATCAGGCCCAAAGTGTTAAACATTAATGCAATAATTGTACAATTACAGAGGAACCATAACTTTGAAAATGGTTTGGCAAAATGTAGCATTTCTCTCATAATTAAGTGATCACAAATTAGTGGATTTTGCTTTTGACATTTATACTATACATGCAGTAAAACAGGTTTTCCCAACCAATCTTTTCATTGCAGTGTTTCAAAGTGGAGTTTAACCAGTGTAGGGCTGACAACACTTAGAGGTTTCCATGCAAGTCATGTAAGGAATTCAAGGCAAGACAAAACTTCTTGTAGACACTACACTCCTCTCCAGCCAAAAAAAAAAAAAAGGGAGAGATAAAGCTTTACTTTCTACAGGAGATGCATCATCTAACATTCATTCCTCCGACAGTTTACACTGTGCGGTGACCAAACATACGACATACGCTATATGGACAAAAGTATTCGGATGTCTGACCATTACACCAACAAGAACGCCAATGATATTGTATTCAGATACATTTACTTTAATATGGAGTTGGTCACCCTTTTGCAGCTATAACAAGTTCCACTCTTGGAAGGCTTTCCACAAGATTTTGGAGTGTTTCTGTGAGAATTTGTGCCCATTTATTCTGTAGAGTATCTATGAGGTTAGGCACTGATGTTGGGCGAGAAGGCCTGGCTCGCAATCTCCATTCCTGTTCATCCCAAAGGTGCTCGATGGGGTTGAGGTCAGGGATCTGTGCGGGCCAGACAAGTTCTTCCACACCAAACTCATCAAACCATGTCTTTGTTCCCTAGACCAAAAAGCAAGGACTACAGCAGAGGTTGCCAAACGCAGTCCCTCAAGGCTCCCCAACAGTTCTGGTTTTAGAGATATCCATGGTTGACCACAGGTGACTTCATTAGTACATCAGTCAATTTGATTTAACCACCTATGCTCAACCATGGATATCTTTAAAACCAGAACTGTTGGGGAGCCTTGAGTACCTCGTTTGGGAACCTCTGGACTATAGTCATGTTGGAATAGAAAAGGGCCTTCCCCAAACTGTTGCCACAAAGTTGGAAGCATAGCAATGTCCAAAATGTCTTGGTAGCTGAAGCATTAAGATTGCCTTTCACTGGAGATAAAGGTGCCTAGCCCGAACCATGAAAAACAGCCCCATACCATTATCCCTCCCCCACCAAACTTCACAGTTGGCACAATGCAGTTACCGTTCTCCTGGCATCCACCAAACCCAGACTCGCCCATCTGAATGCCAAACAGAGAAGCGTGATTCGTCATTCCCCAGTCCACTGTCTGTGTGCTCTACACCACTCCATCCGACACTTGGCATTAAATTTGGTGATGTGAGGCTTGCATGCAGCTGCTCGGCCATGGAAACCCATTTCATTAAGATCTCGCCGAATAGTTTTCGTGCTTACATTAATTCCAGTGGAAGTTTGGAACTCTTCAGCTATGGAATCAGCAGAGCGTTGGGGACTTCTACGTACCATGCGCCTTAGTCATTGACCCTGCTCTTTGATTTTACATGTTCTTCCGCTTTGTGGCTGAGCTGCTGTTTCTATTAATATCACTTACAGTTGACCGTGGAATATCCAGCAGGGATGAAATTTCACGAACTGTCTTCTTGCAAAGGTGGCATCCTATCACAGTACCACGACCCATCACAAATGTTTGCAAATGGAGACTGCATGGCTTGGTGCTTTATTTTTTATACGGATGGAAACACCTCAATTCAATAATTAACAGGTGTGGCCAAACACTTTTGTCCATATAATGTATTTTACTTCTGCAGTACCTGCAAATTACAGGGAGTCCAGAAAATCCCTCCGCAGTGAATGTGCGTTAAGTGTATGATAGACAGTGGTGGCTCCAGAGATCGGGCTGCAGTGCAGTTCAAAATTCAAATAGGGGAGCCACACCAATTGCCTGCGAGTCCCGGCCAGGTATGTTTGACAGCATTTGGGGTGGCATCTGGTGTGGCTCTCCAATTGAATTTTGGACTGCACTGCAGCTCCAACTTTGGAGCCTTCACTGTCTATCATAGGCAAACTATGGGAGGGGGGGGAGGGGTTCAGGTTGCCTGGAAAACCCCATTCCTAGCCCACACCATGATGACCACAATAGAAATAGCATATAATACTAAAGCTGCATGTTTTTAAGATCCCCTGTCTCACAAATTAAACAATTAGCATCACTTGTTGATCTTTAAAAATGCTGCATATCATTTTAATCAGCAGAAGCTTCTTGTGTGTCCTATTGTATCACTTTGCAAATAAAACTGCTTTTAAAAAGGGAAAAAGTTGCATGAAAAGATGCTCACCAGTACAGAGACGCGCTACATGACTGGAAGGGCTGTTTAAAGCGTGAAAGGAGGCTATATGTATGTGGACACATCTGCAAATGGTTAAAATGCCACTGAAGCCAGATTGCTGGCACAGCTAGCATTAGAAACAAAGAACAGACAATTAAAGAAGATGTATAGACCTAGTCGCAGTTTTCATTATTGTCTTGTAAAAAAAGTACTAAACTAAAACTGTGGCTCCCATAAAATAGGTCAATAACTTCTATAAGTGAAAATTATAGTTCTTAGACATATTACAATATTAAATGTGAAGTAGTTCACTTTCTAAACTAAACCTATGGTCATACGGCCTTGCAGATAAAGATGGTTACTTCCTTAGGAGCAGCTCAACAACAAGAAAGAAGGCTCAGGGGCCTGATTCAGCAAGGAATGCAGTCGCTAATATGCAAACGGCTGATTGTTGCATATTGCACATGCATCGCAATGCGCAAACCGGCCTCTGTGATTGCAGCAGCTACACAGACCCATCGCAGAGCGACTGACAGGAAATGCCGTTTGTGGGTGGTAACGGGGTGGTGGGGGATGGGTTCCGAACGCAGGCGTGCCAGTGCGCTTGAACTCAGTTGCAGGGGCGTGCATAAATTATCCACTGCGATGCCCTACACAGCCTGAGGCCGGATAGCATGCGTGGAGGTTAGCAATTTCTGAGTAAGGTCAGACCTTGTGCAAGTGTGCGTGAGGCTGTGATGGTACCCTAGTGTACTGATGGTTTTGCAGTCTTGCTACACATTACGGATGTGTGTAAGGTAAAGTGGGCATCCTTATGTAGTGCAGCGGAGGCACTGCGATCGCAATGGATTAGCATACTATCACAGTTAACCGCGTGCATAATTGCTATTGCATTTGAGTACCGTAGTGAATCAGGCCCTGTGTCCGCAGTATCCACATTTTCCTACATTCATGACCCCAACTGGATAAGTACTGGAAGAACTGGGAAAATCAGTTCAGCACGGTAAGTAATTAAAAAACACAATTGGCCACAATCATATTGAGATCTAGTGAGTGCAACTGGACTTTGCATTATCTAGGAAAGAGGCTGAGAGAATTGGAACTTTCCGTTTAACTGTATGACATCAAGCCATTTAAGCGTACCCGTATCATTTTAGGCAGCCATTTTGAGCGATAAATCAATATTTATGGAGGATGTAGACTTTCCATTCACTAGGAACCAATGACAATGGTGAGGTGGTTTTTATACAATACTAGCTGCTGTCTGCGTCTTCGACCACAATGAAAATCGCTTCTCCCAATAGAACATAAAATTCCAGTACAACACATGAAAAAAAAAAAAAAAAGAGATTGTGAAAAGGACTATAATGTAACAGATTTTTGAGGGTGCAATAACATTGTTGTGTATTATTTTTACATTGTTGAAACAGTCTGGCTGCCTACCAAATTGGGTTATGAAAAAGGGGAGTGGGTTTCACCTCTGTTTCAACCTAAATTTCTACATATCAGCTGAAATCAACAAGACACAAATAGAACACACTTAAGCATGCTTTATTCTCTTAGCAGAAAGAGAACCTTTAATAGTTTCTCACTTGATAGGGTGATCATTCCCATCCACACAATAGCATGAAGTTCCTTCGAAGTGTAATGTTAATTCTTGAAAACAAAGTAAAAAATGAACAGAAGCACCATGCCCAGACATTCTACTGCTTTACAGCAGCGCAAGAACTTCTGATTTTAAAATACAACACCCCATCGTCTAATGACGCGTATCCACTTGCAGATACAAATGAGCGATTGAACGATTATGACATTGTAATTGTTCAATCGCTCATTAATTATTGTGCATAAATCGGGCAGTTTAATGTCGAAAACTACAAGCGATGCGCGCTCCCGCTGGTCTTTTTCGACACCAATCACCTGAACATGCCAGTCAATCTGCCGATAATGACAGATTGGCCATGTTTGTGGATGATGGAGGGTGCCTACACTGAACGACATATTCAGTGTAGGCACTACAGGGGATGAGGAATGACTGTACGATTACAGTGTTGTAATTGTACTGTCATTCCACTATCTGCAAGTGGATACGCGGCTTAAGAACACGTTAGCTATTTTCTAACTGCGAATAAAGGATAAAAAATTTCTTCCATTAACAGTGTCGTCACTACAGAATGCAGAAAACCACATTTGGACTACATTAAGGGGCAGATGTACTAAGTTCTGGAAAGTGATATTAGAGAGTGAAAAACTACCAATCAGCTCCTGTCAATTTTTCAAGTGACAGTTCAAGCAGCCGGGCGGACAGGACGGCGGCGGATGCAGGAGCGGGGATTAAGGCAAGCTGCTTTTTTTTGTACAAGCGGCACTACAGGGGTATAACTATGGGGGCACTACTACAGGGGCATAATTATGGGGGCACTGCTACAGGGGCATAACTATGGGGGCACTACTATAGGATTTCCTTCCTTTCAAATCAAGGGGGTAACGTCGGCGTATCTAAATATATTTTGGGGTAAAAAAGTTCCCTGACCCCTGGGTTACAGGCTATGCCATTTGTTGTACTACATCATAGAAGAGCACAGGATGAAGATTAGCAGGGCTTGTTCACAAAAACAGCTTTAAGTGCAAAATTTGCAAGAACCCATAGCAACCAAAAACTTTCTGAAAATGACTAACTTTTAGAATTATAAATCCAAAGTTACTGATTGGCTTGCTGTGGTTCAGTGCAAATGTAATACGAATGCAATTTCAGTAAGTAAACCCTTGTAACCCGCAAGAAGGGGACAGACTGTAGCTGAAATACTATACACCAGCTTGTAGTGAGCCGCATTGACCAGTTGTCGCAATATTGCCATGTGTGGATCCAAAATGATGCAAAACCCAATGATCATCTTATGTAAAAAGGATAGGATCATCATCATCTGTATGCTGGTAAATGCCATCATAACTGAAAGGAACCATTGTGTAAAGTCATCCTTCTGACCACATTAGGAAGGTCCAGGTAAACCAGATCTAGCTTGTTCACTGTTCTGGATCTCAACCAATCTGGTCACCAACACATGGCTAAACACTAAGAGACAGCCACAGAGTTTCTGTCACTTAGTGTTTGATGCATATGCAGAAAGCAACAGTTTACCAAGTTGTAAAAAAAACAAAACAAAAAAAAAAACACCTTGTATTAGGTGACAATTTCTTGTTTTTTTTTCTCAAACAAACTTTCTTAAAAAAGTAGTTTTTTGGGGGGGATCACTAACGAAGATTTCAGTTATCCAGGTTTGAAGTTTCTCTATTCTACAGCAACTTTGACAAAGGCCATAAAAATCAGCTACTTTAGACAGCCTAGTACTAGTCACTACCCAGCTAGAGTGTCCAGTGCACCCTCAATGTCACTGACAATGCGCACTCCTGCGCGTTGTCAGCGACATCGCCCGTTGGACCTGCCATGCAGGTCTGACGGGTGACATTGTTCGCCATGGCCATGCTGCCAAATGATTTGAGGGAAGAGCGTCC
Source organism: Taudactylus pleione (assembly GCA_031769625.1). Lineage (NCBI taxonomy): Eukaryota > Metazoa > Chordata > Amphibia > Anura > Myobatrachidae > Taudactylus > Taudactylus pleione. Next base: position 699,976 of record JAUIMM010000517.1, on the reverse strand, counting down.
TGCTCGTGAGAGCTTATAGTCTAAAGAGGGCAGACATACAGAGATGACAGAGTAGAAGGACAGTGAGTAAGGAGCGTGGGGCAGTGGGTTAGGATGAGAGCTGGAAGGCTTTGATGAAGAAGTGAGTCTTGAAAGGAGGTTTAAAATTTTGTAGGAGATTATGAGTGATAGGGAGAGGGTTCCAGAGGTGGGGAGCAGCATGGGCAAAATCTTGGAGGCGAGAGTGGAAGGATTAATCAGCTGAAAGGAGAGGAGGCATTCATGTGTGGAGCGAAGTGGGCAGACGGGAGTGTGAAGGGAGATGGGGTCATTGTGTGAGGGCTTTGTAAGTTATTGTGTAAGCCAGTGAAGGGCTTGTAAACTACCTCAGTATCTGATACAGAGAAGTAAATAAGAGTTCTGACACTAGCTCTGCTCTGTTTACATTTAAAGTAGTTGTGTGTTAAAGCAAACGCCTGGAAGAAAAAAAAAAATCATGAAACCGCTTTATTAAATAAATAGTTACTGTATTTTGCATTCCATACATTTCACACAGGTTTGGAAATCCCCAACTGTCATAAGGGAAAAGTTAAATCTTTTTTTTTGTTATTGTGATGGGTTGGGTATGAAATCCCAGCTGTCGGGATGCCACTGGTCAGAATACCGACAGTGGCATCCCGACAACCAGAATCCCGACAGCCATAGGGAATACCGGCGAGTGTTTTTCTAACCCCCTACCCTAAACCTCCCAGGTGTCTAACCCTAACCTCCCCCTCTCCACACCCTAAACCTAACACCCGCTCCAGGGTGCCTAAACCTAACCTCCCCCCGGAGCCTAAACATAACCTCCCCCTCCCCTCCCCTCCCCACACCCTAACCCTCCCCCTAGTGCCTAACCCTAACCCCACACCCTAACACCCCGATACTTACCTTCAGGATGCAGACGGTCGGGATTCTGATGCCAGGATCCCAACCTGTTGAGATTACAGCGCCAGTATTCAGACCATCGGCATCCCGCATGCTGGGATGCCGACAACATCCCACTGTGACAGATCTAAAAGAACTTGTCCAACTTTAACCAAAGCCATAACAAGCAGACAGTAGGACATGAAAAGTGGGTCTTCGGAAATTCTACATATTGCGATAAAATGTCCAGTGCACTTGACCTCAGAGATAGAAAGGTTTATTCTTTAGATCTTCATTGTTTTTTATGGTTTCTGCCAGATGCTACTCACATTGCCATACTTCTGGAGATAATCAATTTCTCAGTACATGGAGTTATCTCTCCCACCTCATAAGTCACTGGTTGATGATAACAAAATGTCATGAGGCACTAGATTTCCTACTCAAAACAGTTGACATACATAAAGCAAAACTCATCACTTATTTCTTGTACTGTAGAAAAAGCAAATTGTTCTGATCTAAGGAAAGGAAACTGGAGAAGGTAAAAAAAAAATAAATCTAAATTTATCATAAAAAAAAAACAAAAAAAAAAAACTTATAATAGGACTACTGTTGTGAATACCATGAAGCATTGCAAAACTGCTGAGGCATAGGATATATGTAAATATAAACAAAAAAATTCCACTATCCAACAATCGCTGGCACGCACCCAACCATAGTATTTTACAATTCTAAAATGTACAGTCTGGTCATTCAACAGTGATCAACTTTTTCAAATCATCTTTAGTACTTGTAGGTGCATAATATGTATCCTAGAATGATAAAGAACAGACTGCTGGTAGTCATACTCTGTACTTTTGCTTCCTTCTGGAAAGCTGGATATAGGAGCATTATGGCTAGTGGGCTACTGTAGGTCATACCTAATAAATGGAAGCGAAACAGATCAACTGACTTTCATTGATAATAAATGGCTAGCACCCAGATCTCACACAAGAACAAGGTATCCCCCAGGTAAGTTTCTGAAGTTACAGAAAAATAGCTCCAAAGATTAGTGTTTAGGGTAGTTACTTTTTATAAAAATTAATATTTTAGAAGAGCATGGGAGACAAAGACTCACGTCTGTCCCCAAAACAAAGCCTGCATTTACAAACAATGACATCTATTACTCCATATAATGCACACAGAAACACCAATCAGCCATAACATTAAAAACACACAGGTGAAGTGTATAACAAAAGATTTCATTACAATGGCGCCCATCACGGGGTGGGTTATATTAGGCAGCAACTGAACACTCAGTTCTTGAAGTTGACGTGTTATCAATGGCAGGTGCAAGGATCTGATAGACTTTGACAAAAGCCAAATTGGGATGCTAGACAGCTGGGTCAGAGCATCTCCAAAACAGCAGGTGCTTTGGAGTGTTCCTCTTATGCAGTAATTAGTACCTACCAAAAGTGGCCCAAGGAAGGACAACTGATGAACCAGCAACAGTGACATAAGCACCCAAAGCTCACTGATGTGCATAAGGAGCGATTGCTAGCCCATCTGGCCCTATCCCATCGAAGAGCTACTGTAGCACAAATTACTGAAAAAGTTAATGCTGGCTATAATAGTAATGTGTCAGTATTCACGGTGCATTGCAGCTTGCTGTGTATGGGGCCACGTTGCCGCAGACCGGTCAGAGTGCCCATGCTGACCCCTGTCCAACTCAAACTGCCTACAATGGGCACATGAGCATCAGAAATGGAGCAATGGAAGAAGGTCGCCTGGTCTGATGAATCACACTTGCTTTAGCATCATGTGGACTGCCGGATGTGTGGTTTACCTGGAGAAGAGATGGCACCAGGATGCAATATGGGAGGAAGACATGCTGATGGAGGCAGTGTGATGCTACAGAAACCTAAAACTGAGGATGTGTCATTACTCGCTGGTCAGGTATTCTTTGATCCTTCATGCACCACTGTTGCATTAGAGGATGAGGAGAATATATTGACAGACTGCATGCTGAAAGCTAGCAACACACAGTCAGATTTTTTTGATCGGGACAATTTTTCGAAAAATTGAAAGCCCCAATATCTGTTCTACACATTATACACATTTTCCATAGAAGCCACAGATTTTTCACCACAGAGGGCCTGATTCAGAGCCGGACGCTATTTATGAACGGTCGTTCAGAAAAAGGGGCCAGCTATTTAAATTGAGCGCTCGCTCGTTGCGGTCTGTTGATGCCTCTATGTCTGAGAGGGCGAACAAAACATGCGCTCGTTATTTTGTAAAGACGCCACCTGGCCGTTCACATCATATGTCATCTCCGCTATTTATTAGATTAATCGAGTACATCGAAAAGGCGTCTGAACTGCTCGCAGTGCTTGTGGTTGGATTTTCCTACTGCAATCACGCCAACAGTTTTGACCGTTTGGCACACCTGCGTTCGGATCTCCACTCCCCGTTTTCAAGCACCTTCCCCTGTTACCACCCACAAACGCCTCATCCTGTCACTCAAATTAGCAGGCACTCGCTATTTTGCGAACACACGATTTCTGACCGCACTGACTGGTTGGCGCATGCGCATTACAACTCATACGCAGATGTGCGAACATCGCTCTGAGCGAACGAGCGGCCGCTTACGAGCGGCTCTGAATCAGGCCCTGAGTTTGCATATGTCCACCCACAAGGATGATGACAGTTACAGGAGAACATAGAAACATGGGCAGATTATGGAAAATGGGCACACACTGCTACATATCGGAAAAATGTGGCCGAGATTTTCATTCTTAACCGACAGATCAGATAATTGAAGGAATGAGTTTGTGGATGTCATCTAACCATTTTAAAATCGGTGAAAGCTGAAACGATCGTAAATCAGGCCGATCACCAGATTATTCTCAAACCGGCCCAATAATTGTATAGTGTGTAGGTAGCTTTAGGCTGGGTACGATATATTGGACAAAATGTTGTTTTAAAGGTGCCAATACACGGTGCAATAAAGCAGCCAATCCGATGGTTTGGTACGATTTTGCTGCTCTATCGTACAGTGTATGGGCATGATATCGGACAGAACGCACACCCGTGTGGTCGTACATCGCACCCCCAGATCTTACTGCAGGTTCAGTCGATCAGGGGATGCGATGTGCAATCCCATGCAGCGCTATGTGGGTGGGGAAGCAGGCGTATCGGGTGAGCGGCCACCCGATCGCAGTGTGTGGGGACCGCCCGATATGTCGGACATCGGATCCCCTGCCGCATCGCACGGTGCATATTGCACAGTGTATGGCCAGCTTTAGGCAAATTTGAACGACACTGTTCACATGGTGTGTACACTCAGTCATACGTTCACATGTGCGTCATTTATCACATCTTCAAATCTGATGTGCTGCACGTTAGATGGGAAGATGTCAAACTATGTGTTGCACATCGTGTAGTGTGTATGCTCAACCATAAGACCACAAGATATATTGGTCCAATCTTCTCTCTGAAGACATCATCTGAACTGCCAGTGATCTACACGATTATTGCATAGTGTGTACAGGAGAAAAGATACAATGCTCCAACATGATATATCGTGCCGTCGTTCGTTGGATTGCATAGTGTGTATTACTCTATATCAAAGGTTCCCAAACTTAATCCTCACGGCACCCCAACAGTCCAGGTTTTAAAGGATATCCATGCTTGACCACAGGTGACTTAATTAGTACCTCAATCAATTTGATTTAACCACATGTGCTCAACCATGGATATCTCTAAAACCTGAACGTTTGGGGTGTCTTGAGGACTGCGTTTGGGAACCTCGGCTCTATATTGTGTGTTCTGGGATGAAAGGAAATAGGAATGATCATAGCGTCTTTTGTACGTCATTCTGATGTGTACCTGGCCTTATCGTCCATTGAGATTTTAATCCAAGTCTTACAGTGTCAATCGGTCTTCATTGCTATTGCCTTAATAAATGGAGCATGTTACTTATTTTGTGCTATGCTCATACAGCGAGCGCTTCACCTATTTTGTTTGCTTCTAATTAGAATGCTGAGAATCAGACAATTTTACACATGTAATAAAACATGCTTCTTTCTTACATGCACAGGGTTGTTTCGGATTTCCTTCAGTGCCTGGTTAAGCTTTGAGAGTGAAAGCAAAATAATCAATATTTCTGATGCAATAGCTGGGTATGTTGTGAGAACAATTCAAACACTGAATAGCTACTAAAATGTCACACAAACCAAAAAAGATGTTTGAGCTGGCCGTCTGTTCCTGACATCTAGAGTGGTTGTGACAGCAGTGGTGACATCCAAATGCCAGTATGACACTGCTGTACATCAATTTGTCGCTCAGTGCGAGATGACAGCTATCGGATTCCTGCCTCCTGTGAGCGTCAAAGGGGGTCGTAACTGCAGAGCGGTCACAATTTACACATTTATATTTAACTTGAGATCAGATGGCATGCTATGGGCCTAATTCAGACTTACGTAAATTTTATATTTACGTAAATCAACATTTGCAGATCTGCGCATGTGAAGGACCACACAGCGCATATGCAAATCTGTATCTTTGATGACGCCCGCAGTGCCCCAAAGTCGCCGCATGATTGACATACTGCTGACATTTGGGGGTAGCAACAAAGAACGTTCCAGAAAATAGGGGGCATGTCATACAAAGACTCAGCGGCTGTACTATTTCGCACATCTCTGAATTAGCTCCTATGTCTCCCAGATCTGCAACACATTTCCATTACTACTGTCACACAGTATTGGTACATTTCCCTTTCAGCCCCCCAGCAGGTAACTATTACATGTTTGACTCACCCAAAGGCAACACTGGCAATGGTCATCAGTGGGCGACATCAGCGGTTCCCATAGGACAGCCACTGAGACTTGACAATTTTAATAGTTTCAAATGGCAAGATTAATGCCATTTATACATTATAATACAGATATAGGGATCCACTTCACTAGATCACATTTGTGCCAAAATGATTAATTATACAAATATGCATTTATGTAATGTACCAAATAATCCATACTACTGGTTCAGGCAATTCTAAATGTTCAGTACACAAGTGTCACTTTTAAGCAATCAAATTCCTAATCTACATTACAGTTGGATCGTTTGGCACTATAAACACAAGGTTTCCAATGCTAACACTGTACATTTACTCCTGAAACACATTCCACAAAACAGTTAGTGGATCCAGACCCAGCTCCCACTCACTTCTGCGAAGATAATCAGTCCCAAAAGTTTGTTATCCAATACTCCAATCAGCGTTTTAGATGTGGGAGACAAGTGTGGCGTAAAATGAAAGTCTATTTGTAAAGAGCAGCTTTCTGTTAGCATACTTCTTTTCCCATAGCTAATGATTTAGGAATTCCATGAGGATACTAATTTTTCAGTTTATCTGTCAATTCGTACATTTTTTTGGTTGGAAGCCATATTGGAAAGAGAATTGCATGAGATAAGGGTTCGTTCTTGCGCAAGCCGTTAGCCAACAATGTGCAATGCGCTGTACATTAGGCCAAAAGAGTTAGTTTAATCGGACAGCTTGACTTTTCAACACTTAGACAAAATAGGTGCTAATTTACGCAAATACAATCAAGGCTTAAAATGGGCAAAGAGTTTTGGACATAGTTGCGTATATTATTCACAAAACATTGAACGGAATTACAAACCCTACAAGACAAAGGACATAATGTGCTTTTCATAAATTTAGAATGTACATGTGACAGGTACACAGCAGAGGTAGCCATTTTGTTGAACCAATATTCAGCAGAATGAAGCTTTATCAATCCACAAGAAGCTAGACACCACGGATTGGTTCAATCAATATTCACAAGTCTGCAACTTGAGGTGAGACTTCAATTTTCAGCAATGTCTGGCTGAGCACATTATCGCTTACTACAAGTAAGGAATCTAATGTTCATTTTCCATTATACCCCAAGGAGGTGCAAAGGAAAATGAATGAATATTCATCGCTGCACAGTGCCATCATGGACCACTCTGGAGGCACATTGCGAAGAAATGATTTCCCCCACAATGATCTTGATGAGGTCACAGGGTTCCAGAGAATTAACTCTTCAAATTCATGATTAATTGCTCACAAAATGGTTGTTAATGCAGTATTTTTGTTCAAACACAGTTGGAGTCATCAAGCCGCTGGTTAGTGGAATAATGTAAATACTAATAAAAAGGTACTACTAAAAAAGAGATTACTACTAAAATGCTAGGTCACCAACCTTTTTTTTTTTTCTTAAAATCTCAGCTATAACTAGTAACTCAATCAAAAAAAATACCTACCCATAGACTTTCCAATTTTACCTGCCACAACAAGGATATCCACTATAACAGCCATAATGTAGCATTTACAGCACTATAACACATTGTGGGAAGCTTTTAGTAAAATCAAACTAAAGAGGGGATGTTGACCACATCAACCACATTCTAGCTATAATTTTATAGATTGCACTAGATAAATCAGAATTAGAATCATATTGGTTCCTATGGGCAATATCTCCATTTGTCAACTTTAGGTTTGATAAATTTAGGAGCACAGCAATGTGTCTGACCAGGAAAAGTAGCCAGTATCCTGCTATTGCTACCACTCTGTCCATCAGTACAACAAACCTACATTGTCATTTGTTACAGCATTACTTACATTTGGTTAAATGGAGCTCTGTATATGAAATGCAACCTTAATGCCGAGATCCAACACTGTGCAGAGACTTAAGCTTGGTATACATACCATACGATGGTGCGACCCAGCGACGTGATACAACAAAACATTGTGCGGCACGACCGGCGTGCAACGCCACAAATGTTACATGATGCATGGACTAGCACCGCATAGGTCATTGCATCATCCCATCGGCCAGGCAAGAACAGCAGATGGAATGATGCGGTAAACGAGGGATCGGGTGTATAGACTATACAGTGTGTACGATGTATTGTTCCAATCCACATCGGAACGATGCATCGTATAATGTGTACCCAGTTTTAAACTAGACAATCTTTGGACCCAGCATCTCAAAACTGTAGCCTGGTGAGCGAGTGAGTTATGTAATGAGCCCAGTCACAGAATGAAGCAGTGTGACAGACAGCGGATCCATTTAAACTAGCATGACTAAATTGGGAATGTTTAATTGCTGAATGTTTACCAACCATAAGACTGCACTTCAAAAGTAAACTTTTTAAAGCAGATTTAAACATTAATGAACTGTCAAAGAATTCATATAAAACTATTAAAATATCTTGCCAACATTTCCCTTGCTACTAAGGTTGCTGGAGTAGAAGATAAATACTGTGTATAATAATCTATTCAAGAACAGTAAAACATTTTGAAGTTATTTCTTGTGTCAAATAAATGGACTTCCTGATGGGAGCTTAAAAGTGGATATAAAAGATGAAAATGTAAAACAGTGCATAAAAAAAAAAAAAAAAAGGACACTTAAATTTATTTTGAGTCCAACGTCTGCCAGAAAAGTCTAGACTTTCATCAAGATCACACAAACAAACTCCTCCAAGCAGGAAAAGGTTGAAATGAGTTGGTTAAACAAGACAAAAGTATATGTCGTGTCATTCATTCCTCTAAAAATATTATAAAGTTACAGTTTAGCAAGTGGAGTAAAACTGAATAGATCAAAGGGCCGTATCAAGTTTAAATCAAGTGTATAAAAGCTTTCTTCCACCGGCGATCAATTTCTCTGCAAAAGTGGTAAGAGAAGGCATCTAAATACTCTTTAAGCATTACTACTATAAGACTAAAGTGTGATCCTTATTAAGTTAGCAATTCCACAGTACATCGCACAAACAGATCAACAGGGAGGTTTATCAAATAATTTACAGCCATGGCCAAAAGTTTTGAGAAGGACACAAGTATTGGTTTTCACAAAGATTGCTGCTTCAGTGTTTTTAGACATTTTTGTCAAATGTACTATGGTATACTGAAGTAAAATTACAAGCATTTCATAAGAGTCAAAGGCTTTTATTGACAATTACATTAAGTTTATGCAATGCTTGTAATGTTACTTCAGTATACCATAGTAACATCTGACAAAAAGGTCTAAAAACACTGAAGCAGCAAACTTTGTGAAAACCAATACTTGTGTCATTCACAAAAACGTTTGGCCATGACTGTATTTGCTGTTAGGAGAGTTAGGGGTAATGTTGATTGCTGTAATGTGTGGGGTATTCGTGCAGTGGAAATAATACTGATGTACCAGGGCTACCAGTGTAGTGCTGGGTATTCTTTACGGGAAAGAGGCTGAATAGCTACATTTTAATTCTATTGAACCAGTGCCGGAGCTAGTTGGAGGGGCTCAAGTGTTTATTTGCTACTCAGCCTTCCAGAAGGAGCACATTACATATCTCTTTTCCAAACCTGGCCCTAAATTCAAGGATCTGTCAAATCCGCAACTAAGTTTAAAGCTGGGTACATATTAGGCAACCTGCCAATGAGACGCCCAATAGTAAGGTGGCACAATATACCCGGGGATGGGGGCCCCTACAAAACTGGTTGTATAGGGCCCCATTATTTTTGTCGCCGGCCCTGTCAGACACACCTGCACAGATTAGGATGAAACCAACGCAAACTGGTCCAGTTGAATCCTGGCCAGAACTTTGATCCAGGGAGCCTGTTCTGGCCTTGGATGGATTTGGATAAAAACTTCAGAGGGGTGGCAAATGGTCGGGGATGCCTAATGGAGTGGTTGGGGTCCCAGTCAAACCTAACTGCGGAGTGCGCCAGGCAGAACTTTGACACAGGGAGTCTGTTCTGGGCCTTTCACTGGATAGATTTGGATGACAGTAGTTAATAAAACATAATACCTGGGCAATGCCAGGTACTTCAACTAGATTGATATATAACTTGGCCAGGATACATTAAGAACATTTTCACAAAAGTGGATATATACTCAGGAATCCATAACAGTTTGGTATTTTAACACACATACATTCATAGAGAATGCTGTATGGAACATGGACTTAAAGGAATTGTAAAGTAAGAAATTGTCCATATGTATGGCAGTCCTTTCCACTAGATGTCAATGATTCTAATGCTTTGGCGAGTTGAAATTGAACCCATTTTAGAGGATCGAAGGGTCATTCCATAGTAACTCACTTTACAAAGTACCATAGCAAACAATTAGCAATTCCTGTATACAGTTTTTCAAAGCGTGAGCTGTCTTATTTACTCAGTAAATTAAATAAAATTTCCTTTCGCTGTTGATAGTCTAATACTGTGGCAAGTATGTATGGCTATGTAATGTGAGTTACCATGGAATGAGTGGGTACACATACTTGACGATATATTATTCATTCTATCGATGAGCGCTATATCGCAATTGCATCAGAGGCTACCCGCCCAGTTGTGATGTCAGCCCGGACACAGAGTGGCCTATTGGTTAAGTGTGTATAGCTTTACGATCTGCAGCTCTGATGGCGGATCGGTTGTCTAAATGTGGACCCAACATAAGACTATTTAGTTGAGTGAGTTTAATATCCCCCCCCGGCCCCCATTTACAGAAACTTTCTTGTACAAGGACAGCATACCTTTATGCCACTGCATCAGGAAACAATGTTCATAGGTTCAAGATGTAGCCCGTTACAAACAGTGGCATATGATCCTCCTTTACATGGCAGACGTGTGTTTCTTGTTCAGTCAATTTCTAATAAATAACTGATGACTTCAATGACCAGCAAAAAAACACAGTTGAATCCAGTATTGCGCAAAGTGGTTCAGGGCATGACTAACTTGCAGCAAATAAGGAACAGACTGTCTAAAGAAACGAACACCAGTATTACAAATAGTTAATGTTAATTAATGGCAACTTCTAAAAACAAAGATGTCTTCGGAACAGAAAAAACTGACAAGGGGTTTCACACAGTGTACCCATAACTATTCTTTGCAGCTATTGCCAAGTTAGAAGTGGTGTTGTTGCCCATAGCAACCAGACTCTAGCTATTATCTTCCAGAAGTGCTAGATAAAATAAGTAGAATCTGAATGGTTGCTATCAGCAAAAACTTTACTTCTAAAAACCCGCACTTTAGCAAACATACCTGTAAAGCTGGCCACACAACTAAAGATTATCTGTCCAACCAGCCAACTAGTTGATTGGTTGGAATGAAAATCTGGTAAGGAATACAATCAGCAATTTGCTCCCAAACTCTGGGAAATGGACCAAAACTGTTTGAACAAATAGTTTAGCTCAAACATTTAACAAACTTGTCTGAACGACCATTTTCATCTGTTTTCTGGCATTTAGGAGCAAATTGCTGATCATCATTTACTCCCATTCCTTACCAGATTTTCATTCCAACCAATCAACAAGTTGGCTGGTTGGATGTAAGTTGGTCTAGTGTGTGGTCAGCTTTAAACTATTGTTATGTTTGGCTTCTACAAATCATAAGATATGCGCGATCATCAGCATTCTGTCCAGTGTGTTCTAGAAATGGAAGACGTTCTATAATTTATAAACGGATATTCTCCGATTAGAGGGCCTGATTCAGTAAGGATCGCTATTCTGTTTACACGCATGCAACGCATTTGCTAATATCAGCAGTGATATGCAAATGTTTGCTTTCGTATTGCGATCGCAGACTAACATAAGAACACCCACTTTCCCTTACTCACATCCATATACTCTGGCAACATAGCAAAATAATCAGGAACATCGGAACCATACGTTAAGGCAGGTCAGACCTCCCTCAGGAATTGCTTACTTCAGAGCACGCTATGAGACCTCAGGCTGCGTCTGGTATCGCAGTGGATAATTTATGCACGCCCATGCAACGCTGTTGAAACGCACTGGCACGCCTGCGTTCGTCCGACCAGGGCCGGCTTGATGGCCACATGGGCCTGGAGCTGAAAATTACTAAAGGGCCTATTATGAGAAACAGAGTAGGTGTGACCAGTGCTGTGTGGGTGTGGCCAGTGCCATGTGGGCGTGTACCCCCTATACTCTCTGCTCCAATGTCTCCCTAAATATGTAAAAAGGAAAAAAAATCCTTAATTTTGTGAGGTAAATAGAAATACAATTTTACTACTCATGATTTATGGCTGACCATGTGGAGAGCAGATGGCCAGTCAGCGTCATGTTGTCATGACAATGGGCCTATTTTTATGTGGAGGCCTGGAGCTGTAGCTCCATCCGCCCCATTGTTAATCTGGCCCTGCGTCCGACCACCCCCTTGTAACCACCCACAAACGGCACTTTCTGTCAATCACTCTGATGGTTTGCTGGGTCACTGCGATCGCAGTCCCGAATGCAGCGTCTGGTTCACGTACTGTGATGCGTATGCATACACAGCGTGAAATAATCGGCAATTGCATGCGTATAAGCAACTGCGATCCTTGCTGAATCAGGCCCAGAGTTTGCAAACAAACTGCTACTACATTCATGTTACAATTTTCACATTAGGCTGACGGAAGAACCATCCCCCATAACCTAAGAACAAAGCCATGTTGTTGATGATATTTTTATTCAATAATATAAAAAAGAGGTTTTAGGTTTTAAAACTAAAATTAGTTTAGGGGTTATTGATTTGACCGTATGTTTCAAGTTATTGTTCAGTTCAGTATAGTGACATAATAATCATAGCCCTCCGTACATTGAAAGCTCAAAGCTTTTGTGCCAGGCGCATTGCAAAAAGTGTTTAGTTTAAAACAACAAGAGCTCCATTCATCAACGTTTTAACAGTTTTTAGAATAGTGACATATGTTAATCCTGTTTCTGGTATTTAATCAATCACTACAGCACTGGTTTGCTGCTGCCGCCTTCTAATGGTGCCATTTTGTTTTCTTACCCCCTTAAATAATGTATTGCATACTGTTTTCATCAACAAGCAGTATTTTGAACTTACCGCTCGTTAGCTTATTTTGTTTTCTCCGTGGTGCTGATGTTATCCTGCACAGACGAGCACTGCAGCCCCGACTACATAACTCAGCACCAGGGTCTTTATCCAGAATGCAACTCTTTAGCTGCATCTCCCGGCAATGGGCTATAATCAGGTCTGAAGCCCGGCTTCCCCTCAGATACACAGAGCATGCACCGGAACACAAGACATTCTGCATATGCACAAGATAAGGACCACACACTAGCCGGCTTCATTCATCAATGCTGACTAGCACTGACAAACACCACAGCTAGCGCCGTTTATACTAACACTCCCGATGAACAGATAGTTAATAAATACCAGCAACAAATTTAAGAAAAAAAAAAGGCGAACGGAAACGGTAATTTCACACACAAAGAAAACTCGTTGTATGGAGCCCCACGTTTGGATTGGTTTCTCTGTCCTACTCCTACTGGCAGATACAAGCAGTGGTGGTTCCAGAGGTGGGGTAGCATCGCAGTCCAAAATTCAAATAGGAGCCACACCAACTGCCACCCCAAACATCGATGGCCAGGGCTCACTGGCAGTTGGTGTGGCTCCCCTATTTGAATTATGGACAGTGCTGCAGCCCCACCTCTGAAGCCGCCAATGGATACAAGCACCTATTGCAGCATTATTCAATTATTCATGCATTCTTCATTTTGTTGTGGAAGGTGTTTTTGTCAAACAGCTAAAAAGAACTACAACAAACATAATTGCAGGTATTCAAATTTATGAACAGCTATACTAAATATGCAATCATTTGATACAGAAAATTACTACAAGAAAATGTTAGATAAACTGTAATTCACCAGTATATAAGTGCAACTGGGAGACTTAAGACAAAGAAAAGAAGGAACAAATGATCCATACAAAAAAAACAAAGCTGACTGCTAGAACCGTGCTCAAATAAGCAGCATAGTAAAACTCAGACAGTGACGTAGGGTTCTCAGCAAGTAAAAATACAAACCTATTAACGATTAACTCACCCCCAGCAGCCTGTTCATTTGAGGCAAATTCCACAGCTTGTAATCCCTAAGTAATGCTATACGTATCTGGGGAATATCAGAACCGGTTAGGAGACATATGAATAGTTTATTAAAGGGATGAATGATTGTCAAGAATAAACTACAATTACCAGATTATACATTCGGGTGTCCTATAAACCAGTGCCCAGGTCATTCTATACACTTACAGGACACTAACTAATAATTCTGTCCCGATCAGATCATCTTCAGGTGAGGAGATAAAATAATAATCCACATGACTACCCCACTGCCAAGCTGAGGCAAATGCTTCAATAAATGGGTTTACAACACTGTGTTATTTGTATCTCCGCCATTGGCACCAGTTAAGATTAAATAAATAAAAAACTATTAATACTAGCCCAATAAGTGATGATAATTGGTAAACAATAGGCAAGTAAGTACTGCTATATGCAAGTTCATGACAGAAACCTGTTAGCATCCATACGATCAAGAAAAGCTTTCCCCTCAAACAGCATCTTCAATCTGCTACCAAAATTTGTGGGGATTTATAACAGAATTCAAAAAAAAAAAAAAAAAAAAAAACCCTTTACACAAGTTTTCTTCTTACGTAGTATACATTACAGCGGTGCACAACTAGCAGCCATATAGAGGTAACATGCAAATCTTAGAGTTCTTCAGATGCTGAGGTCAGAATGTGCACAGTGCAGTACACGGATTGTGATTTCTATACTTAGCAATTCATGCTGGTTGTCTGATCTACTAATGTGATAATTCTACACATGTAGTCACTCATAGAGCCAACAGCTGGGCTGTAATGCCTACTGTTGAAGGGGCAAGATGCGAGCTAACAGCGCAGTATAAAACACAGTGGCAGTGACCATTAATGCATGTGCCAATACAAGTGCCGCTCACACAAGTAGCCATGCTAACGCAGGGCAGAGGAAATTGTGCATGAATTAGCCCTAAGTGTAGACAATGATTAATTGACCTTCTAACGGAGAATTCAATGTTAATTGGTAGTAGGTGTCACACACCGTTAGCAGTCACCATTATGCAATGGAAACTAGAAAAAAAAAAGCACAGGAAGTTTTAGCAACATCCCGTAAACAGCTGTCCAGTTAACACTTGTTTTTTTGATACACTAAACTGAGTCCTACAACAAATATATCAGTCAGTCAAGAGATTCCCATTGTGTATGCAAAACAAAGGCGTAAAACGTAACAGAATAAAAAGGTGCAAATACAAGTGTTCAGCTGAAGTGAACATTGATTATCTTGTTACAATGGCACCTGTTAGTCAGTTCTTATAGTTGATGTGCTGGAAGCAGGAAAAACGGGCAAGCGGAAGGATCTAAACAACTTTGGCAAGGTCCAAGCTGTGAATGCTATGATAGTTGGGTCAGAGCATTTCCAAAATGGCAGATTTTGTGGGGTAGTACCTACATCTCTTAACCAGATTAAGCATCTGTGGATTGTGCTGGAAAGACAAGTCTGAGCCAAGGAGGCCTCCAACTTGCAGGAATATACTTAAAGAAGATGCTTATAACGTCAGATACCACAGGACACCTTCAGATGTAATGTGGAGTTCATGCCCCAATGGGTCAATATTAGGCAGGTGGTTTTAATGTTATGGCTGATGGGTGTATACCAGGAGTAACAAAAGCAGGCATTGGACGGTACCTGCAGTAAATTCTAAAGTCACACTACCCAGTGTAATGAAGCATTTGGAAAGTGTTATTAATGAACAGGATAATGGCTATAGGGAGGTATCCACTTAGCGATTTAACCAAGCGCTTGCACGATAACGACGTCGTTATCGTGCAATCGCTTGCAAATCGCGCAAGCATCGAGCATGTTTTGGTTGGAAGCGACCAGCGATGCGCATGCCCGCTGGTCGCTTCCGACATCACCCGTACATGCTGGTCAACCTGGCGATCTCGTCAGGTTCAGCATGTGCGGGGATAAGGGATGAGCCTGGACTGAACGTTCAGTCGAGGCACATAACTAGATATACAAACGAGAGCACGACAGCAATGTCGTAATCGTGCTCTCGTTTGTATATCTATAAGTGGATACCTGCTTTATGACACCATATAAATACAGCAGTCACACTAATGATCTATCAGAGGAAAGGTCAAGACACAGCCAGCCTATAGTAATCACCAGTGCATATTTTGCACCAGAGATGGATACGCCTCCCGAATGGAACATATGTATCGGTGTCCAGGTATACCTACCTTGGACACGTTTGTGTGAACACATCCTTACTGTTCTGTCGACACTTGCCCAGGCCTTCCCATCCCTGTTTGGCCTCTCTAAGCGCAGGGTTGCACGAGTGCAAGATGTCAACGTACCAGACTATGACCACTAACAAGCCTTTTCTGTGTAAATGCATATTTTAAACAAAAAAAAGACATGCAATGCAAATCTCTAATCAGCCAATAATGAGGCATCTACTCAATGGAAGCAAACATGCAGACCTGGTCAAGAGGTTCAGTTGTTGTTCAGACCAAACACCAGGATAGGAAAGAATGTGATTTTGACCGTAAAATGATTGTTGGTGGCAGACAGGGTGGATTGAGTATCTCAAACTGCTAATATCCCAGGATTTTCACATACAGTCTGAAGAGAATGGGCAAAATGGTTCATGGTAATTATGGCTTAAGCAACTAAAATAACGATAACCATGCCGTACAACAGCTGTAAGGATACCACATGTGAGTGTAGATTTACTCCTGAAAGATGCACTTTTCTACCAATGCATGGATAATAGTGGTCCTTATGAATGTAGCTCACAAAGGTTGGCAAGCCTTATTTTTACACTGATTTAGACTTAACTTGTACAATTTAAAAAGAAAATAGTAGTATGCTTTGTTATTCTACTGATGAGCTAGTCACAGAATTACAATTGAAGAGGCGAGAGGAATGAAGCTGTTATGGAACGATTTTCTGAAAAATTACTTTTAATGGATGAAGGTGTTCTAGTCCATTTATACCTTCTCCACCAAACAAATAACCCGGGTTATTTCCGGGGCAACCTGGGTCGACGTTTGGTGTACAAGGGTGTAAGTTACCTGGAAAAGCTACCAGGGTCAAACCCGGAAAAGACAAGGGTAACAGGGCAGTGTGTATGGAATGATCTGGGTCATGATAACCCAGGTCATGCCTCAAATGAGTAGATTACCTGGTTTCAGTAGCAAGAGTCCATTGTAACACGAAAAAAGACCAAAGTCTGGTGTGAACAGTTGGACCTGGGAATAAGCCAGGTCCACCCCCTGGTGTGAAAGGGAAAAAACCCAGCTCCGACCCACGCTCAGTGTCCCAGGTTGGAGCCTGGTTTTTGGTAGAGAAGGGATTTTTTCTGATATACTTTGTGGATTAAAGTGCTATGTCCAAATCACGTCAAATTTCATCCACTCATCTCTTCAATTATAATTTCAGTCACCTTGATAGTAACATAAAATTACTGAAAAAGTTCACAATATTTACTGAAACTTTTAGGATGAAGACAAACTAATTTCATATAGAACATATCAAATTAATTTTGAATTATCATTTTTACAACATTTCCCTATAATTTGCTAAATGTGAGTAGGTTTGGGTTTATTTACATGGTGTTTATTGCCTTTTTTTTTTTTTTTGCAGCTACTTGATGACAAATAAAAGTAAATAAACCCCTTGATCACAAATGGACATTTTTCCAGTTTATAAAAAAAAAAATAATCGTACCTAATACTATGCAATGCAAAATCCAGGAAGCAAATAGATATTCAGCAAATACATACAGTCCTCTCTTGATCAGAAGCAGCTGATAACTGACTGTTCTACTCAGACTGTGACATCACAAAGACTATTGATGATGTCATTCAGTAACATTACCAGCCTAGTCAAACCTATTTTCAACCAGCCTGCATGTTATCACGGAATGGAGAAAAACTACATTATAATGTAATATGCTTCTTGAGCAGTCAAATACACAGGGAATATTTATGTATAACAGTGCCAGCATTTCGATAAATAGAAAAAAATTAGCTTCATATCTTTGTGTTTCCAGAACAATTCCCATTGCAATGTTGTCGCAGCCAATAAACCGTTACGGAGATGCTATGCCACCTATCAATTTAAGGACAACTGTTTCACACTTCTAGATTCCTTCATGTCACACAGACAGCCTAGACAATGGCATGTCCAGCATACTCCCCACAAAGCAACCTAGCACTTTTATTATACCGAGTGTAGCCAAAGAACAAAACACACACCCAATCTTATACAGAATGACAAACAAAAGGGATTGTGCTGCTACAGAAAAAGCAAAGGAGAACCCACAACAAAAGTTACTCAAGACACAAAACGCATGCATGATGTAAAGCTTCTTGACAAATCTAATAAAAAAAATAAAAAAAAAAGCAACTTAAGCGTGATTGGCAGAGGTGAATATGATCTTATAAAGTCATTGCCAAGACAAGATGCCAAAAGCATGTCTCTATTTGTAAAACAGGACAACAGTGAAACTTTTAGTTTTATGTTACACTTTATTAAATTTGTAATTAAACAACACGTACTTGTAAAAAACTACAATACAAAGGGATAAGCTCATTCCAAATTATGTTCTCATAGACATTTACAGTGATCCAATACAGTTGGGTAATAACAGGGGCGCAAATTCATACCAGGTCCTCGGAGGTAAAAAAAAAAAAAAAATTGGTATTGCCCCCTCCTCAATGGTGGCTTTGGTTAGCGTATGCTCTGATGTCAGTTGCGCATGTGCAGTAGCACAGCTGAGGGGTAAAGGGGGACGTAATCTGCCAATAAACTGGCAAGTTGTGGATTATTTCCAGCCACTTGCTCCACAGTGTCTCCCCAGCTCCTGCATCCCTTTGGCTCCAGCCCACAGACACTTACCACCTTCTAGCTGCTCCTGTACATGTCACGACTCCACTGACTCTCAGGGGTGCGGTACATTGTGGCATCATACACTCTGCGTCACAATAAACGAAAAACCTTTATTGCACAAGTCGCCAACGGTGCTAGGAGATTAAGCGACAGCAGCTCCCCGGAGCCCACAGATATGTCCATCTATAGCCACTGCCTGCGTCGCTGAAAGGATTAGCAGAGCGTGAACAGCAGTTATAGATGGATTTATCTGTGAGATTGGAACAGGGAGACCTGGTACAACTGTGCCCCGATGTCGTCTAGCCAATGCTTCTAATGCCTCAGAGTTCCGCTATTGGGTAATAAGTTCATTGAATTAACGTAACCTAATAGCGGGAGCTAAACCGATTCAGCTAACAGAAAGTGGATCCCGTTCTTCTTTACATTTAAGGCAAGTCGACACGATAACCATGTTTTAAGAAATCTCTTCTTAAATACACTACTATAAATAGTGCTTCAAAAAAAATGTTCTTCAAACAAGGCTATATACAGTATATTTGCATTGGAAAACAAGTACACCAATATCCACCTTCCCTTTCCAGTCAGTGTTACTCAAGTTTCTGACCTTAGACCCAGTCTCATGCGATCTAGGCTTCCAACCTCACACCTCACCATTCTTCACTCTATCAACATTCACCTACCTCATTTTCTTTGCCAGTCGTCCTACCTCTGCCAGTCACTTAACTGGTCACCTTACTGGTCCCCCGCCTCCAAAAAATCAAATACAAACTCACATACATGACCTAAAAATCTCATCTCCACCCTACACCTCCATATTTATTTCAGTCAAACACCCTCCCACTCACTACTGCCAATGACAACACCTATCCTACCAGATTTCCTTCCACTGTCACCTTCAGGACTTCTCCCGTGCTGCCCACGTCGTCTTCAATGCTCTCCCGTACCTAATCAGACTTTTCCCAAAATCTCCCGGCCATTAAATGTGCCCACAAGACTCACCTATCCACTCAATCCTACCACCCCTCCGCCTAGCCTTTCAAACTCAGCATCTCCTTTTCTACTCTCCTCTCCCTTTGTGTCCGCCAAACACCTAGAATATAAATGTACTTGTCAATAGTCATTTGTGCCTTTGCAATGTCTTATATATTTTACCGCATATGTACAGAACTATAAAACAAACGTAATGCGCTGAAAATAAAAAAAAAAGTACAGTAATCTCAAAGGAAGCACATTATAAACACAAACATAATGATGGTATTCATGTCAGACTATATACACTAAGCCTTGGAGAGAGAAAGTGCCAACCAGCTTCTAGTTGTTTCTTATTTATTTTTTTCAAACATAGGGCCGTATTCATTTTGGAGCAAAAAATCTGTTGCCGGACTTTTCGCCATCATCGGAGGTCGCATTCAATTCCAAATTGGCGATAACGGGGTCTGGCAAAAATGAAAATCGGCGAAAAGTTGTGTAGTTTTTGGGGAAATCAGCCTGACACCCCCCTAAAGATGCTCTGACATGGGGGTTCACTATGGGTACCCCAAATAGCCCTGCAAAAGGTATTTGGGGTCTTTGAATGGTCTCAATAGGCGCTATTTAGCGTCTTTGGGAAAGTTGTGAAGAATAGTGTTTTGCTACTTTTTTGGGGGAAAATAAGTATTCCCATCAAATTTGGGGTACATGAAAATGGGTGCAAGCATATTTCCAAATCACTACATGCATGCTTTAAAGTTCACCAAAAAACGCACCTTCAGCAAGCACCTGCAATTAAAAAAACACCTCCCCCATATTTGCAGACTCCCCCAAAGGCTATTTCGCTATTTTTTGAATTTGCACCCCCAGTTTGATTTTTTTTCACCCACATTTTCAAAATGTTATTCTGGGGTGTCCTTTGTGTTTTTTAAGCGTTTGACGCAGTCTGCGTCAAGGGGGGTATACAAAGGGTACAGGCCACACCTCTGCACCCCAAAACCCCAATTCTGCACTTTTTTCCGCCGGGTGAAACTTTTTCGCCTATTACATTGCATTGCGTTTTAGCACCGATGAAAAGACGCTACAATTGAATAAGGGGATGACTGAAATCGGCGAAAATGATGTCAGCGGCGAAATAGTTTCGCCGAGAACGGCTTTTCGCTCCAAATTGAATACGGCCCATAGCCTGTAAGATGGCAGTTAAGCTGACTGGTTGATACTTTATCTTCATCCACTTTCTCTCTCTCCAAGGCTTAGTACATAGACCCCTTAATACAATAGGAGAAACAGAGGGTTCCTTTATATAACAAACATATTTGCCTGCAGCAAAATCACAGTGATACTAATGAAAATGCCCCCGATATTTAACATCACTCACCACTCACTATTGTGTCTCCCGCCTTAGTGGCATCATCCGTTGTGTTGCTGGCAGCCTACCACTGCCAGCAGCATTCTGCTAACTAATGTACAAGCATGACGTTCATCTGCACATGTGCATAAGTACTGCCATCCGGCAGGGACTCCGCAATGCCTGGAAGACTTCAATGAAGCAGAAAGGTCTTTTGCTAGGTTCCTATTGACAGAAATGTGGACCATACCACTAACGCCATCTATACTGTAAGTGGTTCAGTCAGAAACAGTCTTAAGCGAAGTTTACCATTCTTTGCTAAATATTGCAAGGATCAGATGTCAAACCCATTAGCGAGTTCTAACGGGATGCGGTACAACATTAAAACGGTTTTTGCAATTGATAAGAAAAAAAAAAAAAAAAGAAATTTCCAGTGTATACAGATGTGTCCTGCTACATCATTACTGCGTGCACCGTGAGCGGATACGCACACTGCATTTGCACCTCCATAGGAATACATGGTGCGATCGCAGTGCGCGCCATAGTGTACCGTAGCGTATACTGCTGTGGGTAATCGAATGGCGCGATGCGTGCACTCGCTTGTAGAGTGATTGGCAAAGATGTAGCAGGACAAATCTGTATATAGTTTAAAGGTTTTTGTAGAGTGGAGTTTCGAAGGTGAGTGTGAGTGTGAGATAGGTTCAACAGAATGAGACCGGTTCTCAAAAAATAAAATAAAAACGAACCCACAAAAGGATGAGGAAAACAGAGTCCACATCGATATGGGGGCCATAGTAGGCATTAAACATGACCCCTGAGCAGAGACTGCAATGCTTCTCCACGGATTGATATATCTCCCTTTTATCTCTTCGCTTCTCCCATTGCAGGGGAGTTTAGGAGCTCTCTCCCAGCACTGCGATGTCTCCTATTCCCAACTGCCACTTACGGACTTGTCCTCTCTCAAACCATTTCCAGCTGTAACAGCTTGACCACGCCCCCTGGTGACTCATTACTCTGTCACCAGTGGGCGTGGCCACCCAGTCACTCAGAAGGAGGGTGTTATGGTGCATACACACAGTGAGATCTGTCAGATGAACGATTTTATCAACGATTTGAACGATTTCAGACAGTATTAAAATTAGATTGTCCAAATCTGACTGCAAAAGCATCAGATGTCAGATATCGTTATCCGACAAACGGGAACGCGCACCGTTCATCGTTGCAGGCCAACATGTCAGATGTTCTTTCAGATACGAAAGATTTTTAAAATAGTTATCGTTCAAATCTGACCGTGTGTATGCACCATTACATAGGTAAAGAGAGCCATTGTTGCTTCTGAATGGTGTTCCTTCACACCAGATCTAGAGCAATATACTGAACAAGCCACCGCTGAGATACATGGGTATAAATGGTTTAAGGTATTTTATACATTTTGCTTGCATATTTATTTTTAAATAGGTTTAATACTGTTCATGTATTGTGTTATATGACCATACACAGAAGTAGTTATATAAAGAAGTTTATTTAGTTGCGTTTGTAATAGGCGTTTTGTAAATGTAACAATTGTTTTCTCCCTTATTGCATCTCAATCGCATGCGTAAAAGGAAATATAAAAGATTGAAAATATTCTACATTTAGGAGTAACTTAAATTTTAGGATTACAAAGATATATCCCCATTTCAGTTTTCCATTAAAGACAGAACCATTATGTACAATTTCTCTTTATACCAAACTAAAAATTGAAATCCAACAGATTAAGGATCTAGTCCATTTTACTTAGGAACATAATGAGTTTTCTTTCTATTGTAGTATGCGGTGCCGACATTTCTGCTGCTCTACATTAACTGAACAAAATTTAGGCTGTTTCAGCAAAAAAAAAAAAAAAATGTAACCAAAAGGTTTTGAGGACACGTGTGACTGGTTTGTTTTTGCACTAGCACAAGAAAGTTGCTAACAAACAGGTATATTACTCAATTCACAGCAACTTACCCTTTTGTATGGCGCACGCCTACAATCCCAATAGGCTGGGCTTGGATATAGGTCGACATGCATTTTGCCCTTATGGTCAGAATGACGGCGTTAACCATGTCGGCATTCTTCATATAGACATTGAGAATGTGGCCACATTTTTACAATGTCAACTTCATAACTGCCAACATTGCTGTGTCAACATAATGAATGCTGTCATTATCATCCATTTGACTACATCCCAATCGGCCCAATTCTTTTTCAAGCAGATGCTGATATATACATTACATAGACAAAAGTGATTGGACGCGGACAGGAAATAGATCAACGCGATATTATTGACGTCAGTACTTTGCAGAAATATTTTCCTAAACTGCCCACTCCACATACCCAGGATAATATGGCTACATGCAGCAATGCTGAACTGGTAAATCAATAATGTTCGCCATGTTTAAATGGCGGTAGAAGGGGCAACAAAATGAAAGTATAGTACAATCCCAAGCTGCAACCACCCCTTCAAAGCACAAAGAAGCCACCACGGCGCTGGGTAGTGGGAAGTGGTAACTTTAGGAAATACTTTCTTTAGGTGATATTGCAGCTAACACAGTTGAAGCGTGCCAGGCGTAGCACACCCAACTATAAAAGCGGCCTCGGTACTTGTAAATTCAGATGTTATGAATAAAGTAAATAGAGGACAATTGTCTCCAGTTTTCAGGGTCAGTTTTTAAAGATCTAATACTGAAAAAGCCCCTGTGATTTAAAACTAACAGAACAGCATAAAATCTTGCACCATATTACCTTCAATTCTTGTAATAAACTGGAGTTTAAAATATCAATATAAGAGTTTGATTTAAAGTGCCATAAATTACATTATAAATAAGATCAGTTAATATTCCATGATGCACATTATAGTCTAACAAATTGTACCTGCACCAGAATGAACTTGATGTGCTTTAATTCAACTAAAAGCAAAAAATAAATAAATAAAAGTGTCCTTGTAAATATTGGTGACTTTAAAATTATTGGCTCTGTAATGTCAGCATTAGTAGCTCCCCATCTGCTAATATCCCCCACTTCATAAATACACAATCCACTGGCCCTACCATTGCTTAGAACTGGACTAGCTTATGCCAATTCTAAATGTAATTTAGATCTGAAAGCTGCATCCTGGATTCATCTATAAGCCAATGACTAATGCAAAACACATACATCATAATATCATATTTTCTCTTTTCACATCAGTCAAATCAATATGATTTCTACCTTTTAAATATATGTTTCTGGCAGTTATCGTGTTTTCATGCCGTTTGAAAAATGACAGTTAGAAGCCGATTGGCTGGAGCACCAATTATCATACGCAATGAGTTTTATCACTTGTTTTGAAGGATAAAACTCATTGATAAATGGGCCCCGAAGTCCAATAAAAAAAAATATAAACCATAGTGAAGATGCCATATAATAATAAAAAAAAAAAAAAAAAAAAGGCAAATAATGAGAGCTCTGGCCAAAAAATACATTAGGAATGTATATTAATATAGTTCTTAAGTGTTAAATCTGGGTTCTTACTGAACAGAAGACTTGTAATCAGCTTCCATGAGGTTATGTTTTACTACATAGTTACCATGCTCTTGTGGTGCCTGGTGACTAGTTCTCTTAACTGCCAAGAGGTGCCTGGTGGCTTGTCCTCTAATTGCCAAGAGGGTGCATCATCTCAATTCAGCACTCGGTAAGCAAAATGATCAGACATGACCAACATTCAGAACTGAGGTTTGGATTATTCCCTTACCGGTTCTCTAGTAAGTCAGACAGACACTTCTATAAAGTCAGTTTAAGCATCTTAACTATTTAAGTGCACTTACTCGTTATTTCCTCTGCATAACCTGTCTGGAGTACAAAAAAAAAAAAAATCTATCTATATTTTCTAGTAAAAACCCAATGTGGCCATATTCAAACACTCCATGCAAGCCCCTCCCAAGTGGTCCTCATATCACCTTGGTGTACGTACAGGCTATTTTTCAACTACTGCACCCACTTGTTACTCATCAACCGAAATACCAGCCAAGCGTTCACAAGTCTACATAAGAGGTCTTCATTTATAGACAGTTTGAGCTGTTGTACCTACCTATGGGACTGATGGACACTTGTTACCTTTGAACTCTGACATCATTCCACCGGTCATCACCCTCCTCCCTAGCAGGGTTGGACTGGCCCACAGGGGAAACCCCGGTGGGTCCCACTGCCTGAGGGCCCACCCCTCCTCTAGAGATCAGGTTTTAGACTGTGCTCTTGAAATATAGATAACCAGCAGTATTACTATATATATTTTTAAAGGTGCCCAGCCAATGTACTCTCTAATGGATAGCCAAGCCTCTGTGAAGGCTGGACACACCCTTAAGTATTGGCCTCTATCATTGCATTCCCCCAGTGAACAAATAGCAAAAGGTAAAAAAATACCAAAGTGGCGCTACCACGGGATGAGATTCTAAGCCCTGTAGCAAGCAGCTGTACAGAAAAGAGGATAGTCAGTCCTTGTCAACAATGGAAAAAAGAGAATGTATACTGCGCTTGGCTGAACAGGGTGAATCAAAATTACTTTAATACATATAAATATATGCACCACATACAATAATGATGTACACAACAATATATCATGCAATAAAAAATAAGTAAATATAAAAATGAATAAAAATCAAGAAGAAATTTACTAAAACATCACTTTCCCACTCTGGAAATAAAGTCCCAGATGAATGAGCAATTGCAGGGAGTCTTTAAATTAGTGACCTTATGGAGAGCTCTCTTTAAAGTGAACTTAGGTCAACATGAACCACTTCCAGTGTAAGGGAGAGTGGTCCTTAGACAATGCTTGCAAGATGTAACAATCCAAGGTACCTCAAATCCAAAGATCCTCAAATAGACACGTTGGGTATATTGAAGTCCCTTGTTGCCATATACCGTGTATCAGAGTCAGTCAGCTGATGGCATGTGGGATTGCCTCTCCTGCCGTCGCAGCCTGTATCTCTGGCCCAGTGGGCATGTGGTATTACAGCTGGCGAGATGTGGGGACAACTCCTTGATCGTCACAATATAAATCCCAAGTCCAGTCGGCTGATGTCATAAATGGTAAGAGGTATGGTGATCTTGCGGCACCAATCTTCCACAGATAGGAGAAGGATAAAACAAATGATGGCTCCCGTTGGTCTGGGTGGGTGGGAAAGGGACATGCCAGTCCCTTAACGCGTTTCGCTGTGTTAAGCCACAGCTTTATCAACGTGTATTTGAGGATCTTTGGATTTGAGGTACCTTGGATAGTTACATCTTGCTAGCATTGTCTAAGGACCACTATCACTTACACTGGAAGTGGTTCATGTTGACCTAAGTTCACTTTAAAGAGAGCTCTCCATAAGGTCACTAATTTAAAGACTCCCTGCAATTGCTCATTCATCTGGGACTTTATTTCCAGAGTGGGAAAGTGATGTTTTAGTAAATTTCTTCTTGATTTTTATTCATTTTTATATTTACTTATTTTTTATTGCATGATATATTGTTGTGTACATCATTATTGTATGTGGCGCAAATCTTTTTAGTATTATTTAAGGCTGAAGCTATGGTTTTATTAAGGTCTGTGATCACACTGCATGGACTCACTTTGCTGGACATCTGTGTAATGGTCACTCTGATGCAGAGATTCATCATACTTTCCAGGAGTTACATGCCAAGTGCAGCAGGTTCCACTGAGGACATGAGCTCACAGATTTAGAAGCCCATGTTTTAATAAAATTGCCAGGTAATGGGTATCACCACCATTACTCGGGTCATATAATTGTTCAAGCTCACCTGCTGCTCACAGAATACCTCTGTGTCCATTAAGCTAAAGTCGTAGAGATGTCAGGATATCATATCCCTAGAATCAGGTGACATTACTAACGTCCAGCATACAGACTGGCTGCTGCCACATTGTGCTTTAGATTTTTACCAACTGAACTAGAACACAGGTAAGTGACTTGCACTGCCCTATTAGGTGTTGGCAGAATACATACCATTTTTAGTGACACTTATTTATTATTATTAATTATTACCAGTTATTTATATAGCACACGCATATTCTGCAGCACTTTACAGAGAATATTTGTCCATTCACAACAGTCCCTGCCCCAGTGGAGCTTACACTCTATATTCCCTACCACACACACACACACACACAGATTCTAATTTTTTTGTTGAGACCCAATTAACCTACCAGTATATTTCTGGAGTGTGGGAGGAAACCGGAGCACCCAAAGGAAACCCACGCAAGCACAGGGAGAATATACAAACTCCACACCGTTAGGGTATTAATTCAAAAACAGGCACCAGATTTGGGAGGAATTTTCTTTTCTTTTTTAAATACGATTTAAACATATTTCTGAACACAAGTTATCGGACAACAACCAACTGAATCATTAAAGATATTTCTTTCCGAGATCTGTTGCCGCTAATAAACAAAATATTAAAGCCAACAGGCTAAGTGAAACAGCTCTAGTAATGTGGAAATCAGCAGCCACAACATCCGCAGAAAAACAGTTGCTTGAACTAAAATGCAGATTGGAACAAAGTTGAGGAGGTCGCAATACAGGAAGTTCTTTAGCTTGGAGTAAGGAGATTTTCCTTACAGACCCAGAGGAAGATTATTCATCCCTTTTCCAGCCTCACACGATATGCAGTCAATAAGATTCCCTAGACATCACTCAAAGTCCCAGTCTGTCTGACAAGTCGAACACTTACTTACATTCTGTCTCTGTGAAGTCTCCCAGTGACTTACACTTTTACTAAAATGATAAAGCGACATTTTCGCAGGCCTTCTGGTCATAAAACTCTCTCTCATACTCCTCAGTGCTGAGCACAACTGGCCACATTCTTTCCTAAGTGAGCTCCAAGGCCCTAACTAGAAAGCAGATGTTCTGTATTTTGCAAATGATGTTATTGTGGCTTTTTTTGCAGCTAGGTTTCCTGGGCCTGAGCAAATACCTTCGTATAAAAACTCACACTATAAAGTATTGTTATTAGGAATCGGGTTAGATACTGTACATATACTGTAGTGTTAACCACTTCAAGACTCTGCACAGGGCTATAACTCCTTAATGGCCAGACCCAATTTGACATTTTGCAATGCACAATTTAAATGGCCCCAACTTATTTCTTCATGTGAAGTAAATAAATATATTTGTTCTCCCAAGACAGATAGCCCTCTTGTTTTGTAGCACATTACAATATATATATTTTATAGGGAGTATACAAGGGACAAAAAGTTAAAAAAAGAAAAAAAAAAAAAAGAAAAGTTAAAATTATGACATTTCATCAGGAGCGTATTTATAATGGGTGCAAGGTGTGCAATGTACATGGGCCCCTGGGTACAGGGGACCCACACGCCACACACCTAATATCATATATACCTCTCCGTCTGCTTGGGGCTGGCTGCAGAAATCACCGGAAAAATGGCCATCGCGGCCATTTCCACAGGGATTCGCGCATGCACAGTAGAGATGTCCCGGGAACACGTCACGGGCGCCATGTTCCCGGAGATGCACAGTAGGCTATGGAACAATGCTAGAGTCTACTGTGGCGCTGGAGAGGAGGAGGCCTGATCGGAGTCTGCACGCAGGCCCCCTCCTCGCTTAAAGCACCTCTGCATTTCATATACATTTTCCATGATTCCTCACGGTTACAACTCTGCCAGACAATCACACCAAATATACATATGGGGGCATGGGGCCTGGACTGGGAGGACAAATACTATTCGGCTGGTATAATGGGGAGGAGGCGGCTTGGACTCGCTGGACAAATAGCAATGGGCTCCGGCTGGAGTAACTGGGAAGAGGGCTGATGGCTGTTGGGACAACCATAAATTGTGTTTGGCATGTGTATTTTCATGATGACACACACAGCATGACCCAGTCTAGGTATGACAGGAAGAGGGGTTAGGGAACAAGGGGGTTTATTTTCTTTTTGTAAACTATTAGAAGCTCTGGTGTTTGATTTGGGTTCAAGAACACAAGTTCAGGCACAAATGAAATTGCATGACATGCTTTGTTACTTATATGTGGGAGCAATATAGGTCACTAGATTGAGCTCAATTAAACGGACCAAGGAGTATTTAGAAAGACGTGATTAATTCAACGCTACCCAGCAAGTACAAAAGGGACTGAGTATGCTGACACTGGTAACTATCTCCACTGTCAGATTAGTTTACACACCTAATAAACTTTTCAAAACTACATCTAATTTAACTCCAGAGAGTAGATCCTGTGTTATTTGGGTCTAATAGCAGTTTATACATTTGCAGCTATCAGATCCAGGTAACACTTGATCTTACGGTTTTTGTGGCAAAGATTCAATCCTGACCTTCCCTATTTCCGGCCCCACTCACATAAGGGATTCCTGGTGATGTCACTAAAATGTCATCAGTTCAGCCATCATTCCCCTACCAATGAATGCATAAATGCTTTGCAGTTTTACATTAATCACACAGTATTCATTTTGAATATAGTATGCTGGTGATCTAAGGGCCAGTCACCCTATTTTTTAGCATCACCGACAGTTGGATCTAACTGCAGTAAATAAACGTTAGGTTAAAAACATTGAGCCAAGAGCCTGACAAAGTTGCACCTGTCATGAGCAGGTTAATGTTGGCAAATTTTAATTA
Organism: Taudactylus pleione; assembly: GCA_031769625.1. Taxonomy (NCBI): domain Eukaryota; kingdom Metazoa; phylum Chordata; class Amphibia; order Anura; family Myobatrachidae; genus Taudactylus; species Taudactylus pleione. The sequence continues at coordinate 670,395 of JAUIMM010000517.1, read as the reverse complement.
CATGTTTAGAAAACATTAACTCGCTTACTTACTCTGCATTATACTTGCTTTTTGTTACTTTTGTTTGTTTTAATACAAGATGCTTCTATCTACTTTAATCGTGTCAAAATAGCCATTTGACCTTTACAAGATCTATGTGTACTTTTTAAAATGAAGTAACCGTTGTGATGCACTTTACATCCATTTTAAAATGCCAAGAAATCTAATTCAGCTTATTTTAGGTGTGTTTTATTTAATCACAAGGTGCTGGGTATACTTTGCAATTAAAACATTCCTTACAAAACTGCAATAATGCAAAAATATACCATAGGGCTGTTTTTATACTGGGACAAAGGTTTCTTTCCAAATGGAATCCATAGGATCCTAGGGGAGAACTGACCTAACTTCCTTGCAGAGTTCACAAATCACAACCCTTTTGCCTTTAAAATGCTGTTCTAGAAACGCCACAAGTATATTCTCCACCTCAGCTGCAGGTTTTCCACTCCACAATTAACACGCGGGCCAGAACCTAAAAGTACCAACTAAATATGACATTATCTGGCATAGAAATGGCCTGTTTTTAGGGATTTCACTGTCCTATGTGAACAGCTATGTAATTCTAGCCCACAGTCTCACATACATGATTTTGCAGAGAAATGGTTAGCAAAGATGATCAAATACACACTATTATAATATATATATATATATATATATATACATATACACACACACACACACACACTGATATAAACCCATATCTTTGCAGTTCCAGGCACTGTCCCAGTATTTTAATGTAATATATAGCAGGCTTAGATCAAATTAACTAGTGATGGCAGACAAGTACTATATATATATATATATATATATATATATATATATATATATATATATATACACACACATTGACTTGTGCATACATATATAAGAGGCCTAGTTTCGTGTCCAGACTCCGTAGTAGAAGAATGTATTTAGGCAAAAGTGTATACAAAGATTAAACACTTGAATAGTGTTTATCTAATTCATGCTAATATTTTGCATAAGATAAACTGTATTCCAGGCTATTATGCACTGCTTAGCTGGCTTGCGGCATGTGTAGTTTTACATGACTACAGCTCCAGGAGTATTAACTGGACCCCGCGGTACCCCGTGTACATGTCAGGCTTATGAGCACTTCACTAACTTTCTGCACGAGGGAGAAAGTTTAGAGCAGCGATAGTGGAAAGTGTGAGCAGGAGCGATGCTGGGAGCGGGGCACCAGTGCCATCATCATCCCATACTACTGTGTGTGCTGAGGATGACTCACGGATGGCTCCGGGATAACGCTGAGTGAGGAGGGGGATCGGGCGGCTGCATTGTTGTTGGGTAAAAGTTTTAGTTACCTTGCAACATAGTCTCCAGCTTCTTCCTGTCCACTCGGAATCTCTCTTCTCCCCACTCGGGGTCGTGGGGGGCGGCTGGGCCGGGAGAGTCGTCCTCAGAGCCGGGGAGCGGGGAGTCTGTGCTCCGCTCGCTGTTGGAGCCCGGGTCAGACTGGTTCATGTATCCGCTCATGGAGTCGCACTGGGCTGCCATGGTCTTATCGCCGGTTAATAAATGCGCCAAGGTCAGCGCTTCCAGCGCCTGATCATATACACACAGCAGCCTGGAGGAAGAGGGCGCCCGGGAACCGCTAGCAGCAGCAGGGACTTCAGTGGGACTGACACATCCAGGACTCAGCAGCACTAGTAAGTGAACTCCCTCTCTGGCTGCCTACACCAGTACACCGCTTCCACTGGGAGCACTGGATGACGTCACTGCACATACTTCTGCGCTCGCTGTAAATGTAACCATGTAGATGACATAGATGAGAGCTACATGTGTGCAGCCGTGATAACTCCACTCGTGGTTTCTTTGTAACTTGTATTAGTCATGTCTATATAATATTTTAAATTTCTTATATGCACTTATATGGGGAACTAGACACCCCCCATATCGCCAATAGAGGTACCTGTTTTATATTAGTTTTCAAATATGCTTTGCTTGTTGTGTTGAGTGCCCAAGAAAGTTTAATGACCATAGTAATGTGCACGTCACATGTGTCCTGTGTTTCATCATATTCTCACTTCAGCTGATACAGATGATGGGCTTGTGAGAGCAAGATGCTCAGGGAACCAGGAATGGATTCACATGGGGCCTGGCCCAGGTAGGCAGCACTTTCCTACATAATTACATGCAAGACACTGTTAAGGTGGCCATACATCAGAGACCGGATTTTGCGATCCGGCGATGCGATGGGAAGTGCCAGCGTTTCCGTCGCCGGATCGCAGACATTTTCCATGTTAAATGTCGACGATTTGACAATCCCCATTATTTTTTGATCACGATCGTCTAATCGGGAAAATCCAACATGTTGGATTTCTGCGATTCTGCAATGCCGGGTTGCCGCATCGCAGGATCGCGGCAATCCAGCACTGATGGATGGGCCCCATCTCTCACATAACTAAATAGCAGCCATATGTACCAAAGTAAATACCAACTGTAGTGATTCCCAAACTGGCATGCTAGAGGGCACCTTCAGGGATGGCACAAGTAAAGTTGATTGTCCAGGACTAAATCAAGTTATTTATGGTCAATGTGCTAGTGATAGCCAATCAGAAAATATATGCACAATTTACCATTTTTATATTTTTTTGCAGAATTACTCAATAACAAACGCTTGGCTTATGGGTGGTGTGATTAAAATGCTGATACTCTAGGGCACCGTGATTCTAGAAAGTTTGGTAATCACTGACCTAATGGCCAAATGCACCCTGTTTATTAAATGCCAATAAAAGGTGGCCATTATTTTATATACCAGTCAGAAGTTATTACATAATTAAGTACCAATGAGAGATGACCATGTTAATTTACACATGCCAGTGCAGCTTAGTTTATTGTATAATGCACAAAGATGTCCAAATGCCCTCTTGGCTACATACCAGCATTTTTCTAATCCACAAACCAATACTCTCCAAAAATTCAGCATATACCCAAGTGCCATGGGTGATGTATAAATCCACAAAAGTGGTCGGAAACAGTGACTTGCTCTTTGCACTAGGGGTCATAGGACTGGCTGCAGGGGGAGCCGTGCTCTGTGCAGAAGGAGACTTAGGCGCCCGTTACCTGCGCGAGGCGGAAAATGGCGGTGTGGCCTAATTACCATAGTATTGCTATGGGCAACTTCTCCGCTTGTTCACTTCTCCACACTTTTCACTGCTTGATAAATAAGACCCCCTGGCAACTCACACACTCCTCTGCTTTTCAATTTATTGTTTTTTAATCAACTTTATCGTATACTGCTAATTTCTATGTTGAATAGTCCAATGTACAGGGCCGGTGCTAGGTGTCTTGGCACCCAACGCTGCCCCGTGCTCCCCCTCCGCTCCTTTCCTCACTGCGCCCTCCCCCTGAGCATAAAATAATGGCAGCAGGTGCGTGGAGGGCGGTGATCTTCTCCAGCCGGAACCCCGGCGCCCCTGTGCAGTCGCACACACGGAGCGTGTCTACTGACCTGCCCTGCCTATGTAGTTTCTTAGCACATTACACTCTGACATTACGTAAAAAGAAGCCTTTTCCCTAAGGGGACTGGGAAGTTGCCTTTATCATATCTGGAACTTTTATGTGCACCTAAATCTGTGCCTACGTGGTACTTTGCAATGAACCCCCTCATTCCATCCATCTCCTCCCATCGGCCTATACACATTTCTGCTCATCCGCAGATACCACTATCTTGCTGCAAAATCTAGGTTTGCCAGCATAAATCGAGGTGCCAAACATCACCAAAGAGTACTTTGCACTGTTCCTCAACTATTTTGCACATCAAAATTAACCTCTAGTCAACTAAATGATTTGTTTGGCCAGCATCATATACAAATGTACGATAGCAGCCATGAATTATTGGCCGCAGAATAAGGAGATTAGATTTTGTAAAACGTATGTATCTACATTGAACGCACAAAAAGAATCAGCACATTGATTTCTAGGAGTATATTTACAGGTTTTAGAGGTGATGTTGCCCATAGCAACCAATCAGATTCTAGCTATTATCTTCTAGAAGGTGCTAGATACATGTTAAGTAGAATCTGATTGGTTGCTATGGGCAAAATCTCAACTTCTAACTTGGAGCATTTCTCATCTATTGCTGCTCACTTGTCCATTCGCTTTAAATTTTTCCCCTTGCAAACAGCAAATGCTTTAATGAGAATGAGCCCTTTGACCTCCTACAGAGGAATCTATTTTAAAAGCAGGTGTACAGGGTTTGTAATGTATGTAAATTGCTATAAGAATACTCAAGCATATTGGTTTTACATACTTTATGCATTTTGATAGTTCGGTGTCTTAAATTTGTTATTCAGATTAGTGCAGCACAGCAGTTAAGATGATCCAATGTACAACCGGTGTGCATGCGCAATCAGACCTACACTCTATACACAATATTTTGGGCAGGATGCATCAAGCAAAATGCGATCCACCCCGCCACTCATTGCATGCATACCGGCGTAAATAACATTAGTATGCATGAATAAAATCACAAAGGAGAACTCTCTCGGTAAGAGCTTTCCTTTGTGATAGAAGGACTTCTGGGTTTATGACCCAGTAGTCTTTCTGCGCATGCGTCGAGTGATGCACGTGCCACAGGGGGTGCTGGGAGGGACCCCGAAATGTATCGCATTCTGGGGCTTGGTGCATAAGCGGCCAAACCTACGTATACGGCATTTTCAGGGGTTTGACTGCAAAAACCACAATAGTGCATCCTGCCCATTGTACGATATAACTTATGGTGTGTGCCCAGCTTAAATCATGCACAATTTTTACTGTTAGATTGTAAATAACATTAAGCCCTTGTGACATAAGGAGATATTTATAAATGACAACAAGCGTGTAATTCCATATTATGTATCAGAGGACTAATTAAAATTTTAATGCACATAGACAAATGAGAACATCCCAAATTCATCATCTGACAGCCTTTATTTTTATATTTCAATATTGTCTACATATAGTAGGGATATTTAAGAAAGCGAAATCACCCCAGGTAACTAAACGGTTTATACCCTATGTTCAGTATTTAGCATACAACGTTCAGCTTGGTTTACCATTGTGTATAATTGCACCACTTACCACACCTATAGATGGCATTAGCGTAGGTCTCCATTGCTAGCAATGAGGACCTAGCAAAGCTTTTCTGGCTGCAGCGAAGCCATCCAGACTATGCAGACTCCCTGACAGGTGAAAGCACAAAGTGTACAGCCATCGTGCATGTGTATTACCTAACAGCCTGTCGGAGGCGGGGGTAGGCTGCCAGCATCAGGGCAGAGAATGCCACCAAGGATAAGGATGTTGCTGGATCTCGCTGGAGAGCTGGGACTTGTTAAATGCCCTTAAGATGGGGGAAAGGGGGAAGAAGGGGATACTCTAAGCACTGGTACCAAAAATAGAAAAAGAGTATCTGGTTCTATGGTAGAAATGCTCCACAAAATATTATTAAGTTGGTCTACACAATTGCCAGGGTTAGTTAGTGTGGAGGTGCACCCATGAGAGTAAATGATAAAAATCGATTTAAAAATATCGATAAAGCAGCTATTTTGAACCTATTCATATGCAATCCAAAACCTGAGTTCGGTTTTTAAATCCCGAGTTCTGAACTGACTGCAGAACCGAATCGGAGTTGGTTCGACTTGGAACCCCAAAGTGATTCCGAACTAGGACTTGATTCGACTCAGTTAGGGTGTACTCGTATTTCAGGAAAACCAAACTGCACATCCACTGCACATCTATAGAGATTAACAATATATCCCTCTGGCAATAACTAACGTTACAGTTTCTGTAAATGGTCAAGATCGACAATGGTAATACCAGTTTCAGCACTTCAATCCTCTACAACTGCTGTTACTATTTACCGCTATTGCCGACCAGTGAAGCTGTAGCCTGCAGTTGCCTGTCACTACGAGTGAGGAGTGATTACCTGGCATTTTCTCTGACCTCCCATACCATTCCTGCTCACTTGGGCTTGCCAGCACCACAGAGTATAAGGGAGCATTGCTGTCGGTGGGAGATCTCCCAGCACCGCACGACTACATACTAGGGATGTGCAGGCTCGGATAGGTTCGAGTTTGCACGTGGAGTTCGGATTTTTCCCTCCAAAAAAACGGAACTCAGAAAGAGGCAAAACGTCATCTTACATGGACGAACATCATCATTCCTGGACAAAAGTCCAGGAATGATGATGTTCGTCCATGTAAGATGACGTTTTGCCTCTTTCTGAGTTCCGTTTTTTTGGAGAGAAAAATCCGAACTCCACGTGCAAACTCGAACCTATCCGAGCCTGCACATCCCTACTACATACAGACACTTGGAATCTGAATTACTTTTAGCCGAGGACCCAGCCTACCAATGTGGATTGCTTAGCTTTGGAACCACACCTGTCATTTGCTGCAAGGAATTATATCCCTCCGACGGGTAATAACCAGCACCCTTTGGGACTTACTACCTACTTGGCTCAATGCTACTCATTACTATTTCTGCATAACAAGCGTTAAGAGACTTTATAACAGTTTCCATTTAACCATACTTAGGAACTTTTAAATACTGCAGCAGTCTATTCGAGGCATTTAGTTTTCCATAGACTCTATTGGATACTTATATGCCACATTTTGTCAGTTTTTAGATACATTTGATTACAGATCTGAGCCATAGAGCCCCAACATTGTAGTTTGTTTCTTAAATTTAGGCTTGTATTTTACAGGCTATTGAATGAGATCTGTAATGTATTAATGTGTTTTAATGTTTGTATTAATCATACTTGAATAATCTAATTATTAAAGAGTGATATTGGAATCATCAACTGTGTCAGTTTTGAGCGCTTTACATTGTTTCTTTTAAATCCATCCAGTGGAAGGCTCAGAACAGGCTCCCGAGTCAAAGTTCTGCCCAGCGTACACCAACAGGAAGTCCAAACGGGACCCTAACCCACCTAAAACCTGCACAGGATCCAACTGGACCACCTCGCGTTGATTTCATCCCAATTGGTACAGGGGTGTCCGAATGCATAAACGGTCAGACAGACAAAAAGCATACAAACAAACAGACCAATTAATTGTATATATAAAATGATGACCCCCAAAACATCTAACATTTATTAACATCTATTCTGAGCCATTTTTATCTTATCTAGACAAGCCAGCTAATATACTCAGCATGCCTCATATTTCCTTGCCGTAGAAAGCACAAATATCATAAAGTACAATAATCCCTAAACCAAACTCACATTGTCTCAGGTAAACGTTATAAAGCTTCAACATATTTGTTCTATTTCAACAAGTTTATTATATTATCCTTATTGCTAAACAAACAAAGCTCCACAAACTCCTTGGAATTAATGTATCTATCTGATGTTGGTATCTATCTAGATACGTTTTCTAACAACAGGTTGGAGGCAGAGCCGTAACTAGAACGTTTGGTGCCCTGCGCTAGAAATAGCATTGGTGCTCTCTGGTCATCATCCTGTTTCTTCTGTTGCTGGCCCATCCTGAGCAGTAGCGCAGTCTTCTCGCCTCTCTTCATCAGACGTCTGCTCCCAATCGATGCCACTGCTGAACTAAAGGCTCCGCAAGGCGGCATCTGACATCAGACACTACGAGCAAGTGTAGCTATGATGCGGCGAGCTGTGATTGTCTTGCAGCGGCTGCTTGTAATTGGCTGTCACTTGCGTAGTACCCGCTTGCTGGTGCTGTCAGCAGCCTGGCCAGCAAAGATAGCAGCAGCAGGTTCTCCCCACACGGCATTGTACACTTTGCGCGACGGCATCGACTGCACTGTCATAGTTATTGCCTTGTTTGAAGGTATCATAGTTTATAATTCAGTATGTAAAAGATGGTCCTTGTTTAGTCTCAATTTAGACTTCATCAGTATAATATTGTTTTTATACTAATATGGTGTTATAGTACAATTCCTTATTTATATAGCTAAAACATATTCCTCTGCATTTATTTGTCATGAAAACAAGAGAGGAACGTAAAATGAGACATAAGATGATAGCATTATTACTGTTCATTTGCTTGGTGACACAGTGCAGTTCCACCATGAGAGATCGTGGGCCCTGGTAAGAAAGAACATGGCTATGCATTTGGGAGCTTGATCAAGTTAGAAATTGCATGACACATCCGTAGATGTTGTGCCCCAGCACCACTGTAAGTCGTTTAGCCATGTACATATGCAATGCAGAGCCACTGAAGGGGGCTGGCCCGGTCCCTGGTACTTTGTACCTACACAACAGCTCTCGCTACCCCTGTCAAAGTGCTCTTCAGTGCCTGACCTTAGGAACACAGAACATATGTAAAACAAGGACACACAAGGTAGACATAATAAATGAGACATAAAAACAAAGAGTAGGCAGGGTTATGATTATGATAGTTTACAATAATAGGCGTACCTATAATGGATGCAGTGTGCACACCCTGCACCCATAGAATATACTCACTTCTATGTAAACGTTGCAGAAATTACTGAGAAAATGGTGCCATTTTCTCATAGGCCTGTGCATACACAATAGAGAAATTCCAGGAAAATGTCACCGGCGCCATAATCCAACAGATTTGTGCATACGCAGAAGACTCTGGCATAGTCGCATAGTGCCAGAGTCTGCTCAGCATATACACCGTCGAGAGAGGGGGGCCATATGGAAACTGCACACGGGCACCCTCCTCTCTTAAACCACTCCTGCTTACAATCAAGTGGAAAAAGCACAGAGCTGAGAAGAGCAAGAAAAAAAGAGAGTGTACCAGTGTGAGAAGTATAAGTGAGACAGGGTTGGCTCTTGTTATTAGATGGTTTTAAAGCAGTGGCGGAACTCCTGGAGACAATAGAGTCATTTGCCGCCAGGCGCCAGCCCTGAAGGGGGCACCTGGCTCCATTGTCCCCGGGCACTGCATGGAGAAGGAGCGCCACTGATCGGCGCTCCACCTCCAGTGGCATAACCATGGGCGGTGCAGGGGGTGCGGTCGCACCCCCTGCATCCTCCATTTGCCGGGTGCCTGCTGAGAGTGTTACCAGCGGGCGCCCGCTCCTTCTTCCCTCCCCCCGGCACCAGCGGCAGCCAAAGCTCACCCCTGAGCTCCGGCGTCCGGGGCCCGCAATGCACTATGGGAGTGATGTCATGACATCACTCTCATAGTTCCGAGGAGCGGGCGCCGGGGCGGTCGGCAGCAGCACTGCAGCCAGGATTAAAGTAAGTATTTTGCTTTTATTTTTTTTGTGTGTGCACACTCACTGGGGGGTGCTCACTACTTGGGGCCTACAGGGGGCATTATGGTTGTCCCTACAGGGAGCTTACTACAGGGGGCATTACTGGGGTCATTACAGGGGGCATTACTGGGGTCACTTCAGGGGGCTTACTACTGGGGGCCTACAGGGGGCATTACTGGGGTCACTACGGGGGCTTACTACAGGGGGCATTATTGGGTGACTACAGGGGGCTTACTGCTGGGGGCACTACGGGGGCTTACTACTGGGGGCATTACAGGGGGCTTACTACTGGGGTCACTACAGGGGCTTACTACTGGGGCACTACAGGGGGCTTACTACTGGGGGCACTATTGGGAGCACTACAACTGGGGGCACTACAAGGGCTCTTACTACTAGGGGCACTTCAAGGGGCATTACTACTGGGGCACTGCAGGGAGCACTACTACTGGGGGCACTACAAAGGCATTACAACTGGGGGCACTACAGGGGCCCTTACTACCGGGGGCACTGCATAGGGAGACAACTACTGGAGGTACTGCATAGGGGGGACCATTACTGGGGGGCACTGCATAGGCGGGCACTGCATAGGGGGACCTCTACAAAGGGCACTGCACAGAAGGACCACTACTGGTAGAACTGCATAGGGGGGTGACGGCAGCTGGGGCTGGCATAGGTGCTGGGGGGGTGGTTAATTTTAATTTGGGGGGGGGGGGCACCAACATTTATCTTGCCTCCAGGCACCTGTGATGAAGTTACGCCACTGTTTTAAAGATTGAGATGTTGGGGGGGAAGGGAGAGGCATTCTTGCCTACCTTTGAAAAACCATTTCAGGGAGATTGTGAAAGCAACACCTATGAGCACGGCGGTAAAGTGGGCGTGTACTGCTACATCTGAGAGGTGTATCATCAAATGTATTTACATCCAAATGTAAATGAGATGCAAAGCAGTTAGTAAAATCTATTTGTTGATGAAAACACACTAATACTTTTCAGAAAATGCATGTAGCCATGAGGATCATTGTGCCTTATATCCAATACAGGGAAATGATACTAATGATCCCATTTAAATGTATATAGCTCTGTGTTTCTTTAATATAACAGTTACATAATGTGGGTAAGGTGTAATCAGGGAGATTGCAGGACTTGACAAAGAGATTGCTACTATTTCAGGGAGTTTCCTTGACAATGAGGGAGAGTTGGCATAGACATTGGCTCCCACATAAAAAATACACACACATTGGCCTCTACAGTAATAAAACACACTACATTGGCCTCCACAGGAATAAAACACACTACATTGGTCGCCTCAGGAATAAAACACACTACATTGGACGCCTCAGGAATAAAACATACTACATTGGCCTCCACAGGAATAAAGCATACTACAATACAAATGCACTGAGCTGACCGCTGCGGCACACTTAACAACTGCTCACAGTGGTTGAAAATGTTATTTTAATTTACTGATTCGAAAGAAATTATGAGGAAGGATCAATGTAGGATCAAGTTCTTCAGTTGCTGAAATACATCTGTTGATCTGGAGAAGGTTGGCTAATTGAGGGTGGAGAGTTTGTCAGAAGATATTATGCAGTGTCTGCACCATTGCACAGAGATGCTAGGAGCAGGCTCACTTAAGCCCACTTGTGTCCAATCCTATGTGAACCAAATGCCTAAAACCTGATCACCTCAGAGACATTTGCAGAGCACCTGTCGCTAACACACAGTGAGGGCAGCCATTTTGCACCCCATCATGATTAAATATTGATTCAGCCTATATACACTGTATATTTTGTATACATCTAATAGAAATGCGGTGGGCTGGCTTGTGGAGGTGCTAAATAGTACACACTGTAAATAGATGTATACTTTTTGCTCAGGGAGGTTGTTGGAGATAATGGGTCCAAGTTTTGCTGTTTACATCAGAAGAAAGCAGCCTTTAGCTCTCCGGCTGAACTACAACTCCCACCATCCATGCTGATTGGCGGGATTGCTGGAGGTTGTTTGTCAGCAACGGGTAGAGTGCCTCAGGTTACCTTAGCCTGCTTTACACCAGTTATGTCCCATGTAAATATGTATGCACAATAAGGGACCAATGTACACAACTAATTTTTGTATTAAACGTATTTACACTTTATTGCACACATCCTGGCAGGAAGATGCTCTGTGCTGCTGCTCATATTTCTGGTCTCTCGCATGACACCCACCATCTATATTATCCAGTTATTCTGCTTAGAGTCACCTAGATACAAAAGAGGCAGGCGTTTATTGTGTATGCAGTCGGGAAGCCAGCGGACCTATTCCCGACAGCCGGCTTCCCGACTGCTTAATCCCGGCGAGGGTTAAATGACAGGTGTCATTTTACAGATGCCGGGAGACCAGCGCCTGGTATCTCAATCGAAGTGATGCCGAGTGCGGACAGCCACGGGGAGGGGAGGGTTAGGTTAGGGGCCCATGGGGGGGACTTAGGGTTAGGCACCCCCCGGGTGGTTGTGATTAGGCTACGGGGAGGGAGGGTTAGGGAAGGGCACTCCTGGGGGGAGTTAGGGTTAGGCACCCCCCTGGGGACTTAGGTTTAGGCGGCGGGGAAGGGAGGGTTAGGTTTAGGCACTTAGAAGGGGGATTAGGGTTAGGCACCCCTAAGGGAGAGTTAGGGGGTAGAATTAGGTTAGACAATGCTTACCCTGGACGATCGGGATTTCCTCCTCTGCCAGGATGCCGCTGTCGGGATTCCAAATGCCGGGTATGGGTCCGGCGGTAAATCATACTGATTCCGTTTATTGAACTTAACTGTTATTTATACCATTCTAGTAATTCACCAGGGTCCTGGGGCAACCGGTTGAGATGGGAGGGAGAGCTATTATAAAAAACTGGGTACATTTGAAAATCTACCATGTTTTGCCCACCCAATCAACTTGGTGGTTCAGAATATTTTTGTTTAAATGAAAGGGGCATGTGGGAGATGCTGTCTGTAGCCATAATAATTTCTGGACATTTTTGGGATCCCTCAACCGCATGTAGAAGATTTCAGCGGCTTTGGCAGTGCAACTTCCAACATGGCATATCTAGGAAACAAGAGTGGCACTGCAGTGGCAGACAGGATGGCATTCTAATAAACTTTAAAAATGTTTGTTATCTACGCAAAAAGACAGTCAGCAATGCCCCAACCAGCGTACAGTACTTTATGGACACACTGGGGTATGGCCTGCAGTGTCACAGTACTTATATATATACTCTAGGGTATGGCCTGCAGTGTCACAGTACTTATATGGAGACACTGGGGTATGGCCTGCAGTGTCACAGTACTTATATGGATACACTGGGGTATGGCCTGCAGTGACACAGTACTTGTGTTTTAGGGATACACACTGCGGTACGGTCTGCAGCGTCACAGTACTTGTATGGATACACTGGGTTACAGCACAAAAAAACAACAACTATTTTTTTACTTTTTTTATTTATTTTTTGTTTTCTTGACTTTTTTTTTTTTAAATAGTTTTTTCTTATTTTATTATGTGTGCATTCGCATTGCGATCACAGCCTAACATAAGGACGCCCACTTCCCCTTACACACATCCGTATACTTGGGCAATATAGGGAAACAATCGGTAACATTGAGTAACATCGGACCCATACGCACAGTTAAGGCAGGTCAGACCTCACTGCTAACTTCAGCGCACGCTATGAGGCCGCAGGCTGCGCATGGTATTGCAGTGGATAAATTATGCACGCCCCTGCAACGGCTTTGCAACGCACTGGCACGCCTGCGTTCGCCCGACCACCCCCATTCACCACCCACAAATGGCGCTTCCTGTCAATCAATGTGCTCTGGGTCTGCGTAGCCTCTGCAAACGCAGTTCCCATCGCAATTGCTAGTACGCTCATGCACACTGAGATGCATATGCATGCGCTATGCGAATTAATTGACTGTTTGCGTGCGTCTTTGCTACTGCGATCCTTGCTAAATCAGGCCCTGTATGTGTCTAACATACCTAATTACTGTTCCAACTTAGATGGGGCAGTCCCAATGTGAGGGAACTTTCTTACCATTCCGACTATCAGGGCGTCAGGGCATTGAAGTAGTGTTTTTTTATTGGTGAGGAAGGGGGCTGAGGGTGGCCCAGCTCTTCTGAAGCACCCTAATTGAATGTGACATACCCCTGGCTACCGTCAGCACATCTGCTTCTTGACCACTCTGTCCTTTATTTCTTACATATCGGGAGTCATAAATTCACCCTAAATTTGTGATATTACTGGGATAGAATGGGATGCAGCCATTTTGGGTGCTTAGCTGCTTTTCTGACCTGTTCAGCCTACATTATGGATGTGTCCACTGTCTGTACCTGATGACCTGGTCAACAAAATGGCAGATATTTGTTTAATAAAGTTAGCTTGATTCAATTCAGTCTGGCAAAAAAAAATTCTCCTATCCTGCATCTGTTTTCCAGTTGTATTCAAAGTGTATCATTTACAGATGCTTAGACAGCTCCCACTCTGTTCTGCTAGCGGCTTTGCTGATGTCACTGCACTTGTAATGAGTATACATTTCTGTGCACTACTTCAGTGCTCAGTGCAAATACTATAACCCAACATACATAATTCATTCTTTATATACAGTTTGGGATACTTGCAAAGAGACCTTTCTTTGCCTGGTACAAGCTTAAACAAAATAGAAATGATAAATATATTTCACATGACAGTGGTATGCAACTGGTAAAACAGAGGCCGAGTTGCAACATAAAAGATCTAATTTATGTCTGTCTGCAAATGTACATAATTAATGAGACGGTATATTATGTATTTGAATACAAATGTGCTTTGAAGAAGGAAATTATATACATTGTTCAAAAATAAACCAAGTTTAAGAAACTAAAATATGATAGGGGGAGGTTGTAACAGGTCAATGATTTGCAGCTCTGTAGTGAAGTCAGTAAAAAAATAATCAGAAAAATATTTATATAAAACGTAAATGTGTAACCTCTGCATACAGGTAACAGTGATTCTGATTGGCACAATATTACAATTTGACAATTTAGGTTTCTGTTAGAAAACAAATTTACCAGCTGTCAGTAATATAAAAGTAGAGTGCAATTAAAATATTTGACACCCTTTAGGACTTAAGGCCCTTGAATGTGGCAATTCTGCAATTTGCAGATGATTGTGTAAATAAAATCTGCAATATGTGGGCTTTACAGATCTCAGATGTCAACCAAAAAGTGATTGGAATTGGTAAATCAGGTTGTTCACTGATCAATTGGGGCTGTAGATTGCTAGTGTAAGGAGATGGTCAGCAGATTTGCAGACCATTACTAGTAAAAAAAAAAAAGTGTTTTTCAAGATTGGCAGATCCAGGGCCGAAACTAGGATTTTTGTCACCAGGGGCAAGACACTAATGTGGAGTCCCCCCCCCCCCCCGTCCCTCTCAGGTGCTGATGTTTAAAATGTCTTAAGGAGAAAGTTTTAATGCACACTCAAACATGATATGATATCAACTAGAGATATAAAGAAACCATCATAAAAATTTAAAGTTTGATGAAGCTACAGTTGAAAGAAGTATGATATGCATCTGATTGCATGAGAAATTGATAATGGAACGACTTATTGCAATTTAGAAAGGTGAACGCTAATCATATTGTGTAGGACAAAACTATAGGGAACACCGACCAGTCTAATGTTATATATACAGCATATTATTTTCTACCATATAAGCACCTTCTTTAGCAAATATTACAATATTAGTTTTGATGGCCTTTCACTTGCCAGGGAGGTGGGCACTAGCTTGTGACCAGCATTGTCAGGCTTTTTTTTCCACTCTCCTCTCTTCTGCCCTCTTGCCATCTCGCCCCTTCTACTGTCTTATCCCTACCACCCCGTATCTTTCTCTTCCAGCCGCCTCTCTTTCCCTTCTATGTGCGAGTGCCCAGCGGCCAGCACTGCAGCCCACTGACTTTTTACTGTGCCCAGCACCGCCTACCTGTCCCCGCAGGCCACACACAGTCCTCACCTCAGGGCAGCTAAGCTCTCGCTGAATAAATGAAGCAGCCGCTATGCAGCCCTGTCTCACCCCCGGCCGGTGATTGACCAGCTACCACGTGCCCGCAGTCCGTCTGACAGTCAGTGATGGCGGCAGCGCAGTCACTAGTGCTGCTCTCCCCTCACTTCAATGAGGCCGGAGGAGCCCTCATTCGGTGCAGCCCCCAAGCCATCGCGGGGCTGCAGGGACTGTAGATACGCCGCCGGGGTGTTCGAGGCCCCACATCACCCGCTCACCACCTTCATGCTACTGAGCCAGAGTCACCAACAGCCCTCAGAGCGCTTATCATCCCGATCACAGCAGCAACCGTCATGCCGCTCTGTCTGTGTCCTGCGCACACTGCACTGCTTCCTGGTCTGGAGAGACTCCGCCACTCCCCTCTTTCGTCCTGTCACCCCCTCCGGCACCCGGTGCACGTGCACCCTTAGCCCCCCCCCTAGTTGCGGCCCTGGCAGATCTGTGTTTGCTGAAGATGATCTGCAAATCACTGAAAAAGATCCGTAATGTATGGGCACAGATTGCTAGCTTGGGAAATCCTAAAATCTGGCAACAAATCTTCAAATTGTCTAATTGTGGTTTTCAGATTGCTGATGTATGAGGGCCTTTAGTGATACCCCTTTTACACCAGAGCCAAAACGCCGGGTGTTGCAAGGTTAACCCGGGTAGCTCCTTTGTGTAAAAGGGGACTGGGTTGGATTCCCGGGTGGAGTTACCTGGCAATCCAACCCAGGTAACTTGCAGGGTTTACACGGGAATAACCCGTGAAACCCGGCATTGTAAACGGCGCGATCCAGGTCAGGGTGACCTGAATCGTGCTTCTTGTCTGCCGATTGGCTGGCTACAGTTGAGCTTGGAGATGACGTCATCTCCAAGCGCCCACTCCAACGCTGGAAAAGCCAGGTATCTGCAGACCCGGCTCCGGTGTGAACGGCGCCGGCTCGAAAATATCCTGGGTCAGCGTCAGCTAAATTCCAGATTGGAACCCTGGCCCTGATTCAGAGCCGGTCGCTCTGACAGAGCGCTCGCTCTGAATCAGGACCGTCCTTCTCTTTTTTTAGAACGGCCACCTGGCCGCTTGCATAGCTGTGGGTGACCACCCACAGCTATAGCGAGCGGCCAAAAAGATGGTCGCGACGGGCTTGCAACGAGACCCTTGTGGTAGGGTCTCGTTGCCGCAAACCCTGGAGTGCTTTCGGCTATCAGAGCCGAGAGCACTCCCACTGACATCACTTGTGATGTCAGTGGGGCCGGCCCCAGACGGTAGGCGTTCCCATGGGAACACCTCCGTCTGGGCAGCCACGCCCCCGGCACGTCCACCAAAGGGGGCGTGCTGTCACTCACCATCGACAGCACGCCCCCTTTGTAGCGAGACCCGGAGCGACGGCTTGGCCGTCGCTACCCGGATCTCGCGCATGCACACGACGGAGCCGGCTCCCTCGTGCGCATGCGCACTGGGCCAACATCGACCCGCTTGCAAGCACTCAGCGCTCAGAGCGGGTCTGAATCAGGCCCCCTGTTCCTACCTCCCGGGTCAGAACGGAATTTAGGTGTAAAAGCTGTATTATTGACATTTAGGAGGTCAATTTTAATAATGGGTGATAGGTGCAATGTCCGCGATCTAGTATGTGGATATGCAGGCTAGATTAAGACTTTTAGGGGCTCCGGGGAGACTAAAGGCCCCCATACATCAGCAATCGATTGTGGCAATTCTGCAATTTGCAATTGATTGTGTATGAAAATCTGCAATGTATGGGTTTCACAGATCGCAGATTGCAGCCAAAAAGTGATTGGAATTGTTAAATCAGATTGTCCAACATGTTGGATGTCACAGATGGATTGCTAGTGTATGGAGATGATCAGCAGATTTGCAGATCATTGCCAGTAAAATGATGGGCCTTTCAAATTGGCAGATCTGTGTTTGCTGAAAATGATCTGCAAATTACTGAAAAAGGTCTCTAATGTATGGGTGCAGATTGCTAGATTGGGAAACCCTAAAATCAGGCAATAAATCTTCAAATTGTTCAATTGTGGTTTTCAGATTGCTGATGTATGGGAGCCTTAAGTGGTGTCCACCACTATGCCCCTTACATTGCCCCCCTGTTTGCTGCACCGTGCCCCTGTAACTCAGAGTACTCCCATGGCATGGCCAGCCCCACTTGAATGCTTCCAGCACTGTGCTCTGCATACAAAGTGCATACAGCACAGAGCTGCTCCCGTGTCCCCTCATCAGTGCCATGAACGCAATATGTCACATGACGCTGATGAGGAGACTCGAGAGCAGCTCTGCGCTGTATGCACTGGGCATGCAGAACACAAAGCTGCGGCAGCCCCTCTCCAGGAACAGGACTCGCTGGGCACCTGTTCACAGCAATTCACCCAGTGTGTGTTGGTGGGAGGGTCTGGGACGACCACATATGCCGCACTTGTGGTAGCCTCAAAATCACTTATTTTAATACTCACCCTCATGGGGCTGCAAACAAAAATACTTACTTTGTGTATAATTGAGGGCGATTTGTTGTGCCGATACTGGAATTCCTGGCCAGACCCTACTTCAATTAATCCCTTAGTGCTCTTTGTCTTTGAAAATATGGGCCTGATTCAGTCCCGGACGCTATTTGCGGACTGTCGTTCCAAAAAAGGGTCCGGCTATTTGAATTGAGCGCTCGCTCTTTGCTGTTTGTTGACACCGCTATGTCTGAGCGAGTGAACAAAAAATGCGTTCGCTATTTTGTAAAGACGCCCCTTTGCCGTTCGCATCACACGTCATCTCCGGTATTTATTAGGTTAATCGGGTACATCGAAAGGCATCTGAACTGCTCGCAGTGCTTGTGGTAGGTTTTTCTTACCGCTATCACTGCGAGCAGTTCAGGCTAAAAGACAACAAAGTGACGTGGTCGATGACGCTCCTTTACTAATTATGCACTCCCATTAAACACCCTTTTGACCAGTTGGCACGCCTGCATTCGGATCTCCATACCCCCGAACATCGCTCAGAGCGAACGAGCGGCTGCTTACGAGCGGCTCTGAATCAGGCCCTATGTACCTAAACTCTCCTTTGGCTTGTTGAAGGTCCTGTGGTCAGGTGAGTGTCCCCCGTCTCCGCAGTCTATAACATAACTGGACTGGAGTAGTCTGGTGATTCAAATTCCAGACATACATCTAGATGGCTGTACTTAGGTTTCCGCTACTTAAGGGTTAGGTTAGGTTAAGAGTGTGTGTGTGGGGGGGGGGGATTTGTCATGGTGGTTATGGGGTATAGTATGTTGGTAGGTTAAGAGGTGAAGTGTGATCTTTCGCAAAGTATTGGTGTTATTGTGCAACAATATATTGAATATATGTATTATATGATTCTATATTTATGTCATATTGTTGTAAACTTCTGTTTTTAATAAACAAAGACATTGCAATTTATGTGCAAAAAGCACTGGATCTAATCAGGCATTTGTTTTCATTGTGTCAATTGTTAATTGGTTGTTGATTTTAGTGCAAATTTTGTACATAAATGTACTGTTCATGAAAGAATCATTATGACCAGAGCCATAACTAGGGGTGTGCAAGCAGTGCCGCCGCACAGAGCCCAGGGCCCTGTGTGCGGCATTATCACTGCCCCGTGGCCCCTTCATCTGGCTAGCAGGGTGCCTAGAATGGCACCCTGCAGCAGGAATCGTTCTAGAATGGCACCCTGCAGCAAGAATTGCTGGTGCGGTGCCACCTATCGGTACTGCAGCCTAAGGATACCCTGGGTACTGCTGTTCTTCTGGGCGCTGGAGCTCCTGCCTCCTCGTCATGACATAATGCGCTCAGTGGGCGTAGCTGGCGCTGATTATTATAGTACACACAGGTTTGAATATTGTTATGAATCCACTATATTCAGTTGTTGATCCCAATTGTACTGTACTCTATAACAACGCTAGTCAACCAGGGACTGGGACAAGATGACCGCAAAACAAACTGCCCATATTTGTATATGGTGGTGACCGTATCCTGAAGTAAGCTCCGTCTAGACTGGCTGCATGTCTGCCTATCAGCAGCCGAGGTTCACTGCATCACATGCCGTATAAGGGCAAGAAAGAGAGTAGATATGTGGATGGGGAAGAGAATGGGTCAGGTGAATGCACTAGGGAAGAGATGGAATAGGTACATGAATGGAGGTATATAGCTCATACTTGCCTACCCTCCCAGAACATACGAAAGGCCCCCAGAAATCGGATGGCGCTCCCAGTTGCCCGGAACGGTGGGCAGCTCTTCAGGGGGCAGGAACCACCTGGCCACGGTCGTCCACTTCCTGAGTAAAGTTGGCAGTAAAGGCAGCCGATAATGCAATTTGTGATAAATCACGTCACCGTGACTCTGCCCCACTTCACAATACTGGTTATAGCAGCATTGTGTAGCGGGTGCGGGGCTACAATGATGCAATCACGCTGTCACGCCCCCCAGATCTGCCCCTCTCAGTCACACCACGCCCCCCCTCAGTGCTGACCTGGCGGTCCCCTACAAGAGCAGATAGCCAAAAGTTCGACAGTTAGATGCAGCACTGCATGGGTGGGAGAATTGTATGGGGAAAAGAAACAATGGAGTATACGGTACTTAGATAAATATATACTGTATATGTATCCTATACTTCAGATGCAAACTGCTTACCAGATAGAAAAAGGTTTGTTACTGTAGAGCAAGGGTACCTTACCATCAAGTGGGCAGTTGAAGCTCTTCAATATTATCTCTTGGTGAGGGAGTTTACCCTGGTAAAGGACCATGTGACATTGAAGTACAGTAGATGCATACCAACAAGGAAGTTAATGCGTTAATGCCAGAGTGCCTCTGTGGTTCTTGGCATTACATCCCTTCCAGTAGACACTGCATACAGACTCTCTCTCCAAAATATGTGATACCTGCACAGTCCATATCACCGAAGTTGGCAATGTCTAGAAGGGTGGGGTGGGGGGTGGCAAAGAGGTAATTTGCCCCGACTCATTGTTGGAGAGTCTGATAGCTTTACAAGGATTATGCTGCAGATAGGTTCGGTATGCGTTAGAGATGTGCACTGACCCCCATGTTTTGGTTTTGGATCTGGATCTCCCCTGGTTTTGGATCTGGATGGGTTTAGCCAACACCTCACCTCCGTGTTTTGTTTTTCGATCTGTATTTTTTTCTTAAAAAAATCATAAAAACAGATAAAATCACATAAAATTGGCCTTTTCTGTTCCTACAGTATTATTAATTCAATAACATTTATTTCCACTCGTTTCCAGCCAATTTTGACCACCTTACAGCTCACTATATTGTTTTCATCCAGTTTAGCCCAAAATTTGCACCAAGCTAGCTGGCTGGCTAAGCTAAGCGGCAGCAGTGGGTGACACTAACACATGGCATTTCAACTTCAAACATGGCACATCAGGAAACACTTTTATTATTCAAGAGAGGCCTATAGAAGCGGCGGCCGTGCTGACACAGCTGGTTTATTATGTGTGACAGCTCCGGAGAAAGTGTTGTGGAGGTCTATCAAGAAAGTGAGAAAATGGAAAACCATTTTATGTGGATCCCGCTAACGCTGCTGTGTCACTACATAACCATGAATGTTACAGCCCATTGGGATTATTTGAAAAGTTTGTGGTAGAAACTCCATTTAACACCTTGTCTGATCCTAATCCCGATGTACAGTTTATCTCTGTGCTGAAATCTTCTCATGTGAAATGGCAGACAGCCCATTCTCTGGATAACCAAATTTCTAAAAATGTGAATGCACTTACTTTGAACAATACCTCAGTGATGGAGAAGATATGCTGGATGATGAATAGAGGGTCTCATTCAGACCCGCTCGCAAGTGGGTCGATGTTTGGCCATGCGCACGCACAGCGGCCGCACTGTGCGTGCACTAGCCCTGGAGCGAGAGCGAAATTCTCTCGCTCCGGGGCTCACTACAAAAGGGACGGCTGTCGATGTTGATCGACAGCTCGCCCCGTTTTGTAGACATGGTGGGGGGGGTGGCTTCACAAACGGAGGTGTTCCCAAGCGAACGCCTGCCATTTGTGGGCAGCCCCACTGACATCACCAGTGATGTCAGTGGGAGAGCTTCTGGCTCTATTAGAGCCAAAAGCTCTCTGGGGCTTGCGGCAGATGAAACCCTACCACAAGGGTCTTGTCGTAAGCCCCGATGGTCTTGACCATCGCGACCATCATCCTGGCCACTCGTTACAGCTGTGGGTGGTAACCCAGAGCTATGCGAGCGGCCAGTAGGCCGGAACATTTTTTAGATGTGGCCGCCCTCATTCTGAATGAGGTCCAGAGTCTCTCCTGTTAAAACTAAGAAAGAAGACCAAACTTGCCAGCTGTTAGGGTACTGGAATGCAGATTCCAAAGAAGTACAGATACTGGATGAGCTGGAGAGTTGTTCTGACCAGATGGTCAGGGAGAGCACCTTCTCATCAATGATGATGATGGTGACATAATACGTGAAGTGGATGGAGAACAATCTCAAACACACTTAACCACTATGCTCGATACAAAAAGGACAAGAGACCTGTTGGTGAGTCCAGAATCCATAAACGTATCACAGTCCATAGGAAAGTCAAAAAAGAAAATGTGTAAAAGAATGAAGACTCTCTCCTCCCTGATGCTGGCTTCAGGCAAGTCACCAAAAGAGATTCGGACCACCACAGTACAGACGCTATATGAAGTTCTGCTGAAGAGAGTTCAGGAGACAAAAAGTCTTGATGTGCATCTGGAAACATTGAAAAAAATTGGCAAAGAATGTAGAGAAGGAAATTTACAACAACTTGTATAATACTGGTGTGAGGTACAAAAATAAGTACAGTAGTCTCCTCTTCAATCTGAAAGACCCAAAAAATAAGATTTTCTTTCACCGTGTGGTACTAGGGGAGATCACCGCACAATGTCTTGTTCAGTTGAGCACAACAGAAATGGCTGGACTGGAGCTGAGAAATTGGAGAAACCAAGAGAGACAGCATACTCTGGAGATCATTGAGAAAGCAGAAAAAGAGCTCCACCACAAGCGGCAGATGACTAAATTCACACACAAATGTTTAATAGAAATAGATACAACACCAGATCAGATGTTTACCCTGGAGGATCTGTCTGATTCATCATGGTGTCCCCAAGATTGTGCAAATTCTGCCAAAAGAGAGACTGACACCACAGCTAAACATAAGAGTCACCTTCTGGATGTGAATTGTCTCATTTCCATGGGGAAAACCCAACCCTCAGATGAGAAGGATCTCAGCCAGTGGACAGCATTAAAATCGCCATTAAAAAGTCACAATGGAAGACTACAGTGTGGAGAATCTTTCTTCACAGTCAGGAGAGGCCTCAGAGAACATGAAAAAAGATGCTCTAGGTGCTGAACTTCAAGTGATTTCTCCATCATGTTCAGCAGTGTGGAAAGGTTTCATTTACATGTTTCTATAAAGCAATTCAAAGTTACAGCCTTCAAAGTGTCTGGCTATAACATCCACCTTTGCAAGGAATTACCAAAGATTATCACAAACAAAGGATTCATCTGTCTGGAATCTGTCTGGGAATTGATGGATCATATATGGCCTGAATGCACTAAGACATCCAATGATTCTGTGTTCTGTTGCCGACTTTGGGCCTAATTCAGACCCGCTCGCGAGCGCTATGCGCTCGCAAATGGGTCGATGTTGGCCCAGTGCGCATGCGCACGACGGAGCCGGCTCCGTTGTGCGCATGCACGAGACCTGGATAGCGACAGGCAAACCGTCGCTCCGGGACTCGTACCAAAGGGGGCGTGCTGTCGATGTTGAGTGACAGCACGCCCCCTTTGGTGTGCGGGCCGGGGCGTGGCTGCCCAGACGGAGGCGTTCCCATGGGAATGCCTACCGTCTGGGGCCGGCCCCACTGACATCACAAGTGATGTCAGTGGGAGTGCTTTCGGCTCTGTTAGAGCCGAAAGCACTCTTGGGCTTTCGGCAACGAGACCCTACCACAAGGGTCTCTTCGCCAAGCCCGATAGTCAAGACCATCATGACCATCATCATGGCCGCTCGCTATAGCTGTGGGTGGTCACCCACAGCTATGCGAGCGGCCAGGAGGCCGTTCTGAAAAATCAGAGGGCCAGCCATGATTCAGAGCGAGCGCTCTGTCAGAGCGTCCGGCTCTGAATCAGGCCCTTTATTCCTACCTGAATCGCAAACTGAAATACGGAATAGTGAGCACAGACAACATAGAGGCCTTTGTTATTCCGCTGCCTGCATGCCAACCAATACCTCCCAGACTACACCCACTGGGGGGACCAGGTCTTGATAATAACCATCCCCATTTGTTGCTAGACCTTCTTGTTCCAAACCATCCATCCTGGACTTCCTGTCCAAAAAGGGTGAGCAGGGTACAGAAACAGTAGCTAAATGTCCCCAATGACATTTTTTTTTCATCTGTAATAGATAGATGATGTGGAGAGAGAAGAGCTTCAGATGTTGGAACAGGGGCTCCCACCTATTTAGCTTCCCTCCAGAGAGCAGAGCTCTGTTCCTCAGGAAATGTCTATGCCTGAGCTGATAGGTAGTCTCTGTCTGTTGGTAAACACCCTTCAGGAGATGGCAACCCAAAATAACAACAACTATAATAATAATAATGTGTCCACTGATCAGCCTGATCCCTTAACAGCAACATACCCCATATGGTCAACTCATAACATGACACCCAGTTTGCAGCCTCCTCTTCCTTATGACACTAATCCAGTCGCCATGATTGATCAATCAGCCATGTGTGGGACACCCAATTTTTGGCCTTCTACATTTTAACATCATAATAACACACTATAACACACTAGACTTATAATCTTTGCTTTTGTTTACATTTTTTAATAGAACAGTTTTAGAATTTAGGATGTCCACTCTATAGGTTTGTAAATAAATATAGGATTTAGTTTTTTAGAGCATATAACTTTAAAAGCTGTTAGGATAACATTTCTGCTATGTTTAAGATTAAAAAAATAACTTTATGTAACCCAATAATTCAAAAAAAAGTTTTCATTGCAATATTCATGCAGCCCCTTGACAGACAACAGCACAACACCCATGCGCAGCTACGCCAATGACAGGTGTGGCTAACAAGCACACAAAAAATGTGTTTATTTATTATTTTGGACAGCAGCCCCTCGGCAGACAGGGGCACAGCACCCCTGTGTAGCTACACCAATGACAGTGACAGCCAGGTGTGACTGACATGCACACACACAAAAAATGTTTTTTTATGTTTGGCCAGCAGCCCCTCGACAGACAGCAGCACAGCACCCCTGCACACCTACACCGATGACAGGTGTGGCTAACACGCCACACAATTTTTTTTTTAATTTTATTTATTTTAAAAACTGGGGTGAACCCCTGAAAAGAGGCAGCAGCCCCTTAACAGACAGCAGCACATCACCCCCTGCACTGATGACAAGTGTGTCTAAGCTAACACTATTTCTTTTTTTTTTTTTTCAAACTGGGGGTGAGTTAAGAGTAGAGCACCCCTGAAGGACAGAGCACCCCCTATGGACAGGACAAGTACAACAGCCAGCCCCTATGGACAGGACAACGACAGCCAGCCAGCCCCTATGGACAGGACAACGACAGCCAGCCAGCCCCTATGGACACGACAACAGCCAGCTAACCAGCCCCTCTATAGACAACAGCCAGCCAGTAACAAGCATTAAGTACTGACAATATAACAACAGCACAGCACAGCTCCCAGCTCCCTCTCTCTTCACTCTCCACAGCCGGAATGAAAAATGGCGGCTAATCGCGGGACCTTTATAGAATCCAAAACCCGTGAGAATCCAACAGCGGGATGATGACTTTTTGCCTCGTTTTCAGATCCGAGTCAGAGGGGAAAACCCGAGCCGACTCGTATCTGCCTCAGATCCCCGAAGTTCGGGTGGGTCAGGGAATGTTTTGTATGTGTTTTAGACAATCATAATGTCAACAATGAGATCAGACACAGTATTGGTCGGAAAAGCATATTGACATGCTAATATTGCGATTTCATGCTATAGTGTCTGCTTTACAAATTCAAACAAGATGGTAAAGTTTCATGTTTTAAGTTCTAAAGTAGACACTGCTTTAGAATTTGCAAATACCATTATTAGCATTTTGGCATGCCAAGTTAGGCTTGGGTTTGGTATAAAAGATCTACAATACACCAAATGATAGACAGTCAATAGGCAGACAGGGACAAAAAGTTGACAGGTACAAAATGTCAACACACAAAATGGATGAAGATAGACAGGTACAAAATGTTGACAGGGTCAAAACAAACAGTCAACATTGAAATGGTCGACTCAAAAATGGTCGACACGTGATTTTTTTTTTTCTAACTCTAACCCTCCCCTTGGTGCCTAACCCTAACCGTCCCCCTTAGTGCCTAACCCTAATCGTCCCTCTTAGTCCCTAACTCTCCGGTAAGTGAAGATTCCTAACCTTCCCTCCTAGCGCCTCACAAAAAAAACAAGTGTCGACCATTTTTGTTTCCACCATTTCAGTTTCCACCATTTGTACCTGTTTATCTTCATCCATGAATACCTTTTGTATGTCGACCTTTTGTCCCTGTCTACCTATTGACTGTCTACCATTTGGTGCCTATCTAGATATTGTCGACCTTTTTACTCTAGATGTATTGACTGGAACCTGTTAGGCTCAACAGTGTCCTATTACAATTGTCAATATTATGATTGTCAAAATCGCAACTATATCCCTGCAGTAAAGGGTTAAAATTTTGTACTCTTCTACACAGAAGAAAGAGAGTTCTGTTTGTTGTGGGTGAGGATGAGTGACGCTGTACTAGTTGGCCGGTTCCTACGTAGGTGACCAAAGTAGAGACAGTGACAGGGTTGCGGGGAAATTAGAAATGCTGTACAGAGGGCCTGATTCAGAGGTGCTCATAAGCGTTCGCTCCGAGCGATGTTCACACATCTGCGCATGCGTATGGATCGTAATGCGCATGCGCCAACCAGTCAGTGCGGTCGGAAATCGTGTGTTCGCAAAATAGCGAGTGCCTGCTAATTTGAGTGACAGAATGAGGCGTTTGTGGGTGGTAACAGGGGAAGGTGCTTGAAAACGGGGAGTGGAGATCCGAACGCAGGCGTGCCAAACGGGCTTTTTAAGGGAGTGCATAATTAACAAAGCAGCGTCATCGGCCACGTCACTTGGTTGTCTCTTAGCCTGAACTGTTTGCATGATTGCGGTAGGAATATCCAACCACAAGCACTGCGAGCAGTTCAGACGCCTTTTCGATGTACTCGATTAATCTAATAAATAGCAGAGATGACGTAGGATGCGAGCGGCCAGGGGGCGTCTTTACAAAATAGCGAGCGCATGTTTCGTTTGCTTGCTCAGACATAGAGGCGTCAACAGACCGCAAAGAGCGAGCGCTCAATTTAAATAACTGGCCCCTTTTTCTGAACGAGCGAGCGCAAATAGCGTCCGGCTCTGAATCAGGCCCAGAGTCTGCTGTAATTCTGCATATTTGCTGTATTTTGACCATCCTGACAACCTGCAATAAAAGTTCTGCTAATTATACTGCAAATTCTGTGTATGTATATCGTCTCACTAGCACACCTATTTACAGTGTATATAGTTTTGGTTCAAAATCATTGTTGTGTTTTGTTTTTTGGCAAAACCACCCTCAGGTGTTTTGGTTCGGTTTTGGATTTCTTTACAAATTGATAAAACAGCTAAAATCATGTAACTTGGGCCTGTTTCTGTTCCTATAGTATTATCAACTTCAATCACTTAAATTTCCAGTCAGTTGTGACCATCTCAAAGCACCTGCAATTAAGAGGGAGGACATAAATGCAATCCAAAATCCGCAAGATCAGGTTTTTAGATCCGAGTACTGAACTTGGCGAGAAGACCCAAGTTGGGACTTGGTTCTACTCGGAAACCCATAGTGATTCAAGCCAGGACTCAGTTAGACTTGGAACCCCAAGGTACAGGTGTCTTCTATTTTCAGCAAAACTGAACCTCTCATCTCTGATCAAAATAGACCTTTGATAAAAGAGTCACCAGCAACAACCAGTTTCTGCTTATAGAATTGTCTCTGAAAGGAGGGGACACTTTCTGTTGTGTTTAATAGAAGCATACACGATTACTACTGAATTCAACACGAGTAGTGTTTGCACAGTTGTCTTACTTTGACCTGATATTTCCAATGCTCCGGCTTTCACATCAAATAGCTAGTGCTTGCAAGTGCTAATGCTTTCCTTCATGCATGGATAATTTCTTAACACATACAGTGTGTCAGGCTAATAACCATGTTAAACGTTTCATTAGCTAGTTTCAGTGCATGGTATCACTTAACAGATTACCAGGAAAGAGCGTCACAGGTGCAGGTTGTTGGACATCTATGATTTTTTTTTTTTTTTTTTAGGGGCAATACATTTAATTGTGGACAAAAGGAAACCAGGACAAATGGAAGTCAAACTAATTAAAATGAGTTTGGCAAAAACTAGAATTAGAACTATAATAATATATCTCCAGTTTAGGTTGTTTTAGGTTTTTTTCAGTTCATTTTACTAAAGGCAAGAGCAACCTTTATTTATGTATATATGTATGTATGTATGTATGGGTCCTGTACTCTTACCTGAGGGGGCTTCCTCTGCTGCTGGTCTGGCCATGTCCGGGCGCCTGAATCTGGCAGGCACCCGCGCATGAGCGGCTGTTGCAGCCCCGAGAAGCTGTGTAGGGCTGTCCAAAAACAGAGCAGCGGCTTCCACTGATTGCAGCCGGAACTGGCAGTCCCAGGAGGAGGAGACGCCTTCCCCTGAGGCTGCCTGACCTTTGCATGACTGGCAGGTGGCAGTTCCAATGGGAAGCCACCTCCAGTCACAGTGTAGCCAGTGCAGCCACGGACTGCAACAGACTCACTGAAGTAGCAGATTTTACTGGGGGGGGGGCTGCAATCCACAGCCCTTAGGTAAAATCTTCCCCTGTGTGTATGTATCTATTCTTTAACCTGTCATTGTGATGTTTATTTTGTGTATGCAGCTTGCTTACCATATTTATCACTTTTAAATACATTCTGTACTTCCAATAGCAGCGTCATGGTCCTAATATAGGTGTACGTCAATTTTGGACATCCATATCTAGTCTGATCTGCATCTCTCTATGCTATTGAATTGTCCGAGTACACATCCCGACTGCGAGATTTGCATATTTTCACACAGTCACAGTGTACGAAGATGTAGTTGCTACTGGATTGTGCCCATCTCTGAATCAGACCCTTGAGGAGATTTCAGTTAAATAATAGTTGCCTCACACTTAGTATTACTGGAGGGATGAGCAAACTTAGGGATTTTAAACCCTTTATATGCATGAAGCCAATCGTGGGACCATTTAATGTTGAATTGGTATTGGTGCTTTAGCCACAGTAATACAACATGTGAGGCAACTAACACCCTATTGAATCTCACCCTAGAATGCATCCCCATATATCTTTTGCAGGCAATTGTAGCCTTGTGTAAAGATATGTGATTATGAT
Organism: Taudactylus pleione; assembly: GCA_031769625.1. Taxonomy (NCBI): domain Eukaryota; kingdom Metazoa; phylum Chordata; class Amphibia; order Anura; family Myobatrachidae; genus Taudactylus; species Taudactylus pleione. Next base: position 641,634 of record JAUIMM010000517.1, on the reverse strand, counting down.
GATCACACCAGAAAAACTAGCCCAGGGATAGGCAACCTACAGCCCTCCAGCTGCTGTGGAACTACACATCCTAGCATCCCCTGCTGTAGTTTTAGCATACTTTACCAGCAAAATTTCATAAAGCAGTACATGATTGTTATCGGGGTGTTTGTATTTCTTTACATTTTATCATGAAAATGTGACTTTAGCATTTAATAACATCAATGAGGTATATTTTAAGTTGGACTAATCTTGACATGCTACACTATTAAGTGTGCATTGTTTGGCACATCAGTTTTATACATTGTTCAAGTCACAAATTGAGCCCTCATGTGTCTATCGTGCTCAGTAATTCTGTTGCCTACCAATGCAGATGGGATGGAGAGAAGGAGGGTCAACTTTTCTGTATGATGCAATTCTGTCATATGGGTTGAGTACGGGATGCCTGTGCTCAGTATCCCGGCACTGAGTATCCCAATGCCGGTATCCTGACCGGGTTAAAATACCTACACAGGGTAGTAAGTACCCTAGCCCTACCCCTGAACCTAACCCTTTCCCCCATAGCCTAACCCTCATCCCCGCAGCCTAACCCTAACCTTCCCCCCCCCCCCGCAGCCTAACCCTCCCCCTAGTGCCTAACCCACCCCCTTATCCCAAACATTATCGACAGGATGCTGGTGTCTGGCGTTCAGAGCACCAGCATCTTGACCGCCAGGATGCCAACTACATAGCTATTACTGTTGTTTGCTCTATCCTTGGTTCGGCTCTTCCTGCGGATCAGACCTCGGATTTGAAAGCTGAACTCGGGTTTTGGATTGCATGCTAGCAGGTCAAAATTAGGGATGTGTGCCGACCCCTGTGTTTTGGTTTTGGATCTGTATCTTCTTGTGTTTTGGATCTGCATTTGGTTTTGCCAAAACCGCCCTTGTGTGATATGGTATTGGTTTTAGATCTGTATTTTTTCCAAAAATATCATAAAAACAGCTAAAATCCCATAATGTGGGCCTGTTTTTGTTCCAACAGTATTATTAACTTCAATAACATTTATTTCCAGTCATTTCCATTTTGATTTCATCTAGTTTAGGCGAAAAGGTTGCATCCTACTAGCTGGCTGACTAAGCTAAGCGACAGCAGAGGGCGGCACTAACATGTTGCAGTTCAGCTTCCATCATGACACAGAGTGGCACTGCAGTGTTAGACAGGATGGCAGTTTAGTAAACTATACGACTCCTAGGAAGTTTAAAAACCAAGAATGTTTTCATTAATCTAAAACTAGGTCAGAGACCCGAGGGAATTGGAATATGTTTATGGGCTGAAGACAGGGAAAGGATGGAAGAATATTAGTTGTTAATTTATTTTTTATTTAATGTTTTGACTCTTAAGAAAGTTTATGAGGAAAAATCAATATAGGATCAAGTTCTTCAGTTCCTAAAAGTAATAGTTGATCTGGAGGAGGTTTTTTAATTTTTATACATCTAATAGAAATTAGGTGGCATTGCTTGTGGAGGTGCTGCTAGAAAATACTGTAAACAGATGTTTACTTTGTACTCAGGGAGGTTGTTAGGGATAATGGGACTAAAGGCGTGTATCCACTTCAAGATCTGAAAACGACTGCACGATTACGACATTGTAATTGTTCAGTCGTTTGTCAGTCGTGTGATGAGCCTGCATGAGCAGTCGTTCAGTGCAGGGTCATCAATCATCTGGAAACATGCTGAACCTGATGATATCGTGAGGTTGACCAGCATGTTGGAAAGATGATAGATGTCTAAACGACCAGCGGGCACGCGCATCACAGGTCGTTTTAGACACTTTTGCAAACGATTGAACGATCGAACGATCGTTCTAGTTCACTCGTTCAACTTAATCGTCTGGTGGATACCCCCCTTATGACTTGCTGTTTACATCAGAGGAAAGCAGCCTGTAGTTCTCTGGCTGAACTAGAACTCCCAGCATCTGTGATGTTTGCTGGGCCTACTGGAAGATATTTGTCAACAACAGGTGGTGTACTTCAGTTTACCTCAGCCTGCTTTACGCACTGTATGTACCATGTAAATATGTATATATGTGACCAAAATACACACCTAATTTTTGTATTAAACATATTTGCACTTTATTGCACACATCCTGGCAGGAAGATGCTGTGTGCTGCTGCTTATATTTGCCCGCCCCATCAACTTGGTGGTTCAGAATTGAAAAAATAAAATTAAAGGGGCATACAGGAGATGCTGTCTGTGGCCATTACAATTTCTGGACATTCATAAAGTATAAAAATAAAAATTTCAGGCAACAATGCCCCAAACAGCACATAATGCAAAGAAAAGAGGAGCAAGATGGAATTGTCCTTGGGCCCTCCCACCCACTCTTATGTTGTATATATGAAACAGGACATTCACAGTTTAACAAACCAATCACTTCAGCAACAGGGACTGCCACTTGTGGCTGAAATGATTGGTTTGTTTGGGCCCCCAGAAAACAAGCTGCCAATGCGCAGTGGCAATTGGTGGCAATGATCCCATACACAAACTGGCTTTACCACATATGTAAGATCAGATGTCATCATTGTCATCGTCATCATCATCCCCATCAGTGTGTGCATCCTCTTCTTCACACAATATTAATTCGTCCCCGCTGGAATCCACCATTACAGGCGCCTCTGTATTTTTTTTACTTATTCATGGAATTTGTAATTCATTTTGATGAACATTATCTTTTACACATTTTGGGGAAGTAACCTCCTACGCCGATGACTAACAAGGTTCCCAGCTGTGCTCTTTCAGAGTACCCACTGGAGGGTGGGCAACTTCAGCAAAGCCAGTTTGTGTAAGGGACTCCAAATTGCCTCTTTTTGCTGCCAGTAGTGAAACGGACTGTCTGACATGCCTATTTGGATGCTATCCCTAAATGATCATCAAACATTCTCTGAACGGTGACCATATCAAACAAAGGGCCCGATTCAGATCCGCTTGCCAGGATGTGTTCGCACGCAGCCTGCCGATGTTCACATTATGCGCATGTGTACGCATCGCAGTGCTTATGCATGAACCAGTCCATGCAATCGCGAAGCGCTTGCTCGCTCGCTGCACATAGTCACCTCACTGGAATGAGTGACAGGAGAAGCCGTTTTTGGGTGGTGACAGGGGTTGGTCGCTGGAAACGGGGGAGTGGTGGTGCGAATGCAGGCGTGCCTGAGCGACTCAACGCCATTTCAGAGGGGTGCATAATTAAGAAGAAGCGTTCGCACGCAGCCAGCTGATTGCAATCTGCGCATGCATCGCAATGCCCGTGCGTGAACCAGTGAGAGCGATCAGGAAGCGTACGCTCGTTGCGCATAGACTGCCCGGCTGACTGAGTGACAGAAGAAGCCGTTTGTGGGTGGTGACAGGGGCTGGCCACTAGAAATGGGGGAGTGGAGATGCAACGCAGGCGTGCCTGAGCATCTTAACGCCGTTACAGAGGCATGCATAATTAAGGGGCAGCATCTGTCAGAAACTCTTGGACGGATTGTGGATGCTACCCGTATTCAGGGAATTGGCTAGACCTATTCCTGAGGCGCGGAGTCTAATGTGCCGGCGCTTTTCACCATGGACCCTCGCAAGAAGGTATGGACTTGGCTGCGTCCGACACACAGGTCGCGGCCCTCAGTTTAGGTTTCCCTATACAGGTGCTGGCGAACTTGGTTTGGAATGCAGGAGGCTTTAGCATAGTTGGCTAGCCGGGTCAGAACCAAACAGACGAGACGGTACCAGGGAGTACGTAAATGGGTCACAGGGAATAACCGAGGTCGGAACCAGATATCAACGGAGAACCAGGGGTCAGACAGAATCAGAGTCACGAACAAGCCAAGGTCAGAACCAATAGTCAGGATATGCACAGGAATGCTAGAGTATGGTAATGGAGCCTATACTCTGGCACTGGAGTGCTCCCAGGAACTTCCTTATATAGGTCAGAGTTCACACAGTCTCCAATCGCACTTTCCTAACTTATGTGCCTTTCTCCTTAATTCTCTAGCAGAGTGGCGCTCGCACTCCTAAGGAAGCCGCGGCCGCCTGCACACAGCAGCCAGGGAAGGAGGAACACAGCTGACAGCGGGTGCCGGGGATCTCCCAGTGCATCCAGAAAGTATTCACAACGCTTCACTTTTTCCACATTTTGTTATGTTACAGCTGTATTCCAAAATGGAATAAATTAATTTTTGTCCTCTACACACAATACCCCATAATGACAATGTGTAAAAAGTTTTTTTGAGATTTTTGCAAATTTAATAAAAAACAACACTAAGAAATCACATGTACATAAGTATTCACGGCCTTTGCCATGAAGCTCAAAATTGAGCTCAGGTGCATCCTGTTTCCACTGATCATCCTTGAGATGTTCCTACAGCTTAATTGGAGTCCACCTGTGGTAAATTAAGTTGATTGGACATGATTTTGAAAAGCATACACCTGTCTATATAAGGTCCTACACTTGACAGTGCATGCCAGAGCACAAACCAAGCATGAAGTCCAAGGAATTGTCTGTATACCTCCGAGACAGGATTGTCTTGAGGCTCAAATCTTGGGAAGGGTACAGAAAAATATCTGCTGCTTTGAAGGTCCCAATGAGCACAGTGGCCTCTATCATCCGTAAATGGAAGAAGTTCAGAACCACCAGGACTCTTCCTAGAGTTGGCCGGCCGTCTAAACTGAGTGATCGAGGGAGAAGGGCCCTAGTCATGGAGGTGACCAAGAACCCGATAGTCACTCTATCAGAGCTACAGCAGTCCTCTGTGGAGAGAGGAGAACCTTCCAGAAGGACAACTATCTCTGCAGCAATCCACCAATCAGGCCTGTATGGTAGAGTGGCCAGACGGAAGCCACTCCTTAGTAAAAAGCACATGGCAGCCCGCCTGGAGTTTTGACAAAATACACCTGAAGGACTCTCTGACCATGAGAAACAAAAAAAAAGAACTATTTGGCATGAATGCCTTGCGTTATGTTTGGAGGAAACCAGGCACCGCTCATCAACAGGCCAATACCATCCCTACAGTGAAGCATGGTGGTGGCAGCATCATGCTGTGGGGATGTTTTTCAGCGGAAGGAACTGGGAGACTAGTCAGGATAGAGGGAAAGATGAATGCAGCAATGTACAGAGACATCCTAGATGAAAACCTGCTCCAGAGCGCTCTTGACCACAGACTGGGACGACGGTTCATCTTTCAGCAGGACGACGACCCTAAGCACACAGCCAAGATAGCAAACGAGTGGCTTCAGGACAACTCTGTGAATGTCCTTGCCAGAGCCCAGACTTGAATCCATTTGAACATCTCTGGAGAGATCTGAAAATGGCTGTGCACTGACGCTTCCCATCCAACCTGATGGAGCTTGAGAGGTGCTACAAAGAGGAATGGGCGAAACTGTCCAAAGATAGGTGTACCAAGCTTGTGGCATCATATCCAAAAAGACTTGAGGCTGTAATTGTTGCCAAAGGTGCATCACCAAAGTATTGAGCAAAGGCTATGAATACTTATGCACATGTGATTTCTTAGTTTTTTTTCCTTTATTAAATTAGCAAAAATTGTAAAAAACTTTTTACACGTTGTCATTATGGGGTATTGTGTGCAGAATTTTGAGGACAAAAATTAATTTATTCCATTTTGGAATAAGGCTGTAACATAACAAAATGTGGAAAAAGTGAAGCATTGTGAATACTTTCTGGATCCACTGTATGTGGACGATAAACTGCGGTCTGGCCGGCAGTGTCACCAAACAATAATAGCGCAGCTAAGTTGATTATGCACACACACAAAAAAACTATATATTTTTTTACATTTTTTGTGGATTGATAATATTAATTTTATTTTACTTTTATTTTTTTTTACACTGGGGAAGAGACCCCTGAATGAGGCAGCAGCCCCTTGATGAACAACACAGACAGCACCCCTTCTTTATGGACAACAAAGCACCCCTGCCAAGTGCAGACAGATCACCTGCAGTGCAGTGTCACAAATACATGGACGATAAACTGCAGTCTGGCTGGCAGTATCACCAAACAATAATAGCGCAGCTAAGTTGCTAACGCACACACACAACAACAAAAAAGCTGATTTTTTTTTTTACACTGAGGAAGAGCATCCCTGATTCACAGAGCACACCCCCCCCCTGGACAACACAGCACCCCTTTATGGGCTGCAGCCAGGGCCGGATTAACAATGGGGTGGAAGGAGCTACAGCTCCAGGCCCCCAGTGAAAATAGGCCCACAGCATCGCAGATCCCCTGTAAATAGGAAAAAAATCCTCCTAAAAGCTGTCAGCGGCTGACTGAGATCCGACACCACACACCTCCCTGGCCGCTCTGCCTATCTGGAGATCGAGTTGAGTTCAGGGCATCGAGTCTCGGACAGTCCCTGCCACTGCATTTATCTTTCAGCATCTAGAGCTCAAGCTCCATCAGTCCCTTCCAACCCGCGCAATGCCCGATGGGAGCTGTAGTGTCCCTGCACGGCAATGAGTGCAGTAACTAATGGGCGTCTATGGCCATGAGAACTACACTTCCAATAGATTCAGCAGTGGGCATTGCTACGATGCCTGCGCAGAACATCCTCGAATGTAAGTAACCTGAATGTATAGTATGTGTGTAATATGTGTGGCTTGAAGTTGAATGGAGAGGTATAGGGGACGAGTATGGCAGTGATAGCCGGGATGTCCAGCTGCCCGAATCTATAGTCATACAGCCAGCACGTAGGTGGCTGTCGGGGACTGGAGCTAGATCCATGACAAGGGGAAGATGCATGGCACCTAGAGATCCTGTTGCGTCTAATGGAGAGCTAATGCTTTCTTCCAGGTAACAATTGCCATGACCCCAGGGTCGCTCAGCAGTCTCTACTGCAAGCTCTCTGTCACTAGCTGGGTTAATGAGCTTGCACTCATGCACCACTAAGTACCCCAGCAGCTGCATCACTTACTAAGACAATGTAACATTTCCCCAAATGTGTCCCCCACCCCCTATTTTGCCTGGTGGGTGCTCAGGGTTAAGTGTACAGCAGCCTCCCCAATGGGCAGAGAGTGTTTCCCCCAAGGAATCATGCTGTACACTTGGCCACCATAATACAAAAGGCGGCACAGGGGAAGGCTTCACAGGTCCCACCTATTATCTCAAAGCCTCCTCAGATGTATGATGTCATGCCACCCCACTACCGTGGCTGAATAGATAGAGCAGTTGAGCTCCATAAAGACGGCCCCTGCCTTCTCCTCCTATTCGTGACCCAGTCCTGCTGACCCAGTAGTTCCAAAAGCCTGCTGTAGCGCTGTACTGCAAGGTATGCTTGTGTGCAATGACAGAATCTGTGTATATATGTATTCTATACATTTGTGTATGTTATATACAAACACATAGTATATGACCACAGGGCCTGAATAAGATATGTAGATAAACCCAATGGTATACGTACATATCCTATGGTGGAGTGCATGTGCACAATGGGCCCTCTGATCACAGTCGCAGTACTCCCTGAGCCGCAGTCTGCTGTTTGGGGGCAGATGGTCACAATGGTGATCTGAGGCAGTGTCTATGGACGCTGCAGTGGGATCTCAGATGCAGGCAGGAGGTGTCTATATCCTACAGACACCTCCTGCTGTATTTGCATTCTAGTTGGACATATTGCACAGGCTCTTCCTTGCAGCTGAGCAATAGCGTCCACATCTGAATCAGGCCCATAGTATGAAAGTTGACATAATGAGACCCTTGATTATTATTATTATTATGCCATATTTTGGACTGTTGTAATAGTTGTATGATTATTAGTTTCATTATTTTCGTGAAACAAGGTTCGCAGAGCGCACATAGCGTAAATTTGCTAGGACACAAAATACCCTCACAACAATGTAAACAAAATAATTCTAAATATATATATTCTAAATATATACAATGTCAATTATGGTGAAAACATGGATTTATTAATTTTTCACCATAATCAACAATGTATATATTTAGAATTTAAGATTTGTGCTCTTTCAACCTACATCTCCTCACATCACTAGTCACACCCCCTGCGCATCACCCAATAGGCCCTTCATAGATTTCAGCTCCAGGCCCATGTGAACCTTAATCTGGCACTGGCTGCAGCCCTAGCCCCTTGATGGACAGGAGAACAACACAGCAGCAGCCCTTATGTATAACACAGCAGCAGCCCCTTAATTGACAGGACAAGTGAAACAACAACTGCAGCACCCACTCAAGCCCCCCTTTATATACTGCAGCCCCAGCCCCTTTATGGACAACACAGCAGCAGCCTTCAGCCCCAGTCCCTGACTAGACAACACAGTAAGTTGACAAGTGGTAAGTAACTAACTACACTAGTGACACTGACTACACATGTCTGCTAGCTTAACTCTCCACAGCTGGAGTGAAAATGGCGCTGATCACTGGGACCTTTATAGAATTTTAAATCCGTGAGAATCCGACAGTGGGAGGATGATGTTTTGCCTCACTTTGAGATCTGAGTCAGGCGGGAAAACCCTAGCCGAGCTCAGTTCTCATCTCAGATCTGGAAGTTTGGGTGGGTCTGGATCTCTGAGAACCGGACCCGCACATCTCTAGTGAAAATTATGTCATTTTAGCTGGGGTTTTTTATTTATTTATTTTTTTTTTTTAAATACAGATCCAAAACACAAAGATGAACCCGGATCCAAAACCAAAACACGGAGGTCGTGCACATCTCTAATAATTATATTGAAACCCTTAGCTTGGCTTAATGGACAAGGAAATTCCTAGATACTGTATGTAAGATAAGGTTTTGCAAGCGAAGCATTAAGTCAGACTTTCCTAAGTCAGGCATGAAACTTGACCAAAATACATATGAATTACACTTTCTTCTACTGAAATATGTTTTCCAAAGGAATTTTGGAGAGCTGACAATCATCTTTGCAGGACTTTCCAAATAAAATAACAAAAAAAAATTAAACTTGAAACTAATTAAATTACTTACATTTTCTCTCTCTTTAATAACTGTAATTGTGGGGATTTATTTGTTTGGAATGAACTTCTACACATATCTTTTACGGCATCTGTAAGATACAAAATACCTAAACTATGCACAATAAATGGCTGAAAATTAGTTCCCAGTGTTTGTCTTTCCTATAGAACCAAGCTTATATGTTTTACTCATTCAGTACTGTCTCAATTTACATACCTAGCCATCCACTTGGTTTTTCCAAATCATATCACATCATTGGTCTAGTAAACTGACAACTCAGTTTGTGAGACTGGGGACCTCTATGCCCTTTAGACTTGTGTACTCACACTTATACCTAAGCAACGTGAAGCCATTAAAAGCCTGAGAATACACATCTTCGGAGTCATTTTTTGCTCACCAACGAATTTTCCAAAAATTTACTTTGTATCGTTCTAAGAGCTCAGCAAAGGACAAACACTGCTTTATGAGAACTGCACTTGAAGGAATGCGAGGCCATTGTACTTTACCCCAATATAACAGAAATTAGAGCAGATCCTTTCAGCAGTTTAAAGAAAGCTCTAAAATACTTTTTCCCCCTTAGAAAGTAATTAGTAAATAGAGTTGTATAAGCACTGTGTTTTCAGTCAAGGCGTATTCATTATGTAAAGTGTGCTGGAGCCATTTTAAATCTGTATATCACCTCAGAATTTAGCTTCATTGTTTGATTACTGTATTCACCATTATTGTATTTTGTTCTGCTTTGTTAATAGACCGTTCTTGGCGGGACATTCTTTTGTATATGCAATACACCAGTGGTTCCCAAACTTCCTTGACTCACAACACCATAGAGTATCAGCATTTATTCATGGCTCCCCTAGGCCAAAAGATTCTTATTGAGAAATTCAGTAAACATTTTTAGATTAAGTACATTTTTCTTACCTGTCATCCTTAGGGTCAGTTATGTGGTTTGGGACAGGGTTGCGCTTCTGTTTGACAACATATGTTATGATTGGCAGAGACTAGCACTGGTTTAGCCTGTTGCATTGACCATAAATAATTTGATTTGGTCCTGGAGCACCAATCCGTGGCACTCCTGCAAGTTCCCCACGGTACCCAGTTTGGGAACCGCTGCAATACACTTAATACAAGTTTCCACAAACTTCACTGCAATTTTTTTTTTACCAGAGTCAGTGTTGGGTTTTGTGGTCACCGTCTGGTAAACTTCACTATCCTCGGTTTCACTCCTTTGTCAAACTTATATGTACTTACTCGTTTTTATGTGTGATTTGTATTTTGTATGCCGTGTCATTTTGACTGTCCAATAAAGAGCTAAGATGATGATGATGATAATAACGATTCCCACATCTGCTGGTTCCTGGACAAGAAGACAGCTATAGGGCCTGTGGGAAAAAGTGACATTCTGCAGGGTCGCAACTAGGGAGGGAGGGGGGAGGGGAGGGGGGGGTGGTCCACCAGATGAGAGATGAGTCCACCAGATGAGAGAAAAAACAAGATGGTCTTAAAGGTGGTGAAAGACCCTCATAAAGTAGCTGAAGTGCTACTTTGGCTTATATGGTCTCGATTCCAAAGATGCTTACCCAAAAGCTTGTGAGCTGATATCTATATAATAATTGATGGTGGTCTGTCCTGGCTCTGGCATATGCTAACGGCTCCCGCCACGGAGATGGGACAGGCCACCTGGAGAAGAGGACTACTGTACTGGGAAAAGTATAGCGTGGAGGAGCAGGAAAGCATGGGGAGGTGGAAGGGGAGAGTGGAGCAGATGTGGTCTGATGTGACCCGGCAACATTTTGGTGATAACAGGCTAAGTGATGCTACTTGACCACCAGTATAGGCTTGGATTTTAGTATATTCCCCTGCAGGATTAAAAAGAGTTGTGGCCACACCTTTGGGCAACACAGTACAGATCTGGAGTTGGTAGGTAAGAAGACAAAAAAGGGGTCTGTCCTAGAGGATTAGTATCTACCAGAGACTTAGCAGGAAGCTGAGATAGGCATAGCCATTGGTGGTGTTGCCATCAATGACAAAATAGCAAGTAGCCATCAATGGCTACAAACTATTCAACGGATGGCCATCAATGGTTTCACCAATCAATGGTTGGGATCGGTATGTAATGCCGGCTGTCAGGATGCCTCCTGTCAATATACCAACAGCGACATCCTGATGGTTGGTATCCCGACAGGGGACGGTTAAGTATACTTACTCTGCTCCCTTCTTCCCCTATCCCTAACCCTCCCTTTTTGTAGCCTAACCCTAACCATCCCCATTAGTGCCTAAACCTAACCCCCCCTCAGTGGTGCCTGATCCTAACCCTCCCCCCTAGGGGTGCCTATCCCTAACCCCCCCAAAACCTAATGCTAACTAATGCTAACCCCGTTATGCTACCTAAACCTAATCCTCACCCCCCCCCCCCCCACAGCTAACACTAAGGGCACCCTGGCTTACCTTCGTTTGGGCTGTCATCCTCTCGGATTCCGGCATCGGGATTAAGATGGGCGTCGTTATTTCAACGCCTATCCTAAGTCCCTTGTCGGGCTTCCAGCGTCAGGATCATAACTAAATCCCCCAGTGGTCATCCCTGTTTTGTGATTGACTGGCCCGTGGGTCAATCAGAACCTGGTGGCGGGGCATTGTGGGTGCCGAGGGCGGAGCTAAGCTTCGAGTCCCAGCACCTTGTAAAAAATAAATAAAAAATTTGGATATGCTTAGACATCAATGGAGAGAAACCAAATGGTTCTCCCCCATCAATGGCAAAAGCATTCAACATCGCGCATAAACCATCGATGATTATGAATAATTAATGGTCGATGGTCATCCCTAAGCTGAGACAGAGAGCCCAGAGTGAGGCCAGTGTGTGTATTGTGGGAAGCAGGATGTCTGAGGGGAGTCAGTCTGAGAAACCGCTTTATCAAGGAGAGTGTAAGGCCAAATCTGACAGAGATCAGCTAGTCTATGGGCACCTTTGTTTTGTATGGCTGATAAGAGAAAACAATAGCTTGCACATGTTAATACAGTGTCAAACTAATAAAATCCTGTGAGTACATACAGACTTTTCGCATATACATTTGTGAATGTTTTCAGTAGTTGTATACATAAGGCTGCTTGTATTTTAAATATTCCACTTTAACCCTTGGAATATTTTCTGGCACTTTATGAATTCGTAGTGTAGAAAAACAATACAATTTGTCACTTTCAAAGTCTATAAATTGCGGGAAGAAGTAAAGGTAAAAGATCAGCAAAACAAGTTTTTTTTATCATGGGAAGAAACTCATCCGTAACGTCACACTTTTGAATTTGTGGGAATAAGTTCACTGCCTAAGCATCGGAAAAGTTAACATGTTTAAAAGATCCCGTCATTTCGGTTACAAATTTTCAACAGAAATTATGCCAGATCAAATAAATGGACTTATATTGTGGATAGGAAAATATTACACAAGTATTTATATTTTATTCAACCAAAATCTGTGACTTTGTAGAAATACCTGGAGTGTGGCTTATTTGATAAATGGGTTCATGTCCTTTATTACCCTAGTTATGACCTTGTAATAGCTAGATAATAGCTAGAATCTGTTTGGGCAACAACTACACTTCTAAAAACTCTCACTTTAGTAAATATACCCCTCAGAGTGGAAGGACATAACGCCCCTCTCACAAAAATGAAGTCTTAGCAAAGCACTTACATTCAGTAATCACAGTGTCTCCCAACAGGCCTCTGATCTGTTCCCCAGGCAGTAAGAGACTGACTACAGAGACTGACACACCCTTTATCAGCCTCTTACAGGTGATATGGCAATCAAGGCTCCTGATCAGTTTCTGGCTACCAGACAGATACAGATCTTGGTAATATAAATAGTGATAGCAGCTCCTCCTTTTTTGGTCCCAACTGGCACAAGAGACTAATCATAACAATTTAAAAGCAAATAGAAATAGTGATGCCCATAGCATATTATCTTCTTAAAATATAATGGTGATTTTTACCAAATGGATATAGAAGAAATTAGGCATATCTAGAGTTTCTCTACTCCACTTTTAAAATAATTTCTTTTATATCCAAATGGATCCCCTTATTTCTGAAATTAATTAAACAATTGCACACACCTAGTGTATAACCATTATAACATGATGTATTAACATAAGAGATCTTGCAGGGGCATTTCTAGAGAGGAGGGGACCCGTGTGCAGTCTTTGTCCGGCCCCCCTCCTCTCTCTCTGGCTGCCGGTAGTGCTCAGTGCCGCACTGGTAGACTCTGGGCAGAGTCTACAGAGCAGGTCACCGGGCAAATGGTGCCGTGGCCATTTTCCCGGTGTTTACCCTACTGCACATGCGCAAAACGCGGGGAAAATGGCTACGGCAGCCATTTTCTAGGCTATTTTGACAACGCTGATACCGATGTACTCAGGAGGCAGAGTGGTAAGTAATAAAAATATGGGTGAAGGGTGTGTGGTATGGTTCCCCCTGGACCCAGGGACCCGTGTGCCCTGCACATCCAGCACCCATTCTAGATATGCCCCTGGATGCTTGCTAGATTTAAATACAATAGCACACAGTTCACAATTATATCAATTTCGGTGATTCAGAGCTGGTGAATTATTTATCGAATTACTAAATGTAGACAAATGAAAATCTGGAACAAAATCATGTAACAATTTACGAGGTAATCTGATAAACAAAAAAAAATTGTTTTTAGAACAATAGCTTTTTTTTTAAAACCATGTTAAATATAGAAACTAAATTAACATATTTATATTGTTAATTAATTAAATTACCTTTCTAATGAATTTAAGAAATGTACACTACTGTGCAAAGTTTTAGGCAGGTGTGGAAAAAATGCTGCAAAGTAAGAATACTTTCAAAAATATTTGTTGTTATTAGTTTATTTTTATCAATTAACAAAATGCAAAATGAATAAACAGAAGAGAAATCTAAATCAAATCAATATTTGGTGTGACCACCCTTTGCTTTCAAAACAGCATCAATTCTTCTAGGTACACTTGCACACAGTTTTTGAAGGAACTCGGCAGGGAGGTTGTTCCAAACATCTTGGAGAACCAACCATAGATCGTCTGTGGATGTAGGGGTGCATGAGAAAATGTGATCACAAAAATGATTAATTATAAAAATGAATCACAATAAACAAAAAGCACTAATCCACGGCACTCACCATTCCTAGTAGTAAAGTGGGGTCCCGTGACGGGGGCTGCAAACTTAAATGCATTGATCAATTCATGAACCAAAACCCCACTGTTTATTATGTTTATTATCATTATTGTTAGTTATTATGGTGAGTGCAGAGCCCTTTTACTAGGAATTTTTGTGATCACATTTTCTCATGCACCCCTTTTAACTAGTTATCTAACTTGTGTCAGCTGTTTTCCTAGGTGCTTTGCAACAGGTGTGCTTGGTGACTGTCTCACATTTAAAAGCAAAGTTGCTGTGAGCTTTAAACCTTGATAGCATACCCTGAGTTTAACACTAATGTGATGGCTATGTCCATGTTATAATTCTGAGCAATAGAGTAGGGACTTGCAGTAAAGTGGGGTCCCGTGACGGGGGCTGAAAGTTTAAATGCATTGATCAATTCATGAACCAAAACCCCACTGTTTATTATGTTTATTATCAATATTGTTAGTTATTATGGTGAGTGCAGAGCCCCTGTGATTTCTATATATATATATATAATATACATTCTTTTTTCTTTAGATTTATGTGTATTATTTTTTCAAACAAGGTAATAAGTATTTCTGTCCTGACCTAAATACTAATTACGTTATTTTGACCCAACTACATTAAAAAAGGGACCACTTAGTAATTATTTCGGCTTGGGGTACTTGTAAAAATCATGGACACACTAAGGGTGCCTTGAACTGAAAAAGTTTGGGAACCACTGATGTAGACAATATAGAACAGTGGTTGTCACAAGCTACCGGTAGCTTGCGGTCTTAATTTTGGTAGCTGACCTAGCTGAAGTACTGCCGAGTCAACTAGGAGGAAGTGACCTTTGACATGTGCTCCCCCATGGTGTCGACGCCATTGGTGGAGCCACAGGGAAGCACGTAAGATGATTGCCGCAACCTCTACAGCAATCACCTGACGTGCTTCCCCATGGTTCCACTCACGGCGTCTACGCTATGGCGGAGCAAGTGGCTCCCGCCCAGCCCTGCCGGAAAATCACACAGCAACCCTGCCTATGTCTTTTGCTCCTCTACTGCACATACCTGCTTGGAGCCGGTAATAACAGTGAAATGTGCCTGTGCTTACATTTATTTACAAACTACAACAATATCACTGTAATAATTAAATGTATTGTTATTACGTGCTATGAAACATTTTTTTCATTTTCATTAAATGACCTTCCAATTTTTCGGTTATTAGCCAGATTTTTTTTCTACAATTTTTGTAGCTCTTCAGGTGGTTTAATTTTTCTAAAGTAGCTCACTATATAGAACATAAGGGGAGAGGCGTAAACCAAAAAAAGATAAATGATAGCAAGGAATGAGTAACAGAATTTATTTTTGACAGAGGAGTGGCCACAAACTTTTATTATTAACCCTGCGTCAGGCACAAATCTGGGACTCCCAGGATCAGGCGCAGTGCGCATGACAGGCACCTGTTATAAAATAGTCATTAGCACATAATTAACTCAATTCTAACGCTCTTAAAATGATCAGTGACCTTCATTAGGATGTACAAAGAGAGAATATATGGAAATCTGATTACAAAACCACGTTTATTAACCTTAAAGCAAATAAAACAAAAAGTACTACATTTTAAGAGGCGCATTGTCCCTAAGAGGCCACCCTGGACAACTACATATTTCCACAAAATACCCACAACCTTTGTAATTTTCATTCAAAAAATGAGCAAAATACACAAAATTGTGAGAAAATAAAAAGAAATACGTACCTTCAAAAGTCGGAGGAGTTCGGGCGCAATGAGCCTGAGAGGCCAGGAAGGTCACTACTGCACTCCACGCAGGCAGCGGGAAAACTGTCTAGGGGGGTTTCAAACAGCACCTAGAGATAGGAAGGTACTAGGAGGGGCAGGCCCCTGCACCCCCTTGCGGCGGAGAGGTGAGCGAGAACAGCTTTGTGGCGCCTGTCAGGCTAGCTGCTCCTGACGCAAGGTTAAATACAGTTGATGGGATAGTGCTGTTGCCAAAAAGATTCATATAGACAATTGGAGGCATGGCACAATGTTACATAAATGAATTGCTAGTTAATATTTTGTATCTAAACAGTAAACTGGATAATTAATTGTTGTAAAATCCGTGAATTATATAACCCTCCTTGTTTAGCAAAACGAATGTGCCTTCATGGATGGCTCTGGCTCTGCCTATTGATGAAACAGGAGAAAAATATATTTGTCCAGACCGTCCCACATGGACATCGCCTGGGCAAATATTATGTTGGTTACTGCACTAATAGTTGACCAGCTGTTACTGAAGGTGCAAGCTTGGGTAACACTGTTAGTACTCCATGGTTACCCCAAAAATGGGGTCAGGATTAAGCTAAGTTTGACTTAGAATATTTTACTAAAACCACATTATATATAGCAAATAAGCTTTTGTTGATTCTCCACAAACTTTATTTACTACTTTTCTTTGCCTTTGATTTATTTAAAGTGAGAATAAAAACAAACAAAAAAACAAAACAGCTTCACAGTAATGATCACTGTTAGGATCCCTGATGCAGTGACTGCACTGGTCCTGTAAGTCTGGTCTGCCCCCTTCTGTCCACAATTAGAACATGATTCCAAAATCATTTCACAATGCACCAAGGGCCAGATCATAGTTGTACGCTAGGCCGATGTTCATACAGTTAATCGATTTTCTGCTACTGCATATGCACAAAACGTAGAGGAAAGTCTTACTGGGCATGCACCAGCTGTACGCTGCATTCACAATGTCTCCGTGATCGCAAAGTCCTGAGCAGATCACTGTGATCCATGTGTGTTCCTGGGTGGAGTCGGGAAGTGGCTGAAAGTGTTTGCAAAATGAGGCCAGTCCA
This sequence comes from Taudactylus pleione, assembly GCA_031769625.1. Lineage (NCBI taxonomy): Eukaryota > Metazoa > Chordata > Amphibia > Anura > Myobatrachidae > Taudactylus > Taudactylus pleione. The sequence goes on along the minus strand of JAUIMM010000517.1, from coordinate 624,695 downwards.
GGGGGCATGTTATGGGAGTTCCAAGGGTGTGTCTGCGATCATGGCTGCGTTCCTGATCTCAGAACCACAGTTTCAGAGGTAATTTTTTAACCCGGAGTCTGCGCAGCCCAGGAGTCTATGTGTGTCCAAATTTTGCATCAATGGTGGTGTATTCTCAACCCCCGGAGGATCTACACAAAACGCAGATGGGGAAAGTGGATGTAGCAACATTTGCTCAGTCAGTCACACACTATATTAGGTGAGGAGTCTGTTAGCAGGCAATAGCATATTTTCGCCATACTTACCGACTTTTAAGCTGCCCCCTCCGGGAGGGGGCAGCCAGATCGGTGGTGCGGGGGGCATGGCGGCTCAATCGCGTAATTGTGGCCCCGCCCCCTGCTGTACAGAGCAGATAATACAGGCACTGTACAGCGGGGGGGGGGCTTCGATTACACGATTCAGCGCGAATCACGTCATCTTAACAGTATAGATGCCCCTTGTGCTTACCCTGCACTCACCCAGCAGGGTAAGCAGTGAACTAGACAAAAGTACACATTAAATTGTGGGATAGATCAGATGATCAAGGAAAGGAGTTCTTCTAGGGACACTGGCTGGTTAGTTTGTGTTTCTTGGGTTGTTGTAGAAGAACTGTAGAATATGATAGGATAATAACAGGATTTGGACAATTTATTGCTCAAACATGTGTCAGTAATCATGTAACAATTTACCACTAAGTCTACAATGGCAGAGATCAGTCTACCAATAATGTTATTTAACACAGTTTTTCAATTAGGTTTTTCTTTTCTTTTTTTTATTATTTTAATTTTACTTTCATTATTTATGCTTTTCTTTATTTGGGGTGATTTGCCAATAAATGTGTGTGTTTATATATATATAAAATCGGTATGGGAAGAATTGTTATATTTGGAGGAAGCTTGTTCACAGTAATAGAGGAAATATGTTTTCTGCTAACAAGATGACTGCTGCACTATGTAATGACTATAGCTGCTATTCATTTTTCTTAATGCCACAATGTCCCATAGAGAAACCACAACACCCACACCACTAAGAGATTATGGTACAGTGCACAGCTAATTCCATAATATTCAGAGTAAAAAAGAAACAGAATAAAATTAATGACGCGGGCTGATTACGAAGCACAAAAGCATGTAAAAAATGTAACATATTAGGAATATTTTAAACCAGGGGTTCTCAACTCTAATCCTCAGGTATCACCAATAGGTCATATTGTGTCTCTCCTCCGCTACCTCTCTCCTTGTGCCTATTCCCATCTTGCCCACCTCCTCAATCTCTCCCTCTCATCTGGCACTGTCCCTTCTGCATTCAAACATGCCCTTGTCTCCCCCATTCAACCTACCCTTGATCGTAACACTCTCGCCAACTACCGACCCATCTCTCTCCTCCCTTTTGCATCCAAACTCCTTGAACGTATTGTCTACAACCGCCTTACCACCTTTCTTTCCTCCCACTCCCTCCTTGACCCTTTTCAATCTGGCTTCCGTTCTCTCCACTCCACTGAAACTGCCCTCACTAAAGTCAGCATCGACCTCCTTGCTGCCAAATCCAAAGGCCACTACTCTGCTCATTCTCCTTGACATTTCTGCTGCTTTTGACACTGTGGATCACCCTCTCCTGCTGCAAATCCTTCACTTGGTCTACGTGACACTGCCTTCTCCTGGCTATCCTCCTACCTCTCTGACCAATCCTTCCCTATCTCCTATCATGGCTTATCTTCCCCCCACATCCTCTCACATTAGGTGCATTCCTTTTCTCCCTCTATACGTCCTCTCTAGGTGAACTCATCAGCTCTTTTGACATCCATTATCATCTCTATGCCGATGACACTCAGATCTACCTTTCCTCCCCTGACCTCTCTCCCTCTCACCTCACTCGTATCTCCAATTGTCTCTCTGCTATATCTTCCTGGATGTCCCAGCGATTTCTTAAACTTAATATGTCTAAGACTGAGATGATCATCTTCCCCCCTCCCACATAACCTCACTTTCCACTATTTCTTTATCAATTGGTGGCACAACTATCTCCTCTAGCCCCAAAGTGCACTGTCTTGGAGTTATTGTGGACTCCTCCCTCTCCTTCAAACCACATATCCAGAACCTCTCACAGTCCTGTCATTTCCATCTCAAAAACATTCCAGGAACAGACCCTTTCTCATCCAGGATGCTACTAAGACCCTAATACAGTCACTGGTCATCTCCAGTTTGGATTACTGTAACCTCCTCCTATCTGGCCTCCCCAACTCCCATCTCTCTCCTCTCCATTCTGTCCTCAATGCTGCCGCTCGACTCATCTTTCTCTCCAAATGCTCTACATCTGCCTCTCCTGTCTTATAAGCCCTCCACTGGCTCCCTTCCCCTTCAGAACCCAATTCAAGTTTCTCACACTCGCTTACAAAGCCCTCACACACTCCTCTCCCATTTACATCTCTGACCTCATCTCCCTTCACTCTCCTGTCCGCCCTCTTCGCTTAACAAATGCACGCCACCTCTCATGCCAGCTGATTACTTCCTCCCACTCCCGCCTCCAAGATTTTGCCTGTGCTGCTCCCCACCTTTGGAACTCTCTCCCTCTCCCCATCAGACTCTCCACCTCTCTACAATCCTTCAAACGGGCTCTCAAGACCCACTACTTCATCAAAGCCTTCCAGCTATCATTCTAAATCCCTGCTACATGCTCCTTCCTCCCTGTCTTCCCCATCTGTATCATGTCTGTCTATCTGCCCCACCCTTGAGAATGTAAGCTCTTGTGAACAGGGCCCTCTACCCTCTTGTGCTTCTCCTTACTTTATTTTCATCTACTTCTTACCACTAGGACTCCTAACACTTGGTTGCTTATGCTCTGTTGCTTATTTGTTTGTTATAACCACCAATGTATCAATGTATATTATCCTATCCTTGTCCTGCATTGTATTGTATTGTACTGTAAGTCACTTTTTTGGTTATGTACTTTGTAAGCCGCTGCGATGCCATATAAATAAATGATTATAATAATAATAATTTCTTTGATCATGCACAGGTGAATTAATCTACAGTGTGGCCATAATTAAACTTCCCTTATTCAGAGCCGTTTGCAACTTGATCTAAAAACCAGAATATCACCAAATTTGGTAGGAAGACTAATTAAGACATAGGAAGCAGGATTCAGTGGAAATAATTATAGTGCAAAAAGTCGCATATAGGTGGAATATGGAGCTCTACAATGTGAAAACTAATGTTCAGAATTACTGTTCTAAACTAAATTGATATTAAATGTTTTATTGCTGTGTTTAGTATAACACAATAAAAGTAATAATTCATTAAAGTTTATTAGCTTTGTTCTGTTATTCATTTATAAATTATCCCCACTACTTGACAAGGATCAAAGATCAGTTGGGTCTGAAATACTACTTTTGCTTTATTATATAAACTTGAGAAAAGTCTGAAGCTCAAAGAAACTTTAAGATATTATTTAATCTGCACTTTTGCACTTTATTCACTGATTTATTGCACTTGTAGGCTTTTCATCGGGTTGCAGTTTAAATCCTGGCTGTCGGTATGCTGGGGCTCAGAATGCCAGCGCCGGAATCCCGACACCAGTTAGAATCCCAGTGCCAACATCCCAACTGCCAACATCCCGATGGTAAGTAGTGGGGTTAGGGTTAGGCACTAGGAGGGAAGTTAGGTTTATGCTGCAATGGAAGGAGACTAGGTTTAGGCTGTGGGGGGGAGGGTTAGGTTTCAGGGGCAAATGCAGGATTTTTAGGGGGGGTTTCAATGTTTATATATATATATATATGCCCCAGATGTGTCAGCCTCAGCCCCAAACAACCAGTCCAAGCCAGCCCCTGCACCACTCAGCCTCTGTTCCAAACAGATAGCCACCCCAGCCAACCAGCTCCTGCCCCACACAGCCAGCCTCTGTTCCAGACAGCGAGCCTGCCAACCCTAAACCCCACACTTACCTGGTGCTTGTAGCTCCTCAGCTCAGTCAAAACCCGCAGTTCTGAGTCCTCCTGTGCTCTCAGTGGGGCAGCGTGACGTCATGCACGCCAGCCGCTGGGTCTCACTCTCTCTCCACTGCAGCATAGCAGGCACAGGGGTCGGCGGCAGCAGTGCTGGCCGAGCGGGCCCCCCTCTCTGACATGTCTAAATCCCCTTCATGGAAAGGACCCTGACATCATCAGCCAGTGTCCAGCATCATTCCCTGCCATCCAAGTGGGCATAGAGGTGGAATATAACCATATGGCGAGTGTAGCGAGCCACCGTGTCCGAAGCATGGCGAGCGGACAACAAACTTCTTTTTTTTGCAGATTTTGACTGAGCTGAGGAGGTACAGGCACCAGGTAAGTGTGGGGTTGGGGCAGGGGCTGGCAGACTCGCTGTCTGGAACAGAGGCTGGCTGTGTGGGGCAGGAGTTGGTTGGCTGGGGTGGCTATCTGTTTGGAACAGAGGCTGAGTGGTGCAGGGGCTGGCTTGGACTGGCTGTTTCTGACTGGGGCTATATATATATATAAAAATGGAAACCCCCACCCCCTAAAAATTCTGCCTTTGCCCCTAAACAGGATGACATATTTAAAAAAAATAGAAATCTCGCAGTCATCCGCTACCTCATCATAAAGTGTTTAACACCCACAGAGGTCTATGAGGACATGGTTATGACACTAGTGGGGCTGCTCCTTCTTACAGCATGGTTAAGAAATGGACAAAATAATTCAAACGATGAAGGGAGAGCCTTGAAGATGCTCCCCTTCTCTGGAGTCCCGTCACCGTTACCACACAAGAATCCATTGACAAAATCCATGTCATGATATTGGAAGATCGAAGAATAACACTTGTGTATCTACCAGGAACGGGTTCATGCTGTTCTTCACAATGAACTCCAAATTACAAAGGTCTCAGCTTGATGGGTCCCAAAACTTCTTAGCGTGTGCGTCTCACCATGGAAAAGACTAATCGAGCTCTGTTTGATCCTGAGAGGTTTGGTCACCAATTTGTAACCATGAATAAGACTTGGGTGCATCACTTCCAACCTGGGACTAAAGAACAATCAAAACAGTGGAAGCATCAGGGATCTCCTGCTCCAAAGAAGGTGAAGTCAGTGCTGTCTGCTTTGGGATGCAGAAGGAGTACTGCTACTGGTCTACCATGGAAAGGGTAAAACTATCACCGGGACATAGTACGCTGATCTTTTGAAGCAACTACGTCAAAATAAATCAATAAGAATTGATGTGGGAAGTTGACAAGTGGGGTGCTCTTCCACTAAGACACAAGTCACTGGTGGCCAGGACTGCCATCCAGAAATGCAGATTCCAACTGTTTGAACACCCGCCTTATTCACCAGGGGGTAAATTTACTAAAGTTCATTTAGAGATTTATTTGTATAAAGCTCTGAAATCTCTTGAGATTGAATTGAACTTGAACAGCAAAATCCCATAGCAAATCTTACATTTACTAAGAATGGATTTTACTTTCGACTTTCAACTCGAATTCAATCTTGTTTCAATTTAAGAAGAGATTTGCTGTTCGATTTTGCATGGTCATGTCCAAATCGAACAGCAAATCCCACTCCAAAATGAACTTCAAATCCCCAAATGAGGAGTTTGTTTTGACACAGCTACATGCATAAATCAGTGAGATACCTGCATGTATCTTACTGTAAAAAGCTTGTAAAGAGTTAATGTTTTTTAAAAAATGATGTGGGGTCCCCCCGTAAAACAGAACCAGCCCCAGACTTTTCATAGCAGAATTACCTTTAGTAACCTTGCATCTCTCAACATTGACTTCAATGGTGGCAGCCGTTCTTTGGCTGAGTGAGGCAGGGGCTGAACTCTCTCAGCCAATGAACGCTCAGACACGGCCCTACAAAGGGAAAAGCCGCATCTGAGCTCTTCATTCGGGAGGTAACAACCATCGCGGTGGGTCGCGTTTTCTCGTCTAGGCCTAGGGTGCCCTAGCAAGGGGGACCCCTTTATTGGGGGGTCCCCAACTCCCCAGGGATCCCCGGCCTGGGCTGACTAGCGGTCATGAGTAAGGTTTCGGCTGGGGAACCCGGTGATAGGGTTTCCCTGGCTGTGACATTGCCCACCCCGCTAGAAAGTGTCCGGTGCTGGTTGTAAAAATTACAGGGGAACCCTACGCAATTTTTTCCCTGTACTTACACAACTAGGACTGGCTATGAAAAGTCAGGGGCTGGTTCTGTTTTAAAGGGTGACCCAACATAATTTTTTTTTAAAACATTAACTCTTTACAAGCTTTTTACAGTAAGATACATGCATGCATATCACTGATGTATACATGTATCTGTGTGAAATCGAACTGATCATGCAGGAAAACGAATGCATGAAGTTCTTCTATTCATTTGGGGATTTACAGTTCGAGTTTGAGTTCATTTTTCATTCGATTTACAAATCGAATGTTAGTAAATTAAGGGATGCTATTGTCCTCTATGTGAAAACATCGATGTTTTTCTGAAATTCAATTTAATTTCAAATTCTTTTTTCTGTTCGATTTGACATTCAATTTGTCCTTTAGTAAATTCCTTCATAAAACAAATTCAAACCAAACTCTAACGCAAAATCGAACAGAAAACAAAATCGAACCATAGTAAATATACCCCCTGATTTGGCATCCTCTGACTACTACCTCTTCCCCAAACTGAAGAAAGAGCTCGGTGGTCGCCATTTTGCCATGGACGATGATGTGATTGAAGCTGTTGATCAGTTTTTGAGGGTACAAGATGCTGACTTCTACAAGACAGAGTAATGTATGCTCCATGACCGTTGGTCTAATGGTGCGTACACACGGTCCAACTTTGCAGGATGATATTAACGATATTGTTTATCATTATATTGTTTATATATCATTGACTTTTTTGCACTGAACGACCAAAGATGCGTGTGGCCTTATGGACGATTATGATATCTGACGTCGACCGTACATGCAGGCCAACTTGCTCAATATCTATGAATTCTAGATGGCATTTGCCATTTATATCATCACAGCAGCCTGAGGACGGGGTCCTAAGGATCCTGGAACGTTGCTAACCATGCTGTGGATTTACTACATGTACTAACTAGGGATGTGCGCCGGACCATTTTTGCCGGATTTGGTTCTAATTCGTTGTCCGGCTTTGGATTTGCCAAACTCCGGTGACTGGCTCTGGATTTGAATTTTGAAACAAAAATTTACAAAAAAAGCTAAAATCACATAAATTGGTCTTTTTTTTCTTCCTAGAGTATTATTAACCTCAATAACATTAATTTCCAGTCAATTTAGAACGCCTCACAGCTTATAATATTGTTTTCAACATTATTTGCCAAAGGTTGCAGTGAGCTGACTGGTTACTAAGCGACTAAGCAGCGGCACAACGACACAGACACCACAGTATAAAGCACATCTATGACACATTGCCACACAGCAGTGGCAGAAATGAAAAGTAGTACACTGATTCTCAGATAAATTAACTTGATCTGCCACCTTTGGCTCAAGCTGCAGTGTAGGGACTGGCCAGATGGGAATGACCGTGAAGCGGTGGTCAGCTTAACAAATGATTGCAATATTTTGGAACCAACATTCCCTATGTTCAAAGGAATTGCAGTTTGAAAAGCATGTGAGTGCCGAGTTTGTATGATATTTTTTATGTAGATGGTGTGGTCACATGCCAAGGGCACCCCAGATGGTTGAGTGCCGTGGATTAAGCCTGTCGTTTTTTTAAATTTTGTGGTCACACTTGCTAGGGGACCCTGTTTTTTCAAATGTAAGACAAACTTTTTTTCTTTTTCCAGGTGCTTAGTAACTGATCGCCCTGGGTGTGGTCCTGTCTCTTTAAGGCAGGACCCAGTTTCATGTTTAAAATGTACCGTATATACTCGAGTATAAGCCGAGTTTTTCAGCACATTTTTTGTTCTGAAAAAGTACCCCCTCGGCTTATACTCGAGTGAAGTGTAGCGCTGACCGGACGGAGTTCGGTCAGCGCTACACAGCACAAACACACAGCCGCCGGAGCCGGCAGCTGTGTGTTTGCTGTAATCAGCAGCCGCTGAGAGTCTGTCAGACTCTCAGCGGCTGCTGCTGCTCCTACTGCGGGAGCCATCATCCGGCTCCCACAGTGGGTAATGTGAGAGACGTCATGAGCATCGACATCTCTCCCATGCAAAGCCGCCAGAGGAGCTGTTAGCAGCGGGACCAGGAGTGGGAGTTTCAGGTGATTTTTTTTTTAAATTCTTATTAGGTCTCTCTCTACTGGGGGGGGGGGGGGGGGACTACTGGGGGCACTACCAGGGGGCGATTACTACAGGGGGCACTACCAGGGGGCGATTACTACAGGGGACACTACCAGGGGGCGATTACTACAGGGGGCACTAAAAGGGGGAATTACCACTGGGGGAACTACCAGGGGGGGATTACTACAGGGGGCACTACCAGGGGGGATTACTACAGGGGGCACTAAAAGGGGGGATTACCACTGGGGGTACTACCAGGGGGGAATTACTACAGGGGGCATTAAAAGGGGGGATTACCACTGGGGGTACTACCAGGGGGGGATTACTACTGGGGGCACTAAAGGGGAGGGATTACCACAGTGGCGTCACATCGGTGCGGGGGGTGCGGGCCGCACTGGGTGTCACCCTCCAAGGGGGTGACACCAAAAGCCACACACTCCTGCCTGCACCCCTCTGCCAGACTCCAGCCCGCATGGCGCACGCCGGATTACCAATGGGGCGGGTCCGCAGCACAAGAGGCCACTAAACGCTGTGCTGCTGTAGACAGGAATCTTCTTTTCCTGCTACAGCAGCTTGCCAGTGTTCATACAAGGCTCCGACCCCTAGTCGCAGACTCCGCCTCCTAGTCACAGGCTCCGCCCCCCGTTAACGCTGGCCGCGACCCCTCCCCCTCCGGATCCAGGATCATCGGCACCTGCCCCATAAGGAAGTTTGAAGAATCGGGCCCCCTCTCACATGCAGTTCCCCCATCTCAGCAACCCGCTAGTTAACTTTGTCTGCCGCCCTGTACAGCTGTCCCGACCCCAGCTCTCCTCTCCTGCTCCCATTGGCTGGGCATAGTGTGCAACTTATGTGAGAGAAAGTGACAGTGCCGTTGTGCACACATTGCACTTAGCCTAAGGTACCTCAGCCCTTCTCACCTGTAAAGTCTGTCCCACTGTCCTCCTCTTTGCCATTCCTGCCTCTGCCCCCTCCCCATATATGTGCCTCTGCCCCCATCCTATATGTTGCTCTGCTCTTTACTCTGCCCCTTCCCCGTATATGTGCTTTTGCTCCTTACCCATGTCTGTGCCTCTGCCCATCCCCATATCTGTGCCTATCCCCCCTTACCATATCTGTGACTCTGCCCCTCTCCCCATCTGTGCCTCTGCCCCCTACCTATCAATGCCCCTGTCCCTTTTTCCTCAGTGTGCTGCCTCTCCACATTGTGCCTCTGCCCACATTATCTATGCTATAAAAGTGCAAACCTCTGCTAATAAGCATGAGTTAACTGATTACAATGCTTATTAGCAGAGGTTTGCACTTTTATAACCTACAAGGACGTTTTCCATGTTTTCATCTGAGACACGTCCTGTATAACCTCAGTACAGTCTTTATATTTTGGATAATACAGCCTTTGCGAGCGCGGGGGATTACTTCTCTTTTTTAACCTCTCTTTGCTAACTTCTCTTACTATACTGCTTTGTAATTTGGGCTTAATTCACAGTGCACTTTCCTATGGATACACGCTGTTACCCGGATGGCGTCCTTGGCTGCCTAGCAACGTGACGCTGCCGGCTCAGTGATGTCATCCAAGTGAGACATGCAGGACAAGCTAGCGCGTCCACTAGCTTCAGTTTCTTCACATTCATGGCGGGCTTCTACATCTATATTAAGGTAAGCTGTTCATTTTATCTTTTTTCTTTCACCTGTGCACCTTGACAAAGGGGAGTCCTAGCCCCAAAACGTCAGAAGTCATGTTTTTGATGTAAATCAATAGCTGTTTTTCTCATTTGAATCACACCAAGTGCCACTGCTTGTTTGTAGATAAGTGATATATATATATATATATATATATATATATATATATATATATAGTGTGTGTGTGTGTATCTTGGTCCGTGTGTATATATATATTTTTTTGTGGAGGTGGGGTGTCACCGTGCATTACAGCATCGGGTGACACCAACCCTAGTGACGCCTCTGGATTACCACTGGGGGCACTACCAGGGGGGGATTACTACTGGAGGCACTGAAAGGGGGGATTACCACTGGGGGCACTACCAGGAGGGATTACTACTGGGGGCACAACCAGGGGGAATTACTACTGGGGGCACTACCAGCTGCTGCCATTTCCCACCCTAGGCTTATACTCGAGTCCAGTGGTGTAACTAGGCAGGGCGAGCGGGGTGTTTGATCTGGGCGCCATGGGACCGGTGGCGAGGGGGGGCGCCGCCGGCCGCGGTCCGGCCCGCCCTAGTTAGCCACCAGTGTAGCGCCGACCGCAATGAGTGCGGTCAGCGCTACACATTTACACAGGACCGGCGCTAGGCTTCCAGCGCCGGTCCTGTGCTGCACACCTGAGCCCGTTCCCTCCCCCTGAGCGCTTGCCCAATAGTGCCAGGAGGCAGGCTCAGGCTGTGCATAACACGCATCGCCGCAAGCGCTGGCGGCGATGCGTGTGTTAAACAGCAGCCAATGAGAGTCAGATTGACTCTCATTGACTGCTGCAGCACCCACTGCAAGAGCCGAACTTCCGTCCCATTATGCTGAGCGCGCCAGCCCGGGAGGACTGGCGGGCGGCGGCGGGAGCGGCGTCGCGGACTGGAGGAGCAGCAGCAGCGTGGATTCAGGTAAGTATGTTTTTATATATAAAGGGCACTGTATAAGGGGATACCACTACTGGGTGCACTGCATTGTGGGGACTGCTACTGGGGGCACTGCAAACGGGGGAACACTACATAGGGCACTGCATTTGGGGGAACCACTACTGGGGGCACTGAGTAAGGGGAACTAATTGGGGGCTGTATAAGGGGGACCACTACTGGGGATACTGTATAAGGGGCACTACTATGGGCCTGCATAAGAGGGACCACAACTGCATACTGAGGGTACTGTATAAGGGGTACTACTGGGGTTAAGGTGCATATGGATAGGAATGTTTAGCGTGAAAATAAAGGGGTGTGTCATGTTGACACGCCCCATTTTTAAGTGACCACGCCCTTCGGCGCGCGCACATAGCGGGATGTTGGGGAGGGGGGGGCTCCCTTTTCAAATTTGCCCTGGGCTCCAAATACTCTAATTACGCCACTGCTCGAGTCAATAAGTTTTCCCAGTTTTTTGTGGTAAAAGTAGGTACCTCGGCTTATATTCAGGTCGACTTATACTCGAGTATATACGGTATGCAGCTTGAGCCAAAGGTGGCAGATCAAGTTCATTTATCTGAGAATCAGTGTAGGGACTGGCCAGATAGGATTGACCGTGAAGCGGTGGTCAGCTTAACAAATTATTGCAATATTTTGGAACTAACATTCCCTATGTTGAAAGTTGCAGTTTGAAAAGCATGTGAGTGCCGAGTTTGTATGATATTGTGTATATATATATATATATATATATATATATATATGTATGTATATATATATATATATATATATATATATATATATAGTGCAAAATTAGATGGCACTCAGGAACCCCCAGCAATAATGAAAGGCAGCTATATACACACACATACAGTATATATGCACACATACTGTATACACACACACATACAGTACATGTATATATAAGCACATATATATGTGTACATACATACACACATACAGTCAGGTGCATAAATATTGGGACATTGACAGAATTTTCATATGCTTACCAATGGTTTACATCTTGTGGTGAACCCTCTATATTCACTCTTGTGAAGTCTTCTCTTGATTGTTGACTTTGACACATATACACCTACCTCCTGGAGAGTGTTCTTGATTTGGCCAACTGTTGTGAAGGGGTTTATCTTCACCAGGGAAATAAGGGCCTGATTCAGAGCCGCTCGTAAGTGGCCGCTCGTTCGCTCCGAGCGATGTTCGCACAACTGCGCATGCATACGGCTCGTAATACGCATGCGCCAACCAGTCAGTGCGGTCGAAATTCATGTGCTCGCAAAATAGCGAATGCCTGCTAATTTGAGTGACAGGATGAGGCATTTGTGGGTGGTAACAGGGGAAGGTGCTTGAAAACGGGGAGGTGTGCCAAAAGGTCAAAACGGGCGTTTTAAGGGTGTGCATAATTAACAAAGCAGCGTCACCTGCCACGTCACTTGGTTGTCTTTTAGCCTGAACTGCTCGCATGATTGCGGTAGGAAAATCCAACCACAAGCACTGCGAGCAGTTCATATGCCTTTCGATGTACTCGATTAATCAAATAAATAGCGGAGATGACGTAGGATGCGAGCGGCCAGGGGGCGTTTTTTACAAAATAGCGAGCGCATGTTTCGTTCGCTCGTTCAGACATAGAGGCGTCAACAGACCGCAAAGAGCGAGCGCTCTATTTAAATATCCGTCCCCTTTTTCTGAACGACCGTTCGCAAATAGCGTCCGGCTCTGAATCAGGCCCTAATTCTTCTGTCATCCACCACAGTTGTTTTCCGTGGTCTTCCGTGTCTTTTGGTGTTGCTGAGCTCTCCAGTGCGTTCTTTCTTTTTAAGAATGTTCCAAACATTTGGCCACACCTAGGCCCTCATTCAGAGCCGGACGCTCTGAGCAGAGCGCACGCTCTGAATGAGGGCCGTCCTCCATAATTATGGAGCGTCCTCCTGGACGCTCGTATAGCTGTGGGTCACCACCCACAGCCTATACGAGCGTGCAGGTTGATGGCCGCGATGGTCTTGACCATCGCGACCATCGCCACTGCGAGCCGGAGCCTGCGGTTGAGTTTCTCAACCGCAAGGCCCGGAGTGATTTTGGCTCTATCAGAGCCAAAATCACTCCCACTGACATCACTAGTGATGTCAGTGGGCCGGCTTCTGACGGTAGGCGTTCCCTTAGGAACGCCCCCGTCTGGGAGGCACGCCCCCGGCACGCCCACCAAAGGGGGCGTGCTGTCAAACAACATCGACAGCACGCCCCCTTTGATCAGACACAACGAGCGAAGGAAAGTCCTTCGCTCGTCGTGTCTAGCGCATGCGCGCAACGGAGCTCCCATCGTCGTGCGCATGCGCAGTGCACACCATCGACCCACTTGCGAGCGGACAGCCGCTTGCGAGTGGGTCTGAATCAGGCCCCTAATGTTTTTGCTATCTCTCTGATGGGTTTGTTTTGATTTTTCAGCCTAATGATGGCTTGCTTTACTGATAGTGACAGCTCTTTGGATCTCATATTGAGAGTCGACAGCAACTGATTCCAAATGCAAATGTAACACCTAGAATCAACTCCAGACCTTTTACCTGCTTAATTGATAATGAAATAATGAGGGAATAGCCCACACCTGTCCATAAAATAGCTTTGAGTTGATAGTCCCATTACTTTTGGCCCCTTAAAAAGTGGGAGGCACATATAGAAACCGTTGTAATTCCTACACCGTTCACCTGATTTGGATGTAATTACCCTCAAATTAAATCTAAAAGTCTGCAGTTAAAGCACATCTTGTTTGTTTCATTTCAAAGCCATTGTGGTGGTGAATAGAGGCCAAAATATGATATATATATATATATATATATATATATATTTTATATATATATATATATATATATATATATATATATATACACATACAGATAGACAGGTTGTGACAGAGAACAAGAAGAGAGCACTATGTGGATGCACTTACACATTCCTCTCTCTCCACAGAAGAAGTCAACCTATCAACCTCATAGTGGGGCCGGACTGTGGCTGTGCCTTCCCTTCCTCCCGGCTCCTCCTACTACCCTGCAGCCTGGCCAGGCAGTCACTGAGCCACAGCCTGCAGCTTCCCATCCTATTGGACAGCTGAGCCGTCGCTCAGCAGTCCAACCCCGCACTGCTCTGCGTGGTGCTGACAGTTGTCACTGACTGACTACTGTCACTGTGGTGCGCGACGTTGCAGACCGGATCGGTAATAGAGATCCAATCTGTGGTGGGGATGACCTTTTAGAGAGGGGGGCCCGGGGATACTTATTCCTCAGGTCCCCTCCCCTTAGGCAACACTGCAGCAGGTACCAGCATGCTGTCCACTCGCTCCATTGTTAATACGGCCCTGGGTGCAGGGGGTTGTTTGCTGGGCCAGCAGGCCCCCTAAGCCACTGGGCCCCATAGCAACCGCACCCTCTATAGTTACGCCACTGGACAGTAACTTACCCTAAGAGGGCATCCTACTGATGAAGTCTTGAATGTGTTTATTGAATGAAACACGTTGAGGTTCGACTGTTTCCATCTTGATGTTCCATAATTCCATTCCTGACGACCAGATAAGATGTACATTTTATTCTAACATCCAGATACACAGTACATGTTTATGTATGTTTTAATGTGTGTAATAAATTTGCTTTAAATATATTACACCATATGCTGTTATTTCCATCCTAGATATCATTGGAGCCTGGGAAAAGCTAGATGCTGCCTTATCCATTTGTGAAGAGGATATACTTTATGGCTATTCACTAAAGCTTTGCAGGCTATATACACAGTATATATAAATATTTTTTCAGGCACTCATATCCCTTTTTTCTTGGACCATAAGATCTTCACATTAAAGCTGCCACCTGGAGTTTGGGGAGTATATTATACTCAGAGGGAGTCACCTCTGATTTCCTAGACTGATTTGGTATTGGTTTGGGACTGTGGCTTTGGTAACAAGTGACAATGATGAACGAGATGATGCTCGGATGACTACGCTAATTCTTTCTCGGAACCAGTAAGGCACATAGCATCCAGGCAGTTTTCACATTAGATAAAGATCCTGTTCAGTGAGGCCAATAACATTTTGATGTCATTGACCCCTCATTACTTATAAATGGATGATATATGTCCTTTGACATATACAAAGGCATGTGATTTATAAAGATCTCTATAGATACTGTACAGCTCTAATATTTAGACAGGTCCACATTGCATGTTTTGTATCACCTTTTCTGTAAATGTTAGAAGTAAATGATTTACCTAATGGCAACTTTAGCAAGTATTCATCTAGAGAAGTACCTGATTATAGTGGGATTCTTAGTTACTTTTAGGGGTCTATTCAGAGCCAGCCCTAGCCAATTTGGTGCCTTAGGCAAGATATAATTTTTAAGACCAGCTACAAGAAAAAAAAAATACATATATATATATATATATATATATATATATATATATATAGATCCTGTACACATCGCGATTGTGCAGTGCAGCTGGAACTTGGAGAGCAGCATGCCTGCTATGTTACACAGAACCACATAGCACAGTGGAAACTGAATGGACAGCAAAGGGGATGGAATGGTGAGCACGGGGAAAAGGGGTGGGATCTGAGGGGGTCCCCACAAGCCAATTGACTGGTGCCCTTGTGAAGGCTAATCCAGGCCCTGCTGCTCTTCCTGTGTGTGCTAGCACTGTCCCTTTGAAAGTGGTAAGGTGCGACAGCACAGAGGAGGTTCGGTGGTATTCTGGGCATGATTCAGCTTGGATCGCAAGTCTGCGGATGCACGCACCTGGTCGCTGCAAAATTATGCAAATAAATGTGATTGCACCGCGATTGCAGCACTATACCAAGACACTCACCATCTTATAAAGCTGCCCACCTCCCATTACATACATCCGCAAGTCAGCGAAAACAACGGCAACATCGAACTCATACGCACAGTTGTAGTTGAGCTTGACCTGACTCACAAACTGAGAAACATCCTCTCACCATCCAGACCTCTGGCTGCGTGTGCCCTAGCAGAGGCTTAATTATGCACGCCCCTGTAACGTTCAAACGCACAGACACACCTGCGTTCCTCCAACCAACTCCCCCTCTTCACTCTCCAAACGACACTTCCTATCAATCATTTCATTAGTTTTGCGATCGCAGCGGCCAATTCACGCACACGCGCGATGCGTGCACAGAAGGCAAACATTGACCAGGTGCATGCGTGCGTCCACAGACTTGCGATCCAAGCTGAATCAGGCCCTCTATACAATGCATGGAGGGCTTGTGAATCCTTCCATATCACTTGTCACCCCTTGCAATCCTAGCTCTGGTCCCCTCGGTGACAATAATTGGCCCCCTTCAAACTCCTGTTCCTGTACCCTACCAATTTACCAGTGTGTGTGTGTGTGTGTGTATATGTATATGAAAATCATTATTGTGATTGAAACGTTGAAGAAGTAAATTAGGTTCTTTGTAACCAGTGTCATATTCTTTACTGAAGAGTGCCGCTGCCACTGCTGCCTGTTTTGTGATTATCTGCAGAGGGCACCCACCTATACATGAGAGGAAGAGTGCCAAGCGGTTGTTGTGTATATATATATATATATATATATATATTTATTTAATAAGGTATGCGGTCAGGAAGCCGGCAGTCGAAATGCCGACCGCCGGCTTCCCGACTGTCAAATCCCGGCATGGGACTAATGATAGGCATCAAAATCCTGATGCCTATCATTGTCCCCACCCCGAAATCTCGATGCCTGGCATACCGAACGAAGGTAAGCCGGGCGCTGGGAGCGGATAGCCGTGGGGGGGAGGGTTAGGTTTAGGGGCTCCCGGGGGTACTTAGGGTTAGGCACCCCCCTGGGTGGGCTAGGCTATGGGAAGGGGTGTTAGGGTTAGACACCCCCAGGGGCAAGGTTAGGGTGCGGGAAGGGGGGGTTAGGTTCAGCACCCCTGGGGTGAGGTTAGGGTTAGGCACCCCTAAGGGAGGGTTAGGGGGGAGTGGGGAGGGTTAGGGTTAATGCTTATCTAGGTCGGGATCTCCACCTGCTGGGCTTCCAGCATCGATATTTAATCGATACCGATTCAATTTTTATATTTATATATATATATATATATATATATATATGTACACACATACATATATCTATATATGCATCAAAGACGTTCTTAGCATAATAATGGCCATAATTATGGGCCTGCCCACTGCATCCGGGTGACCTCTATCAGGCAGGTCCCTATCACTTGTAATCATGCACTAATGTGATGCCATGGGGCAGTTCTGCTGGGTTGGCGTGGGGGGTCCCATGCCCTGTATTGGTTCCATAGGAGTGTTAGGGCCCTACCTGATAGAGGTCACCTGGATGCGGTGGGCAGGCCCATAATTATAGCCATTATTATGCTAAGAACCTCTTTGATTAATTTTAGCGTATTATTATTAGGTTTAGCATAGTTAGAGTGTGCACTTGCATTTTTCTCTTTCTGCTTGCAGCACTACAAGTCTCAGCAGGTAGCACCTCACATTGTCCTTAGTGTGTGTAATCTAGGGCTCCTCCCCCTATGTATATATCTATATATGTCTAGATATCTAGATATACAGTATATATATTACACGCACACACATACATGCAAATGCAGATGTCAGGCATTGCACCCACCTCTGGTTATGCAGACTTTGTTACTTTTCTGGGTTATCTCACAACTAGCTGCAGATGTGCCAATTCAGTTGCCAAGGGAAAGCTCGGTGAGGGGTGGGTGGGCAGTCCTCCTTCAGCAGACCTTCGGATGGACTTCTAGGCAACACGGGGAATACAGCTTTGGGGGCGGAACTTCAAGGTAGGCGGGGCTTTAGGCGGAAAAGCTCTTCTGGCCTGGCTGTCAGTGACTGTCTCAGTCACCACAGTCACCTCGGCCATGCTTACCGCTGTACTGCCGGAGCTGAGCTCCGACTGTGACAGCAGCATATAGGGGGAGATTCAGAGCCGTGGGATGCCCCTAGGCATTCCAGATGCCCTATGCCTTTGCTTAGAATGCCAATGCCTAGGGCCGGCTCTGGGTCTATTTATCAAGCAGTGAAAAGTGTGGAGACGTGAACCAGTGGATAAGTTGCCCATAGCAACCAAGCAGCTTTTGAGTAGCATTTATCAAGTACAGTCTATAAAATAATAGGTAGGAGCTGATTGGTTGCTATGGGTAGCTTCTCCACTAGTTCACTTCTCCACGCTTTTCACTGCTTGATAAATAGACCCCTGAATGTTTTACTTAAGGGTCAATTCAATTACCGAACTTACGGTACCTCTGGACTCACAGATTTTTATTCACAGACCCATAGGGCTGTGTAGAAAAAATCCATAAGTCTGGAGCAAGATCAGGGCCGGTAGGGAGGCGAAGAGTGCTGCTTTTAGCTTTTTGACACTGTTACAACGGCAACTCGTCCCCCTACCTAGTGACTACTCAAATCAACACCTTATTCGTCATGGCAGTTTATATAAATGAGACTTTGCTCAGGATTGTATTCTATCCAAAACATAACGCCATCTAATGAAAATTATAATTTATATATATATATATATATATATATATATATATATGTATATATATATATAGGGGTGTGAAACTTATACATAGCCATATAATCATTTAAATATATGTCACAAACCTGGATTTGCACTGTATCTGCGGCTTCAATGATGATTTTCTGCAGCTCCATGCTGTTGGCATTGCTATAGGGAAGCTGGGTGGAGGAGGAACAAGGGGAGGGAATTTAACAATTTTGAGTTGGTAATTCGGATTTCTCATTAGGAGTATGGAAAATGTAATCAGCATTACTGATTCAAAGTTTACAGCGTGGAGGACACTAGCGCACGCAGGGGGGGGTTTCTGAGTAGTCAGAAACCCCCCCTGATGAACCTAATTTTTTTTTTCTCAGAGACGGAGACAGTCCTGTCTCCATCTCTGCATCAGCCACGGGCCATCCACGTACAGGCTGCGCTCCGTACTTCCCTTCAGCGGCCACACTCCCTCCCATGCCTGTCCTAGAACTGCGGCTGATGCTATATGAGCTTCTGCAAATGTGCAGAAGCTCATTCAAGCCGGAGCCGCGCTGACAGCCGTGTACCTCGGCCGGCCCCAAAGCAAATGACGCACCGACAGCTAGAGTGAAGGGCTGGCCGGGCATCATACAATTCGGGGGCTGAGACCGGCCTGTAGCTGTACGGCATTGCAATTGCATCACACATACTGGCCCCTCCTCAGGGGTCACCAGCCTACCAATCACTGGGCTCAGAGTGGGCTGCATGGATCAGCCCTCCTCTTCCTGCTCCTCGGCTGTGACTGCCTGTGGCTGCGCCTCCTCTGCGTCCAGTCCTCACCACACTGACTGTGTCCCAGCTCCCCCGCTCTTTTCACAGACGGACAAGGTAGGGAGAAACTGTTTATACCTGCACATGGGGAATGGTGTAATTGCAGGAGATCATGGGGCTGAAACAGGCAAACACTCAAAGCACCCATGCTATATCCTTACAGAACCATTAGAAACAAATAGTAATAAAAAACAGCTAATCACATTCAAATATGTTTATGTATACACACAGTGTTATATATATATATATAGAAACCCCCCTTTAAAAATCCTGCGTTTGCCCCAGGAGGAGATTTTTGCAGTATATCCTCCAAAAGCACTTAAATAGGTTCTAGAGATACGTTAACTTAATGAAAATTGAAAATGAAACTATTTTTCTGCATTGTATTATTGTATTACTCATAGTTCTTCCTTTTAAAGTAGTTTTACAGCAGTGTTTAAGAGATATATGGCTGTAGCTCTATGGTATGCGCCACACAAACTGTCTCCCACTTTGCGATTTTAGAAAGTGGAGGGGTATGTTAACTTTTTACAGTTCCTGTAGACAGCAGGTATGAAGCTGTCACACCTGAATGAAAAAGGCCTCGAAAATTTGGTTTGCTGCCCTTAGTATTTGCTTAACATTATCATTTGTAGTTATAACATTCTATTACCTTCAAACTCGATAAATAATTATAGGCAAATGCAGGTGGGGTTTTCATTTGCCCTACTGGCTAGAGTTAGAAATCATGGTCACAGCATGTATATAATACTATCTTACTAGAGCTGCGGACGTAACATGCCACAGAACGGAACTACTGTGCATGTCCACTTGCAGCAGCTTCTCCTACTAGCAGGGGTATTCAATATGGGAGCGAAAACTCTGTTTTTGCGTTAATATCGCACCTATGACGTCATTATCGCAGATTTTAGTTTTACACCGTATTCAATTTCAAACACTTTTTGCAAGTTCGAAAAGTCTTTGATAAAAAACGGGGATAACTTTTCACCATTGAATAGGTGTCGAAAAAAAGTGCAGAATTGGGGTTTAGGGGTGCAGGCTTAAAAAAAATAGCCTGCACCTCAGGGAATGACATTTAAAAAAGAACTGTGTCAAAAAAAGTTGAAAAAAAAATAGGGACACCCCAAAAAATGAATTAAAAAATTGGGGTAAAAAAAAAAATGGGAAAAAATTGTTTAACAATAGGAAAATAGGTTCAGGGCTATTCTGCAAGTATGCGGCAGGTGTTTTCTAGAATAGAATTATAGCGGCAGGTGCAGAATTGCAGATTTTTTAAAAACTTACTTTAGGGACTTAAAAATATGCTAGTACCCATTTTCATGTACCCCAAATTTGATGGGACCCCTTAAAAAAACGAAAAAAATAACCTAAGTGCTCTTCTGCAACACTTCTTCAATGTCGGGAAAAAACACCTGCTGCGGCTATTTAAATCCCCGACTTTCATTTAAAGGCTAAAACGGGGGTACCCATAGTGATCCCCCATGTTGTTACAACTTTAGGGCGGTCCTACAATTTTTTTAAGGAAAATTTCGTAACTTTACACAAATCCCACTTCGCAGGCTCCCGTTTTCGTTAGTTTCATATTGAATACGGGGATAAGCGGGAGCGCGCCCGATACTTTATCCCAGGTAAAAGCTCCGATATGAAACGTAAACTTCGACAGCGAAGTTTACGTTTCATATTGAATTCCCCTCTAGGTCTGCTGTGTGTGGGTCTAAGCACTCAATCAGTTTCTGAACTAGAGAACAGCTGCCAGCAAGAAGAGACCGGCATCATAATATAAAGTGGCTGAAATTGTGCTCAGTTCTGTCTCTTACTGGTTATTCTATGTATATTTATTATGAGATGTTTACCTTTTCCTGGCCATTTATGTTATTTATATGAGATGTTATGTTTCATACAGAACATTTGTTTCTCCCCTACTATAGACCATCTATAGTGTTAATTATTAATAGTAAATTGCATACACTTTTCAGTATATAAAGGAGAACAATGCTTACATTTATCTCCAAGGCCAGTGCTAGGTTCTTCTGCTAACCCAGACTCCCAGATTTGTTCCAATGTTCTGCAGGGGACTTAGATTGAGGAATGGTGCAAACATCCGCAAAAGAAAAACAATTAGCTCTGATGGGCTGGCCCTACTGCCGCAGCTAACAGCTTACTGTGATCTCTGTATATGTCTGAATTATTGTATACACTGCACTATGTATGAGGCAGACTGTAGCTTGTTACCAAGTACCAATGTTCTCATACACTTCCTGGAGAGGATGTGTGCAAGTGGGTGTCTTATGTCCAGGCTAGTGGGCATCTAACTTCACCCAGCAATCGCACGTTAAGACATAAGGGGCTATCGCGGCATTTGCATACTTGCTTACCTTACGGCTGCGTGCGAACACAGCTTAGCGAGCAGGTCTGAATCAGGCCCAGATTTCAAAACCTTAATGTAAATATAAGGCACCGGTGATAAACTGTTTGTACCCCAACTACTGTAATCACTATGCACTTGTTAGGATGGGTGATTTTTTTTTTTCAGGAGAGTGTTGCAAACGCGCCTTTGCATTTGTTTTGCTATTATACTGAAAGTGTATTTCTGTTAGTTTATAATGGCTGAAATAAGTGTTGGTAGACTGCCTAGAGAGCTGATTTCCTGCTCCAAGTACATCTCGTACATTTAGACAAAATTTTCTGGATATAATATGTAAATGTTCTTCATACTTTATTTACAGTTTCATTTGTCAGAGGGTTTTGTTATTGCAGGCGGTTTTCTCCACGGTGTCTTGAAATTGTTCTTGACTAGAACTTACAAGAAGTAATTGAGCAGTTCTGCCAGTTTTCTTGTCGGTAATCTGAAACTTTGGGTTATAAAGAAAAAACTAAACAAATTCCCCTGACTGAGTCACATGTCCTTCTTGGGAAAATACTCTCTGTTAAAACAAATGGACATTATCTATATCATATTACTATTCTGAGTCAAAGCTTTAAAGTTAAAGGAAGAGAAATTGTCAAAACACAAGAGTTTAAAGCTGGGTACACTCTTGACGATATATATTGGACGATTTGTCGTTCTGAGGCGAATCTGAATGACAAATTGTCATCTTCGTCCAGTGTGTACGCACTATTGCTCGCTTCCATGTGTCGTTCATCATATAGATCCGGCAGCCGACATCATGCTTCTGGATGCGACGGGGGGAATGTTATTTTGGGCGGTCAAACACCAGATCGTGCACTGTGCATTGACCACCCAATATATTGTGCTGTTGCATCTCTGTCGCTGGGTACACACATCGTCTAGTCACAGGGGTGGACAATAAGCGTCCCTCCAGGTGTTGTTGAACTACACAATCCAGCAACTCTTGCAACAGTTTTAACATTGATTTGTCACATAGCAAAATTGTGGCAAGACATGCTGGGATATGTAGTTCTACAACAGCTGTGATGCTGCTTATTGCCCACCCGTAGACTGTGTGCCCAGCTTAAGGTTGTGTATGCAACATCCCAGCAGCTCCGCCTGCAAACACAGCATTCACCACTATAGTTGGCACTTACACCTATGCTATGCTGGATGTAGGAGATATGGCATACATACACACTGCATACGTATGGCTCAGGCTGCTGAGTAACGGGGGGATTGCGGCACAGGGGGATTGCGGGGGGGCACCATTCCAGGGGGCTTGCCTACTCTTGCATTGCACACCCCATTTTCGGGAGGCTCCGGCAGTTTCCCAAGACAGTAGGCAAGCAAGCCACTAGACCATTTCCTGAAGCTGGTCAAAATAGTTAGGTTGAGTCAATGCTGCTTTTCAACCTATCTTCCAATGTGGCTATAAATATTGGTGGCGATAGTGGAAGGGATCCCTCAGGCTGATCATCTGGGATGATTCTAGCTTCATTGCAGTCTGTCAATGTGGCTGCATGATGACCTTCACCCACAGGCCAATAACTGTCATCTCATCATCCAACTGCAGTTTCCTAATTTATAGACATATCAAGCAGTGAAAGGAGTGGAGAAGCTGACCATGGTAACCAATCAACTTTGGGGTAGCACTCTTTAAAACGTTAGGTAAAAGCTGATTGGCTAACTTTTGCATTTACCCACTCTTTTGACTGCTTAATACATCTACCTCTTTTTCACATTATGACACACAGTAGTTCTCCTTATCCACATTATGCCACTGTACAGCCCTTTATTCACATCATTCCACACAATATTGCCAATTCACAGTATGTCACACAGTAGTGCCCCTCATTTACATTATGCAACACATTAGTGCCCCCTTTCACATTTTACATCAACATGTTACATTGACTGCCTGGAGAATGAACCGCAACCGCAGCTGAATACGGAGATTGCCGCATGCTGCAGTATCCAATAAGTATCACTGTGACTTGTGGTCACACACTGTGAACTTTCAAGTTCATGCTGTCACGCCCCCCATGCGCCAAAATGCCTAGCGTGAACACTAGTAATGCTGGGGCCCGCACAGTATAGGCTGTTACATGTGACAGCCTCAGCCAATAAGAATCAGCCTGATTCTTATTGGCTATAGCTGTCACACGTGACAGCTGACAGGAACAGCCACAGCTTCAGCACAGCAAGCCAATATGAATTAGCCTGATTCTTATTGGCTGCAGATGACCACGATCTACCAATCGAGTGTCCGCAATTAAGATCGACGTGACACCACTGACCTATTGGAATAAAAAGATCTACTCTTGGGGGTATATGTTCTAAAGTGCGAATTTTTAGAAGTGGAGTTGTTACCTGTAGCAACTAATCAGATTCTACTTATCATTTATCTAGCACCTTCTAGAACATAATATCTAGAATCTGATTAGTTGCTATAGGCAACAGCTCCACTTCAAAAAGCCCATACTTTAGTAAATATACCGCTAGGAGAGAAACGACTACAGATTTGTCCTCACTAACCTATTCTCATATCGCCCCGCCTGGGGTATTAGAAATTATGAGATTAAACCGCAGCATGCGTCCTGCTGCACAGATTTGTATCAAATGCATCTAATTCGCACCACAATTGTGACAAAACTACAATGCACGAATACACCGAACACTGCCACTGACTTTGCATGCAACAATGTTGTGAGACTCAGATTAACCTGGGGAAAAGGCAAAAGACTGATATTGCATCCTGGCACGCAGCTCTGTGCTTAATATGCGTCCTCATACCAACTCCATAGTGGCAAAAATACAAATCCTAAACTCCCAGTACACTATAAGTGAGTTTGGATGCAGCTACAATGCGACACAAATTCTAAATGAAGAGATAGGGGTCTATGTACTAAGCCTTGGGGAGAGATAAAGTACCAACCAATCAGCTCCTGTCATTTTAAAGTCTGTGTTTGAAAAATGACAGTAAGTAGCTGAATGGTTTGTACTTTATCTCCATCCACTTTATCTCTCTCCAAGCAGGGGGAGGTATGAGGGCACCATAGCAAAATTTCCTTTGGGCCTCCATAGGTCTACCTATACAGTGCCCCTGTAGTTGTGCTCATTATGCATTACCCCCTGTAGTAGTGCCCCTTATGCAGTGCCCCTTAACAATGCCCCCTGTAGTTGTGCCCATTATGCAATGCCCCCTGAATTAGAGCCCTTTATGCAGTGCCCCTTATACAATCCCCCCTGTAGTAGTGCCCCTTATGTAGTGCCCCTTATACAATCTCCCCTGTAGTAGTGCCCCTTATGCCGTGCCCCTTATATAATGCCCCTGTAGTAGTGCCCATTATGCAATGCCCCCTGTATTAAAGTCCCTTATGCAACGCCCCCTGTATTAAAGCCCCTTATGCAGTGCCCCAGTAGTGCCTCTTATACAGTGCCCATTATGCTGTGCCCCTGGTAATGCCACTTATGCTGTGTCCCCGGTAATACCCCTTATGCTGTGCCCCCTCCGCTGTGCAGTACTTACTTGACTTCACGCTTGTCAGCGCTCCAGCTTCGCTCCGGCATCTGTGCCTGCGTTTGGCTGGATCTAACTAGATCGCGCAGGCTCCTCACATGTCGGGTAATGCGGGTGACATCATCACATCACCCGCACACCCGCGCACTGCATTACTGGGAATGCTGGCCTCTGATCAGTGGTGTCTTTAGTCTCTGATCGCTTCAGAGACCAGCGTTCCCAGTTGCACCAGCTACAGAGGGTTCAGGGGGATGCTTGCTGGGCTGGCGGGCCCCCTAAGCCTCTGGGCCCCATAGCAAGCGCACACCCTGCACCCTCTATAGTTACGCCACTGTCTCCAAGGCTTAGTACATAGACCCCATAGTTACAAGTCAGAGAATGCTACCGTGGTGGAGCGTCTAGGTTGCTTTATACATCTTACACCATAAGGTGCAAAATTGATGAGTGAATTAGGACCCATCTGTAGCGCCAATGTAAGATTTTTCTTTTTTTTTTGACTATATCTTTATGTTTATCTTTCACATAATGGTAAACTGTCCTTACTTTCTTTATCCCTGCAAATGTCCCTATTTTTCAATAGTAATCAATTGTTCAATATAATATCTATTTTGTGGCTTGTGAATCTTACCATCTGTACTTCTTTTCTAGGCATTCTAAGTTAATATTTATGGAAAAAGCATTTAAAATGCAAAAACACGTTATAATCAAATTTAGTAAACATGCTAGAGATTATATTGCTGCAAGGTCTGCTATAGTGCACCAGATGCGCTTACATGCACCAGCTTAGCAGCGAAGTGTCCCAGGAAACTATGTGAAAATGTTGTCGTCTATCTCGGTATAATACAACAGTGATGAGGATACATGTTTAGCATGTTTACACAGCTGTGAGATATATTGTTTTCTTTGTCAAACTTTGACATCTCTCGTCATCAAAGATAACATCTTACACACATTGGTCATTTTAGGACATACCTCATCCACGCCAGAGAGTGACATGCTGAAATGCCTCCCATTTGTTTATGCACTGACTGAATAATACTTGTATCTTTTTCTCATTATTCCTCTTTTTCCAAAAAACATGACCTCAGTCAGAGATTACTCTGGTCACAATGCACACAGCTCAAGCACCAGTCCAGCCTTTCCCTCATGTACAATATTCCTGTCACAGAATCCCCTCATAAGACACAGCTGCATGACTTCTCTCATTAAAATAAAACAAAAATTGTATTAGAATGTAAATATTTTCTTAAAAGTTTTTATTTTTGTCAAAAATAACTATACATATACAGTAAGGGGTATATTTACTAAAGATTGATTTTAATCGATTTCATTTTTTATTTAGTTTTTTAAGTATTAGTAAATGTGTGATTTATCTTCAGAAACACAACATCGATGTTAAACGATCTTGATCGATATTAAATCGATTAAAATCGACCTATAGTAAATATACCCCTAAGTATCAATGCCCATCGCCCACTGTGAAATATAGTGACATGAGAAGTCACCTCAGAGTTACATAAATTGTTTTTATTGTCACAAAACTACTAGTTTACTGTAATTCTAATAACTAATGTTTTTTTCTGATGCTACTCTACGGAACCAATTATCTATCTATCTATCTATCTATCTATCTATCTATCTATCTATCTATCTATCTATCTATCTATCTATCTATCTATCTATCTATCTAATCAGTCACTGGTATGAAGAAGAAAACTAAATTAACCCCCAGCAAAGTAAAGGTTATATTGTCTGTAATTAAACACCTGCCCTCTGTAGTCTATGATTCCCAGACTAGTGTAGGGCTGCTCACTATCTTCTTATACCTCACTATGGTACATTCCTCAAGTTTAAGGCCAGATGAAAACTGCCCCACACGACCGATTCCTTGGAAGCATCACCTTAGAGACCACTATGTGGCATGCCTGTGCCTAGCAGACATCATTACTGTGCAAGGACACAAACAGGCTGATACGCTCATTGTTCCGAATGGTGACAGCAGGCACATTCAACAACAAAAGAACATAATACCACCTACATAGTGTAGTAAATATTGTGTTTCGTAGCCATTTCATAGCACTGTCACCCTGTTTGGTTGCCCATGTAAAATATTAAGTGTTCATGTTTACTTAGAGCTTCTGAGCCCATTAGCCTGTATACATCAATCCTTAAGTGGAGAATTACCAAAAGTGTAACTCTCACGAAGCAGCTACTGCAGTGAGTACACTAGATTTAAAAAAAAAAAGAGAATTTATCAGACATTTTTTTTTACTTTTTATTTATAGAACATGGGTTACAATCATGAAGAGACAGTTACGTTTTAATAACACTATTTTACAGCAAAGTTTGTGCATAAAATAGAAAATATAATGTACAGTTTGGTCCATATACAGTCAGGTGCATAAATATTGGGACATTGACAGAATTTTCATATTTTGGCCTCTATTCACCACCACAATGGCTTTGAAATGAAACAAACAAGATGTGCTTTAACTGCAGACTTTCAGATTTAATTTGAGGGTAATTACACCAAATAAGGTGAGCGGTGTAGGAATTACAACGGTTTCTATATGTGCCTCTCACTTTTTAAGGGGCCAAAAGTAATGGGACAAACTAAACAATCCTAAATCTAACTTTAACTTTTTAATACTTTGTTGCAAATCCTTTGCAGGCAATTACAGCCTGAAGTAGGAACGCATAGACATCACCAGACGCTGGGTTTCATCCCTGGTGATGCTCTGCCAGGCCTCCACTGCAAATGTCTTCAATTCCTGCTTGTTCTTGGGGCATTTTGCCTTCAGTTTTGTCTTCATCAAGTGAAATGCATGCTCAATCGGATTCAGGTCAGGGGATTGACTTGGCCATTGCATAACATTCCACTTTTTAACCTTAAAAAACTCTTTGGTTGCTTTTGCAGTATGCTTTGGGTCATTGTCCATCTGAACTGTGAAGCGCTGTTCAATGAGTTCTGAAGCATTTGACTGAATATGAGCATATAATATTGCCCGAAACACTTCAGAATTCATTTCGCTGCTTTTGTCAGCAGTCACATCATCAATAAATACAAGGGAACAAGTTCCATTGGCAGCCATACATGCCCACGCCATGACACTACCACCACCATGCTTCACTGATGAGGTGGTATGTTTTGGATCATGAGCAGTTCCTTTCCTTCTCCATACTCTTCTCTTCCCATCACTCTGGTACAAGTTGATCTTTGTCTCATCTGTCCATAGGATGTTGTTCCAGAACTGTAATGGCTTTTTTAGATGTTGTTTGGCAAACTCTAATCTGGTCTTCCTGTTTTTGTGGCTCACCAATGGTTTACATCTTTAGGTGAACCCTCTATATTCACTCTTGTGAAGTCTTCTCTTGATTGTTGACTTTGACACATATACACCTACCTCCTGGAGAGTGTTCTTGATTTGGCCAACTGTTGTGAAGGGGTTTTTCGTCACCAGGGAAATAATTCTTCTGTCATCCACCTCAGTTGTTTTCCGTGGTCTTCCACCTCTTTTGGTGTTGTTGAGCTCTCCGGTGCGTTCTTTCTTTTTAAGAATGTTCCAAACAGTTGATTTGGCCACACCTAATGTTTTTGCTATCTCTCTGATGGGTTTGTTTTGATTTTTCAGCCTAATGATGGCTTGCTTCACTGATAGTGACAGCTCTTTGGATCTCATATTGAGAGTCGACAGCAACTGATTCCAAATGCAAATGTCACACCTAGAATCAACTCCAGATTTTTTACCTGCTTAATTGATAATGAAATAACGAGGGAATAGCCCACACCTGTCCATGATATAGCTTTTGAGTTGATAGTCCCATTACTTTTGGCCCCTTAAAAAGTGGGAGGCACATATAGAAACCGTTGTAATTCCTACACCGGTCACCTGATTTGGATATAAAATGTTTCATTTCAAAGCCATTGTGGTGGTGAATAGAGGCCAAATATGAAAATTCTGTCAATGTCCCAATATTTATGCACCTGACTGTATATTTGGACACTGACACAATTGTCATAATTTTGGCTCTGTACACCACCACAATGGATTTTATTTATACAATGGAGATGCAATTGAAGTGCAATGTTTAGGAATTGCAGCCATATTTATACACAGTATCCTATTTTCAGGTGCTTATACTACTGTATATTTAATTGGACAAATTAACACAATCATAAATAAAATGCTAATTTTTTATTTCATTTTTGTAGAGAATTCTTTGCAGGCAATGACTGTCTGCATCACCAAATGCCGGATTTCTGTAACATCACTGGGTTTTGTAGATTCGGGGACCCTGGGGCTTAGCTACACTTGGAGACTAAACAAAACTTGAAGCCTTAACAATGCTTCTCCTTATGGACCAATGCTACTAGTTGGTATTTGGGATGACTGGATACAGGACAGATATTAGTGTCTGGATACCCTGAGATAGTGATAGAGTACACTGGTACAGTCTGTGGATACACTGAAGTGAGTGCAGACTGTAAGAACTGCTTGGATGCTATATCGCAGCGGAGGCAGGCTATGGCTGATATTGGGACTGTGTGCTATGCACAATAGAAGCAGACTGCACGTGATGCTGGAACTGCATGCTGTGCACAATAGTAGCAGGCTGCACGTGATGCTGGAACTGCGTGCTGTGCACAATAGAAGCAGGCTGCAGGTGATGTTGGAACTGAGTGCTTTGTATAATGGAAGCAGGCTGCAGGTGATGTTGGAACTGCGTGCTATGCACAATGGAAGCAGGCTGCAGGTAATGTTGGAACTGCGTGCTGTGCACAATAGAAGCAGGCTGCAGGTGATGTTGGAACTGCATGCTGTGCACATTGGAAACAGGCTGCAGGTAATGTTGGTACTGAGGCCCTGATTCAGAGCCGGACGCTCTGACAGAGCGTTCGCTCTGAATCAGGACGGTCCTTCTTAATTTTTAGAGAGGCCTCCTGGCCGCTCATTTTGCTGTGGGTGACCACCCACACCTATAGCGAGCGGCCAGGAAGATGGTCGCGATGGTCAAGACCATCGCGACCATCGGGCTTGCGACAAGAGCCTTGCAGTAGGGTCTAGTTGCCGCAAGCCCAAGAGTGCTTTTGGCTCTGACAGAGCCAAAAGCACTCCCACTGACATCACTTGTGATGTCAGTGGGGCCGGCCCTAGACGGTAGGCGTTCCCACGGGAACGCCTCCGTCTGGGCAGCCACGCCCCTGGCACGCCCACCAAAGGGGGCGTGTTGTCACTGAACATCGACAGCACGCCCCCTTTATAGCGAGACCCGGAGCGACGGCTTGCCCATCGCTATCCGGGTCTCGCGCATGCGCACGACGGAGCCGCCTCCGTCGTGCGCATGTGCACTAGGCCAACATCGACACACTTGCGAGCTCTCAGCGCTCGCGAGTGGGTCTGAATCAGGCCCAGAGTGCTATGTACAATTGAAGCAGGCTGCAGGTGATGTTGGAACTGCATGCTGTGCACAATAGAAGTAGGCTGCAGGTGATGTTGGAACTGCATGCTGTGCACAATAGAAGCAGGCTGCAGGTGATGTTGGAACTGCGTGCTATGCACAATGGAAGCAGGCTGCAGGTAATGTTGGAACTGCATGCTGTGCACAATAGAAGCAGGCTGCAGGTGATGTTGGAACTGCATGCTGTGCACAATGGAAGCAGGCTGCAGGTGATGTTGGAACTTCATGCTGTGCACAATAGAAGCAGGCTGCAAGCAATGTTGGAACTGCGTGCTGTGCACAATAGAAGCAGGCTGCAGGTGATGTTGGAACTGCATGCTGTGCACAATGGAAGCAGTCTGCAGGTAATATTGGAACTGCGCGCTGTGCACAATGGAAGCAGGCTGCAGGTGATGTTTGAACTGCATGCTGTGCACAATGGAAGCAGTCTGCAGGTAATATTGGAGCTGCATGCTGTGCACAATGGAAGCAGTCTGCAGGTAATATTGGAGCTGCATGCTGTGCACAATGGAAGCAGTCTGCAGGTAATATTGGAACTGCATGCTGTGCACAATGGAAACAGTCTGCAGGTAATATTGGAACTGCATGCTGTGCACAATGGAAGCAGCTGCAGGTGATGTTGGAACTGCGTGCTGTGCACAATGGAAGCAGGCTGCAGGTGATGTTGGAACGGAGTGTTGTGCACAATGGAAGCAGCTGCAGGTGATGTTGGTACGGAGAACTTTGCACAATGGAAGTAGGCTGCAATAAAATATGCTGTGAAGCAAACTTACCCACTCTCCCGGAAGGTGTGGGAGACTCCCGATTTTTCTGGTAGTCCCCCGCACCCCCGGAAGAGAGGGTGGATTATAGTATCCCGCCCACTTTCTAGTGAAGTGGGCAGGATAGGGAGATAATACCCGAAACGCCTGTCGGTATGGAGGGGCGGGGCTAAAATGGCGATAATTATTTTATCTCCATCCAAGGCTTAGTAAATAGACCCCATAGTGATGTTCTTGTAGCCATTCATGCACACTTACCTGTCCGTCATCTTTCTGCGGTAACAGGCCCCTCCACATTTCCTGGAAGATAGACATATCGGGAGCTCGATGTTTTCTTCCCACTCTGCATGTGCCGGTATTTGAGAGCAGCAGGTTATGTCAGACCTGCAGCAAAGGACACTGGGCTAAAGAGGGCACAGCCAGCACCGGGTGCTGGGCAGAGATTAGGAAAGTTTTCAACTTTCCTGCTCTTTTTTATTTCGCTGTACAGATTATGCCATCCTGAGATGGCATTATCTGTACACTGCAGAGGAAAATAAAGCTGAGCTCTCTTTTCTTCTATGAATCGCTCTCCCCATACTAGTGTATGGGGAAGCGATTTATCCATGGAGCCGTGGCACCGCTGGAGAAGTCATGAACTTAATTGCAACCGGCTACATGAATAGACGGAAGCAGTGAAAAGCCCTGGTTTAAGTTAAAAAGGGCTTTTCACTAGTTCATGAATAGACCCCAATGTCTTTCTGCCTTTAGTTTTGTCTTCAGCAAGTGAAATGCCTCAAATCTTACTAAAAATTGGAGGCACTGTCATGTCCACTGTTGGAGGAATATTACATGTTACCTAAGTTTCCTTTAAAACATTGAGTTTCTAATTGTATTTCCATTTTTACCAAACTCACTGCAGCAAGTTGTATTTTAATTTCTGATTATATTCTTCATTTCTAAATTTAACCAAATTCTTGAATGCAGATTTCTCGTCTATTACAGCAAGGAAATCTTGCTTGTTTTTCATTACATCTCAATGTGTTGCAAGCTGATATAAGCGATATTTCCCTGGTCAGAAATCCTGCAATGCATTAGCCCAAGAGGTTCCAACAGAAACTCGCGGCAAACTGAACCCCACCCTTAATACACTGCTCAAAAAAATACAGGGAACACTTAAACAACACAATGTAACTCCAAGTCATTCACACTGCTGTGAAATCAAACTGTCCACTTAGGAAGCAACATTGATTGACAATCAATTTCACATGCTGTTGTGCAAATGGAATAGACAACAGGTGGAAATTATAGGCAATTAGCAAGACACCCCCAATAAAGGAGTGGTTCTGCAGGTGGTGACCACAGACCACTTATTAGTTCCTATGCTTTTTGGCTGATGTTTTGGTCACTTTTGAATGCTGGCAGTGCTTTCACTTTAGTGGTAGCATGAGACGGAGTCTACAACCCACACAAGTGGCTCAGGTAGTGCAACTCATCCAGGATGGCACATCAATGGGAGATGTGGCAAGAAGGTTTTCTTGTCTGTCAGCGTAGTGTCCAGAGCATGGAGGCGCTACCAAGAGACAGGCACATCAGGAGACGTGGAGGAGGCCGTAGGAGGGCAACAACTCAGCAGCAGGACCGCTACCTCCGCCTTTGTGCAAGGAGGAACAGGAGGAGCACTGCCAGAGCCCTGCAAAATGACCTCCAGCAGGCCACAAATGTGCATGTGTCTGCTCAAACAATCAGAAACAGACTCCATGAGGGTGGTATGAGGGCCCGACGTCCACAGGTGGGGGTTGTGCTTACAGCCCAACACCGTGCAGGACGTTTGGCATTTGCCAGAGAACACCAAGACTGGCAAATTCGCCACTGGCGCCCTGTGCTCTTCACAGATGAAAGCAGGTTCACACTGAGCACATGTGACAGACATGACAGAGTCTGGAGACATCAAGGAAAATGTTCTGCTGCCTGCAACATCCTCCAGCATGACCGGTTTGGCAGTGGGTCAGTAATGGTGTGGGGTGGCATTTCTTTGGGGGGCCGCACAGGCCTCCATGTGCTCGCTAGAGGTAGCCTGACTGCCATTAGGAACCGAGATGAAATCCTCAGACCCCTTGTGAGACCATATGTTGGTGCGGTTGGCCCTGGGTTCCTCCTAATGCAAGACAATGCTAGACCTCATGTGGCTCGAGTGTTTGAGCAGTTCCTGCAAGACGAAGGCATTGATGCTATGGACTGGCCCGCCTGTTCCCCAGACCTGAATCCAATTGAGCACATCTGGGACGTCATGTCTCGCTCCATCCACCAACGCCAAGTTGCACCACAGACTGTCCAGGAGTTGGCAGATGCTTTAGTCCAGGTCTGGGAGGAGATCCCTCAGGAGTCCATCCGCCACCTCATCAGCAGCATGCCCAGGCATTGTAGAGAGGTCATACAGGCACGTGGAGGCCACACACACTACTGAGCCTCAGTTTGACTTGTTTTAAGGACATTACATCAAAGTTGAAGCAGCCTGTAGTGTGTTTTTCCACTTTAATTTTGAGTGTGGCTCCAAAACCAAACCTCCATGGGTTAATAAATTTGATTTCCAATCATAATTTTTGTGTGATTCTGGTGTCAGCACATTCAACTATGTAAATAACAAAGTATTTAATAAGAATATTTCATTCATTCAGATCTAGGATGTGTTATTTTAGTCTTCCCTTTATTTTTTTGAGCAGTGTATATAAAAAAAGCACTGATCCACGGCAGTCACCATTCCTAGATTTGGGGTGCAACATGGTATGTGTCCATATTGTTTAAATAGAAATCACAGGGGCTCTGCACTCACCATAATAACTAATACTAATAATAATAATAATAATAAACAGTGGGGTTTGGGTTCATGTATTGATCAATGCATTTAAGCTTGCAGCCCCCGACAACGGACCCCACTTTAAAAGCAAAGTTGCTGTTAGCTTTAAACCTTGATAGCATACCCTGAGTTTAACACTAATGTGATAGCTATTTCCATGTTATAATTCTGAGCAACAGAGTAGGGACTTGCAGTAAAGTGGGGGTCCCTTGTCGGGGGCTGCAAGCTTAAATGCATTGATCAGTTCATGAACCAAAACCCCACTGTTTATTATTGTTATTGTTATTATTATTATTGTGGTGAGTGCTGAACCCCCGTGATTTCTATATTATGTGTGTGTAATATATACTCGCACACAATTGCCTGATAGTAACATGTTATTGCATTTCTGAACTGCATGCCAGAAATGAATATAAGCATATTTGCGAAAAGCCAAGATTTTAATGCTCAATGGGTTTGAGCTTGTGTAAAATGCTGTGTTGTATGACCTATTACATCATGTGAACTGGCTTAGATAATCAGACATTTTTAACAATTAGTTTACAAGACAATTCCAGATGGCCGAATACAATTTAAATGTGTTCAAATATTAATGAATGCAGATTA
This sequence comes from Taudactylus pleione, assembly GCA_031769625.1. Taxonomy (NCBI): domain Eukaryota; kingdom Metazoa; phylum Chordata; class Amphibia; order Anura; family Myobatrachidae; genus Taudactylus; species Taudactylus pleione. The sequence goes on along the minus strand of JAUIMM010000517.1, from coordinate 589,929 downwards.
TAACTTTTCTGAAAGCCTAGGCCCCCCATTGCTTTAAAGTAACCAGATGCCAAAATGCAAATAATACAAGCAGCTATGCTGATTGGTAAAAGGAATCAATGCTTTCATACTTTCATAAGACAATCAGTCCTCTCATACAAGCATGTTAGGTGTACGTCTTTTGTACCTCTTTTTTTTTTTTTGCTAGCAACTACCATTATATTCTGTTGATTCCTACAATAGGTTTAGCAGGGTTCTCCAATTAAGTTCATTTTTTTTCTCTTTATGTACAAATATCCGTGTCCTTGACGCCAAGCAGGCCAGACTTTGTGCAAAGCAGAGATACCCCTTCTTTAAATCATACTTGCCAACTGTCCTGGAATGTCAAGGAGACTCCCAAATTGTTCGGAAGTAACACGGACTTGCACACTCTCGCTTCCAGCATGCCTCTTAATTAAATGGTTGGGATATGTGCATGCATGCGTGCGTGTGAGTGTGTGAGAGGTGGGTGGGGGGCAAATCTCCTAGTCTCGATCACTTTATGTGTTGCGGATGCTGGGCCAAATGATGCGAATTGCTGCCCCCCCCCCTGCGCAGTGGTCACCTTCATTACTTTGCTGTGACTGTGTGTCCAGAGATGTGTAGTGGGCGGTGATAGAACAACAGTTGTACCAATGCTGTAGGAGGAATTGAGTTCTGTCCATATGTATGATTGTTAGTGACAGTAGTTATGCTGGACATAAACCTATGCGTTTTCTGTCTGATTGCACGATTTTCGACGCGTCGTACGATCAATCCTGTAGAAATCGTGCATTTTTTTTCCCGGATACGATCCGATGCACGCTCCTGCAGCTCCTAAATAGGATCGTATGATCAGATGTGCAGCACATCTTGTCCGTCGTAATTGTATGCTGATTGTGCCGTGTTTCTCAGCATGCAATGCATCGTGCATCCGAACGTCCGAGCCCTGTCACTTGAGTGACAAGTTTCTGTTTACGCCCACTGCAGACAGCGCCCGAGCGGAGAGGAGCAGCAATGTGAGCAGCAGACACGATTGTAGAGGTGTTTTATAGTATTTGCAGTGCACTTGTTTCCCATTACAAAGCACACTGGCCACCAATGTTTAGCATATGCATAAGTGGGCTTTGGTTTGAGACCTGCACACACTGACCACATGTTTACCCAGCAATGCCCACCCCTGTTTGCCCAGCAATGCCCATATTTTCCCCATCAATGCCCACCGTCTAGCTATTATTTACCCAGCAATGCCCACCCATTTGCCCAGCAATGCCCATCTATTCCCCAGCAATTCCCACCGTCTAGCTATTGTTTACCCATCAATGCCCACCCCTGTTTGCCCAGCAATGCCCATTGACCACCGTCCACCTATGTTTTTGAACCAATGCCCATCGGCCACCCCACCCTCCACCCACCATGTTTTAGCAATGTAATCATGGAAAGCACATTGTGATACTGAATTGGATTTATCCCCCACCCCATAGACAATTATATGCATCTCAAAGAAATTACACTCCAACTTTATTAAGAACAAAACAACAATTCCAACAAAAGTGTTCAATAAACCATTTTGGGGTCCCCACTTACACATTTCAATGGCCACCCCCACTGTTGGGGGTGGCCAGAATATAAATCCACTTGGGGGCCACATTTACACAGTTCAATGGCCACCCCCTCTGTTGGGGGTAGGCATATTAAAAACCATCAAATGAATGTCCTTTTTACTTTATATTGTTTTTTGTTTTCCCCATAGGAATGTCTCTGGATCGTGAACCAGAATTCATAACTGACTTTCTCAAGCTATACAGGCACCAAGAAGGTGGAGGATTCAAAACGTTCGGAAACCGGGGCCGACAGCATATTCATACCCAAACTATGGTATTATGACCTGATTATGTTTCGGGTGCAGCAGGATCCCATGAGATCTTCTGTACAGGTGATGGCTGAGTCAGAGGAGTGCAACCTGCTGGAAGAGGATTTCCTGGAATCTGCAGAGACATCAGCGGTAAGTTCCAAATTTTTCAGATCAATCCTCTTGCCACGGCACTGCACCCTCCCCATTAAAATAGGCCATATATTCCTTTCTGACCTTTTTGGCCAGAGAAGCCCGGGTTCTCTAACTACGGGTGGCGCCACTGAGGGGAACGGAGCAACTTCTTCCGGATTTTCGGGGTCTTCAACTGCAAGTGTTCCCAATAACCTTTGCTGGGTGGCTTTATTGCGCAGGAAGTTGTGCAGGATACAGCAAGCCGTGACCACCCAGTCAATCTCCTCGACCTTTAAATTTATAGGGGTATGCAAAATCCGATTTCAGTTGCTCAAGATCCCAAAGGCATTCTCCACAATACGCCTTGCACGAGACAGGTGGTAATTGAACACCCGCTATTCATGAGTCAAGGCCCTCTGAGGGAATGGCTTCATGACATATTCATGAAGAGCGAGAGCCTCGTCAGCCACGAAAACTAAATTCAGCCCATGTTTCTTTGACTCTCTAGACAGCAAATGAAGGGTGTTAGCGGTGAGCCGCTCATAGAATGCCGTCTTCTGAAAGCAGCCACCATCGGAAGAACGGCCGTTCTTCCCCACATCTACAAACAGGAACTCGTAGTTTGCGTTAACCAGAGCCATCAAAACAACACTGAAGTACCCCTTATAGTTATAGTAGTAGGACCCAGTGTTAGCAGGTGGGTTAATCCTAATATGTTTGCCGTTGATAGCTCCTCTGCAGTTAGGGAACTGTCAACGGCTCTCAAACTCATCCCCAATGGCTATCCACTCTTCTGTGCTTGTAGGGAACTGTGAAAGAACTTGAAAACTAAATAAAAAAATGAAATGTTACAAAATGTTATCTATTTACAGACTTCAGATATCCCCAGCAATCCGAACCTACACAGTGGAGAAGAGTGTTTCGACTCCAAAACCCCCACCCCACCAATTTCAAAATAACAAAGGCGGAAAAACAAAAATAAAGAAAATGAAGAAGACCCAATACTTTGCCAGGCCGGAGAGGCCTTATTGAAACCACCGGATGAATATGACAACTTTGTGGCCTATGTCAGTGCAGCAGTGCGAGGAATGGTCCAGGACCAAAGAATATAATTTGAAAGACTGAGTCTGACTTCATATTTAAAGCAAGGCAATGTCTACTGACATCGGACGCTACCATTATTACCCATCCAGTAGTTCCAACCCGCCCTACACTCAACACGGCAACACTCACCTACTATTCATGCCAAACATACCATCCACCAACTACAAACTACCCACACTACCCTCCTGATACCCCACCCACCTCCACCTTCCTACCTCATCCCCCACCCACCTCCTCCTACCATCCTGCTCCCCCAACCACATGGTCTAGCTAAACAACTCACCCAACCACCTCCTCCTACCAACCTCTACCCCCACCCACCTCCACCTACCGTCATACTCCCCCAACCACCTCCTCCTTCCAAACAACTGGGCCCCCCCATCTCCTCCTACCAACCTCTTCCTCCACCTACCATCCTGCTCCACCAGCCACCTCCTCCTACGAAAATATAACTCCATCCGCCGCATCCTACCAAACTGTACATCTACACCCTCACCACCCAATTTGTTCACACTATTGCGCGAAGCAAATGAGGACAATGAGGATTTATCTTAATTGTTATGTTTCCCAAAAAATTTTACACACTTGTTTGGTATTAATGAAGTTTCATACTCCCTGGTAAGTATGGTGCTGAATGCAGCATGGTGTTTGTGTTCCAGACTCTCAGGCGGCTAGGAACACATGCATGTCAGTGGGGCCGGGCCCACTGAATTTGCACTTTCTTCATGTGTTTGCGCCCCTAAAATCTGGGCCGCAAACACCAAAGCTCATGCTGCACCATACTTACCAGGGATTGGGTACCTTGGTGATACTTTTAACATTTTAGCCATCTTTATATCTAAATATATATAATTTTTCCATAAGTATTATTTTTGTATCTAATTTTTCACATAACTAGCAAATTACAGAAACTTTAAATAAAACATTTTTCTGGTTTGACAATAAATAAAGTGTGGTGTGTGTTTTTTACCTTACAATAACGGAACTGCGGCACCTTCACGATAGCCTTGCATGTCTCCGGGATAATGCGTCCCAAAGCTTGAGCCAAGATGCGGGTACCAAACTTTAGGTCCCCAAAGGAGCATCCCGTAGCCAGGTACCTCAGCGTAGCCACGAGCCCAATTCCTGAAAAGTGGTGTCATCCATCCGCAGGAAGTTGCGGTAGTCATCTGGATTGTTCTCCCTCATCTCCGTCAGCATGGGCATATAGGATTGACTCTCCCTGTCCAGCAGCCAATCCTTGGTCCAGCAGGACCTCATCCTCCTCCTATGCTAGGCCCTCTCCCTCTCCTCACTCAGCTTGACCACAGCATAGGACAGCAGTGCTCTATAACGGCAGGGATCCATCACCACAAAAAAGCAGAAAATAGACCACAGCAAATAAAGCAAGAAGCACTTTGTAAAGGCAGGCAATACAAAGCAATGCACAGTAGCTAGCAATGTTCAGCAGGGTAAAAATCAAGCCTCACTAATCACAGAGCAAACAGGAGTGCACAGAGCTGAAGAGACAGGCATTTTTTATACCCCCAGTGAAGCACAGCCCTCTATTTAAATTTTGGTCAATCTATTGCATGATCGCATGTTTTTGGTGAGGCGCAAGATCAACCGTTTACACGATCTGTCGTATAGTGCCGCGTGTTCGTACGACTGATCTAATGAAAATCGTGTGTGAAAAATGCACAAAATCGTGTGGTCAGGACTGTGGGGAGCTCCGGGGAATTGAAGGGAAATCGTATGATGAATCGGATCTTATGCTGGTCGTGCAGGTGAATAGCCAGCATAAGTGTATTGATGTGAGGAGGGGAACAAAGGCATGCGTGAAGCAAGTGGTGTTTTAAGAAATTAGGGGGCCTGTGTGAATGTTTTGAGTGAAAGCCCCATCCAATGGATGAATGGTGCCAGTAGCTACGCAGAAAAGATCAAGACATGGGCACAGGATATATGGCATCTGCATCAATGTCAGATGCTGCTCTCCGTACTCGGTAGGTGGCATGGGGTCCCCTATCTCAAGGGCCTGTATTTGCACTGCACACTTTGCACCTATTATAGATATGCTACAATGTAGCCACAAACTGGCAGGAGCAGGCTACCTTTAGCACAGAATGTGAACCTTATAGACTGCAATGTGAAATGCTCCTTTCTATGAAATAAATATTATCCAATGTATTTCACTCTGATACTAAACAAACACCCAGAGGGTCCAGGGTAAAGACTGAAAGCCTTGATCTGAAGATAAGAACTTGTGATACAGCCAGTGGAAAGGGCAGTCACCTACTGTAATTATGTGGGAAGACTTTTTTTCTGGTTATTTAGCGAGTTTAGCAAGAGGAATGTTCAGTATGTTTAGATTACTCCGCTTATCTTCACACTTTTTGCTTGATTTTTTTGTTTAACTGGGATCGGAGCAGCTAAGATAAGCCAATGACCTACTGGTAAAGAGCAGAGAGCAGGGCAGAAGGATAATGTTTTATTGTTTCCAACACTTTGAATGGTTGAATGAATAAATATTTATTTTTGTGAGGCAGCTATCATACAGATAATGAAGGAGGTAAAGGTAAGCTGAAGTGAATACAGTACTTGCTGTTTTTAATACATTTTAAAAGAAAACCAGGATGGTCTCCTAATGCAAAATATGTATATAGTGCATATTATCTACTCTATGTATAATTTATTTTTCAAACGTTAAGTGTTCACATGACAATAACTTAGTGTATAACTTCTAGTAGAATGTAGTATAGTCTCTGCCACTGGTTTTCCATATCCAGTTAGAGGACCAGTCCTGTTTATTTTTAATACTGGTCCCTGCTTTCATAATGCCAAATAAATGTGATACAATCTTTGGAGGTGTAAAACAGCATTATTTTGTTGTTTAGTTTTATTTTTACATACATAATACTTGTTGGATTGAAATTCTGGATTTTGACATTATGGCGAATGGTCCTAGGAGAAATTAAATGGATATTATTGGTGTTTGACATGTGTAAGGTGTTTTCTTTACTGTTAATGTGCCGACAATATGATGCTCCCATGGTGGCCTTCATCAGCAAGGTACGGAACGCTGCTGCTGACTCTCACAGCCCCAAGCATGATAAATATTGCAATATGCCAGTGGACTTTTCATACACTTTAAATATTTTCCAATAGCAGCATGACCTATAATATAAATGGATAATAAATACTTTGTATTCCTGCTAAAATGTTTATGAGAGTAAGACTTGCATCTCGCATAAATACTGTGCATTAGCTTTTAGTAGCACTTTTAAAAGCTTGTATAAATAGATATTAATGTGCACTTGTGACTTTTTCCATAAACCTACACTGGGGTATTCAATGACATGAACATGATCTTTTATAAATAGGATAATTAAAGGGAAGAGCTATGTAGCAAAACAAAAGAACAAAGCTGAAGTGGTTTTATTTTTTTAATATTATATTACAAAGCAGGGGATGCCTTATTCTGTATAATGCAACATACACTCAAGTGCTCAGTCATGAGATAGATGCCTAGTATCGTATAGGACCCCCCTCTAGCCCGGTGAAATGCAGCAACTTGACGTGGCATGATTCCACATGTAGTTGGAAGACTTCTGGATCAATGTTGAGGCATGCCGCCTGGATAGCTTCCCACAGCTCCCTGATATTTGTAGGTGCAGGATCTTGGGTGCGAAAAGGACCTCTCCACCACTTCCCATAAATGCTCAATTGGGTTAATGTCGTGCATACGTGGTGTCCACATCATTCGTCGCAACTCTCCAGGATGTTCCTCGAACCAATTCTGGACAATTGATCTGCAACTTCCAGTGAGCGTAGTGCATTTAAGAAATCTCTGAAAAGCATTAGCATGGATGTGAAACTGCCAGTGATACGGCGTGTGGAAGCTGGTGAGCCTCCGGTTGTGCCAGCACCTCTTTGAATTTGCCTTCATCAACAATAACAACAATTTAAAAAAACTCAGACAAAATAAAAGCTTCTGCAAAGACAACCTACAGCTTGGTCCCTCTAAGGTCTAACCTCCACATGCTTCCCACTGCTGCTTCCATGTGTTGCTGCTCCACTGATGTACAGGTGCAGAAATTACTTATTAATGATACATTGTTCATTAAGGCACTCATGTCCATTTACACAATGGTATAATTACCCATGTAATGCTGATTTACATAGTGCTCCATCACTAAGGAATGCATCCTGAGCATTAACTGGTGGCTCCCTGTAGTTTTACAAAATGACATTAGTATTTTATTATCATTTTCTTAAATTATGGCATTTATCACCTTAAGTCCTGTAACACATTTTACTGATAACCATTCTTGCATATTTTCTAAGGAAGCGTTCCAGCCATTATGTTTTTAATATTTTTGAAATATAGTTCATGCATTTATTGTTAAATGCATATTGTATCACAATCATACTCTGAAATAGTGGCGGAACTGCCGGAGTCAGTTGCCGCCGGCGCCAGCCCTGAAGGGGGCACATCCTTCATTGTCACCCGGCCGTTCCATGTCCTACTGGCTTCTAAAACAGAGGAGCCATTGAGCTGAGTGCCGATCAGCATCAGCGGCACTCCTCCTCCATGTCTGGACTCTGTGGTCTCTGGTTGCGGACATCATGTAGCATGTGACAGCCTGCGACCCTGTGCCTGTCCACCTGAGGGGCCGGGACTCGGAGAATGCATAGTTTAAATTTGTTTTAAGTCACGTTTGGAGGGGCGGGGGGCACCAACATTTATCTTGCCTCCAGGCAACTGAGATGAAGTTACGCCACTGCCCTGAAGCTAATTGAAGGTGCTGCCCGATTCAATTAGCTGCAGAAACCCTGCGAGCTAAGCCTCACAAGCTGCAAGGAAAAAAATCTGCATTAAAATAGACTCATGCATTTAACACATGGGAAAACCCATAGATTCCAGCTCTGTGCCTATGGTTTACCGCACGGGGTAAATGCCGAATTATTAAATAGCTCCAAGCATTAAACCTGGAGCTTTTCCCCTCTCTGCAAATCCCACGCCTAATTGAATTCCCCCATTTCTTCTTCAGGGTCCATAGGGATACTGTGGGGATATGGTTGTAGACCAGGCACCAAACAGTTAAAGCTTCAGCTCCCAGGATGCCTTGGGTGCTCCTCCATATATACCCCGCCCCTAGCCATAGGACTTCCGTTGTACGTTTGGTGCAGCAGGATCAAGACGCACCTTTGTAACAGGGGACTGCTCAGGCAGTCCTAAGCTTTTGTTTTGTTTTATTTTTTTTCTTATGTTTGAGTCAGCAGTACTCAGCATCTGTATTAAGATGCAGATAATGCGACTCCATCTACCTCCACCGGGCCGCAACACCAGTAACTGGGCTGCTGATTTCGGCGGGACGCGGCTGAGTTCGCTAGCAGCAATGCTGCGACCCGGAACTGCAACCGGACACACGGAGATGTCCGGTAAGGTGACTCCTCATGGGGAATCTCGCGCCGCAGTCCTTGCTTCTGATGTCAGAGACGCACCAGAAGCCACTGCAGTCAGGGCCCAGGATTGTCAGCGTCCTCACTACACCACCGGGGCCTTATCATCTGACGCCGGGGATCCCCCATATCGATCATTCATCATATTAATATAGTCGTAATGTTGACAGAACAGTGTCCTGGTGTAGTGCTCATTTACCTTGTAGCGGTCAGCTGATCGTGACTTCCGGCTGTCATTGAGCGGTACGGCGGTAAGTGTCGGTGTCCCCTAATCCTAACCTTCCCCTAGTACCGAACCCTAACAATCCTGTCACGTAGCCTAACCTTAACCCTCTGTTCCATGTAGAATGTTGACATTTCAACATAAATAAAAACAAAACAGAAGAATGCGGGGGTGCCACATCGTGCCTCAACAAGATAAAATTTATTGGCAAGTAAAAACAAGCAGAGCGTGTGTACCACAACAAGCAGTTAACCACCGTGGAATTTGACAGCACAGTAATGGAATGGTTTTCCCGGCTGGCGTCCTGAGCGCCAACAGCACCATTCCATTACTCTGCTGTCAAACTCCGCGGTGGTTAACCGCTTGTTGTGGTACGCACGCTCTGCTTGCTTTTACTTGCCAATACATTTTATCTTGTTGAGGCACGATGTGGCCCCACGCTGCATTCTTCTGTTTTGTTTTTTAGATACTTCCTGACTGGATTCGGGTAATTACGGGGAAGACGCCGGGCTCCAATACTACGGTGGCCAGTGCTGTGATACGTGTACGGGACATTCTGTTGCTATATAATGGCTAAACAGACTTTAATCTGTTGTGCAAGTGGAATTCAGACAGGTGTCTTTGGGTTATTCGTCAAAATCTGCGCACTGACTTTATATATATTTCAACATAACTGTCGACCTAGTGACTGCATCCCATCTTCTGGCACTCCAGTTTTGTGTGTGTGTTCTTGACTAATTTCCAAACACTACCCAGCAACCTTTTCCCCCCACAAAATGTTCATGTAAACACTTTGTACAGTTATCTAGTATAGCACTTTATTATATGTAATGTTCAATGGTTTATTTTCCCTCTCTCCAAATGTTCTTGTCAAAAATCATTCAAATGCTGGCAAGCCCAATGCAATGAAGCATTTTATGATGTGTGTGATTCAATGCTGGTTACTTTATTAAAATGACCCCGTTCCCATAATGATAAGATTTTGGGATACAACACATAAAAGGTTAGGTATATAAAGTATTTGGGAAAAGACATAATTGCTATTAAATTAGCTTAAATGTGTTTATATAAAGCTGAAATACTTGATTCAGCCAAGTTTACTACAGATATTTATTGCATATGTTATATATGTTATATCATTGTGGAATGTCTTTGACCATTTTTTATTTCATATTAAAAATTTGAATTACACAGGATTATAATTATATGAAGTCAAGCATTGTAGAATTAAAGGACACTACAATACAAAATTAGAAATTATAGCCAATATCTGGATGGAAGCCAACGTTGAGTTGTGTCATAAACTACGCTGGTCGTCCAGCTGTAGAATCCTAAGAGACATGCTGCTCTCAGGGAGATACCATTTAACAGAGACACCTTATAGAAACCCACACTGACCTATTCCTCACTGGATGAAGGTTCATAGACAACTCCATGGACAAAGCATTGATGTAACATTGTTGGGGGCATAAACTGGTGTCAAAGGACAAAACACAGTAGTTACAAGAATTGAAGAGGCCTATAACCAGGCAATACATTCCTGTAGCTACAGTTTATGCAACAATACTGGAATACAAACTCTGCAAAGCTTGGCAGTGACGGAAGAGTGTATGTGGGCTGCAATCAGGTGCTGCTTCTCCACCCTAATTGCTGTTGCTATCAGAATTATTTAATTGAGGAGTGAGATTAGTTTTTACAATCAGATGCAGCTCTTCAGCCCTGAATTGCCAGCTAAAGTGGTAGAGTGCGTTTTGCTGTATTTCAGTATGTTGCAGCATCCTAGTATGCAGTAAATTGATGATGTTTTGTGCTTACGGTGTGTATTGTGCAACTTTTTAAGAAACACATGTATGGCATTCTCCCTATAGGTTGTATTACTCCTCTGATTAAACCGCCCCCCTGAAAGTCGCGGAGAAACGCTCCCTGATAAGATGCTAGGCAATGATGTAATCGTCAACTAAATAATCTTCGACTGTCTGACTGACTGACAATTAAACAGACCATGCTTTCACAGGAGGGCTCTGAAAGTATCGGAATCCCCAAAGTTGCTACACAGGTGCCCTCTGCATCAGTATTAGGTGGTAACCTGTTTTCAGCAGGGCTATCACAGTTGCAGTGGCAACTTTTACTTACCATTTGGAAGTCCCTTATAAACAATATTATTAATACAGCTACTGACAATGGTCAAATTTGTTTATCGTTCCAAGGAGCTTGAGAAATTTGTTTTTTATATCCCTGTGCAGATTTAATCTGTTACTTACTTAATTGCATGCATGTATACTAAAATCTAATCTGTGAGCACAGTTTTATCTGAGAACGCTTTTGAAGACTTTTTACAACTGTTATATAGGGCTTTATTGTGTATACATATTTCATTGTTAATGGTATGTTTTATACCCTATGCCAGTGGTTCCCAAACTTTCTTGAATCACGGAGCCCTGGAGTTTCAGCATTTTTTTCATGGCACCCCTAGGCCAAAAGTTTCTTGTTGAAAAATTCAGCAAAAAAATTACATTAAGTCAATTATGCTTACCGGTCATCCTTAGATTCAGCTATGTGGTGGTGGACAGGGTTGCTCTTCTTTTTGTCCACAAATATTATGATTGTCAGCCACCATCACTGGTTTTGCCTATCACATTGACCATAAATAATTTGATGTGGTCCTGGACCACCAACCCGTGGCACCCTTGCAAGTGCCCTGAGGCACTCTAGAGTGCCATAGCACCCAGTTTGGGAACCATTACCCTATGTTTATTCGCTACAGCATTTTAGCTTTAGAAAAAATCATCAATAAGTTTTATATACTAGATAGCACCTCTATCCTTTTTTTTAGGTTGTATATACCCTTATTGTGTCTGCTTTTAATATTTACTATATTGCTATAGTTTAAATATTGTGAATTTTATATAGGGTGCACATTATTTTCATAGCTAGTATTAGATTTGATGGTGCATTTTATCCTAATCTTCTCACATAGATACAGTTAAGCTAAGAACATAACAGCAATATGTTGTCAAGTATTATAAGATTGTCCCAATAAACAGTATGCTTCTCATTTTATTTTTGTTTCTGCTTGTCTCTTATGTGTGTGTGTAAGTGACCCCTAGGTTGGCCAGATTTGGATTGCAATGCCATGTGCTTTGCGGTAAACAGTTTCCGTAGTTTGGAGGTTCTCTTGGGCCTGGGTGGGTCAAGGTATTCTTCCATAATGTCCCTAATTTTCAGTTGGGTACGTTGGGAAGTATCTAAAATGAGTAGGGAAGCCAATCCTGGAATCCTAGACATTGAGTTCCAAAAACACCCGGGTCTATAAATCACTAAATCTCTGGTATTACATGATTCAAAACACACTGTGGATTGGGCTGGGGATAATACTAACCGTCACGGTTCCGGTTGCATTATCTGGAATAGATGGAGTACCATGATGCAGTTGCTCTCAGTCACTGATAGGCTGGGTGTTGCACACATCATCACTGTGTGGCATACTCCCAGCCAATCAGTGACTGAGAGCAGCCACATCACAGGGCTCCAGCTCTTCTACTGCAGCTGAGCCTGGGAGAGGTTGGACAAAGCTCCTTCCGACAAGAGAAGTCTCTTCTCACCACTGCTGTGTGACTAAGGCAAGTGAAAGGGGAGGAGGAGGAGGGAGAGTGATGGCAGGTGGGGGGCAAGGGAGGAAGGATAACATGATGGACAGAAGGGGGGAGATTGATGACAGAAAGTATAAGAGGGGGGATATCATGTACAATTCAATCCCGGGATTGAGATTTTTTTACAAAAATGGGGCAGCATAGGCTTTCATAATGAGTGCTTTGCCCTTCATCTGAAAGACTTGGGGTTCAATCCAATTAACTGCTGCATGCTGCACTTACGGTCCCATGGGGCTGCAAACAAAAAATCTGTGAATCCGGGGAGGGATTGACCCACGAGGGAGGTAAATTGCGTGCCGATGACGGTGTTTTTCGCTGTTGCAACAGCAACTTGCCCACCTCGCGGCTAATTGGATTGAGCCCATAAAGTATATTCTATTAGAGTAAATGAGTGGCTTGGGCCATGTTTTCCTTTTCTACTTTTGACCTGTTTAGTCTGATCTAATTATACATGCTGTGTGTCATTTTCAGAAAGTCTACTTATTGGAAAGCCAGTTTGTTTGGACTCTACAGACAGAATGTGACTTGTAAGATCTGGGAATGGTATGCCACAGGGCAATGTTGTTACATCCCTACATCAAAGCAACTTTCCAAAGTACTGTTGTTTGACAGATCATTTCACTCTCATATTGTTATTATACAGTTTAAAATGATCTTGTGTTATTCATTCATTTACAATGCTTTTATCGCTTCATCTACATAATCAAATCCACTACTGATAAAAATGATGTCATCACTTTGGAATGTAGTGACAGCTGGTCTGAACTTTGAACACTCCCACCTGTGTCAGAGATACAAAGCAGAGGGTGAGGGGGCGTTGATAGAGATGGGGGGATTAGGTGAGGTGGGGAAGAAGTGTTGAGTGAAAAAGAGAGAAAAGGATGGATGAGCGAAAGGTGGGGAGATAGTGTTAGTGGGAAAGAGTAAGAGGGAGAAGGAAATGGATGGGGAGAAAGGAAGAGGGGTGGAGACAGAGAAAATAAGTAAAGTCAGGCAATGCTGGGTATTAAAGCTAGTTTACAATAGATACAATTGCACACATTGGAAAGCCAAGTACTTTGGAGGTAAAGTGGAGTAGTATGAACAATAAAGTTAAAGATTACAAACCCTTCAAAACAGAAATATTAATATGATGTCATATTTTAACTTTCCAAACTTAATTCACCCAAAATCCTATAGATTATTAAAAAAAAAGAGTTCCAATAAACTCTGAGCCTGATGAATCATTGTGGCTGTGTGGAATATGTTTTTAAATTAATCTTTCTTAAAATGAATTGCACTCACAATTTCAATAATTTAAAAATAATTATTTTCAATAGTCCATACGGTGCTGCACTAGATATCTATATTTCTTCTTACATGGTTTTGTGAGAATGATAAATATGTAACTTGGAGCTGCATATTAAGGAAACAAGATCTCATATAGATAATATGTATAATGTCACTTTATGCATACTGCTTGTATAAAGTAAGGAGGAGTAAGCATATGTCTGATTCGTGGTGTGGGATTTGTACAGCTATTGAACTGAAGGAGGTGCTGCAGTTTTCTTTGTTTGGGGAAACCATCAATGGACAAATATATTTGTTCATAACAATGTAGCACACTTGCAAAAGTTCTTGTTTTTCTTTTTTTTACATGTACAATGTTCGTGAATTATTTGTAACGATTTGCAGAAGAGGTATGACCGTGCTAAAGAAAATTACACTTTTTCAAGGTTTGCATTTCTTAGAGTATATAAAGTGCCACTCGGTATTTAGATTTAATTGCAGTAGGTGTGCTGCTTTTTTATTCTCCACTGTTTAACTTTTATTGCTTATGCCAGGAGTTCCCAAACTTTTTGAATCACGGCGCCCTAGAGTGTTGGCATTGTTTTCACGGCACCCCTAGGCCAAAAGTTTGTTATTGAGAGATTCAGAAAAAAAACGTAAAGTGAAGTAAATTGTGCTCACCTGTCATCTTTAGGCTCAGTTATGTGGTGGTGGACAGGTTTGCGCTTCTACTTGTCCACATATTTACATTACATTGACCATAAATATTTGATTTGGTGCTGGACCACCAACCTGAGGCACCCCCTGCAAGTGTCCCGAGGCACCCTAGGGTGCCACGGCGCACAGATTGGGAACCACTGGTTTATGCTATATTGCATGAACTGAACTTGGCCGATTCAATGTTACTGGCCTGTTGCCAGGATTTCTAACTAATTGAGCTTTACCTGCTCCTAATCATTGGCCAGTCAGAGGAACACTAGACATTTGAGCTCGGGTGCTTTCTGTATCCCTTGCCCAATCATTGTGGGCTACACCTGTGATTCCACCTTGCCACTTCCACTATTTTTACCATGGTATTAAACCACCTAGTTCTTGACTTCTCTGCCTGACTCCCCATGTACTGACTTCTATGCCTGACTACCCATGTATTGAATTCTCTGCCTGACTACCCATGTACTGACTTCTCTGCTTGACTACCCATGTACTGACTTCTCTGCCTGACTAACCTTGTACTGACTTTTCTGCTTGACTACCCGTGTACTGACTTCTCTGCCTGACTAACCGTGTACTGACTTCTCTGCCTGACTACCCGTGTACTGACTTCTCTGCCTGACAACCCGTGTACTGACTTCTCTGCCTGACTACCCGTGTACTGACTTCTCTGCCTGACTACCCATGTACTGACTTCTCTGCCTGACTAACCATGTACTGACTTTTCTGCCTGACTACCCATGTACTGACTTCTCTGCCTGACTACTCATGTACTGACTTCTCTGCCTGACTACCCATGTACTGACTTCTCTGCCTGACTACTCATGTACTGACTTCTCTGCCTGACTACCCATGTACTGACTTCTCTGCCTGACTTCCCATGTACTGACTTCTCTGCCTGACTACCCATGTACTGACTTCTCTGCCTGACTACCCATGTACTGACTTCAGCTTGTTTAACAAACTATACTTCTGTCTGCGTTTTTCTTGATTCCTTTCTCTCCACCAACTGGGCTAACTAACACATCTGTTTGATAACAAATTTCATTCTCAATAATTGTCTAAACCTCCCATACTTGTGACCATGGGTGCAACTGCCATAGGTGTATGGGGTGCAGTTGCTATGGGGCCCAGAGCTGAGAGGGGCCCATCTTCCTTGTCAAAGTTACATGTTATATACCTTTATCACCATTGGGTGGTACATAGGGACCTTTACAAACTTTTGCTGACTTCTCTGCCTGACTACCCGTGTACTGACTTCTCTGCCTGACTACCCGTGTACTGACTTCTCTGCCTGACTACCCGTGTACTGACTTCTCTGCCTGACTAACCATGTACTGACTTCTCTGCCTGACTACTCATGTACTGACTTCTCTGCCTGACTACCCATGTATTGACTTCTCTGCCTGACTACCCATGTACTGACTTCTCTGCCTGACTACCCATGTACTGACTTCTCTGCTTGACTACCCATGTACTGACTTCTCTGCCTGACTACCCATGTACTGACTTCTCTGCCTGACTAACCTTGTACTGACTTTTCTGCTTGACTACCCGTGTACTGACTTCTCTGCCTGACTACCCGTGTACTGACTTCTCTGCCTGACTACCCGTGTACTGACTTCTCTGCCTGACTACCCGTGTACTGACTTCTCTGCCTGACTACCCGTGTACTGACTTCTCTGCCTGACTACCCGTGTACTGACTTCTCTGCCTGACTACCCATGTACTGACTTCTCTGCCTGACTTCCCATGTACTGACTTCTCTGCCTGACTACCCATGTACTGACTTCTCTGCCTGACTACCCATGTACTGACTTCAGCTTGATTAACAAACTATACTTCTGTCTGCGTTTTTCTTGATTCCTTTCTCTCCACCAACTGGGCTAACTAACACATCTGTTTGATAACAAATTTAATTCTCAATAATTGTCTAAACCTCCCATACTTGTGACCATGGGTGCAACTGCCATAGGTGTATGGGGTGCAGTTGCAATGGGGCCCAGAGCTGAGAGGGGCCCATCTTCCTTGTCAAAGTTACATGTTATATACCTTTATCACCATTGGGTGGTACATAGGGACCTTTACAAACTTTTGCTATGACCGCACGGCCGCCTCTTCCTTGTCAAAGTTACATGTTATCTTCCTTGTCAAAGTTACATGTTATATACCTTTACCACCATTGGGTGGTACATAGGTACCTTTACAAACTTTTACTATGACCGCACGGCCGCCTCGATGTTTGGCCAGTGCGCATGCGCACGAGGGAGCCGGCTCCCTCGTGCGCATGCGTGAGACCCGCTACGACCGACAGCGCTGGTCGTAGCGGGTCTCTTTCCAAAGGGGGCGAGCTGTCGATGTTGATTGACATGGGAACGCCTACCGTTTGGGGGAGGCCCCACTGACATCACTAGTGATGTCAATGGAGAGCTTCCGGCTCTGACAGAGCCAAAAGCTCTCCGGGGCTTACGACAAGTGAGACCCTACCCTAGGGTCTCGTCGTAAGCCCTGATGGTCGCGATGGACCATCACCCGAGCGGTCGTTAGAGCTGTGGGTGTAAACCCACAGCCTAACGACCGAAACAGAGGCGGGTGGTCAGGATGCAAGCAGCCGCCCAGTTTCTGAGCGACCGCTTGCATCCTCCGACTGCCTCTGAATGAGGTCCTGAGATGTGAATAAGCCACAAAGGTGAAACAGGCATCATCCACTTCACTTCCATGTGGAACCAGCGCTGACAGCACACACAGACCCAGTCTCCCTTTCACACTGTAGTACAGGTGTCCTTATACTTTTCTCAGACTCTCTCTCATCAGAGTTTCTTAGTGCTTAACCTGCAGTTTTTATGACACCAGAGCTCGCCCTGTGATTTCTCCTGATAGCAGAAGGGTCTGAACCTTACTATATGCAAATCAGCAGCCTTTTTTAGGTGCTCTCATCCACCGTCCAATGTATACAGCAAATGGTTGGACAGTAGAAACAGGGAATGTACATAGGCATGCTGATATTCTCTCTCTATGGGCTCTATTTACTACAAACCGCATTAAAATGCAGATTGTAGTGTGATATTACTGACTGAATTCGCATTGCAATATCACAGGGATTCATTAAAATTCCCTTGCATGGACAGAGCTTACGATAAAGCTCTGTCCCTGCAAATCCCCTCCGCAGCCTTATCACTGTATTTTTCGGAAAAAATACAGTGACAAGTTGCCCGCGCATGCATCGACCAGCAGGCGCTACCCACCCACTATCGCGACCCCCCCCCCTTAATTTCACTTACCTCCAGTAAGACGGCATTCCTGCCCTCTGCATATAATACAAAGGCTTGGATGTCATACTTTCGATCCTTTCGCCCTCAAGGAAAAGCTGAGGGTCAGTTCTTTCCACGGCAGCAGGCATCAGCCAAGGCCTCCAAGCCTAGGGCCAAACAAGTCTGGGCTACTAGACGTCCACCTGCCAAGTCTGAGGAAAAACCTACAGCCTGACAGGATGGGTCTCTCCCTGGGGGCTCCCAAGGTGGGAGGCAGACTTCTTCAATTTGCCCAGCTAAAGCGTCAGACCACATCAGACACCTGGGTAAGAGAAGTGGTCTCCCACGGATATGCCCTATCCTTCCTAAGGCAACCCCCCCAGCAATTATTTTGCACAGGACTGCAATTGGACCCAAGCAAAGGCCCTGCTGCTCCAAAAAGCCATTCAGCCCTTCCTGAATTCAGCAATAATAATTTCAGTCCCCTCCTCACAACGAGGCAAGGGCTATTCTACCCTTTTCCTGGTTCAGAAGCCCAATGGGTCTCATCGCCCAATCCTCAACCTCAAATCTCTGAACAAGTTTATCAGGGTGCCCAGGTTTCGTATGGAAACCCTCCGCTCTATTATCCTAGCTATGGAG
Source organism: Taudactylus pleione (assembly GCA_031769625.1). Taxonomy (NCBI): domain Eukaryota; kingdom Metazoa; phylum Chordata; class Amphibia; order Anura; family Myobatrachidae; genus Taudactylus; species Taudactylus pleione. The sequence continues at coordinate 571,653 of JAUIMM010000517.1, read as the reverse complement.
CCTGGGGATTTTATGGTGTCTCTGGACATTCAGGACGCTTACCTACAATTACCTATAGCACCTTCTCATCAACAATATCTCTGGTTTGCTATCCTGCAGCGGCATTACCAATTTCAGGCTCTACCGTTTGGCCTTTCAATGGCCCCTCGGGTCTTTTCAAAATCATGGCAGTTATGGCAGCCTACCTTCATTGTCAAGGGATCAGACTACTCCCATACTTAAACGACCTCTTGCTGTTGGCCAGCTCCCTAGAGATTCTTCACCACCATCTGCAGGTAACAATTGCCTTCCTACAAATGCACGTTTGGCTGATCAACTGGAGAAAGTCTTCCTTGACACCTTCTCAAAGAATGGTACATTTAGGAGCCCTCTTAGACTCTCAGGTTCAGAGAATCTTCCTAACAACAGACAAGATCTCATTAATACAACACTGAGTGCGCAGACTACTCTGCAGTCGCCGAGTGTCAATTCACCCTGCAATGCAGACATTGGGATCAATGGTGTCCACCTTCGACATGGTGGAGTTCGCTCAGTTGCAGTCCAGGCCCCTACAACACCTGATCATCTCCAGGTGGAACAGGCTACCCCATCTATTTCGATCCCAGACAATGGGCCTCCCGCTGGAGGTTCACCTGTCCCTAGCCTGGTGGCTACAGGCATGCCATTTAGACAAGGGTCGTCCCTTTTGGATCCTGGACTGGGCTCTCCTCACCACAGATGCAAGCCTCCTAGGGTGGAGTGCAGTGACTGGCCAGCACTCCTTCCAGGGCCACTGAAACCCAGTTGAAGCAGGATTACCAATCAATGTCTTGGAACTTCGAGCCATCTACAGAAGTCTGGCTCAGGATATTCTTTAGGGCAGGCCAGTACAAGTACAGTCCGACAACGCTACGGCTGTGGCCTACCTCAATCACCAAGGAGGTACTCGAAATCTGGCAGCAATGGCAGAAGTGTCCCACATTCTCACATGGACCGAATGCCATCTTCGCGGGATTCACCCCGGGAGTTCTCAATGGGGAAGCAGATATCCTCAGCTGTGCATGCAAGAGAGTGGTCTCTCCATCCAGAAGTCTTTCAGCTCCTGGTTGACAAATGAGGTCTGCTGGATGTGGATCTCATGTCCTCAAGACACAACAACAAACTTCCAGTATTTGGAACCAGGACAAGGGACCCCGACGCAGCCTTTGTAGGACGCATTGTCAGTGAAATGGACCTTCCATTTGGCATATCTCTTTCCCCCAATATCCCTGCTTTCCTTGAGTTCTTCAAAAGTTCAAGCAGGAAGGGGGCACAGTCCTGATGATAGCTCCGGCTTGGCCCAGGCGCCATTGGTACTCCGTTCTTCAATGTCTCTCCATAGACGTTCCTCTTCAACTTCCTCTATGAGTAGCCCTGTTGTCTCAGGGTCCATGTCTACATCTGGACATAGCTCATCTGTCTTTAATAGCTTGGCTCTTGAGACATCCCTCATAACAGCTAAGGAATTTTCCAGGTCTGTGGTCCAGACCATGCTCAGAGCCCGTAAACCGACCTCAGACAGGATTTATCACAGAATATGGCACACATATTTCCAGTGGTGTGCTCCGAGAAGCTATGACTTTCATGTTTTTAAGGTGTCTAGAATTCTTGCCTTTCTTCAGGCTGGATTGGATCTAGGCTTCCGCCTAGCATCTATGAAAGTGCAGGTCTCTGCTTTGCCCGTCTGGTTCCAGCGCAGACTTGCTCCTATACCGGATGTTTACACCTTCCTGCAAGGTGTTCTACATATATAGCCTCCCTTTGTCCTTCCTGTGGCTTCATGGGAATTGGCAGTGGTGCTCCAAGCACTTCAGGAACCTCCATTCGAACCCCTGGAATCAGTGGATAAGTGGCTCACTGTGCAGACTCTGTTTATTCTTGCTATCGCATCTGCCCGTAGGCTATCGGATTTAGGGGTGCTTTCATGTTGCTCCTCCTTTTTAATATTTCATCGGGACAGGGCTTTTCTTAAAACACGCCTGGGCTTCCTTCCCAAGGCAGTTTCTCATTTCCACCTAAATGAGGAAATTGTGGTTCCTGCCTTTCAATCACCAGACCTTTCAGCAGGAGAGGCCTCTTTGGATGTGGTCCATGCTTTGAAGATCTACTTGGACCGTACTACTTCCATCAGGAAATCGGACTCCCTCTTCATCCTATATGGATACCACAAGAAGGGATGACCAGCTAACAAACAGACTCTGGCCAGATGGATTTGCATCACTGTCTCACAGGCTTACACACAGACTGGCCTTCCTCTGCCGGCAACAGTATCTGCTCATTCTACTCACCCTGTAGGTCCCTTGTGGGCAGCTTGGCATGGCGCCTCAGCTGAACAGCTATGCATGGTGACCACCTGGTCTTCTGTCCACACCTTTCTTAGGTTTTATGCCTTTGATACATTTGCCTCTCAGGATGCTTCCTTCAGGTGTAGGGTTCTCCTATCAGTTCAGGATCATTCCCGCCCTTTAACAACTGCTTTGGGACATCCTCATTGTCTCCTTGTGGAGCCCTATGGACCCTGAAGAAGAAAAGGAGAGCTATGGTAAAACTTACCTTTTGTTAACTCTCTTCGAAGTCCATAGGGTCCACAGGGCACCCGCCCTGACGCACCTGGCTTCTATGGGTTTCTTCTTTTGGTTACTTGTTTCCTTCTCTGTGTATGAGTGTGATTCTTCAATGTACCAGTCTTCCTTCTCTCCTCTCCTGCTCCTGCCTTGGGCTTGTTAACAAAACTGAGTTGCCCTCAGGCTGTGGGTGGGGTATAGGGGAAAGGACCGGAGCATCCTGGGATTGAAAAGGTTTGCTGTTGGTGTCCAGTCCTCCAGGTCCCACCTACACCATTGTCTCCCTGTGGACCCTATGGACTTTGAAGAAAGAGAGTTAACAAAGGTAAGTTTTACCATAACGCTCCTTTTTCCAGCTACTAGAATATGGGACAATAACTTTTGGGAGTGCTTGGACAGATCGAGGGAGGGTAAAACAGACAAAAAAAACATGGATCCCGTGGGGTTGGATCTTCAAATAAGTTATTTATAAGGGTAAGGACCAAGGTCCAAAAAGTATTAAGGACTGGGCAGGGCCACCAGACATTGGTAAGAGTATTTCGGAGTACACAGTCTCTACAGTAGAGGAGCGAGGAAGAAGGAAACATTTGTAAGATTCTTACCCGGGGTATAGTACTAGCGGTAATATAATTTGTACAAGGTTTACCTTAAACTGTGTGGAAATGGAGGATTTGGCAATAGCCTGTCACTTGTCATCCCAAGCCTCATCGTCTAGTGGGGGGCTGAGGTCTGCCTCCCAAGAAGATTCATGAGGGCTAGGAGTGGGAAGAGTAGCATCAGTGAGGATACCATAAATTTGGACATGGCGTTCAAAAGGGGTGAGAGTACGAAGAAGTGAATCTTGTGACATCGAGTGTAGAAAGTGCCGTATTTGGCAGTATTCAAAGGGGCTGAGGGGTTGGGCAGGAACTTTCAACTGTAGATCTGAAAAGGAAACACAGAGCCCACTTGCGCTAAAATCCACAGGAAATTTGAGGGCAAGAGGTGTCCACCATGTCATGCGGGTCATTTGTAGACCCAGTGGAAAACAGGGATGTAGTCATATGGGTGTAAGGGGAGATATGGGAGAGGTGATGGAGAACTTAACGGAGTATAGAGTCTACAGATGTAATAGGAATTTAAGAGTAGGAGGGAGGCTGGAAAAGGGGAGACAGTGCCTCTTTTGTAAGCCCCAGAGATAGGACAGGTCTGGGAAGTTAATAAGACTGGTTTCAATGTCAAGATAGGAGGTTGTTACAGAAGTAGAAGTAGTTTGAATCTGGAAGACCCCTACCGCCCCCGGAAATGGTCTTTTTAAGCATGGCAGTAGATAATCTGGGGTTTTGCCATTCCAAATAAAGCGGGCAATGCTCTCTTGGATTTTATGGAGGAGAAAGTGGAGAACGGCTATGAGTAGGGTCTGGAATAGATATAGCCATTTGGGAAGAATATTCATTTTGACAGAAATGATTCTGGCCAGCCACAAAGAGGTCAGGTCCGCAGGTAGTTTTGCAAAAAGGTGTGGGATGTTTTTCTGGTGCATCACAAGAAGTCCGGAAAATCCCAAGGTATTTAAGTTTTTATTGTTGCCATTTAAAATTATAGAAGAAATTAAGGGATTTGGCATCTCGAGGGGGGATATGAAGAAGCATGGCCTCAGAGTAATTGTTTTTGTACCCAGAAAGTGAACCATAACTATCCAGGAGGTTGTACAGATTGGGCAAAGAGATCCTAGGTTGAATAAGTGTTAGCAAAATGTCATCAGCAAAAAGGGCAGTTTTAGGGCTGTTCCCGACCTGCACACCATTGATGCTAAGATTAATCGGACGAGGCTCAATTATATGGGCAAAGATTAAGGGAGAGAGGGGACATTCCTGCCTGGTGCCAATGGAGATGGAAAAGGAATCAGATGAGATTCAGTTGATAGAAATTCTAGCAGAAGGGCCAGAATAGAGGGCAATGACACCAGTCAGGATGTCCCCTGATAAAGACCGCAGCATATGAGACTTGAAACCCCATGAGATCCTATCAAAATGTTTTTTCAGCATCAGGAGGGAGAATGATATCTGGGGATCTCCTAGAGTTTATAATATGAATCAGATCTACTACCCTGTTGGTATTATCCCATGTCTTGCGTCCTGGTATAAAACCAACTTGGTCATTGATTAAGGAGTGGAGGACCAGATTGAGCCTATTGGCTAGAATTTTCACATATATTTTGTCATCCAGGTTAAACTGGGAAATAGGTCTGTAGTTAGCGCCAACACTTGGGTCTCTGCCCTCTTTAGGTATCACGACAATTCGGGCTTCAAGCATTTCTGCAGGGAAAGACCCATCATGTAGAACATTATTAAAAAAGGGAGTGAAGGTGGGGAACTAGGTGACCTCCAAAATTTCTTATAGTATGCGGCAGTAGAGCCATCAGGCCCAGATTTGTACGATTTCTGTTCTTTAATAAACTCTTCAATTTCTTCCTCCGAGATCGTGCTCAAGCCGTCCAATGTCTCTCGGGACAGTTGAGGGAGGTTAGCAGCAGCACGGAACTTTTGAATTGCTGTATCAGTAGATGGGGCAGAGGAGGGGGAAGCAGGTGAACTGCAAGTTGTACAACCTGCTATAGTAGTTTTGAAATTCAGCGAATGGCGGCAGGGTCATGGAGAAGATGACTCCTAGAGGTTTTGAACATCAGAATATTCCTATGGGTTCGCCCTGAACGAAGCCTAGAGGCCAGGATCTTGTACGCCTTATAGCCCTTTTCATAAAATGTCTGCAGGAGCCATTTAAGGCAAGAACAGGAGGACAAGGGAGCGCCAGACAGTAGTAAGCTCTTTCAGGAGAGCGCGTCCAGGAGATTGCTTATGCTTGGCCTCTAGCGTTGGAGTTTAATAGAGAGAGCATTACTACGGGTCAAAAAATCCCTCTTGATTTTGGAGGCCATGCTAATCAGGTGCCCCTCAGGACAGTCTTATGGGCTATCGAAAGTTCCAAGGAATAGGTGTCTGGGAGGGCGTTTAACTGAAAATAATTCATAAGGAGCATATTAAATCATGTGAACACGTCCTGGTTGTAGAGGAGAGTTTCATTTATATGCCACGTCATTGGCGTATGAATGACCGAAAGGTCTTTACACACTATTCTGTGGCACGCTTGGGGTCTGGGAGCTAAGGCATGAGGCCTCTATCTGGCCTGTTGGCTTAAGGCTTGCTTCTTGGCTTACGTACTAAGCTAGTATGGGGGCTGTGGCTCTGGGCCTGGGGGCTGACTGACTAACACAGATCACTTACCTGGTCTCCATGTGGTTCCCTGGCTAAGACCGCCCTCCTCTCTGCACTGGGAATGAACTTGGCTACAGGACTTTCCTTCGGTTTGTTTCTTCAGTTTCCTATTTGAAGCAACTATATTCATAACTGCTCATAGGGGGAAGGCTACATGCCGGCAGCGCGAGATTGGTGTGTCCACTGCTGTCATCGACGTTCTGCCCCGGCCTCATTGTAAGATCCCAGTACTTGCACAAATCCAGTGGTCTATATTTATGGATCAATAATGAGCTGCCCATTTTAGTTTAGTATTGCATATATTATAGTTTCAAATGGTTTTAACTGAAATTGTCAGTAAAATGCAGAAGTAGGTAGTCTCTGATTATAAAAAGGTTTAGTTTACATGAACCAATCCTCCAGCTGAAAATACGGTACAGTTCAAAATGGTAGTGCTGAAAATGAAGTTTGACTTTCATAAACTTGAAGACTTACTTTAACAAAACCAGACATTCGTCTGGCGTAGCACTGTAATATAAGACCCCTTATAAGTGGAATTTAAAAAAATATATATATACTGTATATAAAAGCCATAACGTTGAATTAGTTAGTGATTAAACTGAAAAGTAATATCATGCTTTGGCGCATTCACAGAGATTGTAATACAATGCCACCCAATAAACGTTAAATGCTGTAATAAATTAAGGTACAATCACTCTATCGTGCAATATTCAGTATTTTGGTCACTTAGAGCTCGATTCAGACCCGCTCGCTAGATGCGTTCGCACGCTAGATGCATATGCAAATTTCAGCAAGGTAAGCGATCTCACAGAAAGGCATTAGCATGCCCACTATGTCTTAGCGTGCGATCTCATTGTGTATGCAGACGCCCACCAGACTTAAGACGCCCACTTGCACACGTCATCTCCAGGAAGTGTATGCAACCATCGGTACATGGAGCACCATCGAAAGTGAACGCTGCGCTTGTGGCTGACCATACCGTACCGCAAGCACTGCGAGTGCTTCAGTGTGAATTACAACCAAGTGACGTGTACTATGATGCTCTCTCTTAATTATTCACGCCTCTGTAACGGCATTAAGACGCTCAGACACGCCTGTGTTTGCATCTCCACTCCCCCGTTTCTAGTGGCCGGCCCCTGTCACCACCCACAAACGGCTTCTCCTGTCACTCAGTCAGCCGGGCAGCCTATGCCAGTGAGCATACGCTTCCTGATTGCTCGCAAAGGTTCACGCACGTGCACTGCGATGTGTACGCATGCGCAGAATGCAAACAATCGGCTGGCTGCGTGCGAACGCTTCTTAGCTAGCGGGTCTGAATCGGGCCCTTAGTTCAAAGAAACAATTTATGCAAAGAGGTTTATAAAAGAGGAATAATAAATGTAGTCTTCAAAAAAACTAGAGATTGTAACAAACCAAGGATTAAAAAAAATCAGGATAACATTACACCTGTAATTACAAATGATCAAAAGCACACATCTGTCTAGTTGTTTCATCATCCATTCTGTTATGGAGCTCATATGCACTGTCAGCCTGTTTCTGCTTAGGGATCAATGCTATCTATGGGGCTGATTCTGAAAAACACATGGATTTCTGGTCATGGATGCACACAGGGCCGGTTCTAGACATTGTGGAGTTCAGGGCGAAAGTTCCCAGTTGCGCAGCGAAAAAACATAAAGAAATAACTTTTTTTAGATGGCGTTCCTCTTTGCGCGCGCTTCTGGAAAGGGGGCCTGTCCTTGCAGAATACCCCCAATTCATCACACTGTGGGGCATGTCCAGCACTTACGAAGGTGATGGGCTTCCCCCAAGCTCTCCCCTCCTGGCGAATAATTGCCATGTGTAGTAATGCGCCTTACACAGTATGTCTTACACAGTAATGCTCTTTATAACACATTATGCCACATGCAGTAATGCCCTTTATAACACATTACACCACACGCAGGAATGGCCTTTAAAACACATTATGCCACATTCAGTAATGCCCTTTATAACACATTATGCCATATGCAGTAATAACCTGTATAATACATTATGCCACATGCAGTAATGCCCTGTATAATACATTGTGCCACACACAGTAATTCCCTTTATAATATATTATCCCCAATTCAAATTACGCCACGCAGTAGTCCCTTATTCATGTTATGACAAACAGTGGTGCCGCTTTTACACAATGCCCAAATTAGTGCCCCTGATACAATGCCCACAGCGGTGGTGCCCCTTACACAATGGCCCCCCCATGCAGTGCCCTCAGTAGTGTCCGCAGTGGTAATTCCCCCATTGGTAATGCCCACAGTGTTAATGCCTCCAGCAGTAGATCCCCCATTGATAATGTCCCCTATAGTAGTGCCCCCATTGGTAATGACCCCAATAGTAGTGCCCACAGTTGTAATGCCCCCATTAGTGCCCCCTATAGTAGTGCCTCCAGTAGTAATGCCCACTATAGTAATACCCCCATTAGTGGTGCCCCCAGTAGTAATGCCCCCAATAGTAGTGCCTCTATCAGTAATGCCCCTATACTAAAGCCCCCATTAGTAGTGTCCACTGCAGTAATGCCCCCTATATTAGTGCCTCCAGTAGTAATGTCCCGTATATTAATGCCCCCAGTAGTAGTGTCCACTGTAGTAATACCCCCTATAGTAGTGTCTCAAGTAGTAATGCCCCCTATATTAATGCCCCCATTAGTAGTGTCCACTGTAGTAATGCCCCCTATAGTAGTGCCTCCAGTAGTAATGCCCCCATTAGTAGTGTCCACTGTTGTAATGCCCTATAATCGTGCCCCCAGTAGTAATGCCACCTATAGCCATGCCCCCAGTAGTAATGCCCCTATAGTAATCCCCCCCTATAGCCATGCCCCCAGTGCTGGTGCTTCTGAAAAAAATACAATTAAAAAACAAACACAATACTTACCTTAAGCCCCGCTCCTGTGTCCGCTGCCGTCCGGTCTGACCGCGGCTCTGCCACGGATCTATAGGAGAGACGTCATGACATCCCTCCCATAGTGCTCCCTGCCGGAAGCCGGAGCTCAGGAGTGAACTCCGGCTTTCGGCTGCCGCTGCAGGGAGGGAGCCGGGTGCCCGCTGATGACAAATATCAGCGGGCGCCCGGCAAATGGAGCCTCCATGCGGCGGCTAGCAGGGGGACCGGCGCTGGTTTTTGTTTTGTTTTTTCTCCTGGAGACTCAGTGGCGCCCTCTAGGGGATGGCGCTCCTTCTGTTAGCCCGCCCCTAGAACCATCACTGGATGCACATTGCAAGTTTTTGCACACAGTGCATGCAAAAGTGCAAATGTATGTATTTTGTCCTATTCTGAGTTGAATACAAATTAGCTAGATGTATCTTTCCATGAAATAGGGGCATGAACAGGACAGTGGTAATGCCTTCATGAGTCATGAAGTGGGGGGTGGAGTTTGTTTCTGCAACTCTAGCATGGGGCTGATGAAAGTGCTAAAACTAATATTGTTGGTTGTGGAGTAAAATTAAAGGGCAGCAGTGGCACATGCAGGAGGGGTTTCAGAGTACCTGGAATCCCCCCCTGATGGACCACAGAGCCAACCATGGATGGGCTGGAAACATGCAGGCCGCTCCTGATACAATGAGAGTGGCCGGGCAAATCATCTGTTTATCTTAGAGATGAGCGGTTCAGATTCTGTGGAATCCGAACCGCTCCGAACATAGGGGATCCGAGTCCACCCGAACCGCCTGATGTCGGATTCTCGCTAGAGAATCCGACATCAGGGCTCCTCGAGTGTAGGGCAGACCGCTGTGATAGCGGTCTGCCCTACACAGACACAAACACACAGCCGCCAGCGGCAGCTGTGTGTTTGTTACAGCAGTCAATGAGAGTCACACACTCTCATTGGCTGCTGCACGGAGGGAGCCATGAATAAGATTGTGCACTGTGACTCCTTGGGCCGTAGCCCACTTTGTAAACAAGTACTGTGATTCTGCTGGCCGTACCCCACTGGGTGGGTGCACTACTTTCATTTCTGCCACTGCTGTGTGGCAATGTGTCATAGATGTGCTTTATACTGTGGTGTCTGTATCGTTGTGCCGCTGCTTTGTCGCTTAGTAACCAGTCAGCTGACTGCAACCTTTGGCCAATAATGTTGAAAACAATATTATAAGCTGTGAGGTGTTCTAAATTGACTGGAAATTAATGTTATTGAGGTTAATAATACTCTAGGAAGAAAAAAAAAGGCCAATTTATGTGATTTTAGCTTTTTTTGTCAATTTTTGTAAAAAAAATCCAAATCCAAAGCCAGTCACCGCAGTTTGGCAAATCCAAATCCAAATCCGGATGACGAATTAGAACCAATTCCAAATCCGGCAAAAATGGTCCGGTGCACATCCCTAGTTTATCTCCAAGTTTCCTGTCACAAACTCAAGTGACTGCTCTGCAATGGAGTGGATTGCTGCTGTGTGATGCCGATTGGTTGGTGGCTTGGGCCATCCACCAATCACAGTGGTGTGCTGTATCGACAAACTGATTGGTGAATAGCTCCAGCCATCCACCAATCAGAGCACATGAAGATGTAAGACTGAGAGGCGGTGGGACCAAAGGCAACCAGCCCAGGAGAGTAAATACACAAAAATTAGGGTAACCTTTCCAAGGCACTTCCTACTTAGACTTTACCAAGAAGTAAAAATTTATTTTCCAGTAAAACTAAAAATGGATAGATGTGATTCTCCTTATCTGTAACAGTACAAACCTCAGTCCACCATTAATCAGTGTTATAATTCCAGCACAAACAGTTGGATCCATTTTTCTTCTAATGACCAACAGTCTCCAGATTATAATAGTCAATGGCGATAGTTAAATATGCAATGCACGTATTATATGTCAACTGATCTCTCCATGGGCTCTATTTACTACAATTCGCATTTAAGATGCAGTTGTAGTGTGATATTTCCGACTAATTTTGCATTGCGAATTTAGGTAATATCACAAGGATTTATCAAAAAACCCTTGCAGGGACACAGCTTGCGATAAAGCTCTGTCCCTACGAATCCCCTTCGCTCACTTCTCCATGTATTTTTCGGAAAAAATACAGGGAAACTATGTCTGCGCATGAGCCTGCCTCCAGCTACAGCAACCCCCCCTCGCGACACCCCCCCTCATGTTTATTTAGACCACACAGCTTATCACTGGGGCCGGCTCTGCTCTACCTGTTAGAGTCAGGGAACCAAGGGAAACCTTGGGTAATGCCATCTCCAGGTGGCGTTATTATCACAGGGCTTCCCCAGGTTTTTTTTCACATTTTATTTTTAGTAACTATGGCCAGATCACATTTCCCAATTGTAATGGTAAATGTGATCTGATTACTAAAAATATGTGATAATTAGGGTTTGGAGTAGAATTTTACGAATTCTACTCCAATTGTCCTTTAGTAAATGTATGTGAAACTAAAATAATGTGAAAAGGGGGTGTAAAAACACCCTTTTTCACTTTATTTTAGTAAAAATAATGTTAAACACCACACATGCGGCTCTATTTATTAACGAGAATTGAACCAGATAGTAAATATTGCAAGGCTGGTGCAGAACTCTATACACCCGCAGATGGTGATAATTGCCCGGGCAGCAGGAACATGTACATCCAACACTTGTTTAGGCAGGCTTCCAAAACACTATACAACTCTCCATACCAACACGTTTCGATCGAAAGAGTCTTTGTCTAGGCGCTTTCACACAAAGTCTCAGCCCTGCCTGCTTCTATTTATCTCATATGGAACCTCCACCCCACCTACACATCCTGCGTTTGCAGCTGGGCAGTACAGGCTTCTGCTTGCCTGCACGCATATGAACTGCGCATTAGTTAAGCTTGGTACATACCTATACAATCACACATTCGATGCGACGGATCGATCGACCATGCTCCCGTTCTGAAGTGCCGATCACAGTGCCAATACACGCGTACACATATATACAATCCAATGTGCGATCCCACGCTGCCGAAATATTGCAAAATGATTGTACCAGCATACACATTTTCCTGATTTCAGGATGTATGATTGTGTCCACTATCAATTGCATTACTACACACCCCAGCAAGCCAAGCCTAGCAGTATAGGTGGAGAGGTAAAGGTAAAAAAATGGTGAATATGTACTTGAAGAGGAGCACGGCACACAGAATGCTTCCTGAACTGAGTGTACAATTGTAAGAACGGTGGAAGGTGCATACACAGCACTTTCGGTACAACCAGCCCTTGTCGAATTGGATGAAAATTAATCTGCACAGAAGATGCGATCCCCTGATTCGACCAGTTTTCATCTGACAAAACGGGATCAAACGTGCGTACATACTCGATATCTAACGAACGCCTCAAAATCAAAAGAACGGGCCGACGATTGTATAGTAGTGTCTCCAGCTTTAATCGGATACTCACATTAGCAGGAGGTAGTAAATCAGGCTATCACAGCTACAGCCACGCAGCATCAGTGTCAGCAGCCATGTGAGTATCTGTCTCGTCTCTGGTCATCTTAAAAAACGAACACACTACAAGTAGTATACAGGCCCTCCGTGTTTATATAGCGTTGGAACAGTCTTGATTTTTTTATAGCTAACCATTTCTTCTATTAGGGAAATGTTTTTTTTCTTAGTTTTTTACACCAAAATCATTGCCTATTAATGCATAGAGCTGAGTCATTTTACAGGCATACAATACTTGGCTTTTATTGATTAGGGCCTGTTTCAGCAAGGAACGCACGGATACAGACACACGCACCCTGCCACTGCGAGAATATGCTAATTAATGCATATGCACGGCAATCGCAGCAGAATAAGCAGACGCCCAGCATTACATAATACCACCCACTTCCCTTTACTTGCGTTCTCTATACCTGGTAAGACAGCGGAAACATCGGTAACATAAAGAACCATCGGACCCTTACGCACAATAGTGGTTGACCTGACCCTCCTTCAGACATAATGAGACTTCCTGTGTGCAAGTAGACCTCAGGCTGTGTCCGCCGCATCAAGGGCTTAATTATGCACGCCCCTAAAACACTATCCAAATGCACAGGCACGCCTGTGTTTGCCCGACCACTCCCCCGTCACCACCCACAAACAGCACTTCCTATCAATCACTTGTCCCTGGGGCTGTGGACTCCCTGTGTACGTATACTACATTGCACTGGCCAGTTGGCGCACGTGCACTGCGATGCTTATGCATGCGCAAAGCAAAATCATCGACCGATCGCGTGCGTCTGCATCCATGCGTTGCTTGCTGAATCAGGCCCTAGGTCCTGAAGGACAGGTTTGCAAGTCAAATTAATATAATTGATATACATCGTAGTACAAAAATGTCTACATTTTTCTTCTTTTGACATATTTATACATTTAATCCGCATGATCTGTATTTTTGTTACTATAAATGCACTGCTACCAGAAGCAACAAATCAAAGCTCTATGAATTATCATCCAAGTCACTAAAATAAAAAAATTCTCTGCAAACTTTTTCTGCTTTCTTTCCAAATTGTCGTCCACTGAAATAAGGCATTTTTGGCATCTGCCTCTGCTTATCTTCATCGCAGGACACTAAGCCTTTGGAATTACATACAAGAGCAATTGTACTTTATTGAATCTCTTCCAAGTTTTTGGTGTATTTTTAACTAGTGTACTTTTGAAATACTATGTTACAACAATATTATTTGGATTGAAAGGTGTTTGCATAACAGATATGATACAGACATTGAGATCTATAAATTAGACTTTGAAAATACTAGTTTTGGCGTTAGGTTAATGCTGTCATTTTATTATCTGTCGTACCTTCATTGTTTATTTTCAATGATGTGTTTCTTCTATTTCTCTTTTAAAGCAAACCTGCCATATATGAATCATTTGAAAGGGACAATAGTATCTGTGTAAGTACAAAATATCTGTTACGTGTAAGTTATTGTTTAGCTCTGTTAACTAAACTGCCGTCCTCATAGTAGTCATAAAAGCCAGGTGCCTAATTTCTACAGCTGTACTAAACCACCTTCATCATCATTGTTTATTTGTAAGCAGAGCCCCTAATAGATCTTTCAGGTGTGTGTCCAAGCACCATTGGTGAGCCCCTCTACATGTTGTGCCACTTCTTTACAGGGCTGTGGCTCACTGGCAGGTCTGTACCCCTGGACAAGTCCAGGCCAGGTACTTGGTACCCGCCATCCCCTCTCTTGGTTCCCCTGTGTGCAAGCCGTCACAAAACTCTGCAGTACCCCAATAGTATTACAAATCACTGTAGAATGACAAAAATAGTGCAGACATAAGACTGAGAGGGTAGAGAGGGAGGAATCGATATGAAATACCGGTAGTCGGGATGCCTTCTGTCAAAATGCCGACAGCAATGCCCGGTATCCCGACAAGGGTCGGGTAAGTATGCTAACCCTCCCCCTAAACCTCTTTTCCTGCACCCATCCCGTAAGTGCCTAAACCTAATCCTCCCCGCATGGTGCCTAGCCCCCCCAGTTGTGCCTAACCCTAACCTCCCCCCAAAGCCTATCCCTAACCCCTCCCCCCCCCATAGTGCCTAAACCTAACACCCCCGCCCCCACCCATAACAGCTACGGCATCACGTTATACTTGCGTTCAGGATGTCGAATGTCGGGATTCCGGCTTCGGTCTCTAAACTGGCATCAGAATTTCAACTCCTATGTTTAGTCCCACGTCAGGATTTAAACGTCGGGATTCCAACAGCTGGTCCGGCGGTAAAATGACTGCATCCCGGGAGAGATGTGCTTATGAGAGCTTACAGTCTGGAGTATTACTATGGTACCTTTGGCAGCATCCTCTCTGCCATGTGACTCCACCTTGAAGGTTGTAACCAATGAAATGTTTTAGTCTTTTCATAGTAAATACAATATCAGTACAGACTGACCTATTAGCAAGACCCTGGCCTCAGTGTGTACTGTAAGCACACACTACATCACAGTCATACATAGTCATGTCCGGGCTCCTGACTTGCTAGCTTCCAGACTTCAGTCTTAAAGAAAACATATTGGCAACGTGACATGAAGACTGTTCTCATCAGCTGGACTGGACTGCATCAGTCAATCAGATAATGCTGACGAATCAAAAGCTGTAATGAGCTGGCAGCCTTATGGGCTCCAATACTGCTTTGTGCTTTTCAGTTGCTGTTGATTTCCATGGCACCATCTACAGCTACGTGGCCAGTGCAGTGTGTGCAGTTTACATTCCATGCACAGGTGATTAATAAATGTATTTTCATAACCATTCATATTAAAACCATGTATATTTTTTTTTTTTTAGAAATTATTTTCTGCAGATGAACTTACTGGAACTTGATGTCATCCAGAGATATTTCTCTCAATGTGCCAATATGGTGAGTGGAGGAGGATAAGAAAAACATGCCACTCCATGTAATAAAACGCAGATGGACAATATTTATCACACATGACAGGTTTTCTATGGCAAGTCGGGAAATCATTTAGAAACGTAACCTTAGAACTGTAGCTAAATCCTGCCTAAATGAAATAAAAAACAAGGGAAACATTTCCTAAGCCAATGGAAGTCCAGCCATTATACCATGTAAACGATTCCAGGTTGATACCATTTAGATGTGTTCTAGTTTGTGGTGGTAATATGTGGTCGTGATCATGCTATGGAACTTCATATATTGTTTCCTTGTTTTCTCTTTAACATCCATAATACATTTAGTAGATATGAATCTGCATTTTGTATGTATTTGGCACAAAATCTGACTCTGGCCAGTGAAGAGATATTTTGTCCCCTAAGGGCCAGGCTGTTTGTTTGAAGACCACACGATCCATAAAGAAGAAAGACAAAAGTGCAGTTTGTCAAATTATACATTGATAAGGTATATTGTATCTGCCAGTAGCGAAGGAAAGAGAACTGTGAATTTGAATTGCATAAGCAACCCTATGGCATAATTGTACTGGAAAGAGAGTTAATAAAGCAAGTTCCTGCTCCTGGCATCACCCAACCATTCAGTTCTCATGAACCACTTGTGTAACTTGTCCAGGTCTATGGATGTGCGAAATTGGCCTCTGCAGAGAGTATTCTCGAATAAAGAAAAAGATAAAAACACATTGAAAATTCCGACATATATTTTGGAAATGATCATTAAAGAAAAAAAAAACTGGAATTGTAAGGTCAACAAATATTGAGATGGCAAATTATTGATTAGGAGCCAGTGTTGTTATGACCGAGGTTCATGTGCACCAGAGATGTCTCTGGTTCCTGGTGAAGTGATACGATGGAACGCTTCTCTGTGAATATATGTTAACCCTAGAAAATAGCTGCCTCTACTGTGTGCATGTGACATATCGATGCACTCTTTATCCAGTCTAGAGCTTTTATTAAGAGTTGTCACTGCTGATCCTCTCCTGTTCAGTGTTTACCCTCACTGGTCCAGAAAGCTTAGTGGTATTAAATTGAAACTCTGGCATATCCAAGATTCTATTCCCCATCTAAAATTTTATAAAGCAAAAAATGTATTTAAATGTGCCAATTATATTAAACAGAAAACTATTCTGAATGTGTTTAAACATAAATCATGCTGTTTGGTTGATCTAGTGATGGACCCCATTTGGAACATCTTCCACTTTATTTTGTCCAAGGGAATGATGAACGCAGTAAATTAAAAAGAGCTTATTTTCAGTTTACGTAGCCTAGAGGAAAGCTAACATGCATCGATCTGCCAAAGTGACATTTAACGTACTGTACAGTTATTTCACATAACTAATTCTATTAGTGTTGAGAAGAGCTGGAATCTTTGAGATCGCTGTCAAAGTTACATGTGTTTAATCAGCATATAATTCACACTTGGACCAAAAGTCAAGTGTCTGATTTGGAAACACTTGGTAGTCATGTAATTAGCTCCTTTTACAATTTGGAAGTATTTTTTGAGGAGAGCATACAGTAATCAGGCAGCTGCAGTGCATGGTGCTTATTAAAAATGCTGATATAATCCTACAGGATTCGTAAATTGGAGCATGTATTGCCAGATTTGTTTGTGGAGAGTAAAATCAATCAAAAGAAATACGCCATCGAAAATAAATGTAAGAATAAATTATCTTTCCCAATTGACAAATAAAAAAAACAACTAGAATTAATGCAACTAAAAAAAAATGCAAATAATAATAGATCAGTAGAGGCTGCCATTTTGTCAAATCAATAGGAACCAGGGATATCACTTAAGGTGCATACACACTAGACGATATGCTCCCTGAGCGATATCGTCTAGTGTGTCCCCGGCAGGCTGTGCTCAATGTCGTTCATGACATTATCATTATCATCATCATTAGCGATATCGTTCAGCGCCGGGCTCTCTCACCCATTCCCTGACATGCAGCAACCTGACGAGGTCGTCAGGTAGGCCTGCATGTCAGCGCGATGAACGTTGATGACGAACGACCCGCGGGAACGCGCGTCGTCGTCATCGTTCATCTTTTTTGTGTTAAAAATGGACGATAAAGTGGACGACTGAACGATAACGATATCGTTATCGTTCAGCCGTCCACTTTAATCGCCCAGTGTGTACGCACCAATACTGTAGGTACAAAAGAAGGAGGCGTTACAGTTTTCATAACGGTAAAGTATTGTCGAAAATAGGTTTAAATTGTTAGCGTGTCTGCTATTTGTACCATGTTAATAAATAATACTTTTTTAATAAAACCATGCATTTATTAATGCGGTTACTTATAGCTGTAAGTTTCATTAGACTTCCTAAAAACAGGCTGCTTGTTCAATATAATACATACTCTTTATTGGCAGGAAAACAATAAATACAGGGAATTAATGGGAAATGTGTACAGCAAATTGGTCCAGAATACAGCCAATCTATATGTCCAAATCAATTACGGATAACTGGTTCAGGGTTACAGAGAAGTTCAATCAGAATGCATACCTTCTTTTGTATACCAGCTGTTTAACACACCCAAATCCAAAATACCCCATTTATGGTAGGGTGGTCAGGTCATCTGTTGCATGTGCTTACGGGTGATCAAGCCTTCTAAAGAGTGGGGAAGTGAATAAGTTGCCCATAGCAACCAATTTCTAAGGCCTGACAGCCCAGTCTAAATTGGCCTGCTAGAAGGAAAGGTGCCTGTTTTGAAGCTCTGCAAGGTCTCTTGGTTCTTTCTACGTACTTCAGGCCACACTTGCATTCCAATAAGTAAACTGCTGATGTTGAGTTACAATTCAAAAAATGTTTGATTTTAAAAGACTACTAAGAAAGATTTCGTACCCTTTATCACTACTTTTAATGGACACGTGACTAAAATAAAGGGTTGCCTCCAGAAACACTGGGACATCTTACTCATGGACCCGGTACTCAAGGATATTCTACCCTCAAGACCAACGATACTTTTTAAAAAAGGTAGGAACTTGAAAGACACCCTGGCGCCAAGTATGATAAGAGACGGTAATCAGACTAAAAAGGATATTCTTCCCCCATGTTTAGGATGTTATAAGTGCGGTCGATGCAGTATTTGCAGATATCTACACCCATGAAGGAAAGTTTTTCGTAATTTTAATGATTCCAAAGAATTTAAAATCAAAAATTTTTTGAATTGTAACTCAACATCAACAGTTTACTTATTGGAATGCAAGTGTGGCCTGAAGTACGTAGGAAGAACCAAGAGACCCCTTAAATTGAGGATCCAAGAGCACATTTGTAACATTAAAAATAAATTAGAAGAACATGCTGTTTCCAGGCACTTCTTCACCCATCATGGATCTAATCCTGAAGATCTTACGTTCAAGGCGATAGAGCAAGTGACATTGGGAGAAAGAGGAGGAGATCTGGGCAACAAATTTTTACGACGTGAAATGTTCTGGATTTTCCAGTTGAATACACTGGCTCCAAACGGGTTTAATGAGAATTATGAGATTGCCCCATTCCTTTGATGGATGAGTTGGTAACTGCAGATGTCATCTAATACCTCCAACCTTACTATTGCACTCACGCCCAATCTCGTATGATCTTGGAAGCTAAGCACAATTGGGTTGGGTCAGTACCTGGATGGGAGACCTCCTGGGAATACCCCGTGTTGTAGCTATTGATATCTGCAGTAGAGCGCCACTAGCCGCTCAGTCCATGCAATGGATTATCAGCCACATGGAACCAAGAATCCAGAGGGTATTTATGAAATTATCATGTACATATTTTGGACTCCTTCACCACCTTCCATCAAGAATCGTCCTCAAGAACGGACTTTGCCCATCTGCCTCATTTCTGAACAAGGATGATGTTTCAAAAATGGACCTTTCTTTTTCATTATTTAGTATTATATGTACCATGATTTTAAACCATGGATCGGTCCTAGTATCTATACCTAAACACTATAATAACATCCTATTCAGTACATATTATTATAGCTTTCTCTATCCGATCACCATTATGAATAAGCATAATTGAGCTTAATTTATCAGCCATGCACATCATATTAATATTTGTAATTGATCTCACATGTTATCAATTTCTAATAGATAGTGATGCAGTGACACTAGTAGAATCCATACAGCAGAGAACAAGACATTTATATGTATGTCCTCTAAAAATTTCTCCTTCCTTTCTGTCAGCATGTTAGCTACACATGGACCACGCTAAGATGGCGGACACGTCACCATGACAACTGCAGCCGCAGACGATACAAGAGAGGACTAGTTCTGGGATGATCTACGCATGCACGTCACCCTACTATTCACGTCTAGAACACAGCGCCTTAACATGGAGCAAGGAAGCAGATGTGACAACACCTAGGCGGGAGCCAACCTGCAGAGGGTGGAAGTGGGCGAACGCCAAACACATGTGGAACTTTGATCATTGGAGACAATCCAGATGTACTGGATTACCGTATAGGATTGTAACACACTCTTTAAAGAGACTACCTAGGAAATATGAGACTAAATGACTAGTGAGTGTAATGGAAAACTCCGGACAGTGTTCCGGAAGATGTTGACCGGAAGTGATGTCACTAACGACCTAAATGAGGCAAATTGAGTCCTGTCTGACATGGGGTATAAAAAGCAGTAACCTCAGGCTAACAACACCCCTTGATGAAGTCCCCAGTGGATGAAATGCGTTGAGAAGCTGCCTCTTGCCTGAATGAACTACCACACATAAGCACTACATGAATTCTTGAACATTTCCATTTATTCTTTTAGAGTTTTTAGAAAAGATTTTAGAAACTCTTGTTTACATTTTCTGTGGTTTCCTCTGAGTTTTTAAATGCTTACAGTATATGTATTTTTTACTAAATAAGGATAATTTTTATGATAAGGTTTTAATGGCACTATGCACTTTGAAAAACCTCACCAGCTACACTTATTGAGCCCCTCTTAAAGAAAGGGTATCATATTAGTAAAACCTAACTAATTTATGTTTGTTTGTATCAGTGGTGTCATATATAATAAATTATTTTATATTAATACATGTTTCATGTAGCACTTTATATACACATTCACATTTCCTATGTCAGTTGCTTACAGACCTGATATATATATATATATATATATATATCTCCTATGGAACTGTATAGGTCCCCATGGAAGAAATAGACGGCATTCCGTTGGTTAAGAATTAATTGAAGTGTATTAAATTAGAGACATCAAAACACAAATAATGTCGACGTTTCATGGTCAATGGACCTTTTCCTTAGGACTTGTGTAGCGACAGTCCTGAGGAAAAGGTCCATTGACCTTGAAACATCGACATTATTTGTGTTATGATGTCTCTAATTTAATACACTTCAATTAATTCTTTACCAACGGAGTGCCGCCTATTTCTTCCATGGGGACCTATACAGTTCCATAGGAGTTACCTGTTTATATTTCATTCTCAGGAGGGCACCCGCAGCATTTCCGGGAATCTGGTTAGTCAAGTGCCAAACTATTGGATGCTATATTATATGTTTTATAATACACACACATACACATATATACATATACACACACACACACATACATACATACATACAGTGCATCCGGAAAGTATTCACAACGCTTCACTATTTCCACAATTTGTTATGTTTCAGCCTTATTCCAAAATGGAATAAATTAATTTTTGTCCTCAAAATTCTACACACAATACCCCATAACAACAACGTGTAAAAAGTTTTTTGAGATTTTGCAAATTTAATTAAAAAAAAAAAAAAAAAAACACTAAAGAAATCACATGTACATAAGTATTCACGGCCTTTGCGATGAAGCTAAAACTTGAGCTCCGATGCATCCTGTTTCCACTGATCATCCTTGAGATGTTCCTACAGCTTAATTGGAGTCCACCTGTGGTAAATTCAGTTGTTTGGAACTGATTTTGAAAGGCATACACCTGTCTATATAAGGTCCCACACTTGACCGTGCATGTCAGAGCACTAACCAAGCATGAAGTCCAAGAAATTGTCTGTAGACCTCTGAGACAGGATTGTCTCGAGGTACAAATCTGGGGAAGGGTACAGAAAAATATCTGCCGCTTTGAAGGTCCCAATGAGCACAGTGGCCTCCATCATCCGTAAATGGAAGAAGTTCGGAACCACCAGGACTCTTCCTAGAGTTGGCCAAACTCTTAAAGATTGAACTCTTTAGCGTGAATGCCAGGCATTATGTTTGGAGGAAATCAGGCACTGCTCATCACCAGGCCAATACCATCCCTACAGTGAAGCATGGCAGTGGCAGCATCATGTTGTAGGGATGTTTTTCAGCGGCAGGAACTGGGAGACTAGTCAGGATAGAGGGTAAGATGAATGCAGCAATGTACAAAGACATCCTGGATGAAAACCTTTTTTTGGGGCAGCTGGGGTTAAAACCACCAAGTATTAAAGGCACAAAGTGTGTTAACATAACAGTTAATCAAACAGTTATCCTGCATGAATATGGACTAATCATCTGTTTATTTCATTTCATCCCTCAGGTATGTGATATTTCCTCTCTCACCCTGCCTACTGCATATATACTCTGCATAGACCTTCATGCAATCATGTGCAGTTTGAAATGTATGTGATATTTCCTCTCGTGCATAGATTTGATTTTACATGTATAGTCTATATTGTTCGGTGAAGCATAGTTTATGGTATATATCTGGCCTGGTTTTGCTCCAACTCAGAGCAAGTTATCTCCTTTGATCAGTAGACCAATTGAGTCAGATGTAGCCTGTCTTAATCAAGGATACCACTCCCTTATATTCAGTATAGGGGCAGCTGGGGCTGTTTGACAGCTGAGGTTAAAAGCACCAAGTGTTAAAGGCACAAAGTGTTATAGCATAACAGTTAATCAAACAGTTGAACAAACATTGACCAACATCTAAGGTCATTTCAGATTTAGATACATTTTAAGGAAATCAGTATTTTAAAGTAACAAACCTAATACTCACCATGTACTACACATTTCTTTTCATCAAAACTATTCTTTATATTTTCTCTAAGGATATAACATCCTTAACTCTTCCTACATCTCACCTCTCTGTGCTCATTGCAGCTGTATTGATTCACTCCCCTCCTCTTAAAACTCATGAGCTTTCTTTTCATCATACATTGACTATTACAGCCTCATTGTGTCACTATAAAAAACTTTTACACACCTCCTACAACTATATCTACTTCTCTATCCTTCTGCTTTTATTATCTGGTGACATATCACCAAATCCAGGCCCCACACAAACACACAGTGATTTTAATATGGAATAAATACCCTGCAAACCCCACGTGTCCCCCATCACCCTCCAAATCAATAAATGTGCCTTATAGAATCCACACTCTATAACAACTTATCATTATTTTACATCTGAACATCTCTTTACAACAGCTACTTTCACCAATTTCTACATTTACCCGAGACTGCTGGTTCACACCTTAACCATACAGTAACAACCATGGCTTCCCACAGACACCTACAGTAACAACCGTGGCTTTCCAGACACCTACAGTAACAGCCGTGGCTTTCCACAGACACCTACAAAAACTGTCACGTTAAGTAGAATGTCATAGGTGTAAATTTTACTCCATCTTACTTGCTCACATAATGCAAAACAGGAATCCACCCATCTGTCATTCTAACCCTCTGTTCCATGTTCACTGTCTACCCCATCTGTGTCACCCCTGTCTGTATGCCCTTCTCCTTTAGAATGTGCTCTCATGAGCAGGGCCCTCTTCCCTCATGTGCTTTTCCTTCCTTTACTTATATTGTTATCTACTCTATACTCCTTATAACAGCACCTAACCCTTGACTTTTGCCATCCTGCTACTGTTGCAGCAATGTTTATATACCATGTACTTGTGCTGCAATGTCTTTTTCTGTATGTCAGTGTTTTCTTGTTCTGTTCAACTGTGTTTCTGTACTTTGTTTTTGTACTTGTTAGGCGCTGCGGAACCCTTGTGGCGCCATATAAATAAAGGATAATAATAATAATAATAATAAAAACCTGCTCCAGAGCGCTCTTGACCTCAGAATGGGTCGACAGTTCATCTTTCAGCAGGACAACAGGACACAGCACACAGCCAAGATATCAAAAGGAGTGGCTTAAGGACAACTCTGTGAATGTCCTTGAGTGGCCCAGCCAGAGCCCAGACTTGAATCAAATTGAACATCTCTGGAAAGATCTGAAAATGGCTGTACACCGACGCTTCCCATCCAACCTAATGGAGCTTGAGAGGTGCTGCAAAGAGGATTGGGCAAAACTGCCCAAAGATAGGTGTGCCAAGCTTGTGGCATCATATTCAAAAAGACTAGAGGCTGTAATTGCTGCCAAAGGTGCATCAACAAAGTATTGAGCAAAGGTTGAGAATACCTAAGGACATGTGATTTATTTTTTATAAATTTTTCAAAAATCTCAAAAAAAAACTTTTTACATGTTGTAATTATGGGGTATTGTGTGTAGAATTTTGAGTACAAAAATGAATTTATTCCATTTTGGAATAAGGCTGTAACATAACAAAATGTGGAAAAAGTAAAGCGTTGTGAATACTTTGTGTATATGTATGTATATATATATGTGTATATGTATGTATATATATATATATATATATATACACACACACACACACACACACAAGAAGGAACAGGACGGCACTCCGGCTATCTAAATCCATACAAAAAAGCAGACACTTCATCTGCACAGTAGGTTGTCAATGTTTCAGAGCGTTGCTCTTTTATCAAGGGTGTCTTGATAACAGAGCAACGCTCTCAAACGTTGACAACCTACTGTGCAGCTGAAGTGTCTGCTTTTTTGTATGGATGTAGATAGCCAGAATGCCGTCCTGTTCCTTCTTGTGTCTTTATTACTATTTGGGAAAGGCACCCGGCAACGCTGTGGACTATACTGTGGAGTGCCGAGCATACATAATCTATAAAAATATATATTACACACATATACACACACAGATTAGCCACAACACTAAAACCATCTGCCTAATATTGTGCAGGTCCCCCTCGTGCCACCAAAACAGCTGACCCATTGAGGCATGCATGGACTCCACAAGACCTCTAAAGGTGTCCTATGGTATCTGGCACCAAGACATTAGCAGCAGATCCTTTGTCCTGTAAGTTGCAATGAGGGACCTCCATGGTTCGCACTGGTTTATCCAACACATCCCACAAATGCTCGATTGGAATGAGATCTGGGGAATTTGGAGGCCTAGTCAACAACTTGAACTGTGTCATGTTTCTTGAACCATTCCAGAACAATATTTACAGTGTGGCAGGGTGCATTATCCTGCTGCAAGAGGCCACTGCCATTAGGAAATACCGTTACCTTGAAGGGCTGTACTTGGTCTGCAATAATGTTTAGGTAGGTGGAACGTGTCAAAGTGACAACCACATGCCATGGTTTTCCAGCAGAACATTGCCCAGAGCATCACACCACCATAGCTGTATTGACTTTGTCCCATAGAGCATTCTGGTGTCATCTCTTCCCCAGGTAAAAGACGCACATGAACCGGGCCATCCACATGATGTAAAAGAAAACGTGATTCATGAGGCTAGGTCACCTGTTAAGTTCATGTACCCATTGTAGGCACTTTTAGCAGTGGACAGGTGTCCGCATTGACACTTGGACTGTGACAACACAGCCCTATACGCAGCAAGCTATGATGCACTATGTTCTAAATCCGCTCTCACCTAGCCCATTAACTTTTTCTGCAATTTGTGCTACAGTAGCTCCCCTGTGGGAATTGGACCACACGGACTAGCCTTCACTCCACACGTGCATCAATGAGCCTTGGGCAACCATGACCTTGTCGCCGGTTCACCTGTTGTCCTTCCTTGGACCACTTTTGGCAGGTACTGACCACTGCATATGTCGAACACCCCACAAGACCTGCCGTTTTGGAGATGATCCAAGCCATCACAATTTGCCCTAGTCAAAGTCGCTTAGATGCTTACGTTTTCCAATTTTTCCTACTTCCAACACCAACTTCAATAACGGAGTGTTTACTTGCTGTCTAATATATCCCACCACTTGACAGGCGCCATTGTAACGATAATCAGTTTTATTCACTTCACCTGTCAGTGGTTTTAATGTTATGGCTGAACGGCACGTAAGTAACTTTAAATAGTGACAATCTAGGTACTTGCAGTTATCAACTGGTAACTCTACACAAAAGTGGTCAGGTCTAAAATTCTTATGCTGGTACTAAAACTTGGTGGCGTAACCCTGGAAACTCAAAAGCTAAAATACAGTATAAGATTCTTTAGGACAGTACATTTCAGGGTCTAGTTTTCTATCCCAGTCCTACGCACACAAGCTTGGCGTTAACTTAAATCTTTAGATCACTCACTATATTTTTAAAATTTTTACAAAAATACTGATACCACTATAAACATATTCAAATGAGGATTGTCCAGGTAACATCTACATTTGAACTAGTATTAAAAAGATTACAGGTATAAATAAACCAGTTTCAAGAATACTATTTTTGTGTCAATGGCACCACCTGCAGGTCATTTGCTAAATTATTAATAACAGATTTATCAATTTTATAATAAAAACCTTTCAAAAGGAACTCAGTGCCACTAATGTCATGAAAAAAATAGAGGCTACAGGGATAACGCCACATTGTGGGGTAGACCTGGAGAAATCATTTTGGATACTTAAAACAAATCACAATTGCAGATAGGGTGCAGAATCAACATGCATTAAGCCTTACACCTTTAAGGTTATCAGCTTATCCTTAATCTTTAAATGTGACTGGCTGTGGAGGCATTCACATATACAACAAACAAGTTGTTTTAAGGAGCAACTTTGTGCCTACATTTATAAGCGCTGGAGATTGGCTACTTATAATCTCTGTGGTTTTTTTTTGTTTTGTTTTTTTTTAACAGTACACTTTCAACATTTTTCCCAACGAATAAGGCGTTAAGTAAGCAATGTGTAACAAAGGGATGAAGCTGGACTGGTGCATGTCCACACAAGCTTAGTCTGCTGTACAGGTGAATAGATGACATGCCTGGGGGTTAATTTACATATTTATATTTTCTTCATTCTTTTGCTATGTTTTGCCATTTTTGCTCTTTGTCCTGTCAGCTTCATGACACATCCGTTCAGTTTTAAGACTTAAGTTTAAAGATTAGTAACTACTATATTAAGTGGTAAAGGACGGTAGGTTTGCCAAAAGATGGACCCACTCTAAATAGTAGAGTTGAGCGGTTTTGGCTTGGATCTTCCCACCAAGTTCAGATCTCAGAACAAGGTACAGTCAAAGATTACATTTTATCCATGAAAGAAAACGTTTTGCCTCGTTCAGAGATCCAAACTTGGCGGGAAGATCAGAGCCAAAACTGAACCGCACATATCTACTAAATAGCAATGAGACAGGTTTTAGGTTTTCGTCCAAATATACTTATCTCAAGGGGTTGGATAAGTGCCAGGACAACGTCTATCACATAAGAGTGTCATGCTGACAGGCACTGAGCTCTAATGGTGCATACACACGGTTAGATTTTTCCTTCAGATCTGAACGATAACGATTTAAAAATCGTTCAGTCGTTCATATCTGAAGGAAAACCTGACATATCTGACATGCCTGAACGATGGACGATGAGCGATGCGCGTTCCCGTTTGTCAGATAACGATATCTGACATCTGATGTGTTTGCAGTCAGACTTGGACGATTCCATTCATTTTAATGCAGTCAAAAATCGTTCAAATAGTTCAAAACTTTGGTAAAATCGTTCAAATCGTTCATCTGACAAATCTGACCGTGTGTATGCTCCATTAACGACCCATTCTATTTCTGTTTGAGAATGGAGCTTGATAACAGGTGTACAAGTTCAACCATACATCCATGCAATGTGTGTGACTGTAATACCAAACACACTAATTAGGTCGAGTGTTCACATAATTTTGACCATGTGTAGTATACCTTCCAGTGGTGTTTATTTTTCTTATCTCTACTCTATTAACGAGTTAACCTATATGTTACAGCTGCCATGGCATTAAAAAGAAAATGTGCATTCCGGTTTTCCACTATAATCTAGGCTGCTGAAGTGGTTGTCACAAAATGCTCCATTCTATCATGCCCTGGGGGCTGTGACTGCCCCTCCTATAATGGTTCAGGTACAACATGCTGTGGCATGGTCTGTGTGGTCCTTAAGAAGAGATATCAGGGGCCAGAGAGCAGCAGCACACTGAGAAAAAACAAGAGATATGGTAAGAACTTACCTTTGTTATCTCTGTTTCTACGAGGTCCATGGGGTTGACCTTGGGGTATAGCTGTATCTGGATCCTCCGGCATCACGCAGTTAAAGCTTTTGCTGCTCCCAGGATGCACTGGGTCCATCCTCCTCTATACCCCGCCCCAGCCACAGGCACCTCAGTTGTTAAGTAGCCAAGGTCGGAGGAGGAAAAAACAGAGAGAAGGAAGACTGGAACTCACAAGAACCATACTCACAGAAAGGGAGACTGAAAACCGGTGACCAGCCACATAGCCCATATGAAGCCAGGCGCGTCAGGGCGGGCGCCTTGTGGACCCTATGGATCTCGTAGAAACAGAGATAATAAAGGTAAGTTCTTACCCTATCTCTTGTTTTCTACTTCAGGTTCCATAGGAGGTTCACAGGGTTGGCCTTGGGGATGTCCCAAAGCAGTACAACTAAGGGCGGGGACGCTCCTGCGCTGAAAGGAGAATCCGGCGCCAGAAGGATGCATCCTGAGAGACGAAGGTGTCAAATGCATAGAACCTTAGATAAAGTCTGTATGGAAGACCAGGTGGCCACCTTACAAAGATGAACAGCCGAGGCGCCACGGCCAGCAGGCCACTAGGGACCCACAGACCGAGTGGAATGAGCCTTAACAGAGGCCGGAACAGGTAAACACTCCTGTGAATAAGCCTCACAAATAACCAAATGAAGCCAACGGGCTAAAGTTTGTTTGTTGGCAGACCAACCCCTCTTGTGAAAACCAAAGAGGACGAACAAAGAATCAGACTTCCGAATTGAACTAGTCCGGTCCACATAAACTTTGAGAGTACGGACAACATCTAAGGGAGCCTCACCAGCCGAGAGATCAGGTGACTGAAATGCCGGCACAACTACTTCCTGATTAATGTGGAACTTAGAGACCACTTTAGGAAGAAAACCCGGACGGATGCGAAGCACTCTCCTGTCCTTGTGAAAAAAGGAGAAAGGCAAGAAAGCGGGCCTAATTCTGACACTCTTCTGGCCGAAGCAATCGCCAGGAGAAAAACAGTCTTAACCGTTAACCACTTGAGGTCCACCGACTCAAGAGGTTCAAATGGAGGACCCTGTAGGGCCCGAAGCACCACTGCCAAATCCCAAGGAGCCACTGGGGGAACAAAGGGAGACTGAATCCTGAGAACACCTTGGAAAAAGGTGCGGATATCAGGCAGAGTAGCGATCCTACGCTGGAACCACACAGAAAGTGCAGACACATGAACTTTCAAAGAAGTTAGGCAGAAGCCTAGGTCTAACCCAGACTGAAGGAACGCCAAAATCCTAGAAACATGAAACGCTTGAGGATCGTAGTTTCTGGACTCACACCATTGAAAAAAAAATATGCCACACACTGTGGTAAATCCTAGCAGAAGCATGATTGCACGCCTGTAGCATTGTGCTGATGACTGAGCTGGAAAAACCCCGGGACTTTAAGACGGATGTCTCAAGAGCCACGCCATCAAAGGCAGGGCCCCTGAGACAACAGGTCCCGATGTTGAGGCAGAAGAAACGGAACATCGATGGATAGGCCCCAAAGATCGGAGTACCAAGGACATCTGGGTCAAGCCAGAGCCACCAGCAGGAGCGTGCCGCCGTCCTATTTGAATTTCCGAAGGACCCAAGTCAGCAGGGATATCGGAGGGAAAATATACACCGGCTGAAATTTCCATTTCACTGACAGCGCGTCCACCAGGCTTGCGCCTACGTCTCTTGTCCTGGACCCGTACACTGGCAGCTTGCGATTGTGACGGGAGGCCATGAGGTTCACCTCCGGCAGTCCCCACCTGTCCATGAGTAGTTGAAATACCTCTGGGTGAAGGGACCATTCCCCGGGGTGGACGTCGTGACAGCTGAGGAAGTCCGCTTCCAAATTGAGAACTCCTGGAATGACGACTTACCGAGATAGCCGGAAGGTGGCACTCTGCCCAAGACAGGATGCGTGACACCTCCGTCATTGCTGCTTTACTGAGTTTCCCCCGTTGACGGTTGATGTACGCCACCGTGGTGGTGTTGTCGGACTGACTTGCACTGCCCTTCCTTGAAGAGCGTGACTGGACAACTGGAAGGCCCTGTACACGGCTCAAAGTTCCAGAATATTGATGGAAAGAACCGCTTCTTCAGCCATCCAATAGCCCTGAATTGAAAGTGGATCCAACACTGCCCCCCAACCCCGGAGACTGGCATCTGTCATGAGCAGAACCCAGTCCGAGATCTAAAAGGGGCGACCCTTGGTGAGATGAGATGTCTGAAGCCACCAAGCCAGCGACAGACGCTCCTCCTGAGACAACACCAGCATCGGAGTCCTGATCCGGTGTGGTAACCTGTTCCATTTGGGTAGAATCAGCCTCTGAAGGGGCCGGGAATAAAACTGGGCATACTCCACCATGTCGAAACCATGGACCCCAGAACTCTCATTGCCTTGTGAACAGACACCTGGGAACTCATCAGACAACTGCTCACTCATAGTTGTAGGAAGGAAAACTTGTCTGGAGTCAGAAAGATCCTTTGCTGACGAGAGTCCAGAAGGGCTCCCAAATGAACCATCCTCTGTGACGGAATAAGGGAGGACTTCTTCCAGTTTATCAGCCACCCGTGTGCTTGCAGACAAGCGATCGTCAGGTGCAGATGGTGCCTAAAATACCTCCGGAGAGCCTGCCAGTAATAGGAGGTCGTCCAGATACGGCAGAAGCCGTAAACCCTGGCTGCGCAGATGGGCAGCAATCACAGCCATAATTTTGGTGAACACCTTTGGAGCTGTGGAAAGGCCAAAGGGCAGAGCCTGAAACTGGAAATGAAGCTGACGTATAGCAAACCTCAGATACCGCTGGTGTGACGGTGCTATAGGAACATGGGAGGTAGGCATCCTGGATGTCCAGGGAGACCATATAAACCCCCGGTTCCATAGCCAGAATGATGGAACGCAAAGTTTCCATCCTGAAAGTGGGCACTCTAAGGAACTTGTTCAATGATTTCAGGTTGAGAATAGGCCGATGAGACCCATTGGGTTACGGAACCAGAAATAGAGAAGAGCAGTAACCCGTCCCGCGTTGAGAAAGCGTAACGGGAACAAAAACCCCTGCTTTCAGCAAGGACTCTATGAATCTGCAAGGCCTTGTCCTGAGAAAGCCTCGTGCAGAAGAACTTTGGGGGGGGGGGGTCTGTGACAGAAGGACAGGGCGTACCCCTGAGATACCACTTCTTGTACCCATGCATCCGTGGTGGTATTGCACCAGCACTGGGCGAATTGAAGAAGTCGGCCTCCCACTGTGGGATCCCCCAGAGAGAGGCCAGTCCTATCAGGCTGAAGGCTTATCTTCTGGCTTGGAAGCAGGGCATCTAGTGCTCCAGGTCTGCTTCTTTGGTTTAGGGGCATCCTTGGTTGACAACTGCCTCAGGAAGGACTGACCCTTGGACACCCTGAGTCCAAAAGGTCCTAGTCTTAGAAGGCGCAGCTGCTGATGGCAGAAATGCTGACTTAGACTTTGCCAAGGTGTCAACAATTTTGTCCAGGTCAGGACCGAACAAAAGGGGGCCATTCAGACCCGCTCGCAAGGGAGCTCCGTCGTGCGCATGCGCGAGACCCGGCGAGCGACGGGCTCTCCATCGCTCCGGGTCTCGCACCAAAGGGGGTGTGCTGTCGATGTTGATTGACCAGATAGTCAGGTCAACCATTGCCATCAAATGACATACAAAGATAAGGAATTAATCTTTTGCTAAGTGCTCATTAATAAATAAAAACTACTCAAGTCAAAACCTCCTTGTGCAATAATGCTGCTCCCCAATAAGCAACTCTGATTGTTACTTTAACAGCTAGACAAATTTTATATATATATATATATATATATATATATATATATATATATATATATATATATATATATAGGAAATTATCCTTCATATTGAGTGCGCACAAAATAGTTTGTAAACACAGGTGTGTATTAAAACATTTAATAAATCACAAATATATTGCAACATGCATATAAAAAAAAAAAAAAAAAAGACTACTGTCTATACAAACATTAAAGCACTGAAATTATCAATATGTATCAACTGAACCCCTGGGTTATATTTAATATCTGGAACTCCAAAAACTCTTTAGAAAAACAGTAAATTTGTAATCCAGCACTCTAGATAGATACACTGTTCTTTAGCCCTTAATTAAGGGTTAGTAATTAATCAGGCTGTTCAATCCAGGTGTATAGGGGAAAATAGAATGCAATTTCCTTTTGTTTGTTTCCTCCAAACAGTGTAAATAACTCTGTTAGATTACTGGCTTAGTCCACATGATAATATCCAGGTACAGTATGCGGGAATAGCTGGTATGGGGTACAGATGAGTAGTGACAATCGAGCAGCTAGCAAGCCGCACACTACTAACAGATCTCCCCGTGAAGGTCAGCAGTATCAGTTAATGCAGCTCCCGAGGCCTCTGGCTCTCGCTGCTGTACACGCTGTTGACTCCGAATGCTCCATCCAGCAGGCTCTGCGCTCCTGACTTGAGGTGGTGATATGGTAATTCAGAGTGATGTTGGAAGGCAAAATTAGATGTTACATATAGTGCAGGGGACTCAGGTAGATTTATAGGAGCCCCATGGTAAAGTCCTTGACACGTTTCTCCGTCAATTTGGCAGGACTGTTTCCTCAGAAAATGGATACAGATAGGGAGGTTGTGTCTATTTAAATGAAGTTCAGCCAATGAATGTTCTGCATCAATCAGCTGGTAATTACAATCTAAGATTAAACACCTGTGTTTAAATTCATCTAAACTGCATACCTTCAGCCTAGGACTTTCCTGAGATCCTGGCTATTTGTAACCTGCTGGCCCAATCATTTCCTAGGACTTCAGACCTATCCCATTCTACTTCCCATTTGCAATCTTCTTAATTGTAGGGGTTTATGTAATAACTTGCAAGATGCAGGCCGAGGCGGTATCCCGCAAAGTCTGGCCATATTTGTAAAATAGTAATCATTGAAAAGGCAAAAACCTGGTAGGTTTAATCAATCTATATTTTGCACTGTATATTGGTTTTTTTGGCTCACTAGGACTTTATGTATTTATAAGTGTTTGACCAGTGTAGCTCATTTCCCTCCACACCCCGTCTCATCCTATCAGCTGGTAACCGCTGCCTTTTCTACCCACGGATTACCGCCTGACGCTCGCCTCCAATACTTCTCCCGTGTAGCCCTCTACCTATTGAACACACTCCTGCTTGATTAGGCTCTCCCCTAATATCCACTGCTTCACGCTTGCCCTCAAAATCCACTTCCTCACCCTTGTGTACAAGATCTCTATTTAATTTAGCCTCCCCTCCCACTTTACTGACCCTTGCATCTTCCCAATACTGCCGCTACCTCCCTTGATTTGGGTTACTTTTATTTATTATATGTTAGCATTTTACCCAAATTTGTTAAGTGTCAGTATTATTCCCACAAATTGCAATTTTGTGGTTGTGTTTTTACTATTTCTGCCTTTACATATGTTCTTTTTGCTCCCAACTGTTACTATTTTTATTAAAACGGTTATTCGCTTTACCAGGAGTTGTAGTTTTACTCTGTATGGTGCTAGAGAAATTTATGCGCCTTATAAAAAATTGCTAATAATAATTCCAAATCTAAAACATAACAGTACCTCTTGTGGAAAGTTATACTGCAAGAAGATTCCATATCATGACAGTACTGAAGGAGAAAGCCTCAGATAAAAATTTTTGGGATTCCTTGAATGTGAATTATCAATTGCCCTATAATTCTATGGTGTAGATAACAAGCTTGACATGAGTGCATATACACTCATAAATGTAACCTATTTTCTAGGCATTACTCTTGGGCAAACTAAGTGCTGTGTAGACGGCCTTATACACAGCTTACTTTTGGACCTGAAATAAATCCTGCTCTGATCCTTCAGTAATCAAGTGAAAGTACTAATGCCAGCTACCAGCCAGCAAAGGTCACCTCCTGCAGGGGATTTTAAGTTAGGTGCACACCTGAAAGATAATTGGAACTAGCCACATTTGTATCCACGTTATCTGACAGCTGAAACAATACAGCGAACATCCAATTTCCTGTTTTCTATAGGACAATACTGGATAAGTGATCACGCTGAGCGGCAAATTACGTGGTTCCCAGAACCCACGACTTAAAAAAAAAATGGGGTCCTACCTGACCATTTCTGGGTCCCATCATAATTTATGCTTTAGAGCTCCCCACATGCCACTACACTTCCATACACACCCCTACGTTTTTGTACAGAGATGTCAGACTTCAGTACCCATTGACAATGTTTCTAGCAGCGCACTGTTCTGTATTTTTTTCTGTTTAGCCGGATGGGTCGGCTGCACTCATGCTGCAGGTCCTTATGCCCCTCGTCTTCTTGATGTGTGGGCGGCGTAGGTGGTGGGGAGTCAGAAATTATAGGTAGAGGGGAGCTGGGGACAGGAGGAGTAAGCAGGGACAGGAGAGGGGGCTGGGTGCAGGTATTAGATGTGGAGGAAGTCAATGTACAGGAGGAGGTGGAGGGGGTGCTAGGGACCACAGGAGTAAGCAGGGACAGGAGAAGGGGCTGGGTGCCACTGGGTATTAGATGCAGAGAGGAGGCGGGGTTTAGAGGCAGAAAGCCGGGGACTGCTGGGGCCAAGCACACTGCAGTACTCTCCATCCTCATTTGCAGCACTGTCACTCTGCCCACCCCCCGTCCAGCCTGCTACTGGCTTGTACTCCTCTATGTGAGCATGATCTCACATGCCTCCAAACAACAAGAGGGGCGACAGCAAACATTACCTTCAGCACCCCAAGACTTTGAATTATTAGTAACACTGCCACGCATTGAAGCCAGTAATCAACTTTAGGAGACGGTCCTGGCGCTTGCTGGACATTCTTGGGCACCCTGAAGCCTTCTTCACAACTATTGAACATGCCTCCTTGAAGTTCTTGATGATCCTATAAATGTTTGATTTAGATGCAATCTTACTCGCATAATATCCTTGCCTGTGAAGCTTTTTTTGTGCAAAGCAATGATTACTGCACGTGTTTCCTTGCAGGTAACCATGGTTAACAGAGGAAGAACAATGATTTCAAGCTCCACCCTCCTTTTAAAGCTTCCAGTCTGCTATTCTAACTCATACCCCTTTTACACCGGAGCTAAAACCCGGGTTATTGCAGGGTTAACCCGGGCAGCTCCCTGGTGTAAAAGCGGAGAGGGTTGGATCGCCGGGTCGAGTGACCCAGCAATCCAACCAAAGTATATAGCAGGATTTAACACGGGCGTAGCCCGTGAAACCCTGCTGTGAGAACAGTGCACTCTGGGTCACGATGACCTGGAGTGCGCTGCGCGCCGGCCGATTGGTCCGGCTTCAGTGGCACTTGGAGATGAAGTCATCTCCAAGCGTCCACTTTCACGCCGGGAAAGCCGGGTCTATACAGACCCGACTCCGGTGTGAGCGGCGCCGACTCGGGAATATCCCGAGTCGGCCCCGGCTAAATTCCGAGTCTGATCCGGATAGGAACTCTGTTCCAGCTCCGTGTCAGACCCGGAATTTTGGTGGAAAAGGGGTATCAGTCAGCATGAGAGTGATCTCCAGCCTTGTCCTCATCAACACTCACCTGTGTTAACGAGAGAATCACTGACATGATGTCAGCTGGTCCTTTTGTGGCAGGGCTGAAATGCAGTGGAAATGTTTTGGGGATTAAGTTCACTGTCATGGCAAAGAGGGACGTTGCAATTAATTGCAATTCATCTGATCACTCTTCATGACATTCTGGAATATATGCAAATTGCCATCATAAAAACTGAAGCAGCAGACTTTGTGAAATCTTTTGGCCATGGCTGTAGAATGCAGGAGACGGGATGCTGAGTTAGATGCAGATGCGCTTTGTAAGTGCAGGACACTGGAAGCAGAGTCAAATGCATATACTGGAACAGGGCTGGAAACTACTGCAGCCATGAGATCTGTTCTCAGGGAGAAGAGAGTTATTATGGCAATGAGTTGGACACAAGAGTTGGTTTAAAACGGGCACTCCAGCTCCTATTGGCTGAGCAGGTCATGTGACTGCAGCTGCTAGAATTCAATTGGCAGATAGCAGCCATGTGGACAAATCTAAAATGGCAGAGACTATGCTCTGCCGCCGTGGGAACTTACAGGTGAGTAAACGCCGGACACGCAGTAATAATGTCAGCTCAGGTCTCAGAAATGCCAGAAGCCTCAAGGGAGAGCAACAAGAGCAGTGACTATACATTGCCTTACCTGTTAACTGGTGTTAAGACCACGGTGTGTGACATAGGGTTACCCAAACTCCATCCTCAGGGAAGCCTAAAAGTCAAAGATTTATGGATATCCTTTCTTGTGCACAGATGGTATAATTAAACTGGTTGAGATACTAATTAAGACATCTGTGTTTAGGCATGGATATCCTTAAAACCTCAGGCTTGAGGGCTGAAGGTCTTATTCAGAGGTGGATGCTAATCCCGTCATCAATGCGTATCCATGCGCAGCAGAATTGCCAAAATATGCAAATGGGACTTGCGCAGAGACACCCACCAGCAGTGTCTCTGATCCACCACTTGCATACGAGGGTGTAAGGGTGTACCATCAAACAACTGAGTAAGCCTATGGCTGCTCAGAATTTCCGTCAGAAGCCGCCGGAGACGATGCAACTGCATACACAAATGTAGTCGCAGGCAAACACATGCCCACAAAACAGTCAGGAAACTCCTGCGTTCATCCAGCTCCCTTCCTCCTGTTACTTCCCATTAACGCTCACTGTCACTCACTGTGTCTAGATTCTCATTGCGTCTGCCATTGGTAATCAATCGCAGCTCATGCGCAGTGCGACTCATACAAGGTTAAAAATATATATATATATCGCTCAACACCGCAAACATCGGCAATGCGTCCATCTGTAAATTAGGCCCTGTGTTTGGGAACCACTGTACTACACAGTTATCATTCCTATATGATCTTTACTGGCTATGCAGACACTTGTCACTTATTGGGTCAACGATCATTCATATATGAACAATACATTTCCCTAAGGATTGCTGAGGTGATATGTTTACATGTAGTTTGTCAGATGATGTCTGTACGGGAAAGCAGTCGGGAAGCCGAGGGACAAAATCCCGACCGCCAGCTTCTAGACTGTCTTATCCTGGCAAGGTACTAACGACAGGCGATTTTGACGCCTATCATTTGACCTACGCCGTGAGCCCGACACCCGGCTTGCCGATCGGAGGTGTGCCGGGCGCGGACAGCCGCACGGGGGGGGGGGGGTTAGTTTAGGGTTAGGCACCCCCCCCCCCGGGACACTTAGGTTTAGGCTGCGGGGAAAGGGGCGTTAGGTTCAGGCACTTAGGGGGGGTTAGGGTAAGGCTCCACTAAAGGAGGGTTAGGGGGTAAAAAAAAGGTTAGTTAATACTCACCTTTTGTAGCTTCAGGATTTTCATACTGATTCCGTCTATACACACTGCACAACATCGGCCGGGAGTTGGCTGCCCATTTATACCTAGCAATACTGGCTACACGGACACTTAGCTCTTTTTGGGTCACTGATAGACCAACAAATGGTAATGGCACCACTAAACCAAGACTTGCATATGAAAAAAAAATGTGTGCGTTTAATAACAATCCTTTTTAACATACATTGCTAACAACAGATGTCTTTTTTTGTTAAGACAAGTTAGAATTTATATTACACTGTTTCAATGTTTAACATTCCGTATCAAACCACGAAAAATTTGGACAGTTTCAAGATTTAGGCTACTTTTATTCTGCTCCAAGGATGAAAACTGGTCAGGCTGGTCCTATCATCGTAACAATGCACATACAAAAAATGAACGTGTATATTCATCATTTAATCTCCAACAAAATTGTCGCAATGGAGGGAGTCGTTCGCGTGCTGACAAACAAATCATTGTCATTGGACTGAAAATAATCTGAGCGAGTTTGATATAACATTTCAGTTTTCTCTTCATCAGTTAAAACAGCACTGATCATCCTGGTAGAACCGTCCACACATACACTCACTGTTGCTTTGGCTGCACAGTGATATTACGCCACCTCTTGGTGAACCAGCCACTGTGCACACAGAAAGCTACACTTGACAAAGGTACATGGCAAGTAAGTATTGTAAAGTCTCAGCAAGGTATTACTCTTCAGGCCGCCTCTCAGAGCGGGCTCTCACTTTTTCTGGGGTCTTCTCAGATGGCTGCTTGACCCCTTTAGGCAACCTCCTCCTGGCAGACGCTTTGTGCATTATCGCAGCCTTATGAATTCCAAGACGCTTTTGTACCTTTGATCGAACCAGATCTTCTCTACCGATCTCCAGCATCTGCTCTTCCCAAGACTTCATTTCATTTTCATACCTGATCTTGTCATCTTCAGCTAACTGAATATACATCTGTAAGACCATGCAGAAAATTCTAAGAATATTTACTACACTAGTCACATTTCCAGAACATATTAAATTTTTTTACTGTTCTATTTCATACACATATGCTGGGCATACACGCTACAATTATCGGGCCGATCTGCCCGATATCCGTGGATCGCTCCGATAATTGTAGTGCGTGTGGATGACTGAGGGTTAAACGTCGATTGGTCGGTCATGCCGGATCATTCAGAATGCCCGACCGATGAGATATCTGCATGTTAAAATGTGGGCCGCATCAGGCAGTGTATGGAAAGAATGGGGAAATGGCTCCTCCCCTGGGGCGGAGCGCAGATATTGGGGCCAATACACAGATATCTCACAGTGTATTCCCGCGATATCTGCAGGATGACAGGCTGCCAGATAAAATGTCTGTCAGTCTGACAGGCATTTTATCTGGCAATGTATGCCCAGCAATACTAAAAGACAATAAAAAAATCCCAAAACAAACCTAACTTTTATATTCCCATTCAAATTGTTAGTTTTATCTATTTCCTTAGCTATTTACAGAAACCAAAGAGCATAAATTGATGGGGGCAAGTAAGAAAGCAGTAGATAATTGTGTTTGAAAAGGCCAAAAGCACCTACTGTACCCTTCTTCAACAACCACAAATCTGTGTGTAATTGTTTGTGAAGAGGATAAGGTAAAACAAAAAGCTAACCAATAAGACTAGCAGTATTGTAATTGCAGCACAAAGTATTTTCAGCTCCAGTGTCCAAGTACGTACAGGAAACTTTGAATGGAGAGGGCTAGGCCATGCAGCTACCCCAAGCCCCTGTATGTAAAAATTCAAGTTCATATATGTAATGGTTATTGGTACTACAAGAAGATCTGGGATCTCACAAGACTGAAGGATAGCTTCAGAACAGTCATTTGGCTGTCTTCAATAAATACAATAAAAAAATAAATAAAAAAAAGATTGGGATGCACTCTTCAAATTTCAGAAAATTAGCAACTTCAAAAAGTGAAAAACTGCTGCTTGGTGGATAGTGTCATACAGGGCGTATTGAGAGGTGGGGGCCCATGTGCCTTCCCCGTCAGGTGCCCCCTCCTCTCTCCCCGGAGGCCGGCAGTGCGTTGACAGCAGCAATAGACTCTGGGCACTAGTTTGTGCCCAGAGTCTACTGCGCATGCCCAAAACGCAATGTGGGCCCCTCTTGACCCAGGGCCCCGTGTGCACAGCACACCCATTATAGATCCATCCTGGTGTCATACACTGAGACAAGGGGGGAGATGTATCAAGCCTTCTTAAGAGTGGATAAGCTGCCTATGGCAATTAATCAAGTTAATTTTATAAAATGATCGTTAGAAGCTTATTGGTTGCTATAGGCAACGATCACTCAGTGGCTACTTGTACACTCTAGGGCTCTTTCACTAATAATGTCTTTAGGTGCAACATTTTCCATAAATCATAAGTTTTAGACTTAAAAAATAAAGGTTTAGTGATAGGTAACAGTTTATTAAAGACAAAATAAATAATAATCTGTATTTATTAAAAATG
The DNA here is from genome assembly GCA_031769625.1 of Taudactylus pleione. Taxonomy (NCBI): domain Eukaryota; kingdom Metazoa; phylum Chordata; class Amphibia; order Anura; family Myobatrachidae; genus Taudactylus; species Taudactylus pleione. The sequence goes on along the minus strand of JAUIMM010000517.1, from coordinate 532,267 downwards.
GATATGTGTAGCAAATAATATTGTCGAAATATAACAAAATGTTAGATGATTAGAAAATATACTATATACTTAATACAAATATAATCTTGAACATTACGCGCTTTGCAATAAAAACTATCCCATTAAACATAGTAACTAAATGGTTGTTTTTTTGTGACTTGCTGCAAATGTTACACCTAAAGGCTTTATTGTGAGTAACATTTAGTGAGGGGGATGCCAGGGGCATCGTATGGAATGTATTAGGGGAAATGTAATAGGGCATGGTATTACAAAGTTTAACTAAAATCACAAGCATTACAGGTAGATCAAATACTTGTAAGGAATCGGTATGAAATACCGATGGACGGGATGCCGGCTGTCAGTACACTGACAGCAGCATCCTGATGGTTAAAATCCCAACAGGGGAACAGTAAGTAATGTTCCCTGTCCTATTTACCCCCTAACCCTCCCGGTAAGTGCCTAAACCTAACCCTTCCCCCTTAGTGTCTAACCTTAACCCCCCCCCCCTGCCCAGAGCCAAACCCTCCCCCCTGCCCGGAGCCTAACACTAACTCCCCCCCGGGGCGCCTAAACCTACGTCACCCCTCCCCGCGGCTGACGCTCACCTTTCCGCAGTGTCCTTAAGATCGGGATGCCGTCTGTCGGGATCCCGAGTCATGTCGGGATTTCGGCGCCAGTGTTGTCTTGGCGTTCGGGATTCCGATGCTGGGGTTCCGGCAGACGGCATCCCGCTTGTTGGGATCCTCACTACATCCCACTTGTAGTTACAAAGCACCAGAAAAGTTAATATAATGACCTACATAGAGAAAATAAATGACAATACAAAGGCCGTTTACAAGAGCTTAAAATTTAAAAGGGTAGGTTAGTAACTCTCACCTGTTTTTGTGTGCCACTCATTGTTCTCCACTTATCATGCAGACTGGTCAGTCTGTCCTGTAAATATAAAAGTGCAAAGTACAATAAAGTACAGACAACAGCATCAGCTAATATTGCTCAAGGTGCACATTTGCATTTAAACCATCATAGTAACCAGACCTTTGCTTTACATGTAGTACACAGATAGAAGCAGATGCTATGAATGACCAAGAAGGATAAGTGTATACCTGATGCTGGTGAAGCAGGCTGAGGATGGCAGCAGTTATCACCCTGCCCTCTCACAGTCAGTGAGTGAGTGAGTGGCTGGTGTGGCCAAGTGGTGTCAGTAGTCAGTGAGGACTAGTTGATGAAAACTACCTAAGTCCCAAATATTTTGATGGCACTGAAAGCCAATCCAGTCACCAGCTACTGCATTTAATTTCCTTTATGTTACTTTAACAGGTCTCCTAGGAGCTGAGGATATACAACCTATATGGTTAAGACTTTAATGCTAGTCTCCTTTATTCTTAACTTAAAGGGGGCCATTCAATTCCTAGCTTTATGCACGGAGAGCATCTGGAACGGTTGGATGAAGACACCAATATAATTGTTCACTATCCTTGGACGCCATATAGGCACACAGGAAAACGAGCAAAGATTGCAAATTATATTAACAGGTAGTGTGCACCGCTGGACACAGCCATCATGTCCAGCAGCCCACCAGCGAGAACTGAATATGCCCCATACATTTTCGCAGAGCTACCTATGAGATGTATTACAAGAACTTCAGTCTCCCCCAGTCCAATACAAGATACTGTTATACACGGTATATTATGCCTTTCCCCATGCCAGCCATCAGTGTATGTTGTCCCCATCAGAAGCAATGTACACTCACCAGCAACCCAACCTGGTCAATATATACAACAGCATTAAGACTAGGGGCCCGATTCAGAGGTGGAAGCAATGCCAATGATTGCGAGAGATTATTTGCTACTGCGCATGCATGAAAAGTTGCGCAGAAAAAGGCTGTCTCATGGGCATGTTATAGGTGTGCCACAGGCATGTCAGTGAAATCGGCTGCGTTTCCAAAAGCAGATCCACAGAGGACATGTTTAGCTGTAGTTGAGACATTGTGCCAGTTATAGGCTGGTTCAAGTTTCAATGGTGGATGCGATAGTACGTCGATGGTGGCGTGTTTGGAACCACCGGCGGATTTGCACTGTCCACGGACATTAAAAGTGGGCGTCTCAGGACTTACACTGTGCGGTGCACACTAAAACACAAGAGCAACGCTGAAACTAGCTTTTGCATATTACCGCCACTGCGACTCTACAACAATTGCAACGGCAGCATCATTAGCGCTCACCTCTGAGTCATGCCCTTGGTACCAGGTATGATGGCATTTGCTCTATATCTCAACAATGAATAATCTCAAAAGACACCAACACAATATCTGAATGTGGCCTGGCTACGACGTGGTTTCAAACATTTCTCTTAACTGGGAAATTAGGTGTCTGTTACAGTACATAGTGCATCCACATACCGATAAAGTATCGCCTTTGTTATCCTGAAAGTGTTCTGCCATGAAAATGTTAAAAGCATTACGACTTCCTTTGGGTTTTCCTAGTAATGACAGCTCCTAAAAGGTGAAATAATAAACTGGAGTTAGACATAACCCCAACCGTTTCAGTGAAGTACAACGTCTAAAACAAACATAAGGCTTGAGCTATATATGGCTGATATTACATATTGAGAGGAAACCAAATTGGCCTAAGGGACAAAATGATCCGCAAGCTGCCTACATGGACTTGCATAAGAACATATGCAAACCTACATATTACGGTTTCCTCTCCAAAACTCAAGAATTGGGAGTGCAGCAACAGAGAATAATGGTGACAAATGAGCTTGAGTGTCTTCCAAAACCACATCAACTATATTATAAATATACATCAAAAAGTGTAACTAAAAGGGCTTCTTGGGCATAGGAGAAGATTGGGAGTTACATTCCTGATATGGGATCAGTATTTGGGAAAGCTGTATTTCTGTAAAATATGTTCTGCTCAGAGTGACTTGGTAACTCCTTAGCCTGTCCCACCCACCATAGAAGTATTGACAACTAAAAGGATAAGTGCCAAACTCCAGGCGATGCCGATTAATATACAACTCAGTTGCATCTGCACTTGTGGGTCAAGGTACGTACTTGGGTGGTAACGTGATGTTTGCACATAGAGAAAGTGTGTACCAAAGGAATTGCGGCTCTACACAGTTGGATGTAATCATGTCGGTTCTCAGATAAATCTTTTGTATCTGGGATAGGGCTGTTACAAGTACACACAGAAAATGACGACTGGTATCAAATAAAGTAGAATGATGGGGCAGTCCAACCGCAGAGATGCATACAACTCTGTATATGGCATTGTGCGCATGTAATTCTGTGCGCACAATGCGGGGGGCAGTTTGCCGACTTGCATTCAACTCTGCATCAGCTCCACAGTTACTGAATAAGGTTACATCCGCTGACATAACAAACACACAGCCTGGAGAAGAAAGAAAGACGGACAGAAAGTAAGACAAACAGCCAGAGAGAGAGACGGGGTTGTGAAAAGCATTTATGACAGAATATACATATTTGGAATGGCTGCTCCAACTACAAGGAGTAAGAGAGTGAATGCTGACAGCAGGAGAGGAAGGTTTTCCCCGTTGATTACACTGATGTATGGGAAAAAGACAACCACATTTCGTTATTAAGGAACAGTTTTCTTAAAACAAAGTGGAAACTAGAGGTTGGCACTTCTTACCCTTTTCCGTTTGGTGTGCACTTTCTTCACCAGCTTCTCTTTCCTTTGACGTTTCACTTGTTCAATTTCAACAGGACTCAGGTTCTCTTTGAATCTCCTCATTTCATCTTTGTAATTTAAGTACTCAGCATTTGCAGCATCTATGAATGGCTAAAAATATAAAAAAATAAGGTAATAGGAATTTGACGTATTGGACTCAAAACTTATATGTATGCTTTAATACCACAAGGAAGTGAGGAACTCACCCATTATATTCAGACCCATATCCCCTACTTATTAATGATGTTACGATATGATGTTAATCTGGCTTTTTGCCGTTTCAGAAAGGATAATTAATGCCAATAAATAGAATAGAACTCTATCTTTGTCTGGTTATGCATTCGGAGACCCCTGCACCCATCGGGATGAAACCAACGCGAGGTGCTTCAGTTAGATCCTGGCCAGGATTTAGGGTCTTGGTTGGACCTCCTGTTGGTGTACGCTGGGCAGAACTTTGACCTGGGGAGCCTGTTCTGTGCCTTTCACTGGATGGATTTGGATGAAAACTTCACAGAGGGGCGGCAATTTGCCTGCGTTGCCTAATGGAGTGGCTGGGGTCTCGGTCGGACCTCATGGTGGAGTGCGCTGGGCAGAACTTTGACCCAGGGAGCCTGTTCTGGGCCTTCTACTGGAACGGTTTGGACAACATCACATAATAAAACTTGATAACTTAAACCCGGGCAATGCCAGGTACTTCAGCTAGTGTGTGTGTGTGTGTGTGTGTGTATATATATATATATATATATATATATATATATATATATAAAACTCAGTGAGCTGGGGGAAATTTTCTATGTGTTTTTTTTTTTTTTTTTTACTAGATAAACCCCTCTCTCATAAGCAGATGTTTTAAGCTAACACCAGAGGTTCCCAAACGCAGTCCTCAAGGCTCCCCAACAGTTCAGGTTTTAGAGATATCCATATTTTGAGCACAGGTGGTTAAATCAAATTGATGGAGGCACTAATTAAGTCACCTGTGCTCAATCATGGATATCTATAAAACCTGAACTGTTGGGGAGCCTTGAGGACCACGTTTGGGAATCTCTGGCCTATACATTGATTCAACACTTTGCATTTTTTATATCAATATTATGAGAAGCATATATGGCATCACTAGCTGGCAGGTTGTGCTGGTCTTGAATTGCCATACTGGCAAGTTTTGGGGGTACTGCAATTTAAAAACACATGAATGTATGACTCAATATATAGGGCCTCCTATTGTCTAGAGTTAGGACCACTCTTAGCAGTAGTGCATTGACGCGGCAAGTGTCTTATCATAAAATTGCAGATAAGCATAAAATTAATATTGTGCATTTTAATAGTGTGTTAGCCTTTTTATGTTTATTGCAGTGTGCTAGGAAAAATTTTCTTAGTGTTTTTTTTCATGCATGGGTCATGTCAAGTGGACCAGGGGTCCACACCTGACCATCTCCAAGTTTGATAAAATGTTACATGAAGGTTGGCATAGAAGTCAGACTAACTTTAATAAAATTTAGTTCTCAATATGTAATAGGAAATACTATGGCCCTCAAAGAGGGGGTGGGTGCTACGGTCACAGACTCCACAGTGCACAATCAGCAAGTGGGGGCGATCTTCAAAACTGGTCCACTAGACTTGCAATATCCCGCATACATTAAACCTAAAATATCACTTTCATGTAGGAATCATTGGTGAACATGTCACCAGCAAGGTAACATGATCACGCAATCACAGTTTACATGTAAGCTTAGTGCTAATAATGCTTAAAACAATGTCATACAATGCAGGATTTACGTGTATGGCTGGAAAGCGGTAAAGAAAAATCAAGACTTAATAAAATGCATGTGTTGCAAAGTTCAATATCTAATTTGAAAACTCACTAATTACCTTTTTGGCAGATTCCGGAAGTTCTTTCCATTCCAGGGCAAGTATTTTAGTGACTTCAAGAGTCTTTATATCTGGAGGAAAAAAAATTGAATCCTTAAAATAAAAGACAGGTCAACATGAAGGGGACTTTTACAATAATTTGTTAGCCATGGCTATGGGTTGCCGGATTTCAGACCATCATTTCCCCGGCAAATTGCAGCCACCAACTTCACAGATTTTTTTTTTTTGCAGACCACAGAGGTGCGCAGGAAAATCTGTGATGCTTCTCTCCAATGTGTCCTGTCTAACACATGGCAAAGCCTTCACAGTATCCCATCAATAATACAATCCTAAAATTAGGGTAGCAAACACATTGAAGTTCTAATGTAGATTGTCTTTAACACATTACCAGGAACCTTACATGTAATCATTAGAACTTACATGCTTACAATGTAGCGGGAAAAAGGGTCGAGCCAGAGAAGCTCAGAGCACAAATTTCTACAGCTCAACACTTTAGACCCCATATTGGGGCTAATTATGTTTTAGGGGCAAAACAAATAAGCAAGTAACTTTGCACCTGGAACAAACCAGGCTGAAGTACATCTACTATTTTGCATGCAGGGTAAATACTGGCAGCTTTGTCATGTAGTCCACAAATGCTGGACAGCTTTATTTTTACAACGCAATTTAGAATTGAGCTAGGATACTCCCGTCCCAAATCTAAAACTCTGCACATTTTTTATCTGCCCTGCCTGCAATGCAACATGGCGTTACCAAGGTGTAAAGTTACTAGCTCTTTTTTGCTTTGCCCCAAACTCAGAATCTGCCCCTTTGTATCAGTGAGCAGTGTATGTGGAAGACGGGTAAGCTCTAAGAAAAGAGGGAGGGTTCCAGAGAGCGTTTGAAGAGTTGGAGGTTGGGGAGAGCGTAGTTAGCTCACTGCAGTTACAAATAAATACATTGCCTTGAAATCAGTACATCAAGAAGAATGATGGAGTAATTACACAGAAACGTGTATCACACTTTGTCTTAGGCCAGTATGTTTCATAACTCACCAGGATACTTTTTCAGTACATGTTGTCGCTGCTGAGCAATAAAACGAAAAAAGGAGGTCAGGGGACGTTTTGGATAATCATCTCGGCGCGGATGTTTCTTAAAATCATCTGGGTCTGCAAATCTTGAGAACCATCTTGATGCTGAATGTTGCAAGGCTGATGCTGCGCCGGGGAGGCTGCTACATCTGTAAATGAACCACCTTGTGGTTAATTTTAATATATTAAAGTGAAAATAAATATATTTTCAAATGCTATATAAAAAAAATTGTATATTCCCGAGTGGATTATTAAAAATGTAATCAGTGGAGTATTCATACTTATCTATATACACTATGCTCTATGTTACTCCTCTAAAGCAGGCTGCCCTGGTAAGATGAAGAGGTTTCTCCAACTATAAGGCTGCAGACACACCTATAGCTATATCTGTCGGGTGGGAAAGAAAATCTGGTAATATATGGGAGCAAATAGAAATAGAAATTTGCTCCCAAACACTGGAAAACGGACCAGATTTTCCTTCCCACCAGACAGATTGGACAGAGATCTATAGGTGTGTACGAAGCCAAAGGCTGCAGACAGTGACAAGCAGTTTGGTAGACTTCGGAAAACTACATGTGCATTGTTTAATTGGCACTTCATCACCAGATAACTACTAAGGGGACACAAAGTTTGAAAGAGGGGACTCAACTTTTTAAAATGAGCTGCAAGGATGAGGAGATACACAACTTTTCATGCCATCCCCCTAACTCACTAGCTCTTAATGTGTGGCTCTTATCTTGCCAGGTGTGGTCGCATTGTTTGTGGTCATGCCAGGCTGTGTGTTACCTGACATGAAAACAACGCGACCAGTGAAAAAATGCACACTGGGTAGATGCTGGTAGATAATCTTCCAGCAGCCACCAATGGCCTAGGGACCTCCTGGCCCCTCTGAATCCCTGTATCCATGCCCATTGTCTGCCGTGGTGCTGATAGAGCAGCCCAGCAGTAACACCCACCCGGCGGCTACAGAAAGGAGCAGCCACCAGGGTAATGTAAAAGCCTCCCAGTGTACACTTGGTGGCTGCAGGCAGGATTAGCCGCCAGGGAAATGTTAAGTCGCAATGTTCCAATGATTGATCGCCAGTTGATATTTAAAATAAAAATAAGAGAGTCGATATTAATGTGTTTCTAACAAATTATATATGTTTTTTTAAATAAAATTGTGTTGTTTTAAATCGATGTTCTCGACCTAATTCGATCATAAAAAATCCTGACAATTTCGGAGCGGTTTTTGGAAAATATATTAGCCAGTTAAGGAGTTTCAGTGTCTAATAGCTGGAAGAAGGTGGCGATTAATGACATCAGACGTTGCCACAATGATGTCATCAATGCCCCGCCTATTCAGGTAGAGAGTCATTCCACTATAAATCTGTCCATAAATACGGGACTGTAAAAAGTAAATTTGGTCACATCAGATAAAATTCACCCAAAACTCATGTGTGTGGGCTCAAAACAAGATCAATCAGAAAACAATTTGGACTAATGGCTAAAGTCCTGTAGACCATTGAGCAGCATAAGGCTGTGTGGTGTCCATGGGTGACTGCACTAAGTGAGCCCAATATGATCGGTCACTCAGGCCAAGCATTATCCCATTTCATCAACCACACCACATGGTTGAGACTATTCGACTGATATAGTTGGTAGGTACTCGGCTTGCGTATGGGCATCTTAGCATTGAACGGCTATTTGTCCAACTTGGCCATTAAAACCAGTGGCAAAATCAGATAGAGCAGCAACTGGATGACCTAGAGTCCAATTAGTGTGATCAGCCCCCAACAGCACATTCAAAAGGCACCCGGATTTTCTGGTGGATACCAACTGAAAGGTGATCAGAACTCCATTGCTTTGCACCCAAAAGTGCAGTGGCCGACTGACCATATATAAAACTTAATGAATAGCAAAGTCATATAAAGAAAGAGATAGAAACTATATTTTAATCTTCAGGAAATCTTTACAATTTTTATCTAGGGAGAGATATGTTTAGACACAACTATGATCATAACTCTGAAATGTAGAGGAATGGCTCTGAAAATTCCCAAAATGTTATTTAATACCAACATCCTCTCTGTGCCTCCCTGTCTGTAATAGTTTAAAGCACTTATTTAGAGTAGGGTGCAGCATTCATCATCATTTGTAAGGTGTTACAAAGCTGTGCTATGCAAAGCATACATACTGTAGCACGAATTGCACATGAAACAGAGCAAATTATTTTTTTTTATTTATTAAGTTACTTATATAGCGCACACATTTTCTGCAGCGCTTTACAGAGAATATATGGCCCTTCACATCAGTCTCTGCCCCAGTAGAGCTTACAATCTATATTCCCTATCACATGCACACACACATACACACTAGGGTTAATTTTCGTTTGGAGCCAATTAACCTACCAGTATATTTTTTGGAATGCGGGAGGAAACCAGAGAACAGTGCGAATATACAAACGCCACACAGTTAGGGCCGTAGGGGGAATCGAACCCACAACCTCAGTGCTGTGAGACAGTAATGATAACCATTACACCGTCTGTGCTGCCCCACAGACAGCAAATACAGCTGCGGTTAACCTGGGAGGTGTCTCACGGGTATTCATGTTGCTTCCTCAAGAAAACTGCAGAAGCAGAACGAACTCTGGCGAAACGCGTCTTAACTTGTGGTGCCCTGAAAACATTCACTGAAGATCGTAACTATACTCGGAAACGAGAAACCTCCCCTATACTTCAGTATTCATTACAAAGGATCTTGAAATGTATAAACTGTGAGGATGTATTCAATATTATCATCTTGATGAATATATTGCACTAAGATGATAAACTATTAGCAATCATAGAATAAAGATTATTTATTATTCTAATTTTGTTTTTACAACTACTTAGATCTACAAAAATATTTTGCTCTAAATGCAATTTTAATGCATCACTTGCTAAAATAATCTCACTGGTTATCACACACTATGGTTTTTGGATCGTTTTCCTTTTCTCTGTAAGGCTCCTGTTAAGGACAACAAAGGATCAATGAACCACATCAACCCTTAAGAGGCAAAATATTTACTAATTATCAAATTACCCCACAAAGAACTTCTTTAATCGCTTTTAAATAATATTGGGGAAAATTATATTTGTTGAAGACTTTATTAAAACATTTACTAGATGAGATCCCAATAAACAGTGTGGTATAAAAGGATCTAAACAATACACTAGACCATATTTCTTCTCCTTTATGCTGGTCCAACTACAGTGGATATTCAGAATCTATGAGGGAAATGTTAAGCATATTCTACTTTAACCCGTTTCTGTTCTGCCCTCTGCTACGGACATTGAAATGCACTATATTGTCACAAATCAGTAATCCCAGTCTCCTATGCTCATCCCAATCTTAACTAAAATAAGTATCTCAGTAAGTGATTACCCAACTAAATTCTGACCCAAATCCTCTCTCAAATTACATCCCATTTCCCTTCAAGCTTCCTTAGAGACTTGTGTACACTCGCCTCACGCTTTATTTCCTCATACAACTTAGCGAACCCGCTTCAATCAGACTTTTGTTCCCAACACTACACAGAGACTGCACTAACTATGGTGGTCATTGATCGCTGCTAAATCTAAAGGCTATTACTTTTAGTTCTCGTGGATCTTCTTGCTGCATCTGACACTGTTGTATACACTCTTCATATACAAATGATACAATACCTAAGTCTTTAGGATACTAAAATACAAGTTAAAACAGCGCTTTGTGCTGAGAGAATAACAGCTGCCTTGCACTAACCACCCTTAGTAGCACCTGATCAGTCCTATTACCTTTTCACGTCTTCAGGCTACCGTCCTATCCTGGTTCTTATCCTACTTATCAAACTGTGCTTTCAATGTCTGTTTCTCTGGATCCACTTCCTTTCCGCTTGCTTCATCAGTTGAAGTACCACAAGGCTCAGTCCTAGGTCCTCTGCTCTTCCCTATCTATGCCATTTCATCTTGGAGGTCAACACCTCAAACGCAAAACCAGAGCTAATACTATTCCCACCGACCACCAGAAGTTACCTGAGAACTTTATTTCTGTTGACAACATGAGAATAAAATCTATCCCACATGCTAGATGCCTAATGCTGCCCATCCATTACACGATGCGGGGACGACGGCACAATTACGACGCCATCACTCCCATGGGGTGAACTGCATACAGTGAACGTTCAGTGTATGCAGATTAATCATCCCCGAACATGGCAACTTGATGGCGGTCGTCAGGTTGACCGTCATGTTCAGGCGATGATTGATGTTAAAATCGACCAGCGGGCATGCGCATCGCTGGTCGTTTTTAAGCTTTTACTGCCCGATTTGCGAGCGATTACCAAGCGATGGAGCGATAACGACCGTCGTTATCGCTCCATCACTAGGTTTAATCGCCTAGTGGATGGGCAGCATAAGTGTTATTAGAACCATCTTTTGCTCGGACAATCAACCGGTATCCAAATCCTGTTATATACATCTGATATATATTCTCAGAATACACACATCTCACATAAGACACTGCAAACACTTTAATTCACGCACTCCTACACTGACTACTGCGATTACATTTTTGGTCTTCCCCTAACCAGACTTTTACCCCTGCAAACTATTTTGAATAGAGCAGTCAGATCGAATTTCCTGACAAAAAACATTCTTCCACTGCTCCTCTCCTGAGGTGCGAGCAGAAATCAGACTAACCTTGGGCCAGGATGCTGGTTTCAGGCTTAACAGGTGCGTTAACAGCATCGCAGCCAGCACTTTGGAGAATGCAGGTTGCCACGACTAAACACCCAGGCGCCATAACCTTCATCTTCCGACTTCAGTGCAGGGCATGATGGGGACAACTGAATAGTTCCGGGAAATAATTCCCAGCGCTATTCGACACTGCACGGAATTGAATCGTCCCCATAGTGGCAAAAATATATGTGTATATATATATATTTTAAAAAAATGCTTCATGATGCTTTTTGCAATGGATCAGGTAGTGGTCATATGAGACAGACTAGGTTAAAAGTAAATGAAATAAATAACGGCGGGGGACCACCTAAAGCAGCCCCCTCCTAAAAATAGTGCCAGGCTCCTGACGGCACCAAACTCAAAACTGATGGCCGGTGGCAGGGTATAGAGGAGAGGAATAAACTAGTACTTCAACTATCCTGTATAGTAGGGTAGTGTAGAAGACTCCTACACTACCCTGCTATACAGGATAGTTAAAGTACAAGTGTATTTCAGTTATTACTCCTGGGTTGCACCACCAACCCTTTCACACTAGGGATTATAAACCTATTGATTGATATATATGTTGGTTTTTCATGAACACTTTTTGAATATTTGAAGTGTTCCACCCAGTGCGGAGTTACCCCTCTTTTTTCTTGCTACACGTATAGAGGAGAGGAGCCTGGGCTTGTGGGTATTTTCATTTAACTGTTTGGTGCCCAGACTCTCCTCTCCAGGCTATACCCAGTGTTGTACCTGTGCCCCCTAGTGGAGGAAGAGGAAAATGAAACTATCCCTTCAGTAACTATGTATTAGGGCAGTGGTTCCCAAACTATGCGCCGTGGCACCCTGGGATGCCCAAGGACACTTGCAGGGGTGTCTCAGGTTGGTGGTCCAGCACCAACTCAAATTATTTATGGTCAATGTAATGTAAATATGTGGACAAACAGAAGCTTAAAACTGTCCATAACCGCATTACTGAACCTAAGGATGAACCTAAGGATGTACTACATGTAAAGTACACTTTACTTCCGAATTTCTCAGTAACAAACATTTGGCTTAGGGGTGCCGTGAAAACAATAATGTTACTCTAGGGCGCCATGATTCAAAAAGTTTGGGAACCTCTGTATTAGGGGTTATAGCTGCAAATATATTCTCTGGATAACCACGTGTTAGGGTTAACAGTAAGTGCATATAATAAGTAGGTATTAAACACCTGGAAAAATATTTTTTACATTTTTAAATATAACCAATGGATAACAATAAAGTACACATAGTAAAAAATTGTATTTCCCAGGACAGCAATAGTGTGTGTTACATTAGAAAATATAACCAAGTGATAATATAATAATGGTTAGAGAAGATAATATAAATTATGAATATCAATATAGTATAGTATCAATAATTTAAATCAGATCATTTAACCTCTGGATAACAAATGTTTAAGGAATTATAACCATGGGTAAATTGTAACAAGGATAACTAGTGCCAAATTGTGCTTAATAAAATATTTTTATAATTATATATATATATATATATATATATATATATATATATATATATATATATGCAGTTCTCCTCCAATTTGCCGGCACTCAATTCAAATCAACAACCTGCTCCGGTGCACAGAAAAATAAACCAATAGAAAGAAGGAACTGGCACACGGAGTCGACAAATACTGTCAAAGGCAATGTAATAAATCTAACGTTTTCGGGGTCACAGCCCCGTCCTCTGGACAATGTCTGTATGTAATTGTCCTGAGGACGGGGCTGTGACCCCGAAAACGTTAATTAATTACACTGCCTTTGACAGAATTTGTCGACTCCGTGTGCCAGTTTCTTATATATATATATATATATAAAATAGAGTAGCACTCACTGTATAGAAAATGCATCAGCTGGGGTGCAAATACTTAAGCCAGTCCACGGGGAAAAGCCATAATATTCAGAAAAAAAAGTGCACTCACCAGGCTCTTTAAAATGATGAGTATGTTTTCAAAATTTTTATTGTAACATCCGTGTAGATAGATCTGTTGTCTGTTAATATGGCAGGAGCTGGTCTTGAGAATAGTCTGTGTATGGACTAAAACGTCGACCAAAGGCTATCGCTATCTACACGGATGTTACAATAAAAATTTTGAAAATATACTCATCATTTTAAAGAGCCTGGTGAGTGCACTTTTTTTTCTGAAATATATATATATATATCAAATGGAAATACATGAAAAAGAAAATGTACTCCTCCATAAAGTGCCCAGAAAGACCTTCAACTGATTAGAACTCACAGGACACACATCGACTGTTCCTCTTTAATCTGTGAGACTTTTCCTGAAAGTGTGGGGTAGTCTGATGGTAGATACCTGAATATTGAAGGATTCCCTTCCAGAGCTTCTTATACAAAAAGAATTGCCAAAGTATTCTATTGTTCTTTATTTAGAATAAAAAGTAAACCTTTAAGTTCAATGCTGGTTGATCAATAATATATCAATAATGGTGAAATTGCAAATAAATGCTTCTTTAAGATGAGAGTGAAAGTACTCTCTCTTAAGGGGGGGTATCCACTAGACGATAAAGTTGAACGATTATGATAAAAATCGTTCGATAATCGTTCAAACATCGTTTGAAAAATTTGGTCTTTTAGACATCTATCATCGTGCAAACATGCTGGTCAACCTGACGATATCGTCAGGCTCAGCATGTTTCCAGATGATGGATGACCCTGCACTGAACGTCTGCTCGTTCAGTGCAGACACATCACACGACTGACAAACGACTGCACGATTACAATGTCGTAATCGTGCAGTCATTTTCAGATATTGTAGTGGATGCCCGCCATTACCAATAATTATATTTTGTACTTCAGTACACACTCTTGGGACAATTCAATTAGGAGCAATATAGAGGCGATGTGCCATTGTGAAGATGTTTAAACACCAGTACCCTACATTGTGCAAATTAGTTCACAGCCCCACAGGTTACAAATTCAGCCTACAGTTGGGATTTGTGCACACTGCATATCATCCACACATTTTGCTGAAACAAGCAATTTTCCCACACTATTATATAGGATATCTCAACTGTTAAAATTTCACAAACTGAAGAAAAACAGATGATGGGGCTTATGTAATAGGGTACGACCTTGTACCACTACGGGAATTCATGCGAGTATTGCCGTATTTTTAAAGCGGCAATAATTTTAAAGGCACATCCAGCTAAAATGATTGCCGCTTTAAGCGGCCCATACACAGTGCGATAAAGCAGCCGTTCCGACGGATTGGTACGCTTTTGGCTGCTATATCGCACCGTGTATGGGCCCGATGTCGGACCGAGCGCACATCCATGGGGTCGTACATCGCACCCCCTGATCTTACTGCAGGTTCAATCGATCAGGGGATGCGATGTGACATCCCATTCAGCGCTATGCGGGTAAGGGAGGGGGAAGCCGGCATACCGAGCGGTCGGCCACCCAATCTCACTGTGTGTGGGGAGAGCCCAATATGTGGGATCCCCCGTTGCATCGCACCGCGTATGGCCCACTTTACACTCGCATGAATTCCCACAGCAGCACAAGAGCACACCCTATTAATAAGCCCCCATGTGTTTGCTGTGAATTATATTCAACTGAAGGACTTTGGTAGTACTTCATGGATGAGTGTTTTCTTTATTAATAATTTGTATGTTATACACTATGGGGGTCATTCAGACCCACTCGCAAGCGGCAGTACGCTCACAAGTGGGTCGATGGTCCCCACTGCGCATGCGCACGACGGAGGGAGCTCCGTCGTGCGCATGCGCGAGACCCGTCGAGCGAAGGACTTTCCATTGCTCCGGGTCTCGCACCAAAGGGGGCGTGCTGTCGATGTTGATTGACAGCACTCCCCCTTTGGTGGGCGTGCCGGGGGGCGTGCCTGCCAGACGGAGGCGTTCCCATGGGAACGCCTACCGTCTGAAGCCGGCCCCACTGACATCACTAGTGATGTCAGTGGGAGCGATTTTGGCTCCGATAGAGCCAAAATCACTCCAGGGCTTGTGGTTGAGAAACCCGACCACAGGGTTTCACTCGCAAGTCCGATGGTCGCGATGGTCAAGACCATCGCGACCATCTTTTTGCACGCTCGTATATGCTGTGGGTGGTGACCCACAGCTATACGAGCGTCCAGGAGGACGCTCGATATTAATGGAGGAGGGCCCTGATTCAGAGCGAGCGCTCTGGTCAGAGCGTCCGGCTCTGAATCAGGGCCTATATTTCTTGCTATTTCTGGATTGCTTCAAATGTACACCTATAACCCAGGGATGATAATAGCAGAGGATCGCAGTGAACAGCATAACAATATAGCAGAGGTTGCAACAGATAATATATAACCCAGGGATAACAATATAGTAAGAATAACAGTATATAAAATAACCCAGGGATGACAGTAAGGTAGGGATAACAGTATATAATATAATCCTGGGATTTTATCGGTTGTTGAGGCTTAAAACGGCAAATACATCTTTTTGTTAGCTTCTATTAGGCATAAAGACAGGCTATTAGTAACCCTGCATTCAGTGTAACAGCAGGCAATACAGCCCCTGATATGTATTGATAATGAATCAGTAGTAATTTGATAGGATGTACTACTAATATAATGTATCAGTGGTAATGTGATTGGATGTACTGGTGACGCAATGGTAGTAATGCAATGGGTTGTTACTCGTAGTGTATTTAGTGGTAATGTGATGTACTAGTATACTGGTAATGTGACGACCAGTGAAAAAGTGATGTACTAGTATACTGGTAATGTGATGTTCTAGTACACCGGTAATGTGATGGGATATACTGGTAATGTTATGTACCAGTGGTAAAGTGATGTACTAGTATACAGGTAATGTGATGTACTAGTATACAGGTAATGTGATGTACCAGTGATAATGTTATGCACTAGTATACTGGTAAAGTGATGTACTAGTATACAGGTAATGTGATGTACTAGTATACAGGTAATGTGATGTACCAGTGATAATGTTATGCACTAGTATACTGGTAAAGTGATGTATTAGCAGTGTATTTGGCGGTGATGTGATGCATTACTCCCCAGCTACCACCTATGGCTGACACCTTGCAGTCTGTGTGCAGCTGAACCCGGCCAAGGACTTTACAAGGAGCCCGACACCTCTGGAAAACAGGATCACCATGTCTACCAAACAGCACGACCCTCCACCAGTCCCGCTCAGCCGCGCTGCATCCTGGGACTCACTAACGTCACTTCCGCTTGTCACACTGTGTGCAGCTCCTGCAAGATAACAGCTACCGCCTTGCGCTATGTGCTTATCGCTGGCGCGGACGTACACAGGGGGAGTGCTGATGTGATGCCGGGTGACTATACAGGAAAGTGACGGCTACAGCACTTGGCTGGGCCTGTGTGAGCGCTGCTAGCGGAACGCTTGCACAATACTGCTGTTTCCTGTCGGACGGGGTTCTCAGCGCACCGAGAGGGGTTTCCGGAAAGCGTGAGACTGACGAGCTAGGCTGCCAGGGGAACTGCCACTGGCTGGGACTCGGGAGGAAGATGGTGGCGACCAGACGGGGAAAGCATGTGCAGTACCGGGAGGAGAGTGAGGAGAGCGGCGCAGAGGAGCAGGTACTGGCGCTGGTACAGGGGGTGAGCACGTCCCAATACTGTACCCGGCAGCGTGGCACGGGGCTGTCACCAGTACACGTCTGCCTGCCACTAAGTGGAACCACTACTTGTTATATTTGGTGTTTTATGTGCAGTCGTGTTCATTCTGTACATATAGAATAGCTAGCGCAGGTGGCCAGCCTGGTTCTCTCCTAGACCCATTCCAGCATGTTAAGTCTGGCAGGACATGCTGGGATATGTACTTCTACAGCAGCTGCAGAACCCAACTGGTGTTGAGGACTACATATCCCAGCAAGCACTAATAGCAAAACTGTGGTAGTGCATGCTGGGATGTGAAGTTCCACTGCAGCTGGATGGCCTGTGTTTGACACCACTACACTATGGGGCTCATTTCATTTAGCCACGAGGGGAGCGAGTTTCAATGGCATGGAAATACCAGGGGCGCCACCTAATCTTACCACCCAGACTCGCAGATTTTTGTACACAGACGAAGGGTGTTTGCGAACAAAAAATCAGCGAGTCATGAGCTACCGCTAGTGCAGCTCATAGCCATATGAACTCGTGGGGCGGGTCTAATTGAATCGATTGTGTGTACCAACTCTCATTTATGAGATCCATTCAATTAGGGACAATGAATCCTTGCTCCGGTATTGAAACACTGAGAACAGCACTCTAAATTGCTTTGATATTTCTTCCCTAAATCACGTATTTTAGCTCGCAGCCCCTTAGGGGTGTGTAGTAAAATACTTTTAAGTGTACAGTATTCGAGCACACTAAACCAAGGGCATCACCGCTAATGTAATTGCCCCCATGTATTAAATGTCTTACTATTTCCAGGTAGTTTCTTATTAATTTTTTGAGGGTTAGAAGAGCTCCCACAGTTGTACAAAATGCTTAGAGAGAAATGTGTTTTGGTATTTTTAATATCACCTGAAACATTTTGTTACACAATGTAATTTGAAAACATGTAACATCTTTGTCTTTTTGTTTTTTCTTTGTTTATAGAAATGTATAAACACATGTTTGCCTTTTGCTGATTTTCAGGCCACGATGGAAGATGTTAAACAAATTGTCACCCGAAGTAGACGAAGTAGTGGGCAGTCAAACACTGATGTTTCTGAAGCGGAATCTACTTCTTCCAATCCGACCACAAGAATAACTCGCAGTAGGCAAAGCCTCGGGAATTTAGTAAGCTCGCCCAGGAATTTAAGAAATCGGCAATCCACTTTGATGACCGAGCCAATCATTGAGTCCATAGAAGGGGAACTATCGGAAGCTGAATCGAATTGCTCATCCGTTTCTACCAGGGCTAGGAGAAGGCCATCTCGGAGCGTTTCCCGTTCAGTTAGTACAAGAAGTCAGAAGTCTGGTTTGATATCGGAATCTATTTCTGATCATTCTGAGGCTGAATCAAACTGTTTTTCTATGGCAAAGAAGACTTTAGTAAAATGTCCATCTTCACCTATCGCGGAATACCAGCAAAAAGAAATATCCGATAATGAATCCTGTAGCTCTGGTTATTCTTTACAACTTATTGCCAAGCGTTTAAGCTTGAGAAAAGCATCAAAATTACAATCGGACGAAGATAAGTGTGTCTATGAAGCCAGTAGGGATGGTAGTCGAGAGCAAGAGACATTGAAGAAACAGAGGCTTAGTTTGCGTGAACTGTCAGTGTTGGGAGATCTGACTACTGTGGCCCAGCAAAATATTTTATCCTCTCCCCGAAGGAGTTTGCGAAATCAGCCAGTAAACCAGAGAGCTAATGATAAATTAGTTTCTGTCAGTGAATCTCGGAGTGTCAATGAAGCCAGCAGAGATGGTCGTCAAGAACAAGATACCTTGAAGAAACAAAGACCTAATTTACGTAGTCTAACTGTGTCAGGAGATTTGTCTGCTGTTGCGCAGCAGATTTTAGCCTCTCCACGTAGGACTTTAAGAAATCAGACCGTAAGCCAGAGAGATGTTAAAACAGTTTCTGCCAGTGAATCTTCTAGTAAAGAAATCTCAGACAAGGTATCGGGCGAGGCTGAGCGTGTCAATGACACCAGCAGAGATAGCAGTAAAGGACGAGAGATGGTGAAAAAACAGAAGCCTAGTTTGGATGGGGTAACTGTGTCAGTAAAATTGTCTCCTGTGGCAAGGCAGAATATTTTATCTTCTCCCCGTAGGAGTTTGCGAAGTCAGATTGATGCTGTTACAGAAGTTTCTGTCAGTGAATCTCAGAGTAAAGAAAACTTAAGCAAGATATCGGCCGTAGAACAACTAGAAAAGAATGACATACCAGTGAGAGAAGAGGTGGTTGACTTAACTGCTACAAACTTGTGCGTGTCTCAGACAACAGAAAAGGAAGATGTTGTAGACCAAATGATTGACCTTACAGAAGAGTCAATGGATGCAGAGCAGCCCGAGGAACAAATCCAAAGCATATGCGATGATGATGACAATGTTAGTGTATCAATAAATAAAGAAGTATTTTTGATTCTCGATAGTAACAGTGAGACTGGAGATGAAGGAGAGTTAGAGGAGGACAGTGATATGGGGGATGAAGAGGTCATAGAGGTGGAGGAGGAGGAGGAAGAAAACAACAACACACAACTTGTAAAAAAAGGACAACACCAAGTGGCATCCACTCAGCAATTACCAGATGTAGTGGAAGATGGGCTTTTCGTCATTGACAAAGCACCGGGCTTGGACTCTAGTAAAAAGTATTATGTGGACCCAAAGGAAAGTAACTTAGAAGCAGAGAGTGAGAAAAGTGAAACTGGGGACCTGTCGGAACTAGATGATGATGATGATGATGATTTTATTGATGAGGATGAAGATGAGTTATTAAATCGACCCAAAAGAGGCTTGTAAGTCTTTTTTAAATTTTTTTTTTTTTTTTTTGGGCTTTCATTAAAATGGTTTTCCACTGTAGGTAAATTGCATTTATCTCTTTTAAGGCTTGCAACAGAGGAGCTTTGTATGCTGGTGTGGTATTAGCTCTGCTATCCCAGCATTTACACTATTTGCCTGCTCAGATCAGGAAGGATAAGTGCTGATATTGTATGTTTTTTATGAATGATACGGTTCATAAAGGGGGGACCCTACCACCAGATAAATGACCTTAATTTATGGGAGTTGCCTGATAAAACAATTGCATGCAAAAAAAATAATTTTCTATGTAACATATGTCCAGTTTTGATGTTACTGAAGTGGATACACATAATAACCTGAGCGCATATGATACCTATATCTGTTTAGCCCATAGTTATACCCACAATACATGGCAATAGTCCAGACATACTCTGGGTACATTGTTTGAGATACAAGTGTATACAACACAGGGGTTGAGCACAATATGTGTGCGCAATGTTCTTTTATTAAATACAATTTCTCCTTCCTCCATCTCGGAGACACTCTGATCGTGAGGTGTATAGAGAGTTGAGGAGCTAGCACTTAATAGGGTAACTTTTTAGGGTATATAAGCTCCTCCCCTCCAACCCCTTCCTCAGTTTTACTTCAGTTGCTGAAAAGTAGGTCAGCACTAGATTAGCTGGTGTACGTATATTTGGATACAAATGTGTCCTCAGTTATCTAGCCTCAATGCGCCACACAGTGCGACTTGTCTGGCGCGAGTGACCCGCCAGGTACCGTGCTGCTCGGCTAGAATCAGGTGTCTTTTTTTCATCTAAATTTAGTCTGTCACAATGCGATGCAACTAGGATGCACCAGCAGACTGTGCTAATTAATATTCAACACTTATTTATTTGTGTACCCCTGAGTTTGTATATGAAGCACAAAAGAACTTGAAATTAAAGCTGTGTCCACTACGTTTTAGCAATTAGTACACAAATTCAGAGACTTGGTCACACACAGATATACAAGTGTCGCATATCAAATTAGAATAGTCTGTTGGTGCGTCCTAGTTGCATCACACTGTGACTTAGAAGCAAAAGATCCCCAGCGCTAGCAGAGACTCACGCGACCTGGCTATGTATATATTTTATTTAAGCCAACAATCTACTGCTAGCCACCAGCCCTGCCAAAGGACCATCTAGGGCTCTTTTGATAGCTTCTGTATTCAAGAGATACTGTCTTTTTTGTGTCCATTCAAAATAGCTGATACTGATTGATTAAGATGAACCAGGCAGGCACCTGTGACCGGAGATAAAGTACAAGCCAGTCGGCTCCTAACAGCCATGTCGCATGCTGTTTGAAAAATGGCAGGAGCAGATTGATTGGTACTTTACGTCTTTATATCCATCCAAGGCTTAGTAAATAGACCCCTTAGTCTAGAAAGGATGTCTTTTGCACTAGAGAAATTGTTGTCTTTATCTAAGCCAAAGATACGTAAGCAGCAGTTTATGGAGCATCTGTCTGGGTTTTCTAAGTCTGAGGTTTCTCGGAAGAAGGATATCATCAGGAGGATTCTGATTTAAGGAACCAGTATCCTTAATAGAAGACCGACCAGATGTTCAGTGAATTAATTACTTTGTTAAATCAGTGTGTCAGGTTTTGGACCTTAGGGAATTCAGGAGATTCCCTCAGACGATTTATTCAGAAACCTTGATTAAAGAGGAGATCTGTGTTTCCTCTTCACAATTATCAGAAGTGGTAGCTGAACCATGTCTGAAATCTTAATTAGTTTCAGATCTCAAGCAGGATTCCTGCTATGTATCCAAAACTTAACAGCGAGATACCCTAAAGAGAACATTCACCATGGAGAATATTCTTGTAGCTTGTCTATCTACTGTAGGCCATGGCTTTACCTGTTTTGGATGGGGCATCCTAAAAGAAGGCTTAGGCCATAAATGCGATAGTATGTAAAATCTATTTATGTATCTGGCAGGGCAGCTAAGAGGCCTAATTATAGCTTTGGTAGCCAAGGCAATGGAGTGGGCTGACCTCTTGATAGGTGTATCCAGTCGGGCAGATGTGTATCGCAGTTATTTTCTGACGCAGAGAAGCTCAGGGTAGGAACAGATCTGATTTAAGGTGGTGGTGGCTATGTGGGATCCCGACAGAATACCGGCATCAAAATCCCGACAGCAGGCAGAATTACGGCCCCAGAATCCCGACTGCTGACATCCCAAGGGTTAGGCTGCGGGGAGGGGAGGGTTGGGTATAGGCTACAAGATGGAAGGATTAGGCTGTGGGAAAGGTGGTTTAGGATACGTAATCGTGTTGGGATGCCGCTGTCTGCATCCTGACCGCCGGCATCCCGTACCCAACTCTGCTATATACATTCTTGTTTTAAATCTTGGAATGCAGAGGCAGAATTTTCTAGGATGTTTTAACTTTTTGAAGGAAAGTTATTGTCTCAAAGCTAGATTCACCTTTTAAACCTGGGCAATCATCTTCCTTTCGGGCCAGGGAGCAGGATCCTGGTTCTGAGGTTGCCTAGTCAGAGGAAGACGACGGTCAACAGCTTGACAGGAAGGGCATACACCCAGAAGTTCTGTGGTGGGGGCCTGTCTTCTGTCCTTCAGGGACCAGTAGAGATGGTCTTCAATGGGGTCTTCCCACAAAAAGGGTACTTTTCAATTAAGTTCTGTGTCATTTGGCTCTTTTGGATTTGGGAGTTGTTATCCCAGGACCAGAGTCAAAGAGAAATTGGATTTCATTCCAAACTGGTTTGCTCCAAAATCAGAAGGGAGTCAGACCCATTTTCAGGAAGGAATCTAAATAAAGTCCTAAAAGGAAAGGAGGGCAACCATTTTTTTTTTGTGGCATGCATAGACATTATGGATGCCTACCTTCACGTACCCATTTGGGTCAGGGCTCTTCTTTTTGGTTTAGCGCTGACCCTAAAAAAATTTTTAAGGTCATGACAGTTCGTGGCAGACCTTAGATCTATGAGAATACGGTTTATTCCCTATTTGGACCATTTCCTTTTCAAAGCAGACTCAAGGGATGCACTTTGGCATATCTGCTAAGAGCAGTGGACGTTTTACAGCCCCGTGGCTGGGTTATCTAGTGGCAAAAGTACAAGATGTTTGCCAGTCAGTGCCTGAGCTTATTAGACCATGGAATCAATACCCAATTAACCAGGGTCGTCTTGGCATCAGAAAGTATCTGAGGCGGAATGGATGACGTCATCAAGAGAGGCGCCAGACATTTCTTCTTAGGTTTTTTTCAGCTGATATAGTACTTTTTCTGTTTCTACTATTTTTCTTTTTTTTTTTTAAACAATTTCTTTTATTGAGACACCGCACATAAACACAATCAAATACATCAAAATAACAGTCACGAAAAATATAGATATACATAGAGTACAGTAGACATATAGATCATAATTGTTGTGGACGTAATATAGTAACAGTGTGTCTACCTAAGGAGAAAGAAAAACCTAAAAACAAATCAAAAACCATAGATACGTACATATAGATTATGATAGCAGTATTCCACCATGTAAACACTGCATATATCCTAGTTATCAGATCATATTGTATATCAGATAATTTTTGAAACTTTCAGCATTTGCCAAATACAAACAAAAACAAATATAAACAAAAAAAAAAAAAAAAGAGAGCTCTCTCCCAAACCTCCCCCCCCCCCCCCCCCCCCCCCCCAAAGGAACCACAGCCACCTGCATCTGACGTAAACACATTATGTCGCGGTAGAGTTGATGTCTATTGGTGGATTATTCCCAATAGTCTGGAGTAAAAACCAAGATGTATCCTTCACACTATAATATATTTGGCGCCTTATGTTGAGGGATAATGTAGATATATATGATTCCCACATATCAAAAAATTTCTCCACTTTCTTTTCCTTCTCCAAGACTACCTCTACCCAATCCATTCGAAATATATTGTATAATTTTGTCTTAAATAACACAAAAGAGGGGGAGGAAGTCGAAATCCACTCCTGCAATAACGTTTTACGAGCAGCCACGCTAATTGCCAATAACAGTCTTCTGCTTCCTTTGCTAGCCCTTATATCTGCAGGTATAATGCCAAAAATAGCCCACTCTGGAGTGAAAGGGACATAATTGAGTAAAGCTGACTCCGCATATCGCTTGATCCGTAACCAAAATCCTCGGACTATAGGGCACGACCAAAAGCAATGATATAAATCCGCATTATCTTCTCCGCACCTATAACAGGAATGAGAAGCCGAACGTCCCATTAGAAAAATTCTATGCGGAGACAAATAGGCTCTGTGAAAAATGTTTAGAAACATCTCCACATATATTGTTGATGTTAAAGATTTACAAGAATAATTTAGGGCAGTCAATAACTCTTCAACTGTATACAAGGGAAATTTTTGAACCCACTGCGAAAGTCCCCTACCATTGGACGCGTGATCCAGAGATATTTTAAAATATTGATAATAATTAGAAATAGCTTTCTTGAGTATTGGAGGTTTGGAAAGAAGGTCATCTACTGGATTATTCCAATCTTTCGCCACAAACATCTGGATTACTGAGTTGATATAATGCTGTGTCTGCAGGAAGGCCATGGGGAACCCCAACAGAGTATTATACTTTTCTGCAGCTTTGCTAAAGGATAAAACCCGACATGCTTCTTTATCTACCAAACATCCTATTCTCTGAATGCCACCCACTCGCCATATTGTGAATGGATATGTCGCCTGCCCAGACTGAAAATGCGGATTTCTTACGAGAGGAAGAAATAATGATTTGTGCGAGTTAAGGCCTGCCTCTTGTCTTATTAAATGCCAAACTCGTTTTGTATTCCACAGTAATGGGTTATTTTTAATTGTGGTGGGTAGTTCCTGATCAGGGGAGTGAAGAAATGTAATCAAATCGCCCTGGTCTAAGAACTCTCGCTCAAGTGAAGTATTGGCATAATTCTCTGATCCATTTATCCAATCCGACAAATAACGGAACATAGCTGCTTTATTGTATAATCTAATGTCTGGAAAGCTTATTCCTCCATTCAATTTGGTTTGTTTCAATTTTAACAAACTAATCTTAGGCCGTTTACCATTCCATATAAAGGATCTAAATATCTTATTTAAAAGACTCAGATCCTTGAGTAAATTTGCCAAATTGCTGGGAAGCACAATACCTAAGTATGTAATCCTGTCCTTGGCCCATTTAAGTGGAACATCACTAGGTAGACGTGGCAATGAATTACTGTTCTCATTCACTGCTTTGATCATGGTTTATGCTGTGTGGCTCTGGATCTATGTGTTCGATGATACAGAATTAGCTGATCTATTTCCTTGACCAGCTTATGTTTAGATTGTGTGTGTTTGCTTGTGTCATTACCATGGTGATGGCTTGTTTCACTTCGTATCTGTTAGCGAGTGGCCTGGACGCAACGATGTCTGGCGCCTCTTGATGACGTCATCCACTGTGTCCCACGTCTCTGGCTGGCTGCACGCTTCGCAGCACCTGTGTGAGTGTTTGTATTTTGGTGTATGTATGTATGTATATGTATGTGTATGTATATATATATATATATATGTGTGTGTGTGTGTACTGTATTATGTCGGTCCCTGAGCAAAATCTCGCAATAAAGAGATTGAAATGTTGGAGTTCATTTGACCTATAGTTTCATCTGTGTTCAAGTCCTATGAGTGCCGTGTATGTGTAGATATGTATGTGTGTGTGTGTGTGTGTGTGTGTGTATAATATATATATATATATATATATATATATATATAATTATACATTTCAGGTTCGAAACAGTCCAGGAGATTGTTTTTTAAGGTGCGCTAATTAATGGGCGACACATGTTGCAATTCTATTGTTTTTGGATTCCTATTAATTATCATGCTTGTCGCACCCAATTAGACTAGGTTTTGCCACGTAAAACTGCTAAACCTGTCTAAAGTCCTGGTTAGGGTGACCAAACAATGGACTTTTCACACGTTGCTGCTTGCCTCCTCAGAAGGGGGCGTGCAGAAATACCAGCACTGGCAGCTGTTCACTCCCGCATGGCGCAACAATTGCAACAAATATTAGTCTTCAGAGATGGGAGGCTGTTAGACTGAATTGTCATTTTTTGGCACTCTGGTCCAGAAGACCCACTGTACCTGCCCTTTCATGTCTGATCTTGGAAGCTATGCGGTATTGGGCATGGCTAGTACCAGGTGGGAGTCACCTGGTAATACCAGGGGCTGTAGATAGGAAACTAGACTATCATTGATTAGAAACGTTGTTAGTTCTTGCACAAACACATTGTGCTTTCTTCAATCTTATTTATGGATGGCCTGTAAGGATTTAGTCAGACAACTCTACAGCAATAGCATACATAATTCTTCACAAAGGGACAAGAGGTCCCTGCTGTTGTGTGAATCTTTACTGATATCTTGGGCAGAGGGTTTTTTCCCCCTCAGAAATAGGGAATTGAAAGGTGGACTTCCGAGTCGCTAGTGCGTTCTTCCAGCGGAAGGGTTTCTGCTGTCAGGTTATGAGCTGGGTTCAGCCATAGATAGACCTAGTGGCATCTCAGTTTTACAACAAGTTGACCAAAATGCAGAGTCAGGGATCCAGTAACCTTCCTGATAGATGGTTTATTGAAATTTTCATCTAGCTTAATTTTTCTACCGATGCTTCCTCAAGTTCTCAGGAAGATATAAATAAATCCAGTAATATTGGAAGCACCAGACTGGCCAAAGAGAGTTTGGTACTCTGAGGTACTAAACATGACAGTGGGTCCAGTTTCAGTTGACTTCCACTTCAACAGGACCTGTTGTCTCAGGGGCCACTTGTTGTCTGGTGAGCCTTCGGTTAAAGTTAGTGGCAGGGCTCTTGAAGTCAGATTCAGTAGATCAGACGGGGTATAGCCAGAATGAAAGTGTAGTCAGACAATTATCATAGTTTGGAAGCATTATATTGCATGGTGTAATACGGAGGAGGTTTCTTATTCCTCTCTTTCTATGTGAAGGTCTTTCTCTTTCTCCCTTTTATTAGGTTCCTTTTAAGGTACAGGTATCTGTTCTATCTATCTAGGAGATTGGCTCTGATCCCAGAAGTAAGATTAGGCATATTACATATGCAGTCACCGTATAGGCATCCCATAGAGCCTTGGGATATAATCTTGTGCTGTCAGCTACCACCCTTTGAACCTTTGCAAGAGGTGGACCTGAAGCAGGAAATGGAAGTTTATTTTCCTTTTATAGCTATTTCATCAGCTAGAAGAGTGTCTGAATTAGCAGCTTTATTTGGTCGTCCTTCACTTCTGGTTAAAGGATAGAGCTATAATATGTACACTACGTTCTTTCTGTCTAAAGTGTTGACATTTCATCTTAATCAGGAAATGGCTTTACCAATTTATGCAAATCAAGCAAAACAATGGATCAGAGTCAGTTGTCTCTATTAGACATTTTAAGTATTTGGTGAGAAAAACCAGTCTAAACAAATTGATCGTTTTCTTTGTGACCCTAAGAAATAAGTTAGTCTGCTTGGATGCTGGCAATCGCTGGATGGATTAGGGCCACAATTCAGAAGGCATATGAGGGCTGAACTACCTATCCCAGTTAGGATCTCAGCTCACTCTACTCACTCAGTTGGAGCTTTGTGGGCATCATGGCATGGAGCTTCCACAGAACAGTTGTGTAGAGCAGCTACATTGTCCTCGGCTCATACATTCATCAGATGTTTTATTTATTTTTTATAGTTCATGACTTTGCATCCAGAGACATAAAATATTGAGTTCAGCCTAGGCCAGAGGTTCCCAAACGCGGTCCTCAAGGCTCCGCAACAGTTCAGGTTTTAGAGAGATCCATGGTTGAGCACAAGTGACTTAATAAGTACCTCAGTCAATTTGATTTAACCACCTGTGCTCAACCATGGATATCTCTAAAACCTGAACTGTTGGGAAGCCTGGAGGGCCGCGTTTGGGAACCTCTGGCCTAGGCTAAAACCTATCCTCCCCTAGGGGCAGTTTTTGTGCATCCCCATGGTCAGAGTGTCTCCCAGATGGGACACTACGATCCCTCCCTTATTGGGTTGTTAATGTGAGAAGGATGCAATCCTGTCTTTACTCTTCAAGTTGTCCTTAGGACATTTTAAGTTGAAACTTAGGTACCCTAAAAAGTTAGTGCTAGCTCCTCAACCCCCACTACACTCCATCGTCAGTGTACCCCAGATGGACTCGGGGGGAAAAAAAGAGATTTAATGGTAAGTACCAAAAATATCTTTATTATGAATCCATAAATTAACATGAGGAATGACTTACAAAAGTGTTTTTTTTTTTTTTTTCCGCTTGTATTTTCAAAACATATTTTTAATGTATTTTTTAGTGTGCTGTCAACCAGTATAGATACAGGAATTAATATTAAGAAAATGGGAGGATTATACATCAACTTTGATGCAGAAAAACGAAATCCTGGCCCAAGCTTCCTCGATAAAATGAAGAAGGAAAGTAAAAAAAAAGATGAGGTAATATATTGTGGTTCTTATTTATAGTTTGGTCTTGTGCTCTGCATGCTGGTTTTTACTGCTATGTACAACTGGGCCAATTTATTATTCCATCAAGACTATATTCCTCACTCATTATATTCACACACAAATGCACTTTT
The DNA here is from genome assembly GCA_031769625.1 of Taudactylus pleione. NCBI lineage: Eukaryota > Metazoa > Chordata > Amphibia > Anura > Myobatrachidae > Taudactylus > Taudactylus pleione. The sequence goes on along the minus strand of JAUIMM010000517.1, from coordinate 503,826 downwards.
CTGACAGCTGTGCTCGTAATATATAAAACACTTTTTACAAGCACATGATGTCATGCTTCCTGCATGCAGCGACAATGATTTGTCCTAGATGTTTGTACAATAGCATCATTTTTATCTATACAATTGTCACTTTACCATGTGGCTGCCGCTGTGATCTGTGGGGTGCTGATTGATAGATATATATCTATCTATCGAGGCATTTTTAGGAGATATCCCTCCATTTTTGATTGCTAAAACAGCCCCCTTAGCAACAATTCTGTCCGGGGTCTGTACCTGGAATTTGAGTGATTGCATTAGCGATCACTTTACTTCTTACACATCGCATCCCATGTCCCTGCATGTATGTGTTTTTGGTACATTTGCTGTGATATTTATAGGGTCGAATTCCTGATACAGTATATACCACACAGTATGCATCAGTGGTCAGAGTCCCCTCAGGCATACCCCTTTATATGCCTCATCCTCAGAGCCCCCTCAGTCATGCACTTATCTATGCCTCAGTCCTAAAAGCCCTCTCATGCCCTTATATGCCAGCTGAGAGGCGGAGCTGTAGAGAGGGCCAGACCGGCTGTGACGTCTGCAGACTGTGCAAAGTATTTCTCACCTCCAAACAGAAATGACAGTAATATGATGTTGTGTGAGTAGCCTTATTTTCAGATAAAATGGGATTTATCAGGAATCTTTTATGGCTAAGTGAGAGCATGTACTATAGGACATGCCCAAGCTGATAATATTACTTGAAATATGAGTTGGGCATTCAGTGTACCGATGTGTCCTTGCTCATCTAGCCTCAATACGCCATGCAGCGTGACATGACTGGCGTGAGTGAGCCGTCAGGTCTCGTGCTAATCTGCTAGCGTCAGGTGTCTTTTTTTTTTTTTTTTTGCTGAAAATGTGATTTAAGGTGCGTACACACGGGACCGTTTCTCCCTGAACGAAAATCGTCCTGTGTGTCCCCGGCAGGGGTGTGCTCTGAACAAAATCAATAACTATTTTGTTCAGTGCCGGGCTCCCTCCCTCCATCCCCGAACATGTTCAACCTGACATTATCGTCTGGTTGGACAAGAAGTTTGGATGATCGAAAACTACAAATGGGAGCGCGCATTTGTGGTTTTCGTTCATCGTTCTACCTCAGAAAAATTGTCCCGTGTGTACGCACCATAAGACACAATGCGATGTGTCTAGGAAGCACCAGGAGACTGTGCTGATTCATTGATATGTGACACTTGTATATCCGTATGCGACTGAGACTGTAAGTGGAACTTGGTGTGGAAAAAGCTGTGGTTGCTGCATACTAGCACTTTACATGCTGATCGAGAGACTTAGGGCCGTATCCAATTTGGAGCGAAAAACTTTTTCGCCGATGACGTCATTTTCGCCGATTTCACTTATCCCCATTATTCAAATTGTATGACTTTTCAACAGTGCGAAAAGTCAATGCATCAGACCCGGCGGAAAAGTATTACCAATGAATAGGTGGCGAGAAAAAGTGCAGAATTGGGGTTTTGGGGTACAGGCTTCCAAAAACCACCCTGCACCCCTTGGACAGGCCAAAGGTAAACTATGTAAAAAACATTTTAAACAGTACCTTAGGACACCCCCAAAAAAGTGCTTTTATTTTAGGACGAAAAAAAAAAAACAAAGTTGGGGGCCAAACATCTAAACTAGCTGAATAGATTCTGGGGGGGTCCCCAAGTATGCCCCAGGTGTTTTTTTTTATTGCAGGTAGTTGCGGCAGGTGGATTTTTCTCGGGTTTTTTTTTATTTTATTTTTTAACTTCATATTAGCAACTTTAAAATATGCTTACACCCATTTTCATGTACCCCAATTTTTTTTACCAAAAAAACCTTCTTAAATGCTATTCTTCACCACCTTATAAAAACCGCAAATTAAAGACCCCACATACCTTTAACAGGGCTATTCGGGGGTACCCATAGTGAATCCCCATGTCAGAGCATCTTTTGGGGGGGTGTCGGGCTGATTTCCCCAAAAATGACAGGACTTTTCGCTGATTTAGTTTTTGCAGGGTCCCATTTTCGACTATTTGGAATTTAATACGGGGATAAGCGGGGATGCGCGCGATAAGTTTTCGACGGCAAAACCTCCGATGACAGCGAAAAGTCCGCCAACGGACTTTTCACTCCAATTTGAATATGCCCCATAGGGGGGAATTAAATTCCCCACAATAATTTTTGTGCGGTAAAAACGGGACAATGCTGCAATGCTTCTTTTTCGGGGGGCAGGGGGGGGGGATGACATTTTAATTACCCTCCCATTTTTACTGCACGGTGAAAACACATAGGATCTGGGATAACTTTCCTAATCCATGTATTATGGAGGCTGCGAGAAAACTGCTCTTCCTCCGGCAGGTAAAAAAGAAATCCCCAACAGTGATGACTTTCTGTCAGCAGCCCAACACACACTACTATGTGCTAGGCAGCAGTCTCCTCTCCTCTGCGGGGATGGGGAGGAGGGGGGGTGCGATCACACTCATCGCGGCCCTCCTGGATCTGGATTGTGTTTTTTTTTTTTTTTTTCCTATGCCGGTGTCGCTACGCCTCCCGCTATTGGGTCATGCCCCCTGAAAAGATCAAAGTCTTCAGGGCTAATTGAATTACCCCGGGGAATCAATTAGCCGACAAAGTACCACAGCTAATTGAATCCCCCTCATTAGTTGCACACAGATATACAAGTGTCACATAACAAATTAATCATCACAGTTTGCTGGTATTTCCTAGTTACATCACATTGCGAGTTAGACGCATGTTTGGCAATAAGACACCTGACGGTAACAGTCTCATGGGACCAGCCACGCCGAGGTTGGCTGTTTGGTGCGACTGCAGCAAAAAAAATGTTTGTGGACACATCTGTACATTATGTTCTCCCTGGGCCAGCATCCTCTACTATCCCACTGCTCTCCTGCTGTGATGGACTGCATAGGCCGTGTACTCTTACAAATGTTCTCTCGGGCATACTCTGCCTGATATCCCCCATTCACAGATCAACACGATACTAGATATTTCACTATGATCCATAAAAATTAAGCATTCTGGAATCTTTGACCTCATATCGTCCCGTGTGGTCTCAATTTGGCTGGAAACAACTAGATCTGTGTGTGTTTTTTTTGTTAATCTCATTTAATCCTATTTTGTAATATTTCATTAGCTCCTACAGAAAAGCGTTATAACTCCTGACTTTGAAAAGAAAGAAACTGTCCCACCATACACGGAGAGTCTGAACAAGCTTAAAAAACAGCGCAAGGTGAGTTTTCACACCAGGGAATCATACTTTCTATCTCTCTATTTGTTACCTTGTTCTTAGTCACCCGGATTGTATATTGCCACAGATGTGTACACATACCCTTATCCTCAAATTGCCTCGGACTCTGCAACTAAGCCATGCCATGCAGTCCGCTACACAGTTTTGTACCAAATGTGCTTTTTTTTTTTTTTTTGCTTCCTAATTTGACACAAGTACAATGCACTAGTAACCTGGACACTGGAGCTGTCATTTAATGCAACGGCTGTGTGCGATGTGGACGCTGACCTTGGTTAAAAGCTGTTGGAACGAGGACAGATAGATCATCTGCTCCATGCTACGCTACTCGTGGCAGAATGTCTAAGTTGCAAAATGCATCTTGCGCCATATGACTCAAAAAGGAGGGGGTGTGTGAAGTGAAGACCTCTGTCTAAAGAATATTTTTATTATTCATAATGTTAAACTCCTCCACCTTATTACTATTTACCTTTTACTGTATTCAGATTCTTCAGATAACTATAAATTGAAGAACCCTCAAATAGTGGAGCACCTGGTTATAATCAATTGGTAGAGCTCTACAATAGGGCTATGTTTATGACCGATTATAGGGAAGTCTGACCCCATGAGACATTAATATTATTATAAATGTTTCTCTTTAGCATTTTACCTTCTGAAACTTGCTGTTGTATACTATGCAGAACATTGTTTACTGCTTTTCAGATCTATTCCAAGGGTATTGAGTAGCACCTAGAGGTGTGTGTGTCTACATTAAAGTGTATCAATCACTTGCTTACAGTGGGTGCTGTACGTAAACTCTGCCCATAATATTCACATGCTGGGGGAATGAGTCCTGCTTCTACCTTTTGTTTATCCATGAGACATGTGATGGCTTTGTTCCTATTGCTTTTATACTGGGATTTTATTTCATTTTAAAACTGATGGGTATTTATGTTGAGTGTTTTGTATATTTTGTAGGAGGAACGAGAGAAAACGACTGGGCGGGGTTGGTTTGACATGAAAGCTCCGGAAATGACAGCAGAACTGAAGAATGATCTTAAGGCCTTGAAAATGAGATCTGCAATGGATCCAAAACATTTTTATAAAAAGAATGACCGAGATGGCTTCCCCAAGTACTTCCAGGTTTGGCCATATGAGTTGATAAAGTGAAATAAATCCTGTTAGATAATTCTCTAGGTGTATATATTATATATATGTAGATTGGAGACTGGAGAATGTTTGACCCATGAAAATAGTCCTACATTATTCCAGGTACACATGTAATCTACAGTAAGTGGACTTACTTTAAATTCTCAGGCATAAAATATTGTAATGTTAATGTATGCTTCAGGATTAGTGATACTTATACTGTCACTGAGAGATTCATATTATAGTGATCCCTGTCCGTTTATGGAGGCTGTAAGCATATTTGATTTGGGTTTCCATTTTCATATGTCCTATTAGGAGTGTATTGGAGAAGGAGACCTCTCCTTACAACTTGCCTATAGTTAATGACATTTGTCTAGTTCTACTACAAAAATATAATTATATAGTCCACTTCAAAGAAGACTGTCGCTGTGGATATTACACTGTGATGAGGAATCATCAACCCTCCTATACTTGTTGAACTGCATTTACCAGGAAAGTGAAGCAATAGTTGCTGAAGTATGACGTGTTGACCATTGTTAGATTGTGCTGTGTTTTATATAGTTTTTGTTTCACAAGTAGTAAGATCCCTTATTGCCTTAGGTGGGTACAGTGGTGGACAACCCTGTAGACTACTACCATTCCCGAATACCCAAGAAGCAGAGAAAAAGGACCATTGTGGATGAACTTCTTGCAGATTCCGAATTTAGAAGGTAACCTAGACATGTTTTTTTTTTTTTTTTTTTTTAAACATTAAATTTTTATTATTTCAAAATTATAAGGGTAGGATCTGGGATACAGAAATAAAAAAGGGAAGGGATCAGGGAAACAGAAATAAAGAAGTAGGTACAATATTTGCATAGAAAGAAACTAACAAATATAGCCTGGTAATATTAATACAGTCTGGAACAGGCAACTGTTTTCATCAATTAATATATAATTACATTATTTTGATTTAGTAATTGCAAACAACTAAACTGATGAGATGTAGACTACTAGCTAAATTAATGTCTTCCAAATGGACAGAGCCATATAAGGGACAAAGCAACTCTCCCCGTAGCCTCCATTGATCAACTTAAGTTTGGTTATTTATCCAAAATTTAATATTTTGTGTCTCAGGGTTTGGGTTTTGAGGACCAGTATTCAGACCAGTTCTGCCACTTAATTAGCGGATTGGATGATGTTGGGGAATAACTTACTCCAGCTGTTTCAAACTCAAAATGAGTTTGGACTTTTTTTTTCTATATCTTCCAAAATGGGGATTATAGGAGATCTCCAGCGTTGGGCTAACATTAATTTAGTGACTATCAGGACGTGTCCCATTAAGTAATGGTCGTTGGAGGTCATATCGTCTTTGTATATATGAAAGATAGCTATAACCGGATGTGAAGGGAGAGTGATCTTTACAATTTTTGATATTAAAATAAACACCTCTTTCCATAGCGAAGTGATGTAAGGGCAAGTCCAAAATATGTGGAGTAAAGAGCCGACATGGCCACAGTTCCGCCAACATAAATTGGAGTGGGATGGTGAGATAATATGCTTGAAGCAACCGATAATATTGTTCCATATGCGACATACATTTTGAAACTTTAGAACTAGTTTTATATATTAGACTGCAGTCCTCTTTAGAGAAGATATAAGAGAGATCTGTTTCCCATTTCAAAATTGTTACAGGTTTGTTAAATTCTGTGAGAGTCGTTAATTGAGAGTACCACCATGTAATGGCTCCTTTGTTATTAATTTTATTCAGTTGATTGACTAAAGGTTTAGGGAGATCTTTGATGATGTATGGGGGTGGAGTTATACTTTGTAGCCAATGTCTGATTTGTAAATATTTATAAAACTCTCTAAAAGAGGTGTGGAATTGTGCATTAATTTGGGTAAATGGTTGAAGGGTGCTGAATGTTGTTATTCCTTTAAGGGAAAAAATACCCTGGGATTTCCATGTCTCAAAACTTAAATTTGGTATTAAAGCGGCCAGTCCCTCCAGCGAGAAACCCGTGGAAGGAAGACTAACTTCTGGTGACGCATTAACCATTTCTAACCAGGCTTTCCTGGTTGTGGAAATCATCGTACATTTTTCGATCCACGGGATCCTAACACGAGATGGTAACCAGAGACAATCTGTGAGTGGGAATGGAGTAGCCATATCCCATTCCAACTGGACCCATGGCACCAATTTCCCCTTTGAAAACCAAGGATTCACTTGTGCTAATAGGGATGCTATTTGGTACTTGTGAAGATCCGGGAATCCCAGGCCTCCCTCCGTCTTAGGTAAGGACAGTGTTTTCCTTGCTTGCCTAGGTTTCCTATCCTTCCAAATATAGGAAGTAAAGAGTTTTTGGATCTTAATGAGTACATATTGAGGGATTAATATGGGCAATGTTCGAAAAAAAATATAGTAACTTTGGTAATACAACCATTTTTAAGGCAGAAAGTCTGCCCATCCATGATATATCGGACATCATCCAATCCTTAAATAATGACAGTTGTCGTATCAATGGTAGATAATTAGCTGCTATTAGACTATTGGTAGTGGCCGTTAAGTGAATTCCTAGATATTTAATAGAATGATCCTACCAAGCATATGTGTAATTTGCTTTAAGGGATGCCAATAAGTGTTGTGGGAAGTTAATAGGGAGAGCCTCCGTTTTGGAGCAGTTTAACTTATAGTAAGAGACCCCAGAGAATTCTCCCAACAAACTATGTAGAGCTTCTAGGGAGTTGATCGGATCTGTTAGTGTCAGCAGGATGTCGTCAGCAAACAGGCTTGTTTTGTACATTTTGCCAAAGAGGATGGGGCCTGCAATGTTATGGTCCTGTCTGATGGCTTCTGCCAATGGTTCGATCGCCAGAGCAAACACCAGTGGGGATAGGGGACACCCTTGTCTCGTACCATTTGTAATCAGAAATGGGGTGGATAGTATGCCATTGACAAAGACTCTGGCCGACGGGGAGGAATATAATGCAAGTATTGACGTAAGGAAACTGCCCTTTATTCCAAATTTAACCAATACTGCTTTTAAATATTTCCAATTTAGTCTATCAAACGTTTTTTCTGCGTCTAATGATAGCAGTAGGAGAGGTTGGTCAAGACTGGAGAATGATTCAATAATATTGATCACCTTCCTCGTATTATCAGGTCCCTGCCTCCCTGTCACAAATCCTACCTGATCTTGATGTATTAAAATCGATAGCAATGAATTAAGTCTGTTTGCTAAGAGTTTGGCGAATATTTTAATATCCGTATTGAGAAGTGCAATTGGCCTGTAATTAGCCATAGATGTCATATTCTTACCTGGTTTGGGGAATGCTACTATTCTCGCCTCTAGCATTTCTCTCGGGAAAGAGCCCCCTGACGAAACATCATTAAACGTGTGAGAAGATGGGAGACAAAGTATCTTGAAAGCATTTAAAGAATTTATTTATATAACCGTCTGGTCCCGGAGCCTTATCCAAGGGAAGGGATTTAATAACATATAAAATTTCTTCCCTTTTCCTTCATCCATGATGGAAAAGTGGGAAACCCCTCCTCCAGTAGATGCGTCTGTCTCCCGTCTCTCAAAGAAAACAGCACACCCAGTACCAGGAGCTACAGTTCTAAAAGATCCGTCGTATCGTAAGTTGGAGACAACGTTAAGATCTATTTATACAGCAGCGGGTGCTCAACTCAGGCCCACACTTGTTACCGCTTGGGTTAACAAGGCAGTGGTTTCCTGGGCCGATCAATTGATTACAGGATTGGACTCAGGTAATTCCAGAGCAGAGTTACATCTACTAGCAGACCACATCCGTGAATCTGCAGTTTACATGGGAGAAGCTTCAAAGGATATCAGTCAGATTAGTGCTCGCATATCTGCTTCGGCGATTTCGTCCCGCAGAGCCCTCTGGCTACGCGCTTGGCAAGCTGATGCAGAATCCAAGCATGCGGTGGAAAGTCTACCATTCACTGGCGACATGCTGTTCGGGCCGGAATTAGACAAATGGATATCCCAAGCCACAGGGGGTAAATCTTCTTTCCTCCCGTCAGCTGCACCGGCTCCCAGAAGAAATTACACAGGACCTTCGTTTAATTCCTTTCAGGCGACACATTCCTTTCGTGGTAGGAGACCAGAGGTGCGCCCCCGCAACCAAGAGGTGGCAGAGGTAGAGGTCGTCCACACACGGTTGCTCATAGACCAGAGCCTAAACCAGCTGAGAAACAAGTGGCATCTGCAGTGGGAGGCCGCCTGCAAAGATTTCAACGAGTTTGGAACCAGACTTCCATGGATCCGAAGACTAATTACCCTGGGGTACCGAGTAGATTTCGAGACCCCCCCCCCCCCCCCCCACCTCGCTTCTTCACTACAAGTCTGCCAATACAGACAGAAAGAGCCAAGGTTCTACAGGAGGCTATCCAGTCTCTAGTAGTATCTTCTGTGATAGTTCCAGTTCCGGAACTTCAACGAGGTATGGGGTTTTACTCAAACCTATTTGTAGTATCCAAGCCGGATGGCTCGGTCAGGCCCATCTTAAACCTAAAGTCCTTTGAACCGGTATCTGAAGATGTATCGTTTCAAGATGGAGTCTCTAAAGTTAGTAACAGCGAGCTTGGAACCAGGGGAGTTCCTATTATCCCTGGATATCAAAGACGCATATTTCCATGTTCCCATTTGGGAACCACACCAGGCCTTTCTGCGTTTCACCATTTTGAAGGATCATTATCAATTTCGGGCATTGCCGTTCGGGTTATCCTCGGCTCCCCGGATCTTCATCAAACTCATGTCAGTCATGATCGCTCTCCTTCGGTCATCAGGAGTGAACATAATACCTTATTTGGATGATCTGTTACTCAAGGCTCCATCGGTGCCTCTTCTATCAGATCATGCCTTACTGACATATCACATTCTAATCCAACATGGTTGGATAATCAACTTCAAGAAGTCGAATCTCAGTCCGTCCCAGAAACTTTTATTTCTGGGCATGATATTGGATACGAAATCTCAGAGGATTTTTCTTCCAACAGACAAGGCCAAGGATATCCGACTGTTGGTTCAGCTGGTCCTCAAAACAAAGACTGTCAATGCTTCTTTGTCTGCGTCTCTTGGGGAAAATGGTAGCTGCTTTCGAGGCACTACAGTTCGGCCGGTTCCACTCCAGGGTGTTTCAGCTGGACCTGTTAGCACAGGGGTCAGGGTCTCATCTGTTCCTACATCGACAGATCCGTCTGAGCCCGGTTACCAGAGTAGCCCTTCTTTGGTGGGCACAATCCAGGAATCTGTTAGTGGGAAAACTGTTCGGCATGTGGGACTGGATCATCATAACCACGGATGCCAGCCTTCGAGGATGGGGCGCAGTAGTCCTCGATTATCACTTTCAGGGTCGATGGTCCCCTCTAGAACAGAAGTGGCCCATAAATGTGTTGGAACTCAGAGCGATTTACAATGCTCTGTTAGAGGCAACAGAGTTGCTAAAGGCTCGTCCTGTAAGAGTTCCGTCCGACAACGCGACGGCTGTCGCTTACATCAACCGCCAAGGAGGGACTCGGAGTCGCATGGCTATGCGAGAGGTAACTCTGATCCTCCGGTGGGCCGAGAATCAGTTGATAATCCTGTCAGCGGTATTCATTCCGGGTGTGGACAACTGGGAAGCAGATTACCTAAATCGAAAGGATGTCCATCTCGGGGAATGGAAGCTTCATCCAGACGTGTTCAACACGCTGATACGTCGATGGGGATGTCCTCAGGTGGATCTCATGGCGTCACGATTGAATCGTCAGCTTCCAGTATACGTATCAAGAACTCGAGATCCGCAGGCGGAAGCAGTAGACGCTCTGACAAGTCCGTGGATCTACGACTTCGTTTACTTTTTCCCTCTGATTCCACTTCTTCCTCGTCTTCTAAAAAGAATAAAACAGGAGTCAGCCTCGGTAATTCTCGTGGCCCCGAACTGGCCTCGGAGAAGTTGGTTCTCGGACCTTCGGTCCCTATTATCAGACGATCCGTGGCCCCTTCTTCTGCGCCCGGATCTTCTACAGCAGGGCCCTTTCATACACCCCAACTTAGCGCAGCTACGTTTAACGGGGTGGCTCTTGAAACCGATATCCTAAGACGTAGGTGTATCCCAGACGCGGTTATTCCCACCATGCTACGCGCCAGGAAGCCAGTTTCGGCTGCGCATTATCATCGCATCTGGCGCGCTTATATCTCATGGTGTTCCAGTCGGGATCTTCCATCTAGGACCTTTCGCTTATCCCGGTTTCTGCTTTTCCTTCAGACTGGTCTGGGTTCTGGCCTTCGTCTGGGAACCTTAAAGGTGCAGGTTTCTACCCTTTCCATTTTCTTTCAAAGGAAATTGGCCCTCATTCCTGCTGTGCAGGCGTTTCTTCAAGGGGTCTTGCGCGTGCAACCTCCTTTTGTACATCCAATTGATCCTTGGGATCTTAATCTAGTTCTTCTGTTCCTTCAGTCGGCCATGTTTGAACCTTTGGAGGAGGTTGATCTTAAGTACCTATCTTGGAAGACTGTCATCCTCCTGGCTCTCGCTTCGGCTCGTAGGGTTTCCGAATTGGGGGCTCTTTCCTATAAACCTCCTTACCTAGTGTTTCATGCGGATAGAGCGGAACTCCGGACGATAGCCGCTTTCCTTCCTAAGGTCGTGTCGGCTTTCCATATCAATCAGTCTATTGTGGTACCATCGTTGGTGGAGGACTCTGGTTCTTCTACCTTGGATGTAGTTAGGGCTCTCCGCATCTATGTTGACAGGACTGCTTCCCTTCGTAAGTCTGAGTCGCTTTTTGTCCTGTATGATTCGGTCCGGAGGGGTTGGCCAGCGTCTAAGCAGACTTTAGCACGTTGGATCCGGCTGACTATTCATCAAGCTTATGTTAGTGCTAACCGTCGGCCTCCTTCGTAAATTTCGGCTCATTCCACACGTTCTGTGGGTGTGTCATGGGCAGCCGATAGAGGAGCATCTACGTCACAATTGTGCTGGGCGGCCACTTGGTCTTCAGTTCACACGTTTGTCAAGTTTTACAAATTTGATACGTTTGCTTCTTCGGCGTCCCGTTTTGGCCGCCTTGTTCTACAGGCGCCACAGAGCACTCCCGCCCGTGGTGATAACTTTGGGAAGTCCCCAGCGTAAGCACCTCCAGTGTCCCCTAGTGGATGAAAGAGAAAATGGGATTTTGGTACCTACCGGTAAATCCTTTTCTCTGATTCCACAGGGGACACTGCACGCCCACCTCTGCTCTCTATGCCTGCCTGTTCGGTTTTGTTCTGTATGTTGTATGATTCAGTTATTGTGTGTTCTTCTCTCCCTTTCACTCCGCTTGTTCTCCACCTCCTCTCGGTCTTCATTTTCTAAACTGAGGGCTAGTGGGGCATAGAGGGGGAGGAGCTCCACACTTCTAAATTTTAAAGTGCCAGCTCCAGCTATCCACGCCTCTATACCCCAGCGTAAGCACCTCCAGTGTCCCCTGAGGAATCAGAGAAAAGGATTTACCGGTAGGTACCAAAATCCAATTTTTGCTCTTTTCCCCCTTAACTTTCGTGCTAGCATTCAGCCTGCCCTGTCTCCCTGAGTATAGAACCTTTGGCATAGCTTAAACATTGTCTGATGAACTTTTTAAGAGCCAAAGTGTTCCATTCTGTTCTAACATTAAGTAGTTCCCTATAAATTGCGTCGTCATTCGGATTAAGTTTATTTTTAGCATCTAAATCTGCCAGTCGACATTCGATATTTACTTGTTGGTGAATAGACTCCTTATGTAAGCGAGCCGCTGCCTGAATAGCTGAACCCCTAAGCACTGCTTTTAGCGAACACCAGAAGGTAAATGAGGAGGTATCCTCTGGTTTGTTGGTTTCCAGAAACAAGGATAGGGCATCGGATATTAATTGTTTAGATTCCGTATGGGCCAGAAGATATTCTCCCAAGCGCCAGGGGCCCGGGGGAGGCCTCAATCTATTGATATCCCAATCTATGGACATTGCCGCATGATCTGACCAGGCAACTGGTAGGATTGATGATTGTTTAATATACGTTAAGGACCATTTATCTGCCAAGGCCAGATCAATGCGGGAATAGGATTTGTGCACCTGAGAATAATAGGTGTAGTCCCTCTCACCTGGATGCCCTGCACTCCACACGTCATACAACTCGTATTCACTAAGGATTCGTCTGAAGCTCTGAGAATGATTTTGAAAGGGTTGCGGATTAATTTTTGATTTGGATGAGGATTTATCCCACAGCGGATCCGGAGCTATATTGAAATCTCCCAATAATAGTAAAATCCCTTTTTTATATGTTTGAAGAGCTGTGCCAAATTTCCTAATAAAGGATATTTGTTTCATGTTTGGAGCATATATTGATGCAAGTGTCACTGGAACATTATCTAATTTACCTACAAGTATAAGATATCGGCCCTCCTTATCATTTATTTGTTTATCTATAATAAAATTACTTGTATTAGAAAATAGAATCGCCACTCCAGCTTTTTTGCTAGGACCATTGGAGGTATAGCAAATGGGAAATTTCAAATTAGAAAATTGAGGGGGGGCGGATTGTTGGAAATAGGTCTCTTGAATAGCGATGATATGAGCCTTACATTTAGCAAAATATCGCAGGGCGAGTCGTCTTTTATTGGTGAGAGTTGAGTCCCTTAACGTTAACAGACAATATCTTAACCATTTGGAAATATGATAACATTGCTTAGCATTAATTGTTCTGAACCTAAGTGTACCAAAGATGAGAACGGATTGCTGGTTATGTAAAGTACCTGAAAACTAGTCAAATTGGTGAGATATGAAACGAAATAAGTCAACAAAGTAATACGAAAAAATGAATAGTTCCATAAAGAAACTATCAGGGACCACCTTCTTAGGTGGTACATTGGGGTGAGTGGCCAATAGAACATTTGACCCCCGTCGCCCGGGGTCAGAATACGTTGCATTAAACTTGAGTATTCTATATAAAAGAAACAGAAAACACATACAACGACCTATATCTATCACTTAAATAGAGAAAAAGGTCTCAGATGTATATATATATATATAAAAAAAAAAAACAATAGGTACACACCCAGTGCTCCAAACTGTAAAATAAACGGTACATGAACATGACGCTCAATTCTGTGACTTAAACTGAAAAGGCAGCTCTATTCTATAATTTACTACCTCTATGCAAGTCGCCCTAATTATAAAGTGTCGCAGAAAAGGAGCATCAAACAACAAATCGTTAAATATAGCAACACTAGGTGGGCACATTGCTGTGAGAAAGGATACAGACATTCTGAAAGCAGTTAAGACCATTCCTGGTTTATATGCAGGTTGCTTGGTAACTTCTGTGAGATGTCTTCTAGATTCCAAGACACTAGAAGCTGGATAACGGCCGCTGGATCTGATATGACTGTGGTAGAGCCATTCCTATTGATTATCAATTTAGTGTGGAAGCCCCATGTATAATTGATGGATGCCTTCTCTAGAGCTCTGGTGACTGGGAGAAATGATCTTCTTGATGCTAGCGTTGCGGCAGAGAGGTCACCAAAGATTTGGATTTTTCCCATAGTGGAAGCATCTGCTGACCTTGCCGCACGAAGGATTGCCTCTTTAGTGTGGAAAAAATGTACCTGCATCAGAACATCCCTAGGAGCATCAGTAGGAGCATTACGGGCTTTAGGCAGTCTATGCACACGGCCCAGTAGAAAGTCCGATATCTGTGTAGTTGGTAGAAGTTTCGTAAATAAATCCGTCACATATGCTGTCAACTCTGAATTTGGAATTGTCTCCGGAATCCCTCGAAGCTTGAGATTATTTCGCCTAGACCTATCTTCCAGGTCTGCGGCCTTAATCCTCAGGGATGTGACCTATGACTGTAACTCTTCATGAAGATTGATCAGTTCATTATGTGACTTTACTACTTCTTCTAACTTGTTCTCCAAATGGTCTGTGCGGGACCCCAACTCGTCCACCGAGCGCTTACAAGATTTCAAAGCTGATTTAAATTTGGAAGTAATATCGTCCTTAAAGGAAGCCAAGAGCATCCTCATGGAGCCCATTGTGAGTGGGCATCATCTGCAAATTCCAGTTGTTTGGAGGCAGCTCGTGGGGGGTCGTCCGATGGGGCGCCTAAAGCAGACGGGTGTTTACTGCTTTTATTAGACGATGGGCCTGCTTTATCGATTTTTGAGGAAGGAGACGCTTTGAAGAACGATACTGGTGGAACAGTCGAAGGCTTTGGGCGTTTAGGTGCCATCATAAAAGAGCTGGAGGCCCGCTGTTATGTATTAGATATCAGATACGGAAGCTTGTACTGTTAATCAGTATATAGGTGGGCGACGGAGGGTCAAGTTGGAATTAGTGGAGGTGAGCCAACATATCGTAACAATGGTATTTATTACTTGGAAGGTAGCCTATCATAGACGTAGTTCTGGCAGCAATGGATTAGCTTTTGACAGTGTGCCAAGGTTCCTGAGCTGTTGGGAGCCCCTAATTCACAAAGTGCAGGCGAGGACGGAGGCTGATGATGATGTCTAGGAAAGTGTCGTTAGAGTTTTCAACACATGGAGCGGCTATGTAATATAGAGTGTCTCCGTCTGGTAATTCCAGTCAGCCAGGTGAGATGTTAGGGTGGTTCAAGCCTCTATAACTTAGAGTCTGCCCGATAATACAGGCCAGTTGACAGGGTTAGGGGCTATTTAATTATCCGGGCTTAGGTTGGGGGTCACCCTGCAGTGCGTCTGGTCCCCCTTGCTTCCAGATCTCGCCCCAGGTCGGTGGGTTTCACAATGTCAGTTGGCCTTACAGAGGGCCAGAGATTAAATATGTGCTCCTGTATGGCTCTGGGTCCCCTGTCAGCACTAAAAGATGGTGTAGCTGCAGTAAGTGTTAATTGGCAATATGGCGGCCCCCACACGATTCGCGGGTCCATCTGCGGTTACCACCGGGGGTCCCCTGGTGATAGTACTTATCTCACCTTGGGTCCCGTCTGACGGTGAGGGTCCAGAAGATGCTGAGGGGTCGCAGGTCCGACTTGCTGCGTCACAGCGACATGTAATATGGCGGCCTCCCGCGATTTCGTGGGTCCGTTCACGGGAGTCTCTGGGGGTCCCCAGAGAGTAAGTCTGGTCCCTCCTTGAGTCTGGGCAGGTCCGGAGGGTGCAAAGGAGTCGCGGCTCCGTCCAGCGGCCGCCGCTACAGCCCCGCTCCGCGGCGCTCCAAAATTGAGGCCGGGGCCTCTGGAAGTGTACTAGGCCTCAGCTGCTCCGGGGCCGCAAAACGTCCCAAAAGTCCGGGCGTGTGTTCAGCGGGGCTGCCGATTACCTCCCTGGGCTGAGAGGACCAGCTAAAGCTGTGGGGTCAGGCCGAAGTTGACTATTTTAAAGTTGGCCTGGGGAGCTGTGATTAAACACGTCTGCTCTCACCAGCTAGCAGGCCACGCCAACCTAGACATGTTTATAGTTTCCATTAATCACTTTGTATATTAGTTGTTCTAGGTAATCCTCGATTTGTGGTTTGCAATAGCCATTTCACAATGATTATTTATGCTGTCTATCTAGGAACCGCTTGTTGCAGAGATTTGTAAAACCTGAAGCATTAAAAGTAGTTGTGCTTATTTTCTGTAACCCACTCTGCTGTAGATAGGGCTGTTCAGTATTCCCTGAAAATGCTGCATGTAATGTGAACTATTTCAATATTGCTTTGTATATAGTAACTTACATTCTTTGTATTGGTGCTTTTACTTTGAAGACCATGTAATTTTCAGATTCAATATAACATTGGAGGAGATTTGTCAAACTTTCCAGAGTGGAGAAGATTCTCATAGCAACCAATAAGCTTCTACGTGTTTTATAGAATGAACTTGATAAATGGCAGCTAGAAGATTGTTGCTATTAGCAACTTCTCCACTCATTCGATAGTTTGATACATTTACGCCAATGTTCCAGTTACTATGAAAACTATTTCCAATCTATTTCATAGTATTTATGGTAATGAAAGTGTTTGAAGTATTTTTATGATAATTTGGACACTTGGTTAACACTGTTTTATTGGTGTATGTTCATGATGCCTCCAGCCTACTGGGCAAATCAAACCAAACCGCAGTCCCTATTCATATCTCAATGGAAATATGTGCTTGTTTACTGCAAATATAAATCGACCATATACAACTAACGCCTCAATCCTTACATTTTCCCCCAGGTTCAACAAAAAGAAGTACCAGGAAATCATTGCTGAAAAGGCCGCACGTGCAGAAGGCAAAAAGAATCGCAAAAAGAAGAAATTTCACACCTAAATATACCGTTCAGAGTTTCCTGATCTCTTCATTACCGTTTCCTCTTGTCCATGCTCTGTGTGACAGACTGTGTGCAGTGCTTTTGTATTATAACTTGCTGTCTGTGACGATGACCCAAATCATTGTGAAACAAAGATTTAGCCTAATTACTGTTAGGAGTTTTACAACCATGCACATAGCAAATATATTTTTAATTAGGAGAGCAAGGTAAAATTACACTTAAGGCTAACTTTAAAATATTGTACAGTTTGAGTACATATGTGCCTGATTGCCTCTGACTAGCTTATAAGGCAAGTCATCTGGTTTTAATGACCACATGAAAGCCACTGCATTCCATACTTGGTCATAGAAGTACTATACTTGGACCCTTGTTCATAGATAAATGCAGTCAAAACAGAGATACTAAGAAAATTATATTTTTACCATCAATGTCAAGGTATGGACTCTGATCATATGGAAATAAATATATATATGACCTGTTTTCATGGCATTTTGGAAATTATTTACCTTATTAGTATACAATGGCCCATACAAACTCACTTTCTAAATGTTGTGACCATTCTACCTGATGCCACTTCCTCCAAGTTCTGTGCAGTTTATATTTTCTTTCCATGTAACACAGTATTATTAGACTGGTTCGCTGCATTCTAGCAAACATATTCCATTTGTAGTCTTTACTCTCAGCTATATTAAAAGAAAGTAAAAGTAGATTTCTATTTTAATGGTGTCTTCTGCCATATATAGTGTATCGGGAGGACTTGCTGCATGAGTCAATGCAAGTGTTTGGTTTTGCCTTTAAACTAATGGCGCTTTAAATCTAATGACATCAAGCAATTACTGCGAGATAATTAAATTTGCCCCATACAATGATATTGCATGACTATGGTTTATAAAGATTGGAGAGCCACTGAACATGGAGTAACATTAGCTCTTCTTTATGACAACCCTTCATTGCCCATCCAGTCAGGTACCAAATTCGCTGCGCACTTCTACCTTTACACCATGGACTATTACCTTGTAATTGCAGTCCTGGAATAATCTCCTGAGCCTGAAGGCAACCTGCTACTGAAATGGACATGGTCTTGAGGGGTTGATCGAAAGTGAGCAGCACGTTTTTTTTGTAATAGTGTGCATGTGTGTGTACATGGGGTAGGGACCATATAGTGCAAACATAGAGAGGACAGAACAGTACTCAAAAGGGGTGCAATATGTACATGAATTGGGGGGGGCACGTTTTGTCCTTAATACGGCCTGAATTCTTCTTGACATGGAATCTTCTAACTGTACACCAGATGAAAGGGCCCAGATGCAACCCCTTACCATAATGTTGCCTCCACCAGCTTGGAGAGTCATGACTATGCAAGAGGGTCCCATGCTTTTATGCTGTTGTCTCCATATCCTCACCCTACCATCTGCATAGTGTAATTGAAAACGTGATTCGTCAGACACATAACCCGTTTCCAATCATTTACTGTCCACTTCCTGTTACCTGAACAAACTGTAGGTGTTTCACCCTGTTAGCAGCAGATGGCAGCGGCACACGGACAGGCCTTCTGCTTCTGTAGCCCAGACCATATAGCTGTTCATTGAGATGCCATCTGATTTTGTTCCTGATTCAGGTTATCCATACTTAGATGCACTGTTGCCTGTCTGTGGTACTGAGCAAGTCTGCCCATTCTCTGTTCTGCTCAATCATCCAATAGCCTTTTATGACCACAGGTCTTGTACTTGCTGGTTTACTATATGTACACTTTAACAACTGCTGCCCTCAAACAATTCACCAGTGCAGCCGATTTGCTCATGCCCGCCTTGCTGCTGCGAGAGCCAACAATCATTCCATGTTCAAAGTATGGCAGATCGCATTGTTTACCCACTATATCATGAGTGATACCCTTCATTAGTCTCTGCTTTCCTACACCTATCTGTTCTTATATACATGCTACATCAGCATTATCTGCCGAATAGCACTTTGAATAAAATTGCCTGCTAGTTATAATTACTTGGCCACCCAGTGTATGTATAAATAGCAAAAGGAGCACACATGCAAAATAACCAGATAATTATCTACAATGAGAAAGTTTATAAACTCTGAAGCGTAATCATATAATTCTTGTTATAAAGAAATTAGTAGTGTATATTGGTACCGGGCTGCTACTGTTCTATCAGAAAACATCACATATATTTCCTGTAAGGTCTCTCCTGGGCCAGGAAGAGATTCGGAGTTGCATGCACGAGCCAACCTCACCATTTTGTTTTATGAATAAAACATTTTATGAAAAAGGTGGGGAAAGGTACTTTAAGTCTCTATATCTCCCTCACCTCAGCACTTACAAAGATGAAAGAGGGGAATCCCCTATTTCAAACTAGGTGCCCCCATAAAAGCGGACTGATGATCACCAGAAATTAACCCCTTGCATGTGAAAGAGGGGATTTATTATGTGGCCCCTTAGCAGTTGTTGCCTGGTGTCTCCCAACAATATTACCCTGTGCTATGCAATGTGGGAAAAATAAAAATATATATTTCGAGTGCAGATTTTTCTACTTCAGGGTTCATAGGGGTCCACAGGGTTGACCTTGGGGTATAGCTGGATCTGGATCCACGGGCACCACACAGTTAAAGCTTTAGCTACCAGGATGCACTGGGTCCATCCTCTATACCCCGCCCCTGAGCCACAGGCACCTCAGTTTGAGTTGGTGCCCGGCCGGAGTCGGGTCACCCTTTGCACAAGGGGCTGCTTAGCAGCCCCTAAGCTTATATTATTTGTTGAGTTTTTATTTTTACTTTACACTCATCGGAGTGGCAGCGTCGGACTGTCCAGTGGACGTCCACGCTGCCGCTCCTACACACCACCAGCACCGTGACGTCAGTACAGATCTGGGGATCACAGCGGGACCCCAGAGTCTGTACTAGTCGGGTTCTGGGGGATCCCTAGACTGTGGCCGGATTGACGGGGATCAGGTAAGATGCGTGGGTCGCCGCTGCCGGTGACCCGCGTGTACTGTCTGCAGTCCTTAGCCTCCTGTCTCTGGGGACAGACCGGAGGCGCTGGCAGTGGCGGCGGCTCCCCCTCTTAAGAGACATGGCTCACATCCACTAGACCACCAGGGAAATGTGGTAAGCGGGAGCCGGCATCCCAGGGGTTAATGTCCAGCCAGGGGAGGCAGCCTTCTCTGTTTAGCGGCTCCTCAGCTCACAGTGCCTTTCCGCTTGGGTCTGGCGACGCTGTGTTGCTCTCCTACGGCCAGACCTCCAGTGAGTTCTCCGGCGGTCATCTTCCCTGGCACATCGCAGATCTCTCGGGCAGCGCATGGACCGGTCCCCCTGTGTACCTCTCCCCTGTTAGGACAGCGTACACAGCACTATAGCCCTCCCAGACACTGAATCTGGGCAGGTTGAATGCATTGTATGTGACTTTTGCTAGTGCTGACTGTGCTTTATTTCTACTTTCTGTCAGTCTATACCTATCCCTTTTCGTCTCCTACAGTCCTTGCAGGTGTGTGTGTGTGTGGGAAGGGCTTTTCTTGAATCTCACTTATATAAATTCATGTATTTGTGAGGTCGGTCACATACGGTTGTGTGCTACATGGTGACATATCTGTGGGCTTTTGTGCTGCATGCTTGTGGTACGCCAAGAGTAACACTGAGCTTTCCTGTTGTGTTGATATACATCTGTATATATATTTTGTCATGTTTGATGAGGAAGTTGAGCGCTCTGTGGCTCCCTCTCTGCTTTCCTGCAGTCGCTGCACTGCAGGGGTAAATATGGAGGATTTATCACAGGATGGGCGGTGTGTGAGGTGCCGTCAGTTACCTGGTCCCTCCAACCCCCCAAATTCGGGACAGGATCCTCCTTGGGCAGTGTTTTCTCAGGTGCTGGCTTCCATCGCGGAACGTCTGGCGGTCCATACTGCTCTCCCCCATAGGGGGTTACCCCAGACAGCCATCCCCCCTTCTCAGGGTATACCGCTATTATTGCAGCCCCCCCCCCCCCCCAGACCATAGACTGTTAATCCATATACAGGGTTACCTATGTATTTTTAGTCTCAGTTGATGCAGCAGTCCGTCATTCCCTTCCAGGGTCTCCCGCAGGCGGGTCAACCACCATGGGTGGATGTGTTCTCCAGTTCAGTCCAGAGTTTGGCGGCCTCATTTTATGCCTTTCAAACTATGTTACGGAGTGACAAGCCTCAGAAGGCGTCTAAACGCCCTGTTATGTCATCCCAGTCTGCGCAACTATCAGACTCAGATACGTCCACGGATGAGGGAGAATTTCCTGAGGACTCTTGACTCGGATTCCCATGTCCGGGAAGTGGAAACGAAATCTTCCATTAATGTGCCTGCATTGGTGAGAGCAGTGCGGTCCATTCTTGATATAGAGGATGAGGCATCAGCCCCTAAGTCCAAGTATCCAAATTGTAAGCAGGCAAAAGTGACTTCGGCTGTTTTTCTCTATCTGACCAGCTGACTGATCATATGGCGGAGGCCTGGCAGTCACCTAGTAAGAGGTTCCAGCTGCAGAAACGTTTAGCATCTAGTTAGCCGTTTCCTACAAGTCATTGCAAAAAGTGGGAAACCCCGCCTGCAATGGATTCTCATGTTACTCGTTTAATGAAGAGTGCAACCTTGTCTATACCTTCCATTTCATCCCTAAAGGATCCTCCAGACAGGAAGGTGGAGACTTCAAATCAATTTATTCTCTCTCGGGCGTTGACCCGTCCGTCCATGGCCATCTCTTGGGTGGCTAAAGCCATTGAGAGCTGGGCCAATGTCCTCGCAGATACTTTTCCTGAGGAAGCTCCGGAGGTTCAGAGAGCTTTAGTGGGACAGATGAGGGATGCCGCTTCCTATATTGGAGAAGCGTCTTTGGATGCTAGTCTTCTGACTTCCAGAGTTTCGGCGGCAGCAGTCTCTGCTCGCCGGTTTTTGTGGCTCCGTTCTTGGAGAGTGGATGCGGATTCCAAGAAGGGCCTACTCTTCTCTGTTTGTGGTTCCGAAACCCAATGGATCTCATCGGCCTATCCTCAACCTGTAGTCGCTGAACAAGTTCCTCAGAGTGCCCAAATTCAGGATGGAAACTTTGCGTTCCATCATTCTGGCTATGGAACCGGTGGATTATATGGTCTCCCTGGACATCCAGGACGTCTACCACCATGTTCCTCTAGCACCTTCACACCAGCGGTGTCTGAGGTTTACTGTATGCCCGCTTCGCTTCCAATTTCAGGCTCTGCCCTTTGGCCTTTCCACAGCTCCAAGGGTGTTCATCAAAATTATGGCTGTCATAGCTGCCCATCTGCGCAGCCAGGGTATATGGCTTCTGCCAAATCTGGACGACCTATTGCTGACAGGCTCTCCGGATGTACTTCTACAACATCTGCACCTGACGATCGCTTGTCTGCAAGCGCACGGGTGGCTGATAAACTGGAAAAAGTCCTCCCTGATTCCGTCACAAAAGATGGTTCATTTGAGAGCCCTTTTGGACTCTCGTCAGCAATGGATCTTTCTGACTCCAGAAAAGATTTCCTCCCTACAACTATGAGTGAACATTTGTCTGAAGTGTTCCCAGGTGTCGGTGCACTCGGCAATGAGGGTTCTGGGGTCCATGGTGTCTGCATTTGACATGGTGGAGTATGCCCAGTTTCATTCCAGTCCTCTGCAGGGGCTGATTCTATCCAAATGGAATGTGTTACCACACCGGATCAGAACTCAGATGCTGGTATTGTCTCCAGAGGTGCGCCTGTCGCTTGCTTAGTGACTTCAGACGTCACATCTCAACAAGGGTCGCCCCTTTTGGATCCCGGACTGGATTCTGCTAACGACAGATGCCAATCTCTGGGGTTGGGGTGCAGTGACGGGTCCACTTTCACTTCAGGGCAGTTGGACGGCGGAAGAAGCGGTTCTTCCCATCAACATTCTGGAACTTCGGGCCGTACACAGGGCCTTCCAGTTGTCGGTCACGCTATTCAAGGAAGAGCTGTGCAAGTTAAATCCGACAACGCCACCATGGTGGCGTACATCAACTGTCAAGGGGGGACTCGCAGTCAAGCTGCGGTGTCAGAGGTGTCATGCATCCTGTCTTGGGTGGAGTGCCACCTTCCAGCGATCTCAGCAGTCTTCATTCCAGGAGTCCTCAATTGGGAGGCGGACTTCCTCAGCCGTCACGACGTGCATTGCGGGGCATGGTCACTTTACCTAGAGGTATTTCAACTACACGTGGACAGGTGGGGACTGCCGGAGGTGGACCTCATGACCTCCCGTCACAAGCTGCCTGTGTACGGGTCCAGGACAAGAGACGCTGGCGCAGGCCTGGTCGACGCGCTGTCAGTGAAATGGACATTTCAGCTGGCGTATCTATTCCCTCCGATATCTCTGCTGCCTCGGGTCCTCCAGAAATTCAAACAGGACGACGGCACGTTTCTGCTGGTGGCTCCGGCTTGGCCCAGATGTCCTTGGTACTCCGATCTTCGGAGCCTCTCCATCGACGCTCCGTTTCTTCTGCCTCAACGTCGGGACCAGTTTTCTCAGGGGCCCTGCCTTTACCCGGATCTGGGTCGTCTGTCTTTGACGGCGTGGTTCTTGAGACATCCGTCTTAAGGTCCCGGGGTTTTTCCAGCTTACTCATCAGCACAATGCTACAGGTGCGCAAGCCTGCTTCCGCCAGGATTTACCACAGAGTGTGGCATACTTGTTCCCCCAGAGGCTCCTTGGGATTTGGCAGTGGTGCTTCGGGCCTTACAGGGTCCTCCATTTGAACCTCTTGAGTCGGTGGACCTCAAGTGGTTAACGGTTAAGACTGTTTTTCTCCTGGCCATTGCTTCGGCCAGAAGGGTGTCAGAATTAGGGGTGCTTTCCTTTTGTCCTCCTTTTCTGATTTTTCACCAGGACAGGGTGGTACTTCGCATTTGCTCGGGTTTTCTACCTAAAGTGGTTTCTAAGTTCCACATTAATCAGGAAATTGTTGTACCGGCATTTCAGTCACCTGATTTATCGGCTGGTGAGGCTTCCTTAGAGGTGGTCCGTGCTCTCAAAGTTTATGTGGACCGGACTAGTTCCATTCGGAAGTCTGATTCCTTGTTCGTCCTCTTTGGTTTTCACAAGAGAGGTTGGTCTGCCTCCAAACAGACTTTGGCCCGTTGGCTTCATTTTGTTATTTGTGAGGCTTATGCACAGGAGGGTTTGCCTGTTCCGGCCTCTGTTAAGGCTCATTCTACTAGGTCTGTGGGTCCCTCGTGGGCTGCTAGCCGTGGCGCCTCAGCTGTTCAGCTGTATAAGGCGGCCATGTGGTCTAACATCCAGACCTTTCTGAGGTTCTATGCTTTTGACATCCTTCGGGCGCCGGATTCTCCTTTCAGCACAGGAGCATCCCGCCCTTGGTTGAACTGCATTGGGACATCCCCAAGGTCAACCCTGTGGACCCCCTATGGACCAAGAAGTAGAAAACAAGAGATATGGTAAGAACTTACCTTTATCTCTGTTTTTACGAAGTCCATAGGGTCCACAGGGCGCCCGCCCTGACGCACCTGGCTTCATATGGGCTATGTGGCTGGTCACCGGTTTGCCGTCTCCCTTTCTGTGAGTAATTTTCTTGTGTGTTCCAGTCTTCCTTTACTCTATTTTTCCTCCACCTGCCTTGGCTAATTGCCAACTGAGGTGCCTGTGGCTCGGGGCGGGGTATAGAGGAGGATGGATCGAGTGCATCCTGAGAGCTAAAGCTTTAACTGTGTTGTGCCCGTGGATCCAGATCCAGCTATACCCCAAGCTCAACCCTGTGGACCCTATTGACTTCGTAGAAACAGAGATAACAAAGGTTAAGTTATTACCATATCTCTTGTTTTTTTGTTAGATGTGTGATATTTGCTGTTTTAGAAAGCCGGATTAATGTTGAAAATCAAAAACAAAGTATTTCTTTATGTTTATATATAAAAAAATAAAATAAAAAAAAGCTTTTGTTTCACTTTATTGAAAATTCAATTAAAAAGAAAACCCATTTTTGGCCAATTTGGTTACAGTTTATTTGATGTTAGAATGAGGAAAAAGACTAATAGAATCTTCTGAAAATACAAAGTATAGTGGTGAAAAAAACCCACAGAAGTTAAAGGGTTTTAAAAATAATCAACAAATCAAGACCACTAGACAGTTCTATCATAATACAGTCAGGTGATGTAGTAACTGCCACACACCTTGTTATGTGCAGTGTCAACTACTCAAGCAAATATTTGGACATGTATTTTAAAAAAAAAAAAATTACTAACACAAATAGTCGTATTGGAAACGTAGGCGCCAACATGTTTCGTACTTGCAACAGTGCTTCATAAATGTTGATTTTGGGTGCAAACTGTGTTGGCTCTTCCTCTTTGGACAAACATAACTATTTTCTTTGCTGGTCCTTCACTAGCTGTGGACTTCATTAAATGTGTGTGTTTTTACTCATCTAGAAGCAGTCATCCCTGGACTTACTTCATAATGCTGTCTGCAGTGCAAGGGTGTTTTCTGGCGATCACACATAATCACCAGAGAATTACGTCTCAGGGTTCATAATGGTGAGTCATAATAACATCATTGATTCTTGACTCATTGATGTCATCAAACTCTGGGCAAAAGCAATTATAATGGTGGATACTTTTAGACCTGCCTAATTTTCATTCCCCTGCTGTACTTAGGATGAGTTCCACTATGCCAGGAGTCTTCATCCAAGCATGCCCTGCCACCGTTTTGATATAACAGCATGCTAAAACTGTGGCAGAGCATCCTGGGATCTGTAGTTCCACAGCAGATGGACGGCCAAAGGTTAAAGACCCATGCACTATGCACTCATCCTGGTTTATTAAGTTGACCTCGCAATTATATAAGTGGATAAACAGATAAAAAGGCTTCTGTACTGCAAGCTATAGTTCTATACAAACTTTTTGAGGAATAATGTATTTTACTTTGAATGTGGTTACCCATACTTACCTACTCTCCCAGAGGGTGTGAGACTCCCAACTTTTGTGCACTCACTGGAAGAGTGGTTGGGTCTCCCACATCCTGCCCACTCCTAGTGAAGTGGGCATGATGTGGAGATATATCGGGAATCGTGGGCCTGTATGGAGGGGCGGGACTAAAATATTTTTTCATTGTTTTAGCCCTGCCCCTTACCATGTCCCCGCAATTTGCCAATACCTAATGACTTGAGGAGTCCAGCCATGTCCCCGAACTTGTCAACTGCATCTTCACTCCGGGCTTCTCCCAGAGAGGAGAAACATAAATTCGGCAAGCATGTGTTATCTATACCTGAAAACTGCATTACAAAGGAATTGGTGTGAATGAGCCCTATTTTGCACCAGAAACTACATCTTAGGACATAATGTAAAAATAATAAGCAAAATTAATAGGATAAATCTATTGCATCATTAACTGCATAATATTCGGAATACATACGAATTACCGGCGGTCCCCTGGCCGGCGTTTCAAATCCCGACACAGGAGGAAATCCTGATGGTCTAAGGTAAGTATCTACTAACCTACTTCTAACCCCCTAACCCTAACCCTCCTTTAGGGTGCCTAACCCTAACCTTCCCCCCCAGTGCCTAAACCCTAATCCCCCCTCTAAGTGCCTAAACCTAATCCCCACATCCCTGCTGCCTAAACCTAAGTCCCCCGGGGGTTGCCTGACCCTAACCTCCCCCTGGGGGTGCCTAACCCTAACCCCCCTTCCCCTAGCCTAACCCTAACCTCCCGGGGGGGGTGCCTAACCCTAAGTCCCCACCGGGATCCCTAACCCTCCCCCCCCCCCCCCCCGCGGCTGTTCGCACCGGTACCCGGCATCACTTCGATCGGGATGCCGGTCTCCCGGCGTCGGTAAAATGACAGGCGTCTACATCTAGACGCCGGTCATTTCACCCTCGCCGGGATATGACAGTTGGGAAGCCGACTGTCGGTATAATGTCAGCCGGCTTCCCGATTGCATACCTAATATTCTCTGCTAATTATAATAGACACAATTTCTTACTGTAAATTATTAAGACCAGCATTTTCATTTATAGGATTTTCCCCTTTTAGAAGGAAATTTGACCATGATCAATAGTAGTGTTTCCAGTGTTGTTTGTGTGTGTGTGTACACCCACTACCGTATACACTATCAGCCCCAATGCATACCTTCCAACATTTGTGTGGAGGAAGTTGGGATTGATGCGCGTGCCGAAGGCGTGTGGTTTATGAACAAGGGGGTGTGGCCTCACAGGAAATGCCATACCCTTGAGCCACACCCTTGTTTTTGTCATGCTGGGGGCTTGCCCAGCGCTTTGGGAGCTACTGGACAGCCCCCAGCCTCTCCAAAAGTAGGCACAGTGTGTGTGTACATGACCTGCACATGTGCACATCATCCATTCACAGCTGCTCTGAGTATCTCCCACATATCCCCACACCTGTGGGACACCGCAGCCTGCAGGTGGGACAGCGGGGCAGTGCCCAAGAAGCGGAAATGTCCAGCTGAAATATGGACAGTTGGGAGGTATGCCCAATGCCTCCAATAATAAGTAAAATTGCTCCATTTTGTGAGGAAACTAGAAATACACTTAATACTTTTAAACTGGGTACACACTCGACGATATGTTGTCCAATCCTGACATATCTGGTACATTGTCTAGTATGTACCCACAATGCGCACTCCTGCGGGTCATTCATCGGGGTCGCTCCATCGGCCTGCATGCACCAATCAGCTTCTAACTGCCATTTTACAGGCTGTGTTTGAAAAATGACAGGAGTTGATTGGTTGGTACTTATCTCTTTCTGCTTTATCTCTCTCCAAGCTTTGTTACATCTCCTTCATTTATCTTTGTGGGCGTCTGGTCTTCATCAATGCTGTATAATGATGGGCCAGTTATTAAGTAAAGGCTTGTGGCTGTAGTCCCATCTTCCTCATTGTTAATCAGCCCCTAATCCAGTGGTTCCCAAACGCGGTCCTCAAGGCTCCCCAACAGTACAGGTTTTAGAGATATCCATGGTTGAGCACAGGTGGTTACATCAAACTGACTGAGTAACTAATTAAGTCACTTGTGTTCAACCATGGATATACCTGCACTTTGGGAGCCTCTGCCCTAATCTAATTATTTTTTGTTTATCCTATACTTATATTTGTTAGCATTCATGTTATGTGGGTGCCACAGAATTGTCAGTGCAAATTTTCACTAGGAAATCTAATAGTGGAAAACACTGATGAAGACACTAGCTTGAATCGGTATTATATCCCACCGGACGTCAGCCTGGCGGATGTAATTCCGACGGCGGAAGCTAGAAATGACCAGATCCCGACAGGGTAAGTATCTAATCTATCCCTAACCTTCCCCCCCCCCTCCAACCCTCCCTTAGGGGTGCCTAAACCTACCTCCCCACACCCTAAACCTAACCCTCCCAGGGGGGTGCCTAAACCTAACCTCCCCCTTCCCCTAGCCTAACCCTCCTGGGGGGGGGGGTGCCTTTCCATGCCTATCATTAGTACCTTGCCGGGATATGACAGTCGGGAAGCCGGCGGCCGGCATATCGACCGTCGGCTTCCTGACTGCATACCCTTATGAATGATATATAGAATTATGGTATAACATACCTTTTGATAATTATTTTTCTTCGAGGTCCACAGGAACCACAATGGCATATATAATTGGATAGCATCCAATGCACCAAACAGCAAGGCTTTGAAGCTCCCAGCGTGCGCTGGTCCTCCTCACTATATACCCCGCACCCAGCCACAGGCATTCAGTTCCTGACCAAGCCTTGCGGAAAGAGGCAGAGAGTGGAGAAGGAAGAAAAATTTCACCAGAAAACACTCAACAAGAGGGAATCTGTGATACAAAGTTTAAGAACAAGTCCATCTGAGGCCAGGTGCATCAAGGTGAGTGTCCAGTGGACCCTATGGGCCTCAAAGAAAAAGAATTATCAAAAGGTATGTAATACCATAATTCTATACTTCTTCTTCAGGTTCCATAGGGTCCACAGGAACCACCTTGGGACGCCCTAAAGCAGTACCTCTAAGGGTGGGGAAGCTACTAAGCAGATAGGAAAATCCGCCGCCCAAAGGAAGCATCCTGGGAGGCATACGTATCAAAAGCATAAAACTTTATGAACGTGCTCAAGGAAGACAAGGTGGCTGCCTTGCAGAGCTGTTCAGCCCAGGCCCCCCAAGGGAAACATCACCTGAAGATAGGTCTGAAGACTTAAAGGCGGGAACTACAATTTCCTCATTAATATGAAAATGAGAAACAACCTTTGGAAGGTAGCCCGCCTTGTTACGGAGGACAGCTCTATTGGATGGAACATCAAATGTTCAGAGCAGCACGACATCTCAAGTTCACCTTATCTAGGGGTTCAAAGGGATACGTCTGCAGAGCCCTGAGAACCAAATACAAATCCCACGGTGCCACCGGTGAGAGAAAAGGAGGTTGCAGCCGCAGTACCCCCTGCATGAATGTTCTAACATCCGGCAGAGGAGCAATCTTGCGCTGGAACCAAACAGTCAAAGCCGAAACTTGGACTCTCAAGGTAGCCACGAGAAGACCTGTCTAATCCCTGGAGAAAACCAAGTATCCTGGATACCCTGAATATCTCAGGGTCATATTTTTTGTTAGAACACCACAGAAAATATGACCACCAAATACTGTGATAAATGCGAGCCGAAGCTGGCTTTCAGCATTTTCTGTATCACTGAAGGAGAAAACCCCTTGGCCTTTAAGACGGAAGACTCAAGAGCCAAGCCGTCAAAGCCAGTTGAGGTAAATCCCGGTATAGGCAGGGACCCTGTATTAACAGGTCCTGCTGCAGGGGCAGTGGAAATAGACTGTATATTGATAGACGTATCAGATCCAGGAACCAATGCCTCCTGGGCCAGGCAGGAGCTATTAGAATCATCCTGCCGCCTTCTTGTTTGAATTTTCTGACAACTCTTGGGAGGAGGGAAATTGGAGGGAACAAGTATGCCAACCTGAAGTTCCACCTCACCGCCAGAGTATCCACGAAGGCTGCTGAGGGGTCTCTTGTCCTGGACCCGTACTTGGGGACCTTGTAGTTGTGACGTGATGCCATGAGGTCTACGTCTGGTATCCCTCACATGTCCACCAGGATTTGAAATACCTCCGGATGAAGAGCCCATTCTCCGGCATGTATGTCTTGGCGACTTAGGAAGTCCGCTTCCCAGTTGAGTACCCAATGGATGAATATTGCCGATATTGCTGGCAGATGGTATTCCGCCCATAGCAGTATCCTTGCCACTTCTTTCATGGCCACTGGACTTCGTGTGCCTCCCTGATGGTTTATATAGGCCACTGTTGTCGCATTGTCGGACTGAATCTGTACAGGGCTGTTTTTTTGAAGGTCCTGTGCCAATATGAGCGCTTTGTACACTGAGCGAAGCTCCAATATATTTATTGGCAGATTACTTTCTTGGTCTATTTACCTTACCTGAAAAGTATAACGACCCATCACTGCTCCCCATCCTCATAGACTTACGTCTGTGGTGAAAAGTACCCACTCCGGGATCCCTTGTTTAAATGATTAGTCTCCAGCCACCAGGTTAGGGAGAGGCAATCCTCCGGCGAGATGTGTACCAATGGGTTTTTATCCGATTATACTGACCATCCCACTGGGACAGGATCCACAACTGTAGGGACCTGGAACAGGGGCTGGCTGGCAACTTTTAGCCTGGGGGCAAATGCATGCAGGTGGCCCTGGCAGAGGAGTAGCGTGTAGCCAGGGTGCCTGGAGCATGTGCATGCTACGACGCCCCCCCTCAAGTGTTCCAGGGAGGAGGCGGGTCCATATGGAATTAATGTAAAGTAAAAATAAAGATTAGGGGCAGCCCCCTGTAGTGGTGCCCATATGCAGTGCCCCCTGTGCCCCAGGAGAAGACCCCTTATGCAGGCCCCCAGTAGTGATCCTCCTATGCAGTGCCCCTTATACAGTGCCCCCAGTAGTGGTCCCCCCTCTGCAGTGCACCTTGTGCCCCCCAGTAGTAAGCTCGTTATATAGTGCCCCCAGTAGTGGTCACCCCTGTGCAGTGCCCCTTGTGCCCCCAGTAGTAAGCCCCTTATATAGTGCCCCCAGTAGTAGTCCCACCTTGTAGTGCTCCCAGTAGTGGTCTCCCCCTTTTAGTGCCCCCAGTAGTAGTCCCGCCCCTTGTAGTGCCCCCAGTAGTAGCTCCTCCCTTGTAGTTCCCTCAGTAGTGTTCCCCCTTGTAGTGCCCCCAGTAGTGTTCCCCCTTGTAGTGCCCCCAGTAGTGGTCTCCCCCTTGTAGTGCTCTCTCCCTTGTAGTGCCCCCAGTTAGTAGTCCCCCCTTGTAGTGCCCCAGTAGTGCTCTCCCCCTTTTAGTGCCCCCAAGTAGTGCTCTCCCCCTTTTAGTGCCCCCAAGTAGTGCTCTCCCCCTTTTAGTGCCCCCAGTAGTGCTCTTCCCCTTTTAGTGCCCCCAGTAGTGCTCTCCCCCTTGTAGTGCCACAAGGGGGAGAGTGCCGTGCCGTTCTGCATTATGGGAGAGACGTCAGGAGCTGGAAGATGGAGCGGCTCCGGCAGTGGGCACAGCAGCAGTCAGTGAGAGTCTAACAGACTCTCATTGGCTGCCACTCAAAACAAACACACAGCTGCCAGAGCCGGCCCGCATGTTGCTGCGGCCCGGGGGGCACATGGCACCCTGCACCCATGCCCAGCCCGCCACTGACCTGGAGTGTAACTGGGCATAAGCCACCATTTCGAATACGGCTACCATGGAGCCCAGCACCTGCATCGACAAGTGTACTGACACTGATTGCCTGCAAAGCAGCTTGTGCACACGAGCCTGTAGTGTTGCAATCTTGTCCTTTGGGAGAAGAATCCTCTGTTCCAGAGAGTCCAGCCATGCCCCTAAGTGCACCATCTGCTGAGTTGGAGAGAGTGACGACTTCTTCCAATTGATCACCCAGCCGTGCTCTTGTAAGCATATAATGGTCATCTGCAGTTGGCATTGCAACATCTCCTGAGATTGCGCCATTATCAGGAGCTTGTCTAGATATGGTAGTATCCTGACCCACTGTTGTCTGAGATGGGCCATCATAACTGCCATTATCTTGGTGAATACCCGGGGGGCTATGGCCAGCCTGATGGGGAAAGCCTGAAACTGATAGTGTTGTTGATCTACTGCTAACCTGAGAAAGGCTTGGTGAGATTTTGTAATTGGGACATGCAGATATGCATCTTGCATATCTAGGGAGACCATGAAGTCCCCAGGCTCCATTGCTAATGCAATTGTCCGCAAAGTTTCCATACCAAATTTGGGTACTTTGATAAATCTGTTGAGAGTTTTTAGATTCAATATTGGGCGGTGTGACCCATTGGGTTTTTGAATTAGAAACACAATCGAGTAATACCCCTTTCCCTATTGTGTTGCAGGGAAAGGGACTATAACACCTGATTTCAGAAGGGCCCTAATAGACTCCTGGTAGGCCGCAGCTCTGACCGGGTCTATATGAAGGGTTGTGCCCACAAACCTTTGAGGGGGTTGCCTGAGCAATATGTGATGGTATGAGATACCGACTCTCGTACCCAGACATCTGTAGTGGTCTGATGCCAGGCCTGGGTAAACAGCAAAAGTCGGCCCCCAACCCTGACACCCTCCAGGGGGAGGCCCGTCCCATCAAACCGTGGGTTTACCATCCGGTTTGGAAGGAGGGCATTTGGTTGCCCAAGACCCTTTGAGCTGGGCTCTCTTGCCACCTTGTCTGGCCGAGGACTGCTTTTTTGCCTTACTCGGTGGCCGAAAGGACCGGTATGGCTGCCTCTTAGAGGTAGATGTGGATGGTAATTCCGCTGCCCTTGGCATTGCTAGGGAGGTAATTCCATGATTCCAGAGCCTTCTTGGACCATGCGTCCGCCTTCCAAGTCTTAAGCCAAAGAGATCTTCTGGCTGCCACCGACACCCTGGACTCTAAAACGCCTGCACCAATCCCTGCCTCCACCATATAAATAGATACTTCTTGTAATTGACCAATAAGGGACCGTTGCTGTCTAGATGGGTCCACCATGGACGTCTCTAGAGCTTTAATCCAACCCTCCATCGCCTTAACTGCCCAGGCAATAGACGTAGGTGGCCTGGTAGCAGCTCCTGACAATGAAAATATTGATTTTAAATGATTATCAACCTTTCTGTCCGTTGCATCCGTTAAGGAGGATGCTGCAGGAATAGGCAATGTAGCACTTTTGACCAACCTAGTCACATGTGCATCTATTGTTGATGGAACTTCCCATTTGTTCCATGCTCCTGGAGCAAATGGGTATCGAGAGGCCAAATTCTTAGTGGCTGAAAAATGCTTATTAGGAGTCTCCCAAGCTTACGCCATAAGATTCGTCAGTTGCCCTGACCTAGGAAAATAGTCTTTAGCCACCGCCTGGCGTCTAAAGACTGGCTCCTCATCTGTCAGAGCAGCTTCCTCTACCTCCTTTATGTTGAGGCTAGTCTAACACCTCTAACTAGAGAGGGAACATCCACAACCTGATAATCCTCTATTTCAGAGGCTGAATCAGAGCTATGTGTTCTTTCAGAGTCTGACGAGGTAGTTGAGTCAATATGTGACACCTGACGTGACCTTTTCTTCTTATGCCCCTGCTTCTTTACCCCCACTGGGATCTCCACCTGTGGAGAGACTGAAGATGGCAATACACTCTGGCTAGAGTGAGCCGCAGAATAATCCAAACAGGGATTCATAGCAGGGGCAGAACTATGGGAGACAATAGAGGCGCCTGCTCTGAAGGGGCACCTCCTCCACTGTCCGCAACATATTCACAACACTAAGGGCTATAACTATGTACCCAGAGTGTACCGTCACGGCAGCCCATTGCATGGCAACTCTTCCCGCCACCTGAGAAGCCACCATACACTAGTGGAGAGCTCCATGTCAGACCATCAGCTGCTACCTTCGTCTGTCTATAGCCTACAGTATCTGCATGCAAATTGTTACATTACAGTGTCAGTGGCTGTAACGAGGGGGGACACCAAATTATAACTTGCCTCCGGTCATCTGGGATGAAGTTATGCCACTGATTCATAGGAGGTATATATACAGGATGCATATGCTGTGGGTACCCTACAGCCTGATACACTGCCTGTGGCCCCACAGCCGGAGCTCGCACCTCAGTGGCTGTGCCTAATAGGACGAAACCTGAGGCATGATAGTAACCACATGTGGATCCCTTATTGGAACAGATGTATTAGATATATCCAGAAATAACTTGCTACATTTTCCATCCACATCCTGATCTGACAGGCTTGTAGAACATAATTTATTTATTTATTACCAGTTATTTATATAGCGCACACATATTCCGCAGCGCTTTACAGAGAATATCTTACCATTCAATTCTTGTCCCTGCCCCAGTGGAGCTTACACTCTATATTCCCTATCACATGCTCACAAATATACACACTATGGTCAATTTTTTGTGGGGAGCCAATTAACCTACCAGTATATTTTTGGAGTGTGGGAGGAAACCGGAGTACCCGGAGGAAACCCATGCAAGCACAGGGAGAATATACAAACTCCACACAGTTAGGGCCGTAGTGGCAATCGAACCCATGACCTCAGTGCTGTGAGGCAGTAACGCTAACCATTACCATTACACCATCTGTGCTGCCAGAATTCACAAGATAGACCCAATGGAATTCTATTTAAAACCTCTATGCAATGCTAATTAGCGTTATGAATAGTCGCACACAGCAATAAACACTTTCAGACTTTGGTTGTGGTTCCGAAGCACAAAAAGTTATTATTCAGCATAAAAGAAAAAGGTACTTAAATGCACATGATCTAGACAATACGTGCAAAGGTTACATTCAACATAGGTACAGTCGATATACATACGCCAGCGCACCGGTCCCAGTTACAGTCATCAATCCAGAAGCATGTGGTCATCCAAGAAGAAGAATGGCTCCTAACTGGGACCAGTACACAGGCTATATACCCAAACTGATCATGATAACAGTAATGTAGACAGACAAACATAATTCCATTGGTTCTTGGTCTTTGTAGCACACTGTAGTTCATAGGGCAGTTCACTAGGGGTATGTCCCACTTCTTCAGATTGTATTGTCTTTCTTTAATTGATTTAAATTAACCACAGGCTCAGTATACAGAGTTTTATATTTCAACCAATAATTCACTATGGTCCATAACTCCCGAACGCATTATCCGATTCCCTTACTGATAGAACCGGGTATCTGGAAATAGACAGGGTATCAGTACAGTACCAAGCATGAGATGTCTACGATGTTCTATACCATAAATATCAAATACATACATTTCACAACATTGCTGATATAAATAAAACCCTGAATATTAACCTAAAATACTGCAGAACCTTTTACTGTAATTGGTTGTATATTTGCACGCATTGTGAATAGACATGCGATTGTCTATGTGCATGCATGTATTTATCATTAATTAATAAATATATATATTTCTCTATGCTTTACTTGGTTTTGATATTACTTGTCTGGACTACAAACATGACAGGCAATGGGGGTTTACACAGGTGATCAAAAGATGCCTGATGAGATCACAAAGGCAAGGCTAATCTGTTTAAGCATCAGACTCAAAGACAATGGCTTACCCAGAATACAATTAATTTCTCCTTAACCACATCACATTAGATACAAGGCCTACAATGGCTAACGATAGCTTAGATGTCTAACAATTGTTTCCCAATCCATTCCTTCTGAGTATATTAGTGTCAATTTTCATAGGCATACTGTTCTGTATGCAGAGCAAATGCTCACCATATCTTTGTGTATTCTTTAATTATTCGTCACAGACAAATCAACAAAACCTATCTTGTCATCACTGAATATTTAATGTAAGGATTTTTTTTAGTTGTAGCTAAAATTATTATTATTATCCTTTATTTATATGGCGCCACAAAGGTTCCGCAGCGCCTTACACAGTACATAAATGAGCACACAAGAAAAACAGTTAATAGTAATACAAAACAATGTAGGACAAGGGCATGGTTTATAAACATAGCTGCATAACACAAGCAGCAGGACATGAGCAACCAGGTGTTAGGTGTCATTGTGGGGAGTTAGGAGTAAATTATACTATAAGTAGGGGGAAGAGAAGCACGTGAGGGATGAGGGCCCTGCTCGTGAGAGCGTACATTCTAAAGGGGAAGGGCAGACAGACAGGGGCGACACAGATGGGGTAGATAGTGAGGAAGGAGCATGGAGCAGTGGGTTAGTGTGTGTTTAAGATAACCTGATGTTATGTCAAGATTAAGTCCTTCATTCATCTGTCTCTATGACAGAAAATAGATTTTGTTTGTGTTATTTACATGAGAGATGTACAAAATAAAGTTGTAGCTCTTTAATTATTGTGTGTTACATCTTAGCATCTAAATACATCCTGATAAAAAATGGATATATTATGGGACTGTCCCGCCATCCTAATACAGTGACTACTTTAATCCCAGCTGCTGGATGCTATGCCATGTTCCAGTGAGTGGGTGTGTCTCACATGCTAGACCCACCAACAAATGGGTGCAACCATGCCCAACATGATGTGGTACCACAGGATGTTGCAGTACCCGAGCCCAGAATTTCTCTTGGCAGCCCTGGAGGTGACAGGCAGAACTAGGTGGGCATAGTGGTGGGGTAGCAAGGCCATGGAGGGAGGTGGTTGAGAGTGGAGGAACAATAATGGCGGGGGAAAGAAGCAGAGGGTTGGAAAGCAGACTGATGAGAGAAAAAAGGGGGAACAGCAAGCATAGGAGACAAGAGGGGGAGGATAGGGATGGATAAAGTAGAGGATTATGTGGGCACTGATTAAGGGGGGGGTGTGAAGTAAGGGTGTTCCTGCTGTGGACGAGGTAATAAGTGAGATGAAAACTGGAGTGGAGGCTGTGTGATATAGAGACAGTGAGGGGTATTCAATATGAAACGTTAACTTCACTGTCGAAGTTAACGTTTCATATCGGAGTTTTTACCTGTGTTAAAGTATTGGGCGCGCTCCCGCTTATTCCCGTATTCAATATAAAATTAACGAAAACGGGAAACTCCGAAGTTGGATTTGCGTAAAGTTCCGAATTTTTCCTTTAAAAAATTGTAAGACCCCCCTAAAGTTGTAAAAACATGGGGAACACTATGGGTACCCCCGTTTTAGCCTTTAAATGAAAGTCGGGGATTTAAATAGCCGCAGCAGGTGTTTTTTTCCCGACATTGAAGAAGTGTTGCAGAAGAGCACTTAGGTTATTTTTTTCCGTTTTTTTAAGTGGTCCCATCAAATTTGGGGTACATGAAAATGGGTACTAGCATATTTTTAAGTCCCTAAAGTAAATTTGTAAAAAATCTGCATTTGTGCACCTGCCGCTATAATTCTATTCTTCAAAACACCTGCCGCATACTTGCAGAATAGCCCTGAACCTATTTCCCTATTGTTATACAATTTTTTTCCAATTTTTTTTTTTTCACCCCAATTTTTAAATTAATTTTTTGGGGTGTCCCTATTTTTTTTTAAACTTTTTTTGACACAGTTCTTTTTTAAATGTCATTCCCAGGGGTGCAGGCTATTTTTTTTAAGCCTGCACCCCTAAACCCCAATTCTGCACTTTTTTTCGACACCTATTCAATGGTGAAAAGTTATCCCCGTTTTTTATCAAAGACTTTTCAAAACTGCGATAAGTCTTTGAAATTGAATACGGTGTAAAAGTAAAACCTGCGATAATGATGTCATACCTCCGATATTAACGCAAAAACGATATTTTCGCTCCCATATTGAATACACCTGAGTGTGTATTAAAGTTGTTAAATGTTCAAAAATAGACATAAAAGAACAGTGCTGCTAATGTATGAGCACAGCTCCGAAAGTGATATATAAAGAGAGGTGTGTGAGTAGTGGGTGCAGGAATTAGTTATAAAATAAATTATTAAAGTGGATGTGACGCAATGGGAAAAGGCAATACAAACAAGAATTTATGTAGTATGAGGGCAAAATTACAATGTACCAAGCCGATCCAGTCCAAAGTGTTATGTCCAAGCAGTGAGTGTAGTAGGGAGTTTCTGAGTATAATTTTTTTAAAACTGTGCTGTGGCAATCAATAAAACAGCATCTGATGGGAGCAGTAGTGATAATTACCGAATATACATTTTTCAAAACTGTGCTGTGGCAATCAATAAAACAGCATCTGATGGGAGCAGTAGTGATAATTACCGACTATAAATTTTTCAAAACTGTGCTGTGGCAATCAATAAAACAGCATCTGATGGGAGCAGTAGTGATAATTACCGACTATAAATTTTTCAAAACTGTGCTGTGGCAATCAATAAAACAGCATCTGATAGAAGCAGTAGTGATAATTACCGACTATAAATTTTTCAAAACTGTGCTGTGGCAATCAATAAAACAGCATCTGATGGGAGCAGTAGTGATAATTACCTGTGAAATTCAGAGAAGGAGAAGTCACATCAGTCTATGCATGGTGCGCATATGACTAATAAGATCTACGGCGTAACTCCGATTTAGTTATAAAATTGAAATTACACTTATAATCTCACACTTTTCATCTAACACAGCCTACGTCTATGCAGCCTTAGTGACCACTAATAACATGGCGTTTTGCGACCAGTCGCAAAATGGCGTCTTGCAGATCTTGATTTTAACAGATTCTGTATTAGCCAATCATCCGGCTTCGACAGTCCACCCTTTGATAGCCAATAAAACGCTATCACAACCTATTTTGAATCTGTTTAGCCATGCATGAGAATATATCGTTTAGTGTTATTATGGTATGACACAGTTTGGTCATTTGAACCATTAGATAATGCGTCTCAAGGAGGGTGAAACAACCCTTCTACGCCATCTGCGGATCCTTAAGGGATCATTGGCAGGATGTGGGAATTCATCTAACCTATAAAGGAAGTTTTGAGGGGGAATTGGGACAATATTACCTAGGATGTGTTAAAATAACATTATCGATATATATTCATGCACAACCATACAAAATCAGGATCACATTATCATAGGGTACATTCTAATTCAGGGTTGTAATACAGCTCTTCCTTAACCTTGGTATCCATATCTCCATCACTTACCACCACCATCACAATTTCTCGGTTCGTCCTAGTACGTTTCCTGCACTTCAACACATTAGGAACACATCTGACACACAAGCCAATTACTAAGATGACACTGATTATGAGGATCAGAAGTTTACCCACTGTCGCAACCAATTTCTGGACCCACACTCCTAGACCGGAGAACCATTTCACAGGGTTCAACCACGTGAACCACTCCTCAACCTGTTCCTCAACTTCAGTCAATGAAGCATTATGGTTCTTTCGGAATTCCCACTTTAACTGCAGAATTTCGTCCATCTTCCAGTTAATCACCTCCTTGGGATCACTGGTGTTCATATTATGTATGAAGATATGGAGATGGTGTGTTTTTTATGGATACCAAGCATTTCACCATGTGTAAGGGTCATAATTTCTGGAAGTATCCTTCCCAAATAACATAATCCTTCTGAACTCGGGGAGAGCCACTTATATGCTTTTCTACCACATATAAAATATACATTGTCTGGGAGTACATAGGGGATTGAAAACATCATAGTCATTAAACACATTTCTCTTGCATATAACCCTACTTCAGGTTCTCCCATCTGGTCAAGACATGTCTCTGGTTGTATAATCTTGGCACAATACCCTTCTGGTACCCTACCAACCATTTCTTTAGTATCACTAAGTGTATACCGGTACCTAAAGTGTCTCCCGTTTGATCTAATTGTGCATAACAGTTCATAATCCATTGGCTTATTATCAGCTTTTAGTAAGAAGGTCATCGTCTGGTTATTCCCCGTCACTTCCCAACTCCCTGGTTTATTGGGGTTGGTTATTTTCAAACATAAAAGTGATCTATCTACTTGGAATTGATGGAGTTTAAAATGAGGCGGCTTGGATGAGAGGAATTTTCCATCCAGCGTTTTCCCTTTTTGCAATTCTAAAACTTCTGAAACATTCAATGGAAATGGCACCAACCCTACATTATGCTGTCCCTGAGGCACGTGTGAGCACACTCAACAATCAGTTTTATTTAAAACTTTCCCTACCATGTTATGATAATCCTTTTAAGGATACCCATCCGAATACGAGTTATATTTAGGATGGCACTGTTGGATACATTGTTCATCAACTAGGGACCCACAAAGTTCACAAATACAGAAATCTTCAGACGATAAACCTTCACACTGTCCCCGAGTTTCAGGTATCACAGATCTCTTAACAATTACTGTACTAAGATTGGTCAGACACTCCCCTGATTGGTATAGCACTCCTCCTCTCGACTCCACTCCATTAACATCAATATCAGCTCCCATCTCCTTTATCTGTCCTCCGTCACAGAAACCAGAAATCCCCAGACAAACCAAGATGATGGAAACTCTGAAAGAAAATACAAAAATGAACACAGCAGACCAATCCATCGCTGCAACACTGATCTACAATTATTTTCTCAGCTCAGATATCTCACTGCCACCTTTTAATCCTCCCGGAACAGGTTCGCGATTGACAGGTCCTCGTTATCTGCCTCGACTCCTCCCTGTATCTCCACCAGTTGGTTAACCTTCCTGCAGTGAGTAGAATGGACCCAGGTATCTCTCTCGGCCACCTTCAAGGATGTGGTACTCGTCAACAACACCTCATACAGACCTTCCTACCGATCAATTAGACAACCTGAGCATAAAAAATTCCTGATCATAACAAATTCTCCAGGTTTGACATCATGACAGTTTGCATTAGACATGTTAGATAATAACACTTTCAATTTCTGTTGTTCTTACTCATCTTCGTGAGACACTGCACAGTAACCTCATTATCATATTTTCACATGAGGCTGCCTGTCAAACAGTATCTCAAAGGGGGACAGATAAAAAGACGGTCTGGGGTGATCTTGATATTATTAATACCCACCAACTTAAACATGTTTTTTTTTTTTAAAGACATCACCTGTGAAATGAGTATCCCTATACTCTAGAGATACCGTATCTGTATACAACCCTCTGTACAATTAAACCCCATTATTAATAGCTACTGCTCTAGGTAGTGTCTTAGCCACTGGGTTTGAACAGTATCCCAAGTACTTGACCTTAGCTTGGCATGGCTGCAATTTGTCCTTAGCAACCCTGTGTCCTGTGT
This sequence comes from Taudactylus pleione, assembly GCA_031769625.1. Classification (NCBI taxonomy): domain Eukaryota; kingdom Metazoa; phylum Chordata; class Amphibia; order Anura; family Myobatrachidae; genus Taudactylus; species Taudactylus pleione. The sequence goes on along the minus strand of JAUIMM010000517.1, from coordinate 462,987 downwards.
GTGAGAGATGAAGCACAACAGTTTAGTATCATTTACACATGGCATAAATGAATCATGGCACAACAACAAATTGTCCACATATTGTATCAGAACAGATCCATTGGCAGGTTGAAAAGATTGTAAACAGTCGTATAAGGCCTGGGAGAAGATACTGGGGTTTTCTATGAAACCATGGGGCACTCGTGTCCATGTGTAATGTACACCTACCCCTATGTGAAAGCAAAGAGGTACTGACAGTCAGGGTGTTAGGGAACAGGGAAAAAAGCAGAACAGAGATTGGGTATCAGTTACATCAATTACCATTACCGGTTCTTCCCTAGTATCCCCAATTAACCTGGCTGGCTGTAGACTACAGGTGTGACCTAACCCCTAGAGCTGACCGTCTTTTTCTAAGACAGCATTCATGGTCATGGTGTTAGCAGGTGTCCCTCCTGTTGGTACCTAGGGATTCCCTGACCTACTTTACAAAAATTACTTATGTGACCCTCCCTGTTGCATCTAAAACACCTCCGTATGTGACGTGTGTTGAAAGGTTGTTGTTGTGTGGGGGAAGAAGTATGAAAAGATTGAGGTTGAGTATGAGGATATGAGTTTGGAGGTTGTGTGGGGTGTGTGTATTTTGGCCATGTGTTGTAGAAGCGTTGCGGTGATTGTTGTATTACTTCTAGAGCTTGAATACTAATGGCCATTAGTTTCTCGCTCTGCATTTCTCTCTTCTTAAGGATGTTTTTGTCATGCTCAATTGCAGCTTCCCTGAGAGCGTCCACAGTAATTCCCCTCCACCCAGGAAGTGAGGTCTGAACCCTGCTCTTAAGGACGTCTTTAAGACCGTCCATAAGTACTGTGACTGTCATTTCCCTGTAATGGGTGTTATCTTTAATATCTTTTATGCCTGGATAATGGGTAATAGTCTGCAGGGCTCGGTTAAACTAGTCTCCAGCAGACTCACGCTCCTTCTGTTTAGTTGTAAAAATTTTATTCCAATTAACTACTACAGGGAAAAATATGGCCAGTTGATCTACAATATGAGTTATATTATTTTGTTTTCCTTCATCAGTTATGGGAACATCTCCATCCAATACACAGGCTGTGATAAACTTTTTCACGTCGGTATTGTGTGGAAGACATGCCCATAATACTACTCGCCAATCCTTGTTGGTTGGCTCATGAGCATTACCCAAATTCTTTACAAATTTTTGGCAACTTGTTAAATCCTTCCTAGGGTCTGGGAATTCTACCATTATGGAATGTAACTCTGCTCTCGTCCATGGACAATGCATTGCTACATCCCTTGTGACCACTACACCCTGTGCGTCCGGATTCCCATTGGGAACAGTTATTGTCCGGATGGGGTGAATGCCTAATGCACCGCTACCTGTGATTTTATTACCTTGTGTAGGGTTCAGCCTCTGACTGCTACATATGGGATTAGCAGTTTCTGTAGCTGCGGGAGTTACAACATGGGAAAGAGCGGACATTACAACAAGTTCGTTATCTCCATCATAAACATGTTCCTTATAGTTACTCAGAAGAGGGTACAAATTGCTTGTTACATTTTTACGATTTTTGTGATCGACTGTACCTACACCACTATCCGCATAGGGCAGCGGTGGTGCATGTGCGTTAACAGTACCTTTGGCATTGCTACTTTGCAGTGCATGCTCGTTCCCTGGCGTCACTTGCACAATGCTGTTTTGCATTGTGTCAGCACTCCCTTGCGCCGCGCTGATTTGCGTCGCATGCACTCCGCTTTGCCACATATTCCCTTCATGCTGCCACAACTTCAAACAATCATTGAACTTTACCCTTTTGTTTAGAGACCTCACCAAGCAAATACTGTCTCTAACATTGTTCAAGACTTCCACATCAAAGCTACCTATCTTGGGAAAAGGCTTTCTACATTTCTTGGTCATTTTGACCCATATGTTACAATACGCCGTAGCATAAGCACCATACTTTTTAAACATTACATACCTTGCCGACCCATACGGCCCTTCCATCAGCAGTGCTTCATTGACCATTACTAGAGATTGCTTAGCACCCATATTAAGAACAATGCTACGCAATTTCCGGAAAACGTCGACCTGTGAACGATTTTCAAAGAGCTACGTTCACGCACACCCTCCCTATGCACAGCCAACCCTTCTAAAGCTCACAGTCGGCTTTGCACAACGAGGAGCAGAATAAACACCTATTGTACTTACCCTACTTGCGGCTGTATTACCAAACATCAACCACTCACTTCTGCAAGCTTATACACTGGTTTTCCGCCCTTAGGGATTGTTTGTATAGCCAAAACGTGAGGAAAGAAAACAACTTGCTTTGTGAGTTATTTCTTTTCCTCATGGTAAATCACCTCAAGCTTTACCACACAGCTTCCTACTTCGAGTTTACTCCCGTTGGTAGCATTTAGAAATTCCAATAACCCCTAACCTTGCCAACAGTTTCACTCCCACGACACCCACTTCACAACCACAGTTTACACAAACTATGTGGTTCGGTCGCTCTGCCCAAGGAACCTAACCGATCAATGGACTTTGCAATTAATGGGTGTTCGGACCAGGAAGACCTTGTTTCCCGAAACCACAATGTACCTGCTTTGTACACTGGCCCAGTAGTTTGCTCGGCCTCGTCAGGCACCTACTGAGTTTACACTTTGAGGTTTGACCAGACAGTAACCTCCGCTAGGTTTGACCAGACAGTAACCTTAGCATTTTTGGGCTTTACCAGACAGTAGCCACCACACACATGCACACTTCAATCACATACCCTACTTCTGCGCAGAACAATAAAACCTTTTCCCAAAACACAGTAGTACAATTCAGAAGTTTGAACAGGTAATCACACTACAAAACACAATGACCTTTGTGAACATGCGGCAGCCATACAGAAAATATGCAAACGCTAATGTGCGACTTACTACCTAACACACTGTTTTAACACCGAAGGAAAACACACTTTTCCTTCTTCGTCTCTGGTTCTAATCAGCGCTCCTTGATCTTACACGGTGATGTTAGCGCTCTCCCAGCAACCAAGTGGTAGCAGGTTTTCGAAGGCAAAGCGTTCTTTCCCGCTTATGGCGCCTTTCCACCCTTTTGATGAGAGATCGCTAACCGTGTGTTACCGTGTAAGTGGTAGCATGATTTCACTCTGAGCCCCCAACTATGGAATCCTATTTAAAACCTCTATGCAATCCTGCCTATAACTTCTAAACCTTATATGATGCTAATTAGCGTTATGAATAGTCGCACACAGCAATAAACACTTTCAGACTTTGGTTGCGGTTCCGAAGCACAAAAAGTTATTATTCAGCATAAAAGAAAAAGGTACTTAAATGCACATGATCTAGACAATATGTGCAAAGGTTACATTCAATATAGTTACAGTCGATATACATACGCCAGCGCACCGGTCCCAGTTACAGTCATCAATCCAGAAGCCTGTGGTCATCCAAGAAGAAGAATGGCTCCTAACTGGGACCAGTACACAGGCTATATACCCAAACTGATCATGATAACAGTAATGTAGACAGACAAACATAATTCCATTGGTCTTTGTAGTACACTGTAGTTCATAGGGCAGTTCACTAGGGGTATGTCCCACTTCTTCAGATTGTATTGTCTTTCTTTAATTGATTTAAATTAACCAAAGGCTCAGTATACAGAGTTTTATATTTCAACCAATAATTCACTATGGTCCATAACTCCCGAACGTATGATCCGATTCCCTTGCCGATATAACTGGGTATCTGGAAATAGACAGGGTATCAGTACAGTACCAAACATGAAATGTCTATGATGTTCTATACCATTAATATCAAATACATACATTTCACAACATTGCTGATAGAAATAAAACCCTGAATATTAACCTAAAATACTGCGGAACCTTTTAATGTAATTGGTTGTATATTTGCACGCATTGTGAATACACATGCGATTGTCTATGTGCATGCATGTATTTATCATGAATTAATATATATATATATTTCTCTATGCTTTACTTGGTTTTGATATTACTTGTCTGGACTACAAAAATGACAGGCAATGGGGGTTTACACAGGTGATCAAAAGATGCCTGATGAGATCACAAAGGCAAGGCTAATCTGATTAAGCATCAGACTCAAAGACAATGGCTTACCCAGAATACAATTCATTTCTCCTTAACCACATCACATTAGATACAAGACCTACAATGGCTAACGATAGCTTAGATGTCTGACAATTGTTTCCCAATCTATTCCTTCTGAGTATATTAGTGTCTGTATTATACTTCAGTTTTCATAGGCATACTGTTCTGTATGCAGAGCAAACGCTCACCATATCTTTGTGTATTTGTTAATATTCGTCACAGACAAATCAACAAAACCTGTCTTGTCATCACTGAATATTTAATGTAAGGATTTTTTTAGTTGTAGCTTAAATGGCGTTATGCGACCAGTCGCAAAATGGCGTCTTGCAGATCTTGATTTTAACAGATTCTGTCTTAGCCAATCATCCGGCTTCGACAACCCACTGGTCTTCCATCCTGCTTATTACCTTCAGACATGATATACATCACTGTTCATAAGGTACACCGTATACATGAAACAATGTAACTTTTGTATCAATGACCCCCGCACACACACACACTGTCAGATGGATAAGGAGAAACACAGTGATAGCTTGAAAACGACAGGTAGTGTACAAGCAGCAGTAGCTAGCATACAGTCACATACAATGCATAAATAATACAGTCATTTGAACTCTGACCAACTAGCCAGCCCCGGCGGGATGATGGTAGGATATAGAGCACACTATGGAGCTCATTCAGACCCACTCGCAAGATGCGATCGCTCGCTGGCCAATAGAGGCCAGATATTTAAATTAAGCGCTCGCACTGCGTCGCGTAAGGATGCCCACTATGTGTTAGCAAGCTATGGCAAAGTGTGCTCGCAAGTGTCTGAAGACACGCCCTTGCCTCTCGCAACACACTAGCAAAAACCAGGGAAAGGGAGTTGGAGAGGTTCAATGAGCACAGGATGAAGAAATATCATAGGTGTGCAAAATAATATATGATACGAAGAGTCCACAGTTATCAAGATCAAACCCTCTTATCAATTAGGGTGTAAAGAAATAACAACGTGGAGGTGCTCCCCTGAGACTATGAATCAATAGTAGCAAGGAAAAGGAGAAGAAAGAACTCTCTGGTTGGGGTCACTCTAATTTGTATTGTAATTAATAGTTAATAAATAACATTTATTAGATATACATTAAAATATCTGCCATATTACAGTACAGATCCTAAATAAAAAGGTCAATCTTATCAATAGACAGTGAAGGACAAAACGAAACAAACTATGAAAAAAATTATTAATATCACTGGTATAGAAAGCAATGTGAAATATGTTTCAGCAGGGTGACATCAGAAAGAAACATTACTGGTGTAGTAATCCAGCAAAGTATCTGAGTCTTCCCACCTAGATATCAAATATCAATAAAGTGGTGTAATCAAGCGCCGTATTTGCACTGGTAGAGAATTCAACCAGTGTAATTAGACCATCGTGAGCCATCGGAGCAGCTTGCAGTCCTTGAGGTTGCCTATCCCTGCCTCAAGCACTGCGATCAGTACGGGCTGAAATACATGCAGGTGACGTGTACAATGACAATACTTTGCTAATTATGCACGCCCTTTAAACTGCGTTTTGGGGGACTGACACGCCTGCGTTCGCAAAACCACCACTCCCCCGTTCACAAGCACCTTCCCCTGTTACCACCCACAAACGGCAATATCTGTTACTCAAAGCAGCGACCTGATAGCGGCTTACGAGCTATCAAAATCAGATTGCAACGAATGTCTTGCGCACGTGCACTGCGAATTATACGCATGTGCAGATGGGCGAAAATCGCTAACAGCGAGTGATCGCGCCTTAGCGAGCGGGTCTGAATCAGGTCCTATATGCCAAACCTGACGGAGAGGGATATAAGTAGATGGACCAGCCTCAGAGAACACTGCTGAACTGCACATGTCTCCACTATGAGGCAGGCCCTTTATACCAGACACCGGAGTTCCCACTGGAAGTTTGTGTCTGGGGGGAGGAGCGCCCGGGGGAGCGCCTACCTCCCCTAGGCTGTGATTCTCAATTGGCCGGATACGTTGCACTACAAGGTGGCAGGACGCAAACGAGTGCGCTCTAGAGCGTCCTGCCCCCCCCATCCCCGGCAGCAGACAATATGGCTCCAGCCATCTAGTGAGGAGTCGTCATGCACACACAGCCCGACCTCCGATGTGTTTCCCACCGGAGGTAAGGGACTGCATCAGCGCACCTTACCTGCCTCTCCGTTACCCCGATCGCAGTCCCAGGCCACAGCCGAGTCACTACCCAGCCCAGCCCAGCTGAGGCCTGACGGAAACCCAGTGGCACAAGGCGGATGCTGGTGTTGCCGGCTCGGCGGAGGTAGTAGGAGCCATAGTGCAGGCGTCGTATACGGCGTCTGCACCACTAAACGCTAAAGGTAATATAACAAAAAAAAAAAAGCTCAGGACCGCCTAAGCAGTCCCACTGTTCAAATGGGTGCATCTTGCTGCACCAAACGAAACAACTGCATGCCTGTGGCTGGGGGTGGGGTATATAGGGAGGGGGCCAGTGCATGCTGGAAGTTCCAAAGCTTTGCTGTTTGGTGCATTGGATGCTATCCAACTATGGGCCATATTCAATTTGGAGTGAAAAGCCGTTCTCGGCAAAACTTTTTCGCCGATGATGTCATTTTCGCCGATTTCACTTATCCCGTATTCAATTGCTTGCATCCATTTTCATGTACCCCAAATTTGATGGGACTACTTATTTTTCCAAAAAACAGTGGTAAATACTATTCTTCACCACTTGCTCAAAGACGCTAAATAGCATCTATTAAGACCATTTAAAAACCCCAAATACCTTTAGTGATTTCCCCATGTCAGTGCATCTTTAAGGGGGTGTCAGGCTGATTTTCCCAAAAATGACAGGATTTTTTGCTGTTTTCGTTTTCGCCGGGTCCCGTTTTCGCCAATTTGGAATTGAATACGGGGATACGCGGGGACGAGAGCGATACTTTATCGCAGCCAAAACCTCCCATGATGCCGAAAAGTCCGGCAACTGACTTTTCGCTCCAAATTGAATATGGCCCTATATATCCCAAGGTGGTTCCTGTGGACCCTATGGAACCTGAAGAAGACATTTCTGCTTTTACTCAACCATTAAAAATAGGAAAAACTCTTTGTTTACAATTTGTCTTTCAATAAAGTTGAGTTGATGAAAAAAAAAATGAGGGAGGGGGCGACAGAAACTACAATCCCCGGCATGTTCCCGGGTGACGTCACCAGCTATAAGCGGGCAGGAAAGGAAGCGCCGCTGTGGGAGCTCCGCCCCTCTCCGCCCAGAGTGAGTCAGGCCACGGGCCGGCAGTGATCGCAGTAGCAGCACAGGAGCCGCCGCAACCGCAGTGACAGCCGCCAGCCCCGCGTCCCATTCGCCCATAGAACCGCCACAGGGAGCGGAAACCTCTGACCCCCGGCGTCCCGCCACCTCACCCAGCCGGCTCCATGGCGCTGAAGAGAATACAGAAAGTAAGTGTGGCGGGGGGAACAATGGGGGCCTCTGACAGCCACATCCATGGCAGCAGCAGGGCCCTGCAGTGACAGATGGGCCCCTGGGCTTGGGGGCCGTGTCCCTGCCTATACCATACAGTGTAGTTTATCTCCCTGCTCTATCCCTGCAGCTCAGTGTAAACCCTCTCACCCCTTTCCTCATGCTGGGGCTGGATCTATGTACACAGGGTTTGGGGTTGTTAGGGCCATTGTCACACTAGAACTGACTCATGTCCTCTCAGGCTGAGCCCTGTATAATAGCTGGTTTGTTATTTAGGTCATGGTATATATGATCTGTTTATGTGACAATTAGCATTTCTCATAATCAGTTATTCGTGGTAACACTTCCTGACTGTTGTGAATTGGCTGCTAAAATGGTGTCACATGGGTGCTAGGGGCCTACAAAAAGTGTTCCTTAATGCTTTGTGTTCGTGTAATGTAGTGTGTGTATGAATATTTGTATGTGTGTGTGTGTATGTGTATGTGTGTGTGTGTGTGTGTGTGTATGTGTGTATATATATATATATATATATATATATATATTTATTATTACACAATTTGCACGCATGTACCTCCGTGATGGGCTGAGCTCCCATAACTGTCCCTCACCCTCTGTATGGTGTGATTTCCGCACTATAGCATCCTTCCTCTTCACAAAATATGCAGCACCCCTTTAGTTAGGTTATGCTGCCTCTGGATGCAAGGTTTAAATGTTGCTTTAAAAAGTTTGTTTCCTACGTTCTCTCTTACTATATAACCACAATGACAGGCTTTTTGGGGTAATGGTATATGTGGTATTGGGTTATTTTATTAAACGCTGAATTGTTTTCATATTGGAATGATTTTCCAGTCTGCTAATTAAATAATGGGCTTCTTAAAAACAAATATGCTGCATTGCTTTATAGCTATGTAAGGATTTGATAGTTTTCCCCAAATTGTATTATGTGTATGATTGGAGATGCTATAGATGTCACTTCCTGAGGGGTATAGGCTACTTATGTGTAAATGGGTATAGAGTAATGTACCTGAGGTTTCACTTTCTGGAATATGCAGTTTCATTCCAACCCCAAAGAAAATACCATTACTTCTCCCACCCACAATTTTGTCAGCAGCACACACTGCATTGCATTGTTTGCATTGGTCTGGGCCTACTATGACAATTTCCTCAAGCCTTTATCGCTGACTTATATGATACTGGGAGCTCACCCTGCCAGCGGCTCTGTGATTCCCCTAGAAGCTCATGTGATTCACTCTTCTGTTGTGAAATGTGTGAGTTGAGTGGCCAGGAATCTGTACTGTCATTAATATATGAATCTATGCTTTTCGAAGATGTTATCTTGATTTAAGGCCTTTCAGATACATTATTGAACAGATTGTGAGTTAATGAGAGGCAAGGAGCATTTTTAAACTGGAGGGGGGATGCAGGTCTTAAAGCTTCAGTAGTACTAGGCATTTTGCCCAATCTATATGTACGTAAGGTGTGATTGAGTAAAAATAATGTTGTACTTAAGTATAAATTGAAATACAAAAACGGCTCTCTGGCGCTGGGAGGGTACAAACCTAATACAAGCGTCTGACACAGAACTGTAACTAGGCATTACCTTACTCATGTATTTGGGAGGAGCCACAAGGATGTCACAGATTAATAAAGTTCAACTGGCAACGTCAGAATAATCAGATGGTTATAGCATAGGTATAACCCAAGCAGTTTTAAAAATGAACAATTTATTTATATTTTTATAATACATTACTGTTCTGTCCTGGACAAATGTATTAATATAATAAACACAGTTGTCACTATAACACAGTATGCAGCTAAGTATAAAATGTATAAAAAAATTCATACAGCATCAAGACCTAACATAGGTGTAAAATCATATAGACCAAAAAATAAAGCAAAACCTAATATTGGGTACACACTACCAGTGGTGTCAAACTTGGGCCAGCCAGCTGCAGTAGAACTATACATTCCAGTATGCCCTGCCACAGTTTTAGCATGCCCTAAGAGCAAAACTGTGGTAGTGCATGCTGGGATGTGTAGTTCCACTGCAGCTGGATGGCCTGAGTTTGACACCACTGCACTAGACGATATCTCATCCAATCTGGCGGGATCTTACGAGATATTGTGCACATCGTCTAGTGTGCACCCTCAATGTCACTGACGACGTGCGCTCCCACGTGTCGTCAGCGCCATTACCCGTCGAACCTGCATGCAGGTCTGACGGGGCGGTGTAGTTCGCTGCTGGCATCGGTAAGTGTGTATGCACTTGCCGATGCCGGCACCCGTCACTTACGAGGTCTGTACACACTAGACATCGTCTAGTATGTACTACAGGCCTCAAGAATGAGATAAAATATTTCTCACTGATAGGTAAAAGTGGATGCATTTCATTGCTTTCGGCCGCTTCCTCAAGCAGTATAAAATTTCACTCTTACTGCTTGAGGAAGCGACCAGGAGCCATGTAACGGAGGTTCACAAGGCCTCTGAAGGTGTTCTGTGGTATCTTGCACCAAGACGTTAGCAGCAGATCCTTTGGCCGGAATTCAATTCTTTCTAGCCCCTATCGCGCCCGACGGAGCTATTCAATTCTTGCTCCTGTCGGGCACGATAAGCTGCCAGCGCTACATTTCAGCTCGCAGCCCCTGGGGGATGAGAGCTGAAATGTGCGAAAAGTGACATGTTTGGGCGCCCAAACATCATTTTTCGCGATCGCACCCAGCACTTTGGTCGGGTTTAGCTGCTTTACGCGGCTAAACCTGACCTCTATGGGCGTGATCAGCACGAACATCTTGGACAATTGCATAGCGGCCCGCGATCTCCTGTCACTTTAGACGGGAGATCCGGGCCGCGAATACAATTGAATTCCGCCCTTTAAGTCTTGTAAGTTGCAAGGTGGGGCCACAATGTCTCGGACTTTTTTTTTCCCGCAACATCCGGCAGAAGCTTGATCAGATTGAGATCCTCAAACCATTCCTGACCAATATTTGCAGTGTGGCAGGGTGCCTCATCCTGCTGAAAAAAGCCTCTGCCATCAGGGAATACCGTTGCCATGAAGTAGTGTACTTGGTGCCTGATACAGAGATGGATGGAATTGCAGAGCCGCACACAAGCAGCTTTGCAATTCCATCCATCTTAATGCAAAGGCAGAAGGAGGTCTCTGACTCCTCCTTGCTGCATTTGCGATCCCAGCATTGCGACCGATGTCGCAGGCTAGGATTGCCATCGCAACTGATGTCGCGATGGTTACTCCTTTGGTCAGGCTGCGGGAGCTGAAGCTTCCCACAGCCTGACCAGTTGCTGGTCACTTCAGTGGACAGGAATCTGCTTCTGCCGACACATACCTTGGCCTTGTCCCTCCTGGAAAACCAGCCACACCCCCGCTCCACCCCCAAAACACAACATCATGTCAATCATGCTGCAGCTTGGGGGGGTTTGCGAGCGTAATCGCACGACCTGTTTTGCACATGTGCAGAATGAGTCCTCCGCAGGTCGCAGGCCCTAAAATATCGGAGATGTATATTCATCATCGGATGAACTGTCATCTCTGAATCGGGCCTTGGTCTGCAACAATATTTAGTTAGGTGGCACATGTCAAAGTAACAGCTACATGTATGGCAGAACCCAAGGTTTCCCAGCAAAACATTGCCCAGAGCATCACATTGCCTCCACCTGTTTGCCTTCTTCCCATAGAGCATCCTGGTGCCATCTCTTCCCCCAAGTAAATAAAACACACGTACCTGGCCATTCACATTATGTAAAAGAGAACCTGATTCGATAGACCAGGCCACCTTCTTCCATTGCTCCATGGTCCAGTTCTGGCGCTCATGTGCCCATAGATGCTTTAGGTGGTAGACAGGGGTCAGCATGAGCGCTGTAACCGGTCTGCGGCTACACAGCAAGCTTCGATGCACTGTATGTCCTGACACCTTTCTATCATAGTCGGCAATAACTTTTTCACCAATTTGTGCTACAGTAGCTCTACAGTTTGGTCTGATTAGATGGGCTAGACTTTGGCCCCTACGGGCATCAATGAGCCTTGGGCATTCATGACTAGTGTTCCTGCTAGGCTTATTAGTGGGGTGCCACTCCCTGCCCGATTGAAAACTCCGAAATGCGCCTTGCTGTTACGGCAGCGCCCTGCTGAAACAGCCCTCATCCGCATGGCATCTATTCACACTGCAGGGAGAGCATCTCCCTGAGTGCTGGGTACGCCCCCTACAGTGATGAAAATGGAGAACGTCTCAAGGCCGCGTCCCCTTTCCTTGTGACCATGCCTCTTTTTCAGACGAGAGCAGAAGTGCCGCCCTTAGATAGCCACACTACCTTCCGTAGAGTGAACACTGCATGACCCTGTCGCCTGTTCACCGGTTGCCCTTACTTGGTCCCCAAGTATGCCCCAGGTGTGGTTTTTTTTTTTTTTTTTTTTTTTTGTTTGCAGGTGGTTGTCACAGGTGGATTTTTGACTATTTTTAAAACTTCACATTAGCCACTTTAAAATATGCTTGCACATGTATCCCATATTTGATGGAACTACTTATTTTTCCCCCCAAAATTGCTAAATGCTATTCTTCACCGCTAAACAGCAGCTATTGAGATACCTTTAGCAGGGCTATAGTCAATTGCCATGTCAGATCATCTTTAGGGGGGTGTTGGGCTGATTTCCCCAAAAATGACAGGACTTTTCGCTGATTTCGTTTTTCGCTAATTTGGAATTTAATACGGGGATACGCTGGGACAAGTGCAATACTTTTTCGACCATGAAACCAGTGATGATGGCAAAAAGTCCGGCAACTGACTTTTCGCTCCAAATTGAATATGCCCCATGGAGTGTATAGTGGTGGGATCCAGATCCTCCCTGTCTCTACAGTCCTACATCCACTGGCTCCCACTGCGGTAGCTGAATGAAGTATCCAACTTTACGTGCTTTAACCTTATTGGTCTTTTTCTATTGAATTTAGGTCTATATTTATATTTTCTTTTCTACTGCAGGGTCCATAGGGCTCCACAGGAGACCTTGGGGCTATAGGCTAATGACGTCAGTCGTCGAGAACCTCAATAGTTAAATTTGTGCTCCCAGGATGCATCTGGTCCCTCTCCAATACCCCGCCCCCATGCCAAGGCACCTCAGTTTCGTATGCGCTCGGCACGGAGTCGGGTCACTTCAAGGGGGGGCTGCGTGGACAGCCCTTGAAAATATTTTTTTTCTTCAGAGTGGTCAGCAGGGGCTGTCTGGAGGATGCGCATGCTACCACTCCGACACCCCGCCGTCGCCGAGACGCTGATACAGCGCCAGGGATCGCGGTGGGTGTCTGGGAGTTTTGGCTAGCAAAAGACCCCAGACACCCAGAACTGTGGCCGGACAGCACGGGGGACGTTTCAGGTAAGCAGGGGGCGTCCGCCCGCTGATACACAGTTCCTTTTACTTCCCAGGGTGGGTGTCCCTGGGAAGGGCTGTGCGTGTCAACAGGCAGTGTGCAGACGCCCTGGGCTTGTTTTGCACAAGCACTAACTACCCTGATGGGTCGGCTTGCTGCACCTCAAGTGACCCCCCAATTGGGGTACACTCAGCAGGTAGCTATGTCATCTACGTCACAGGGAATTCCCCGACAGTTGGTTGTGGCTCATAATATGCCTTTACAACCTTCTCCCTACCAGGCGTCACCTGACCCTCTATGGGTTAGTACTCTCTCCAATACGGTGCAAAACCTGACGGAGGTGTTACAGGGGGAGTCCTTCCAGCATACCGCTAGGAAGGAGATACTGTTGTCCAGTCCACTTACTATCATGACGTGTCAACTGATGATGGGGAAATTCAGGACTTATCTGATACAGAGCCCCCTCAAGAGGCGGAGCCAAAGTCTAAAATTTATGTACATGGTTTCATTCGGGCAGTCCGTGTGGCAATGGATTTTGGGGAGGAGGATATCCCAGCAGCCAAATCCAAGAATTTTTTTCTTTAAGGAAGTTAAACGCTCAGCGACAGCTTTTCCTCTGTCGGATCAGCTAGTTGAGCATTTGGAGGAAGCCTGGAAAACTCCAAGCAGGAGATTTCAACCACAGAGACTGTTGAAGGCCACTTATCCGTTTGAGGAAAGGTATTTCTCTAAATGGGAATCTCCTCCTCAGGTGGATTCTCATATTACGCGCCTTGTGAAAAGTGCGACACTTCCTATGCCGTCCATGTCATCATTAAAGGATGTTCCGGACAGAAAAGTGGAGGTATGCCTAAAGTCCATTTATTCTCTCTCGGGGGGGGCAGCTATGGCTATATTATGGGTGGCCAGGGCCATGGAACGTTGGGCTAATGCCTTGGAGGCATCCTTACCTGTAGAGTCTACCAGTGATCAAATTGAACTAGTAGGTTTCCTCAGACTCTGCTACATATGTGAATGAAGCTGCTTTGGATGTTAGTCTCCTGACATCTCACATTTCATTGGCTGCAGTATCAGCTAGATGCTCTTTGGTTGCAATCTTGGAGAGCCGATGCGGAGTCCAAGAAAGGATTAGAAGGTTTACCCTTTAATGGCCAGGTCTTATTTGGACCAGATTTGGACAAAATAGTGGACACTTTGGCTGCCGCCATGTCGGCCTGCTTACCCTCGGCCCCAATGCCGTCAGGATCAGGAACTCAGTACTTTCGGACTTTCCGTCCTCAGAGTAAGGCCAAGGTTCAGCCCTTTCCCAGACTACCAGGAACTAAGAAGGTCACAAAGTCAAGAAACAGGCTTGGAGTGCCAGGCACCCAGCTGCCAAGCCCGACTCTAAACCCGCAGCCTGACGGGGTGGGCCTCTCCATGGAGGACCCCAAAGTGGGAGGCCGACTTCTTCAGTTCACCCAGTGTTGGTGTCATACCACAACAGACACTTGGGTAAGGGAAGTGGTTTCTCAAGGGTACGCTCTTTCCTTCCAGAACAGACCTCCTCCTCCTCAATTCTTCCCTACGGGGACTTCAGAGGGGCCAGGAAAAGGCATTGGAACTGCAGAAGGTTATACGATCTATGCTCCTGCAGGGAGTTATAGTTCCGGTACCTACTCCCCAGAGGGGAATGGAGTATTATTCCACCATCTTTTTGGTTCCAAAACCGAATGGTACATACAGGCCTATCCTAAACTTTAAGTCCCTGAACAAGTTTCTCTGAGTGCCTCGGTTCAAAATGGAAACCCTGCGGTCGATTATACTGGCTATGGAACCTGGGGATTTTATGGTGTCTCTGGACATTCAGGATGCATACCTGCATGTCCCGATAGCCTCAGCTCACCAGAGGTGCCTCAGGTTCGCAGTGTTACAACAACACTTCCAGTTTCAGGCCTTGCCGTTCAGACTTTCTACGGCACCCAGGGTATTCACCAAACTTATGGCAGTAATGGCGGCCCAACTGCGGCTGCAGGGGATCCGCCTTTTACCCTACCTGGAGGACCTGCTGTTAGCCAGGTCTCCGGATTTGCTTCTTCAGCATCTACAGCTGACAATAACAGTGCTACAAAGCCACGGTTGGTTGATCAACTGGATGAAGTCCTCTCTGACGCCCTTCACAGAGGATGCTACATCTTAGGGCGTTGCTGGATTCTCAACAACAGAGGATTTTCTTTACCAGGGACAAGATAACAACACTACAGCAGCAGGTTCGCAGCTGGGTATCGATTCACTCAGCAATGCAATTAATTACTGGGCTCCATGGTGTTGACATTCGACATGGTGGAGTATGGCCAGTTTCATTACCGGCCTCTACAGACACTGATCCTTTCCAGATGGGACGGATCTCCACGTCTGGTACAAACCCAGACATTGGTACTGTCTCCGGAGGTCCGTCTGTCCCTGACTTTGTGGCTAAACACAGGTCACCTCACCAAGGGCCGCCCTTTTTGGATCCCGGTGTGGGTCCTGTTGACAACGGACGCCTGTCCCCGGGGTTGGGGTGCAGTGACAGGTTCACACCTCTTCCAAGGAAGGTGGGCAATAGAGGAGTCCGTTCTTCCAATAAACATATGGGTAAGCAGACATTGGATTCGCCTGGCAATATCAGAGGCTTCCTGTTCTGTCCTCTGTCAAAGCTCACTCTACTCGGTCTGTTGGTTCCTCGTGGGCAGCTAGTCGTGGTGCCTCAGCTGTTCAGCTGTTTAAGGCGGCAACTTAGTCTGCTGTCCATACATTCCTAAAGGTATTATGCATTCGATACCTTTGCCTCTCAGGATGCCTCCTTCGGGTGCCGGATTCTCTTCTCTGCACAGGAGCGTCCACACCTTTAAGAAGACTGCTTTGGGACATCCCCAAGGTCTGGACCCTGCAGTAGAAAATAAGAGATATGGTAAAACCTTACCTTTGTTATCTATATTTCTATGAAGTCCATAGGGATTCACAGCACTCCCACCCTGTCGCACCTGTGCTGCAGATGGGCTATGTTCTGGTCAACAGTTTTTCCGTCTCCTACTGTATGTGGTACTTGTGTGTTCCAGAAGTTCGTTCTTCGTTCTTCTCCTCTTCCAGCCAATGACTTGCTATGAAACTGAGGTGCCTTGGCATGGGGACGGGATATAGGAGAGGGACCCGGTGCATCCTGGGATCACAAATTTAACTATTGAGGTGCTCGACAACTGACGTCATCAGCCTATACCCCCAAGGTCCCCTGTGGATCCCTATAGACTTCGTAGAAATAGAGATAACAAAAGTAAGGTCTTACCATATCTCATTATTTCAGTGCAAATTTATAAAGAAAATGTACATTGCCAGTACCAGTTTTCTGTATGAGAATTGTATGCGGACACTGTTTCCAAAACCTGTGATGCTGTGGTTGTCAAACTTTGTGCGGCAAAAGTTTCTATGACTGGTTTGGATGGTTCTAAGGATTGCAGTGTCCCAGGATTATTTATGTTGTAGTAAATACCTGGTTAATGTGAAATTGGGTTGACTTCTGGTCCACTTTACGGCATATTTGTAAAGGCAACGCATACAAAAATAAGGATTCTGTCTTTTAATTTCATGGCAGCAGAAAAACGCTGGAAAATCAGTAATACTGACTAATTCCTCCCAAAGAATTACTGCTGGCACCTAACATCTGTGAGTCCTTCCTCATGATGTCAGGGCTTGCAGCTCTTCCCTGGCTACTAGAGTTCCCTGCATTCTACATTATTTTGTCCACCAATACTGTACTTTATTAATCCCAATGAATATTTGTATTTTAATAGGAGTTGAACAGCTCTATTTCTTGCTGCACTCTGGTTTTAAAAACCACAATATTTCAAATGATCAGTGTGCATATTAAGTTTGTGGTAAGCCGTGTTTGTGCTTAGGTTAAGGAGGCAGTTCTAGGTTAGCAGAATGGAGGCAACCCAGAAGCCGAATTAAGAGATTGTGGATGGCGCAGGGTACCCAATAGCACAAAGTAGTAATGTGGGGCACTGCATTCTACTAAATATGCTGTTCTGGATAGTTCCATCTATAATGGTAACAATGGTGGTGAGATTTAGCCCTTGGAGGCAGGCATTCATAACATCCGCCTGATTGATTAGGCAGCACAGACGGTGTAATGGTTAGCATTACTGCCTCACAGCACTAAGGTCGTGGGTTTGATACCAACTATGGCCCTAACCATGTTCAGTTTGTATGTTCTCCCTGTGCTTGTGTGGGTTTCCACCGGGTGCTCCAGTTTCCTCCCAAACTCCAAAAATATACTTGTAGGTTAATTGGCTCCCAACAAAAAAAGTTAATTGTAAACTCTACTTGGGGGCAGGGACTGATGTGAATGGCAAAATATTCTCTGTAAAGCGCTGTGGAATATTTGTGAGCTATATGAATAACTGGTAATAAAATGTATTTAGTTAGCTGCGAGCTGGCTCATGCTGTGAATTAGTGTGGCATATGCCACACTTTAGGTAGCTCTGAACGTGCGTCTTTTTTGTTTGCAGCCCCATAGGACTGTATACAAAAAAACATAAGTCTGGGGTGCGATCAGGCAGTTGATTAAACCGACCCCTAAACACTGATATTAAAAGCAGAATTAAAATAAGACTAACCATTTTCTGTAATATCCAGCAGTTACAGGAATTCGTTTTGGTATATGGATCCATGATACGGTGGTGTATTTTGTGTAGTGTCTGTTTTTATTTTAATGCCAAAGAAGCCCCACTGGTGGTGAGGCCTTACTGCCTTCTGACCAATAATTCAGGTCTGTTCTGTTTTACAGCTACGTTAGTGACTCATTGTAGGATGTGCAGACCTTGCTATTTTTGGTTTCATTACTCAGGAGTCCATTACATTCCAGCATTTTAAAGAGTCTTGTAATGTGCAAATCATCCAATAAGCTGTCATTCATTTAACTTTCATTTTTGCAGAACAGAATTGTACTAATTTGGTAAGGTTCCAATAGTAGCGTAGAAAATGAAGGTGACCGTTTCCTCTTTTCAGTCTTTGCTGTGGAAATGCTCTTGCTTTGCACTGTATTGAAGAATGCACCTGCATAAAGATTTTTTTTTTTTCAGTCAATGGCTTTCACCATTTTATCTAGCCGAGTGAAGATGGCCATCGGTTCATCAGTCAGTACAGCATGCTTTTATATCCTGTAACACAATACGGTCTTGTGATTGTAATAGAAAACCTCTAATATCTGCTTTTCTTTGGAGTGGAAAAGATTACTTTTGGCAGCTTTTCAGAAAGGTGTTCACTAGGAGAATGTTATACTAAACGTATAAACCTTTGCAGTGGGTAAGCGTGTAACTATAGGCTATTACTAGAAATGTCCCACTGAACCTTCTGAATTTTTAAATTGTGCTGCATATAGGGTTTGTTATAGTGCTGTTCACATCCCACAAATATGTAGCTGGAGTTTAACGGACGCTACCCTTTCATTTTATTATTATGACTGTCCTATTTTAATTACTTTAACACGCAGAACATCTTTCAAAAGCATTTAGCCACGGAATTTTTTAGGCATCTCGTGAATCTATGGCTACAGAGTAAGTCTGCTAATGCTTTTAAGCCCCTAACTGATCCCTATTGTCTCGCTCACGTTAGCTGATTGCAGTATATATTATTGAATAAATGTATTTTCTTCAGGGTCCATAGGGATGCCATGGGGATAATGTGTTGGAGTGATCCAGATGCCAAACAGTTAAGCTTTCAGCTCCCAGGATGCCCCAGGTCCTCCTCCACATATACCCCGCCCCTGGCCACAGGCATTCAGTTTTGCGCTTGGTGCGGCAGGATTCAGACGCACCTTTTCAACAGGCCAAGCTTTAATTTTATGTATTATTTTATTTTACTTTTATGTTATAGTTAGCAGTACTGAGCGTAATAAAACTCCTGCACTGCGACTAGTCTACCTCCGCTGGGCCACAACACAGTAACGTCTCTGGTGATTTTGGCAGGTCACGGCAGAGCTTGCTGGCGGCGACGCTGGGCCCCGGATTGCAAGTGAGGGACATAAGTAGAAAATACACAATATGGTATAGAGGGGGTGATGCCAGCCATTGAAAAATGAACATCCATAGGGGGCAATTTAATTCTGGCTGATGTACAACTGCGCACCATTAGAACTGTAGACAATCGTAACTCGTTTTCCTGCACACTGTGTGGTGTGCGGGGGGAAAGATTAGCAAAGATATTGGTCGCGTCTTCAGTCCCCATTTTGGCGGCACTTCCACGCACTGCACTGACTTATTCTCTCCCTCCCTTTCATTGTTTGATTTACTTGCTGGTCTCTGACTGTTACTGTTCTAAATCACAGCTGTTGGGAGAGTAGTCTACCATATATTCAATATATGAAACTCCTTAGTATGTCTTATGCAATTATGATGAAACAATGATTTTAGGAATTACACATTAAGGGGTCAATTAAATTATCCGTATTTGCGATACCGCCTGACTAGTGGATTTGTTTGCAGCCCCATAGGACAAGATTGGGCGTAAGGGGGTGAGTTCAGCTACCGCTGCCGATGTTGCAATGGCAACCCGCCCCTTTGCTTGTAATTAAATCGACCCCTACGTTTAATATAGTTATGTGGAGTAGTCCTTATTTCTATGTAGCCATGTTTAAGTAAAATGAAACCAGAGAAAACCAAGTTACCACATAGAAATATACATTGTAGCAGAAGGTGTAGATGTCCTTATATATTATGATGAATTCCTGTATTAAAGCACTGTCATGTGATGGTGATCTGCAAAATCAATTACGTGTTCTAAGTGTACACAATGCTGCATTCCAAATAGCTTGTCATCCTTATGTACATTGCACATCTTACTTGGTCTTACAAACTGTGCTCTACACCCATATCCCGTCATAGGAGATTCACATATAGATATAAATAAGCCACTCATCAGTATGTAGCAAATTAATGGAGTTTGTGTTATATGAAATGCGTAGAATTATATTCTACCCATTCAGAGCCATAACGAGTGGTGTATTACACGTCGTCTGAATTCTTCTTTCCTCCCCACCCTGTCCCCATTTTAAGTTGTTAAACTATTGCTCTATAATACATGATATAATGCTGTTCTGTTTGTGTCTTCATACAAAGTCTTCCCTGTGCTGATGTTGGTGTTTCTCTGAAGGGAGCATTAGATGAAGCTCTGCAGTCTGTAGGAGTGCTGCACTGCATATATTTGCAGTTTTCATGTGTTGGCTGTAAGTGTGAAGCTGCTAATAGCCTTTTTCCCACATCATTGCTTGTGGATGTGAGGTGTCATGCAGACTTGGTTGCTTTGTAATTATATTGTGGAGATAAAACAGTTTCCTGGAGATAAGAATGTTTAAACATTTAACATCGTACTTTTTAACTTGTAACTGTATATGATTTTTTTCATGTGTACGTTGTTAATGCACTGTAGAGTCCAGTCTAAAGGTGCCCATACAGTGTGCGATATAGCAGCCGATCAGACGGATTGCTACAAAATTGCTGATATATTCTGCAGTGTGTGGGCATGATATTGGCCAGTGCGCACTCCCATGGGGTTGTGCATCGCACCCCCAGATCTTACTGCATGTTCACTTGATCTGGAGATGCGATGTACGATCCCATGCAGTGCTATGCGGGTGTGGGGAGGGACGTCGGCATATCGGGCGGTTAGCCACCCGCTCGCTCCGTGTCTGGGGACCGCCCAATATGTCGGACGTCGGATCGCAAGTCTCATAGCAAGGTGCATGTCAGACCATGTATGAGCAGCATAATCTCCTACCCTATGATGTGTTAAAACAACCACATGCATTTTAACAAGTACATTGCATATAGCAGGTGCGTCGTTAGAACCCAATGTTCCCAATGTCGGCATACCACTTGCATGTTTTGCTTGCATACGGGTGTATTGTATTTTTGTATTGATTTTCTCTCTGCTTATTGCTTCATTGGATGCATTTAACAGAACCAAAATTCATTAGACTAGTGCGCCTTCTGAAATACAAGAGCCTCATTCCTCAATGATATCTCTATTTCCTAATGAATTGAGAAGCGGAATAGCAGACATCTTAAATGCAGTGTATACTCTTTTAGTTGCCTGTGAAGTGTAATCACCTGCAGTAGACTTTAATCTCTATGCACAGTATCTCTAGAAGAGGGATGTGTCTTAATCAATTGGGAGTCTTTGCCCCATTATCCATGTACATGATCTTTGAGGCGGTTATAAGTCATGTAAATTCTGATTGTATCTAGAAAGGAGAATGCAGGTAATTCGCTGTGACAGTAGAAGAAAGTAACTGCAATGATTAAATACTTCCTGCTGCTCCCTTCAGGTATGAGTGGCTGATCCACTTCAGTGGGCTTCTAACAATAACAGATGTGTGGAAGTGTTTCAGGAGCTTGATAGACTTCAAACTCTTCAACATGTGCTGTGAGCAATCGCGCAGGAACCGTTCTGCGCATGCGCAAACGAGGTTATGTTCATGCTCAGATCCTAATACATCGGCTTTGCATAAAAATCCTAATCTTGCCCTATGTTTGCTGCCACTAGTAGCTCAGTTGAATAAGGTAACATTCTTTTTAGATTTACTCTTAATTTTTAAAGGAACACTCCGTTTTAAAGCAGGGGTGATGCAATTGTTTTACCCGCTATGACTAATGGGAACTCAACGGAGCACTTCAATTGTTGAATGATTCAGGTGCCAATGCTGTCGGACACATTACTGCTCGCACGCTGCTGTGGTTGTGCACAGAAATGTGCAAAAAGTTCTGGTTTTGAGCGCCCATGGTTTGCTGGCATTAGTAGCTCAGTTGAATAAGGTAACATTCTTTTTTTAGGTTTACACTTAATCTTTAAGGGAAGGAACACTTATATATATATATATATTTGTTTTCCTGTGTAATTTGTAGTGAAATGACCTCCAAAATGTCTTTTTAAGAGTCTTTGTAAAATGATTGTGACACTGGATTTTGCAGAAATGTCTTTGCGGTTGTACATCCCTTTTATTCTGTCATTTACACAATAATGAGATAAAAACGTAGCTTCCTTGGCACAGTAGAGAAACGAGGATAATTCAAGAAACAGGTCTTTTCTTGAATTTTTGTTGAGTATTGTCCATACTTGGGTCTATAATGACTTGTTTCCCCCTTTCTCCCCTTTTTAAGGAGTTGACTGATTTGCAACGTGATCCTCCGGCTCAATGCTCAGCAGGACCAGTGGGCGATGACAGTAAGTTGAATGCAGTCTTTTTTTTTTTTTTTTTTTTTATAATTATTTCTTTGTTTCGACTGTTGTGGTAATACTGATATATTCTCATTTTCTCTTTCCAGTGTTTCACTGGCAAGCAACGATTATGGGACCTGTAAGTATATCCTGTGATGTGAATTTACCCTGCTGCTTCAAAATAGTACATACCAACCTTTTGCACTACAGCAATTCTGGTTTTTCCTGCCTAGTTGGCTCTGAAAACAATATATAGCCTCCAAAGCAGGATTTGCGAGTGCGGCTTTATTTTGCTTTATATTCTAAGCACAATCAGTATATATGGCGGTACAGATGTAACCTCATACTCCTTGTCACAACATGCCATGCAGCACGAGACCCTTAGAGCTAGTGAGTTGCACCGAGTGGTGTAGCTGCCTTTTCGCTGGAATGTGCATCTTGGTCGCAATTAGATGCGATAGAACCGCTTCACGAGACTGCCCTGATTAATTCTATGTGTAACACTTGTATATCTGTGTGACTGAGTCTGAATCTGTACAACGGAAAGTGTTGTCCGCTGTATCAAAGCACTTTGAATTTAAACTTGGTCGTGAACAGATGTACAGTCAGGTGCATAAATATTGGGACATTGACAGAATTTTCATATTTTGGCCTCTATTCACCACCACAGTGGCTATGAAATGAAACAAACAAGATGTGCTTTAACTGCAGACTTTCAGATTTAATTTGAGGGTAATTACATCCAAATCAGGTGAACGGTGTAGGAATTACAACTGTTTCTATATGTGCCTCCCACTTTTTAAGGGGCCAAAAGTAATGGGACTATCAACTCAAAAGCTATTTCATGGACAGGTGTGGGCTATTCCCTCATTATTACATTATCAATTAAGCAGGTAAAGGGTCTGGAGTTGATTCTAGGTGTGACATTTGCATTTGGAATCGTTGCTATCGACTCTCAATATGAGATCCAAAGAGCTGTCACTATCAGTGAAGCAAGCCATCATTAGGCTGAAAAATCAAAACAAACCCATCAGAGAGATAGCAAAAACATTAGGTGTGGCCAAATCAACTGTTTGGAACATTCTTAAAAAGAAAGAACACACCGGAGAGCTCAGCAACACCAAAAGACCCAGAAGACCACGGAAAACAACTGTGGTGGATGACAGAAGAATTACTTCCCTGGTGAAGAAAAACCCCCTTCACAACAGTTGGCCAAATCAAGAACACTCTCCAGGAGGTAGGTGTATATGTGTCAAAGTCAACAATCAAGAGAAGACTTCACAAGAGTGAATATAGAGGGTTCACCACAAGATGTAAACCATTGGTGAGCCACAAAAACAGGAAGACCAGAGTAGAGTTTGCCAAACAACACACAAAAAAGCCACTACAGTTCTGGAACAACATCCTGTGGACAGATGAAATAAAGATCAACTTGTACCAGGGTGATGGGAAGAGAAGAGTATGGAGAAGGAAAGGAACTGCTCATGATCCAAAACATACCACCTCATCAGTGAAGCATGGTGGTGGTAGTGTCATGGCGTGGGCTTGTATGGCTGCCAATGGAACTGGTTCCCTTGTATTTATTGATGTGACTGCTGACAAAAGCAGCAGAATGAATTCTGAAGTGTTTCGGGCAATATTATATGCTCCTATTCAGTCAAATGCTTCAGAACTCATTGGACGGCGCTTCACAGTGCAGATGGACAATGACCGAAGCATACTGCAAAAGCAACCAAAGAGTTTTTTAAGGCTAAAAAGTGGAATGTTATGCAATGGCCATGTCAATCCCCTGACCTGAATCCGATTTCGCATGCATTTCACTTGATGAAGGGAAAATGCCCCAAGAGCAAGCAGGAACTGAAGACATTTGCAGTAGAGGCCTGGCAGAGGATAACCAGGGATGAAACCCAGCGTCTGGTGATGTCTATGCGTTCCAGACTTCAGGCTGTAATTGCCTGCAAAGGATTTGCAGCAAAGTATTAAAAAGTGAAAGTTAGATATAGGATTGTTTTAGTTTGTCCCATTACTTTTGGCCCCTTGTGGGAGGCACATATAGAAACCGTTGTAATTCCTACACTGTTCACCTGATTTGGATATAAAATGTTTCATTTCAAAGCCATTGTGGTGGTGAATAGAGGCCAAAATATGAAAATTCTGTCAATGTCCCAATATTTATGCACCTGACTGTAAAAGTATCACACATCAAATGAATCGGTGCAGTTTTGTTGCATTGCATAGCGACTAAGACACACATTTGAGCAAAAACGCTTGGTGCAAGCAGAGTTGCAAGGGACTTGTCGCACTGGGAAGGGCTGTTTAGCGCAACTGTGGAAATCATGTATGAGGATGCATCTGTACCAGGCCTAGTACCACTTCCATGCCTTAGATTTCATTGGGTGGGACATCGATTGCCTAATTAAAAACCATTTGTGATGTTTTGTGCGCTGAACCAATATTCCTGAGTGCGTCTATTGATTCACCAGGGGCACGTCTTCATGAATATTCATGCAGTGTTACTGGTTCCTAGCGAGCTGATAGGCTGCATTCTTATAAATAATCTCCACTCTGAGTAGCTGATAGGTGTGTTGTATTTCTCAGCCGGACAGTCCTTATCAAGGAGGGGTCTTCTTTCTCACAATCCAGTTTCCAACAGACTATCCCTTCAAACCACCAAAGGTAAGAAAATGTCAAGATTAGCATAAATAATTGATATTGTATACCCGTTAGTGTTGTATAACAGTTTTTCAAGAATTATAAATTATACTTGCAAGCATTACAAATGACAGTAGTTCACTCATCAGAATGTTTTGTAGTTTGTAATTTTAAAAAGAAAACAATTATTCAGTGGTACATTATACATAAACAGGTCAGACTGTTACTGACTTATTTATATTTCACCTGAAATAACTGAACTTGCTCAGTTATGTCCCTTTGTTCTTTAGTTTTGTTGAAAGCTGATAAGTTTTAGTAAATCATGTGGGGGAATATGCTAATCACAATCTGAAATGATCTTGCAATTGAGAAAACAAAAATATTTACTTATCTCTGATTTCAGTTATGGCAGTAGGAACAATGTAGTAAGTTTCAAGGGGAGCGTTGCTCTTTGTGAATGCCCAATTATGTTTTTTAAAAAAAATAAAAAATTTTTACAGCGGAACCGATTTGAACACTACTGGGTTGATTCAATTAACCGTGAAGGGGATGAGTTGGCATTGCAACAGCGTGGAATCTGCACCAATGGCACCATGACTTGCACACCGATCTCGCAGATTTTTGTATGCATTCCAAAGGGACTGCGAACACAAGGTGCCGTATGTGCAGTATATAGTTGCACCTACTCGCGTCTGCCAGTAATTCTCGGCGTTTTGAATCGACCCTTAAATGTTTTTTGCTTTTTTATTTTGGGCTTTTAAATAGAATAATCCATTATTAGTAGTATTTATCCTTTATTTATATGGCATCACAAGTGTTCCGCAGCTTTATCCATATTATTCTATACAGTGGAACAACGGCATAATAATTTTAGCGCCTGCACACAATGCACAGTGTAGGGAGGCAATCTCCATTAATGCCCAAAGTTGACTGGAAGACTGTCCGTTGGATCGTACTGATTTGATAACCAAACAAAATGATCCAGAATGTTTTTAGCCATTTCCAGGATGTGAGCAATTAATGTATAGGTACATGCACTTAATGATAACCGTTCATACCAGTTATTTAGTCAGCTGGTTTGCATGGTTACCGTGCAATGTATGGCAAGCGGTACAAATAAGACTGCTGAAATAGTGTACTCGCACAGTGAAGCATTTTATCAGTCTTGTGTTTTTTTTGCAAAGAGTTAAGGCATGTGCATAAAGTAATTGATTGTACGTATTTGCTAATATGTTTAATGGTGGTGTAGAAAAATAATCAACTCTAAAATAATTATTCAGTCAATCTGAGGCACTAGAGGAATCAGTAGGTATAAAATGTCTGGCCTTGTGCTATTGATTTTTCCAAGATTTGTTTAGAAGTAATGTTTGTAATTTTAGAATAGTCCTCAAGCTACGTAAAAGGTTGGTCTGTCTGCCTGAGGTTATTTAAATATCAACCACTGTTCCAAATAGATATACAGGAATCCCTTGCTTAACGCAGAGTGCTAAGCAAAACAGTGCTAAATGAAAACGGGATTTCCCTTGATATCAATATAACTCTGAGTTCATCCCCAAGATCCGCTCTTTTCAGGCAACACGCTGATGGTAGAACAGGCGAGGAATAGACTGTAGTCTTGCTTACTCCTGTATGCTGTGCAGTGGTATTGTATTAGGAGCACAAGGAGATAGCTGAGTCCTGGGATCCACAGGCGAGAACGTGGTAAGTGGGGCTGCTGAGAAAACAAGTCTTACGACTGCCCCATTGGTGGGGAGCGAGATGCCAATTGTGTAGGGAGATAAGGAACCCCCATGATGGCAGTGGTGCTGCAAGTTAGTTTCTCATCCAGGTCATATAGGGAACATCAGTTGGGGGCATAAAGTTGAATTGTAAAGGTGTAAAATGACAAAATAACACTAAACAGAGACTCTGAAATTTGGGGATCACTGTATATCAATCCCCGTCTATTACTAAACTGAATAATATACATCCTGCTGGAATGTGTATTGGGTGATATATAAAATATATCAGAACCAGCTTTTGGACCTGTGTCAGATTGCAACAGGATATTTTGATTAACAAATGGGACTGCAATTGTCTCTAAAGGGGAGAATGACACTTTTCAACGTAGCTGCACCAGAGCATCTGAATAACACCGAACAATGTATACGGATGCGCCCAGTTATATTGTGGCTGATTTGTACAAACATGCGCATAAATCGTACCATGCGATTCCCTGCTACGCTATGGCGTGAACTGTAATCGCACCATGTATTCCTATGGAGGAGTGGTCACGTACACAGTGCTCGTATACGCTCTCACGATTTGCCACGGCAGCAATATAGCTGGGCATATCTGTACATTGGTGCTTGAAAGTATATACTTTTTCCAATTTTCCTGCATAAATGTGACTTTAAACGTATTCTTCATTTTAAATCCTGAAAAAATAGAGAACCCACTAAATCAAATAAAACGTACAAGAAGATATTTTTCAGTAATAGATCAGAATGATCCAACATTAAATGCATGCAAGTTGAAAACGTTTAAGCTAACTTCTGAGGCTTCTAAATGGTTCAGACTTTTCTAGTACAGTTGTTACCTTCTTGGGTCATGTCATTTACATTTTGAGAATTATTGGCCCTATGGGAACGGTTACAAAATATGAACAAATCTACTTTCTTCAGTAACATTTTAAATTTGGTCACTTGTTGCATATATTTCTTAAAATGTATTTTTGTTTTTCAGGTGGCATTCACAACAAAAATATATCATCCAAATATAAACAGCAATGGAAGTATTTGTCTTGATATTCTGAGGTCACAGTGGTCTCCAGCACTGACTGTCTCTAAAGGTAAATGACCCAAACGAAGGACGGCATGTGTTTTTTTTTTTGTTTGTTTTTTTATTATTGTTTTCAACTGTCCTTTTGAATTAAAGTTGACCTGCTCTATCGTATTAAAGTTTGTCTTAAATAGGAGCTTACAAACCTTGTAATCATGTATACTTCAAATAACAGTGAGGTTATTTATGACTAACTGTTCTTTGTTTGCAGTTTTGTTGTCCATATGCTCCTTACTTTGTGATCCAAACCCAGATGATCCATTAGTACCAGACATTGCACAGACCTACAAGACAGACAAGGAAAAGTATGTTGCTTATTGAATGGTGTACATCTAATAAAAAATATATAGATAGAGAAAAAAAAAAATATATATATATAATATATTTATTTTTTTATATAATATATTTCTTTATCACTCAGTTTGTCATCCCTTAATATATTTTACATTAGCTATGAAGGATTGTGTAATATTTGCTGCATTTGGGTTCATTTGAAACTTTAGTAGTGCTATAGCCGCAAGTTACCTATAGTCGTTGTAGCACTTCTTATTTCTCCTGTAGACATTATCTTTTGATTACTGGAAACAGAATATGATTTATGCTTTAAATCTAACTCCTACCAATAGGATAAATAGAATTGGGGACTGGTGACCGTACTGAATTTTCTGTACTTTTTATTTTTTATTTATCTATATATGGATCTACATGCATACAGTACTGTGCAAAAGTTTTAGGCAGGTGTGGAAAAAATGCTGCAAAGTAATGGAGCGTACACACGGTCAGATTTGTCAGACTTGTCAGATTTGTCAGATGAACGACTGAACGAATGAACGATTTGAACGATTTTACCAAAGTTTTGAACGATTTGCACGATTTGAACGATTGAACGATTTTTGACTGCATTAAAATGAATGGAATCGTCCAAGTCTGACTGCAAACCCATCAGATGTCAGATATCGTTATCTGACAAACGGGAACGCGCATCGTTGATCGTCCATCGTTCAGGCATGTCAGATATGAACGATTTTCCTTCAGATATGAACGACTGAACGATTTTTAAATCGTTATCGTCCATATCTGAAGAAAAAATCTGATCGTGTGTATGCACCATAAGAATGCTTTAAAAAAAATAGAAGTGTTAATAGTTTATTAAATCTAAATCAAATCAATATTTGGTGTGACCACCCTTTCCCTTCAAAACAGCATCATTTCTTCTATGTACACTTGCACAGTTTTTGAAGGCACTCAGCAGGAAGGTTGTTCCAAACATCTTGTAGAACTAACCACAGATCCTTTGGATGTACGTTTGCTCAAATCCTTCGGTTTCTTCATGTAATCCCAGACAAACTCGATGTTGAGATCAAGGCTCTATGGGGGCCATATAATCACTTCCAGGACTCCTTGTTCTTTATGCTGAAGATAGTTCTTAATGACTTTGGCTGTATGTTTGGGGTCGTTGTCCTGCTGCAGAATATATTTGAAACCGATCAGGCGCCTCTCTGATGGTATTGCTTGATGGATAAGTACCTGCCTGTATTTCTCAGCATTGAAGACACCATTAATCCTGACCAAATCCCCAACTCCATTTGCTGAAATGCAGCCCCACACTTGCAAGGAACCTCCACCATGCTTCACTGTTACCTGCAGACACTCATTATTGTACTGCTCTCCAGCCCTTTGGTGAACAAACTGCCTTCTGTCGCAGCCAAATATTTCAAATGTTGACATCAGTCCAGGACACCACCTGCCATTTTTCTGCACCCCAGTTCGTATTTTTTTTTGTGCATAGTTGAGTTGCTTGACCTTGTTTCCACATCGAAGGTATGGCTTTTTGGCCACATGTCTTCCATAAGACCACTTCTGGCCAGACGTCTCCGATCAGTAGATAAATGTACCTGGATCCCACTGGTTTCTGACAGTTTTTTGAGTTGATGGCACTGCTGGACATCTGCCAATTTCAAAGGGAAATGAGCATGATGTGTCTTTCACTGCCTCTACGGTCCTCAACATTGCCCGTTTCTTTGTGCTTCTTCAAAAGAGCTTGACCAGCACATCTTGAAACCCCAGTCTGCTTTGAAATCTATGCCTGGGAGAGACCTTGCTGATGCAGTATAACTACCTTGGGTCTTGTTGCTGTTCTCAGACTTGCCATGGTGTATGACCTGTGACAGGAAACTGTCTTCCACAACCTCACCTTTGTAGCAGAGTTTGGCTGTTTCTCACCCAGTTTTAAGCCTCCTACACAGCTGTTTAGTTAATGACTGTTTCAACCTACAAATGAAAATGATGATCATTATCACCTGTTTGGTATGATTGGGTCAATCATACACCTGAATATAATACTACAAAATCCCTGACTTTGTGCAAGTGTACCTAGAAGAGTTGATGCTGTTTTGAAGGCAAAGAGAGGTCGCACCAAATATTGTCATATTCTCTTCTGTTCATTCACTTTGCATTTTAATTGATAAAAATAAACCATTGACACTTCTATATTTGAAAACCTTCTTACTTTGCAGCATTTTTTCCACACCTGCCTAAAACTAATTTTCTTGAATGGAGTTGGAGCTGTGTCTTTCATCATATACATCTAGGAGTGTCTCGCATAGCAGCAAATTTTCAATTAACCAAATAATGTCGACAGCCATTTCAAACTGAGCACACTAGACATACACAGGTAACATCGCTCAATTGCATGATTCTAAAGCACCACCTTCAAGCTTGCAGAATGCATTCAGGGCTACTTGTCCCAGAAATGTTTAAAGGTTATTTAGTTCTGGGGTAATGATTGAAACTTTTTTAAATTAACATTTTTTTTTTCTATTGCAGATATAATAGAATAGCAAGAGAATGGACTCAGAAATATGCAATGTGAAACTGATTTCGTATAATCCAGTGTACTGTAAATTCTAGGTTTTTCAAAATTAGAAGAAACCGGACACAGTTTACTGTTATAGAGACCGTGAAAGACCCTTTTGATTTTTTTTTGTACACTTAAATACTTCTCCCGAGAAAAACAAATTACAAAAAGAAGATAAAAGTATAATTTAAGTTTTGTGTACTTTGCAAAAGACATTTGATGCTGTTTTTAAGACACCTGGATCGCTGCATGCTACTCTAATACGAAATCCTACTGCAGAATTAAAAGCAACTCGACAGACTAGTTTTTTTTTTTTTTTAATGAACTTGATCAATACGTCATGTAAGTTTGTTATTGTTTTGTAAATCTGTGTTCAGATTTCACTCTGTTAGAGCACTATTTAATTTGTATTTTTTACTGTATAGTCTAAATATATCTTATTTAACTTTGTAAGTAAACTCATTTTTAGATTTTTTTTTTTTTTTTTTTTTTCTCTTTTATGCACAGTATTGTCAAGGTAAAATGACTAGTCCTAAAGGAAAGAATGAAGCCCTTTAGCACCCCCCATCTTGGAATCAATGATTGCAGATTTCTTAAAAACAAATGATCTTTGCACTGTAATTCTTAATATGCTAATTGTAGGGAAACAGTTGTGTTTTGTTTTTTTATTCTGTTGCGTACTTGACCAGTTTATTGCAATGTGAAAGAATTGCACTGCTAAGAAGAAAACATGTATCTGTTCATTTCTTGCTCTTCGCATTTTTATTTTTCTAGTTTTGATTTTTCATATGGGCAATATATAATACAAATCACTTTTACAAATCTTACTGTCACTTTTTCCATACAAATAAAAAATGCATTTTCTACTATTGGAGGAGTTTGATCTTCTGCTTTTGAGTTCCCACTTAACCAATTTTCTTGTATTGGTCTGATCCTTCATACGTGAATCCACCTTTCGGAATAATAAAGTTCATCATATGGATCCTGTGTAACCTGAAGGAACTAGGACAGTCTAGGGTGTTTGTTTCTTTTAATAAACCTTGAATGTTTGTTTCCCAGAATTCCAGTTGTGTTTACCATTTTATAACAAATTGGTTTGGTTACCTCGCTTTCCAGAAAGCCTAAGGTTTTTCTGCATTAAATGTGGGGCGGTACACACCTGAACTGTGGATTGATCGGTCGACACATTAGGTGAACAAACTATTTGATAATGTTCTGGACAAACGATATGTGCATACACACTTGCAAGTCAGCAACCCAACATGTCTGGCCACAGGAACCAGTTGTGACGTAATTGTCTCCTGTAGACGCAGATGTGCACTACATCTATATATCATGAAGAAAGGGGGCGCTCTATCGTGCATGAATCAGTTTAATATAATTATAAAAGACATAAATAGACACAACTCCATGAAACAAAGTAATGGACTCCTACCAATCAATAAACTCTGTGGGCTGGATACCACATGACATTTACTGCACCCAAGTGGCAATGCTCCGTCTCGGCCGCTGGTCTCCCGGGTTTCCACACCGCACTGTGAGCCCGCTCACATGCCACGATCGGCAAAGCACCGGAATTCCACATCAACGAGGAGGACGCCAAGGGGTGAGCACACTGTCAGTCAGGCCATGGCTAACTCGTTTCGTAGATCACTGCATCAGAAGGTTTGCCCTACTGACGCTCTAACTTCACTATAAGACGGCCAGCATCCAATCACTTATATAAATTACATCAAATACATTTAGAACAATACATAATTACATCACAGAGCATTGATACTTAAATTTAGAAAGTTTTAACAAACATTAAATTTTTTTTTCTAGAAGTGAGAGCTGCTATGTATAATTTGTCTAAATTTTGTGTGATGTGCATTTTCTGATTTAGTGGACTTAAATGTAAAAAGCTTTTTAGCTATATTTTTTTACTTGAAAAAATGTTTGCTAAAACTTTCTAGTATCAATGCTCTGAAGTAAATATGTATTCTAAATGTATTTGATGTAATTTCTATAAATCACTTTGGTATATTTTAGTAATTATTTTTCAATATTTTTTCATTAGTTATAATTTTGTGATTATTGTATTTATTTTAAATGTAGAAATGTATGTGTTTTGTAAACTTCGCCCCTGGCTGTCTGAGTTAAGTCGATTGGGAACTCTTTAGAGGTTAATAGAAATCAGAATAGTACTCAGACACGCAGCGACGAGGTCTTTGTTTATATATGTAAATGAGTGTATTGAGCCTTTCAGCGCTTGGCTGCTGGCCGTCTTATAGTGGAGTTAGAGCGTCAGCCAGGCCTCCCCTCTGACGAAGTGAACTACGAAACGCTTTAGTGTGTGGCCTGACTGGCGCAGTGTGCTCACCCCTTGGCGTCCTCGGTGTGGAATTCCGGCGATTGTGGCGTGTGAGCGGGCCACAGTGTGGTGTGGAAACTCGGGAGACCAGCGGCCGAGACGGAGCATTGCCATTTGTCAAGTGATATCCAGTCCAGTGTTAATTGAATTGGTACGAGTCCATTACCTCGTTTCATGGAGTTGTCTAGTTATGTCTTTTATATTAAACTGATTCATGCACGATAGAGCGCCCCCTTTATACATTAGATTATCTATGCCCATTGAATCCAGGGTAAACAAAAGGGGAACTGTGGTCTGTATAGAAGGACCTGAGTGCCACTTGCCCTGACATATTGTGGGGAGGGTTCATTTGCTGGACTATTGAGAACGTTATATATAAGGACAGCTTGAAGGTGATGGCGCATGGGTATTGTGTATATTCAAATATATATATATATTTTCCATAAAAACCTGGCACTCACAACTCCATAAAGTTAAACGTGCTCCGGTGCCCTCCTAGGGGGTATTGCTCACCCACAGAGATAATCCACAGTCAAACAAGGCGGCACTCAGAGACTTGGAAATAAGGTGAAAAAGGACCCTCCCTGGGGTAACTTTAATGTGACATACAGGTCAATGTTTCGGGGGCTGCATCCCCTTTCTCAAGACAACGTGTCGTGTGTGTATATATATATATATATTTTTTTTTTTGTGTGTACACACTGGCGGTTGAGACAATAGATCGTTAGCTGGTTGAATGAATGAAATATCTAGTGTGAACCCAGCATAACTTCTTGGAAGAGGGCAGAGGTTCCCAAACGCATTCTTCAAGGCACCCCCAACAGTTCAGGTTTTAGAGAGATTCTTTGAGCACAGGTGGTTAACTCAAATTGATTAACTCACCTGTGGCCAAGCATGGATATCCTTAAAACCAGGATTATCTGGTCTAGTTTGGGATAGGGAATTAAAATTGAACATTTAATTTTACATCATGCCTGGATGATCTTTTTCACTTGGTCAGTGCAGAGTTATACCCCTTTTACACCGGAGCTAAAACCCGGGTTTTTGAAGGGTTAACCCGGGCAGCTCCCTGGTGTAAAAGGGCAGAGGGTTGGATCGCCGGGTCGAGTGACCCGGCAATCCAACCCAGGTAACTAGCAGGGTTTAACACGGGCGTAGCCCGTGAAACCCTGCTATGGGAACAGCGCACTCCGGGTCACGAAGACCTGGAGTGCGCTGCTAGCCGGCCGATTGGTCCGGCTTCAGTGGCGCTTGGAGATGACTTCATCTCCAAGCGTCCACTTTCACTCCGCAAAAGCCGGGTCTATGCAGACCCGACTGCGGTGTGAGCGGCGCTGACCCGGAATTTAGGTGGAAAAGGGGTATTACTTGTCTATGCTGCCACTTAAAAATTACCAAAACTTAAAAGAAAAATATGCTACAGTCAACAATTGTGATTTAATCTTCATTGAATTGAATAGATGTCAAACTGCAATAGTAAATTGGAAGACTGTTTCCGTTTTTGCACCAGATAACCAATATTCTAGTATATATGCCATTTTCATTCATATGGGCCCCTCTATCATTTGGACATCTAGGCTTACCAAATATAAAACAAAAAAAGAAAATCAGATTTTAGGAAGAGGATGAGTACACAGTGCTACAAAAATTGTTCCTCTTCAAGATCAAAGCTTGATTCTGGAGTCTCAAGTCTTCGCCATCTCAAAAATAAAGTAGAGGGGCATCTTATCTGAAACGAAGTGTACCTGTCACTAACCAGTATTCTTCAAAGATTGAACCAATTTATTATTGGGAATGAATCATATTGGTTTCTAGAAACAGTGACCTCATAGAGGCACTTAAAGACTAATATTCACAAGGTACTATTACTATGGAAATGATAAGACTGCTTTCTCATGACTATTGGCCGAGCAGCTCATGCCTCGTGAGAGCAAGCATCAAGATAAATCTGTCCCTAAGTGCAGTGACACTTCAGATAAAGGTTCCTGTGGTTGCTCGTGTCTGGAGGAAAGGATCGGTCATTCTGTCGGAAAAGGGATTGGAGAGAGCCTGTTGTGAAATTTGTTATATTTCTGAGAACATGGTTTTCTTGCTTCTATATAATGCTTTGAGAGTTTCAAAAAAAATCAAATGTTACAAATTGTTCTGCTTGTGACAAATGCCACGGTTAGCTAAGAGTGTGTGGGTGTTTTTTTTTTTGTTTGTTTGTTTTTTTAAAGTGTTACACACTTTGATTACCTCATTGCTGCTGAGGGTTTTCTTACCCCTGAGCTGAGGTCTTTTTCACATTTGTGCTCATCACATTCCAACATCAATGACTTATTTATGCAGTACCCACACAAATGATGCTTTGTTGTTTTTTCAGTATCCTTAGGGAGGAATTCAGTTAGGAGTGGGGAGTACACCCAGGAGAAGCAGCTAATATTGTGGATATTGGTTCCTAAAAACATAAGCGTATTATATTATTGGTTCCTAATTCATTGGATTATGTAGAATATCAGTGAATGAAAGTGGGCATACACGGCCAAATGCAAAAGTTATTATGGGCCCAGAGAAATAAATATTTAAATTAAAGAAGGATTTATAGTGATGATGATCAGTTTTTTTATTTTTAGAAGAATTCCAGATATTCTTGAAAAGTAATGACATAAAGCATTCCACTGCGGCTCTATACATCTCACAAACCAATGGATTAGTATGCAAAGATTTGTTTGGACATTCCAGAAGTTTCAGTCATAAACCGCAAATATACTATCTTGTTTTGACTTACTGAAACCAGAAGTATGTAACAAGAAATACAAAATTATGTATCCAACACTGACTAGAAATTTTGCTTCTGGTCTGGAAGTGTTATGAGTAATCAAGATGACAAATGGCAACCAGGAAAACAGCAAATTACGCTTACTGATAATTTTGTTTCTTTGAGACTTCATGGCAGCTATTATTCTGGGATTACATCCCATCCCCCTAGTAGAGAGGAAGGTTTTTTTTTCCCCCAGGGACCGCCCACTTAGGTATATAGGCTCTTCCTCTCTAGGGACGTTTGTTACTTTGATTTCTCCAGGACTCTCCTCAATTTATGCCCAGTGTATATGCCTCTTGAAGCCGTGGTGGGGTGGTACCCTGGGCGGTGGCTGCATGTAATTATCAACGGAGGTACTCTTCCTCCCTAGTCTGCCACTGCTCCTTTTAGGACATTACTTCCAAAGTGCGTGTTTGAAACATCCAAAGCATAATGGCTTGAGAAAGTATGAACAGATTACTAGGTAGCCACGGCACAAATGTCTCTCAATAATACTTGAGCTTTCTTAGTCCATGAAGTTGTCATTACTCTGGTCGAGTGTGCCTTCAGATTTTCTTGAGCCAGTACAACATTCTTTGATCCATATTATGATTGTCTGTCTCGTGGGTGCACCACCTTTCCTTGCACCTGTATGCTCCTTAACTCTTAAGTACACAGAAATTGCCCGCAATAAGTCCAACATATCCAATCTCTTCTCTCTTATCTTTAGGTTGTGAGAAAAAGAAGGAAACATAATTTCCTGGTTCAAATTAAATGCTGAAACTACTTTCGGCAGGAAAGTTGGATTTGTTCTTAGAACAACTTTATCTGACAAGATATTCAGGTAGGGCTCTTCTGCCCATAACTATTTTCCACAGCTGATCAACTTTTCTAAACTGTTTTCTAGTGTCCCGATTTCCAAAGTTACCACCGGAACCTCAGATTCCACAAAGTTGTTCAATTTTGGAGTTTCTGAAAACTCTATCCGATACCTTTCAGACACCACATCCAGAACCCATCTGTCTTAAACAGACTACTCCCATTGCTTGCCAAATTGCAGGAGTCTTCCCTTTACTGGCGTGGATACCGGGAACCTGTAGCATTGTCTCTGATTGCCTCTCTTGTAGGACTGGCAAAAGGACTGCTTTGTCATCCCTGAAGAGTATCTTCTACTATATTACCATCCAGGTCTATAACTTCTAGCTTCCTTTAAACTGTTCCAACTATACTGAGGCTAAGACTGACCTGATATGAGGCTGTACTCTCTTCATCGCTTGGCAGGACATTTTGACAAGATTCTCTTCAGATAACCTTCCGTCCAGCAGAACACTTAACACTGCTATCTGTTCCTTAAAGGTTAATGCCACCAAACCTTTTTTTGAACCAGTCATGCAGAACTGAAGCACTTGGGCCATTTCAGCCTTCATAACATCAAATCCCGAGTTGGCCCATGAAATAAAGACTTTCCAGACTCTGTAATGGATTTCTGAGGATACTTTTTTTTTTGCTTGCATAAAAAGTCAAATCACTTGTTCAGTCAACCCCCTGCCTACGTATTTCCAATTCAACTTCCACACCGTCAAATGAAGATTTAGCAGATTTAGGTGGAAGGAGTCCTGATATAACAGTCCTGGTGTGATCGGTAAAATCCACAAATCCTCTACTGCCATTCTCACCATTGTTGGGAACCATACTCTTCTTGGCCAGTAAGGAAGGACTATTGCCACTTCCACTCACGCTCTCCTGATTTTCTTTAGTATACGAGCAATAATAGGAAATGGTGGTAACACATATCCCAGTTTAAAGTTCCATGGTAGTCTCCCTACCATGAAACTTCCATCCTGTTCATTCATGGCAGATGATTTCTGGAGAGAAAAAAAGAGGTACCTTGGTGTTCTGATGTCGCCATCAAATCTATTTGTAGCTGACCAAATATTCCTACTATGTTTGGAAACACTTGCACTTCCAATTCCCGCTCTCCTGGTAACACCTGGTCTTCAGAGAAAATCTGCAGTAATGTCGTCTTTTTCTGTCTTCTGCCCATTCCAGAATTCTTGTCAGTTCTGTCATTAGAACTGGACTCTTGGTGCCATCTTGGCGAATTAAATAGGCCACTACGGCCACATTGTCTGAGATTACTTTAGATGCCTTCCTATTAATTGATTCTGGAAATAATTTTTTGCATTCCAAAGTGCCCTGATTTCTTGCTGATTTGAGGAAATCATCTTCTGGGAAGTCCAGAATCCTTGCTGTCTTTGTTGCAGTAGATGTTCATGCCATTCTTGTTGAGCTTGCGTCGGTAGTTAATACCAAACACTGGGGCTCTGACAATGACATTGTTCTGTAATTTAGTTCTTTACTTGTCCACCAAATAGAGAGTCTTTTGTGCTTTGATGTCGGTTTACTTGGTAACACAGAGGGATCCCCTCTAGACTGTACAGTAGTAAGTTCCACTGTAACTTTCTCATCCTTCACTTTGCCCAAGAGACTAGGTCTATGGTGGAGAATGTAATTCCCAATAGACGTGATCCGAGCCATAATGGTATTTTAATGTATGCCTGTACGAAGGAGGCTAGTTTTTTTTATTTACATCTTCCTTCTGACAATGTAGTTGCATATTGTAGAGCAGAGTTTTTCAACCAGCCTTGGCACACTAGTGGGCCGCTGGAGATGTAGCTGCAAGTGTGTATCCGCCTCCAGTTTATCTTAAAACTTCAGGTGGTGGCAGCGCTGGGCTCTTATGGATTGCTCAGACGCAGCCCGGGCCATGACCTTTGACCAACACCCAAAAATTTGCTATACTGGTCTTAACTAACTTTTTTCCCAGTTTATTATCTTGCCTTGAGACTGTAGGAATTTTATTGTTTCGTCGACAGCATTTTTTACCATTTCTCTTGAGCTTTCAGAAATTAGCAGGTCGTCTAGATACGGCCAGATTGCTATCACTTGTCTTCTTAAAAGAGTCACCAAGACCATAATAAATGTTCTCTGAGCTGTTGCCAAACCGAAAGAAAGACAAGTAAATTGGAGATGCTTTCCTTGGATGCAGAGTCTCAGAAATGTTTTGGTATATCTTGCATACTGGAATATGAAAAAAGTCATAGTTTTTTCTTGCAAACTCTGGGGGTCATTCAGACCCACTCGCGAGTGCAGGACGCTCGCAAGCGGGTCGATGTTACCCCAATGCGCATGCGCACGACGGAGGGAGCTCCGTCGTGCGCATGCGCGAGACCCGGACAGCGGCAGCCAAGCTGTCGCTCCGGGTCTCGCACCAAAGGGGGCGTGCTGTCGATGGTGACTGACGGCACGCCCACCAAAGGGCGTGGCTGCCAGACGGAGGCGTTCCCACGGGAACGCCTACCGTCTGGGTCCGGCCCCACTGACATCACTAGTGATGTCAGTGGGAGTGATTTTCGCTTTGATAGAGCCAAAACCACTCCAGGGCAGAGACCCTACCGCAGAGTCTCGTCGCAAGCTCGATGGTCACGATGGTCTTGACTATCGCGACCATCTTTTTGGCCACTCGCATATGCTGTGGGTGGTCACCCACAGCTATGAGAGCGGCCAGGAGGCCGCTCCATTTTTAGGTAGGAGGGCACTGATTCAGAGTGAGCGCTCTGGTCAGAGCCTCCGGCTCTGAGTCAGGCCCTCTCTTCCTAGCTCCCGTAGCTGGAGACACAATGCATATTAAGATAGTATCCACTACTATACACCCTGACTATAAGAAGAAAATGCCCTCTATAAGGACTAACCTCTGGGGCACATGCTGGCTTTTTGGGGAGAAGGCTTTTGTTCCATGCTGGTTTTATTTACAATAATAGGTAGATGGACACAACAACAGCTTTCTGCAGTGAGCAGAGGGCAACAAGCCGCTCGGTGCATTCTTTTTTAATGCCTCTAACCCTTGTACCCAGGCGGGCGCATGAACAGGCCGTCCTGTATAGCCTGCTGGGATGGCCACGCCACTGGTACTTACACTCGAAGCCAGAACCATCTCAGCGTTACTGCGGGGGAAATAATGGCCGGGCTTCGTATGGTGAGAATCAGCAAACAGACTGCTCGTTCAGCCTCCGCTGGTAATTACATGCACCCATGCACCAGCCTCTCCCAAGGGTGCCATCCCATCCAGACCGCGGCTTCAAGAGGCGTATATGCGGGCCATAAATTGAGGTAAGTCCTGGAGAAATCGAAATAACAAACTTCCATACTCTGTCCTGACTAGGAGACAGGAAAAAAGACTAGGGAGGAAGAGGAGGAGTGAGCCTATATACCTTAAGTGGGCGGTTCCTCGGGGAAAAAACCTCCTGTCTAGAACTAGGGGGATGGGATGCAATCCCAGAGTAATGGCTGCCATGATGTAGTGAAGAAGAAAAACTTTCAATGGCTGGGCCCTTAATGTATACCTTCCCTGATTAACAGCTGTATGCAAACCCGATTGTGGCCAATTTGCGAGGCCCCTGATTGACAGGCTGTGGCCATTTGGGGCAGTGCTAAGCAGCATCCCAGAAACCGGGTTTCCTGTGCATGCTGTAAGCCAGTGGCTGCGTCCTTGTGCACACCTTCAACTGCGCGAAAACTACGGCCATCCTGAGTAACCTCCAGGTAACTCAGTTGACCAATGATCACAATGATCTGTCGCAGCAGCAGATCACAGAGACAAGCAGGAGGCGTCTATTTACACAAGACATCTGCAGCAAAAGTGTACTGTCCATATTGGAGGATGCTAATAGTGTTAAACAGATCAAATCTTTGGTGCACAAGAGAAAGAGGTCTCAAATGTGAAATCATTTAAAAGGGCTAAATTTTTCTAATTTCAGAGAATTTTTTTTTTAAACTGTTTATTTTATTTTCAAAGTAATATTACGAAAGAATAATAACAATGAGAAATAAATCTAGTGAACAAAAACAAAAAGTATAATACAATAATATATATTTCATTTATAGCAGGAACAAAAATAAACATTGAAAATCTGAAAAATGCTAAATTAAAGATTTATTCATATTTTTGAAAGATATCAAAATTGTTAAAAAACTTTAATTTTTAAAGGAGGAGAAGGAAGAAGGGGAAGGGGAACTTGCCCGGGGCTAAAAGAAAAAAAAGAAAATTTAATTTAGAGAATATGTAACGTTAGCTGAACAGCTTCAGGTTGATTCTACAGCTATGTCTATGCAAAAAGTAACTACTGATACTCTAGTTGTAACGCCAGTTGTCCATCAAAAATGTGAGTCTGCAACTGTACTTGAAGAAGGTACAGTCTCCAAAGGAATTACAACTTACAGACTGTAGTCCCCTATGATTTCACCACTTTTATCCTGAAAGACAACGAAGACCTCCTCAAAGACTACATTTTTAGTCTAAATCAGTGGTTTCCAAACTCTGGGCCTAATTCAGACCCGCTCGCGAGTGCTGAGCACTCGCAAGCGGGTCGATGGTGCCCTAATGCGCATGACGGAGGGTTCAGCAGTTGCTTGACATCAGTGCCGTTACAGGGCTCTGCGCCAGCGCTGCCTGCTAAATCCTGACGTCATGACGTCACGCCCAGGGCGGCTCTGCAGTAGCGCTAACGGCTATAGGGTGCCGTTCCAGGTTGCACCACTCGCACACCCAAGT
The DNA here is from genome assembly GCA_031769625.1 of Taudactylus pleione. NCBI lineage: Eukaryota > Metazoa > Chordata > Amphibia > Anura > Myobatrachidae > Taudactylus > Taudactylus pleione. The sequence goes on along the minus strand of JAUIMM010000517.1, from coordinate 421,697 downwards.
TACGACCTTGCATGACATATATTGCTCTGGCTGCTGTAATAGAATAGCATTACAGAATGCCTCTCATTGGAAGTTTATGAAGTATAGATGAGGCACAGATGGATGGAGAATTATACTTAAGGAAAATGTAGAAGATCTGGAAACCAGAGTGCTTTTCTTAAGGCCCCTACACACAATATTTTGAACGATTTGGCCGATTCAGACGCATTGAAATGACAAATCGTTCAAATCGTCCAATGTGTACGCACTATGCACGCTCCCGCTGCATCGTTCATCGCATCTTCAGATCTTTTGCACATGCTGGAAGATCTGTCACTCTCGTTAACGATTCCCCACAGATCGCGCAGTGTGTACGCACTACCGAACAATCAGGCGATATGGTTACATTATATAGTTAATGATCTAACCACCAAACATCGCACAATATATCGTTTAGTTGTTTGTTAGATTGCACAGTGTGTATGCACTAGATAGTTTCCCGGGAGATCAGACAAAATCGTTGACGAAATCGTATTGTTTGCAAGTCGTCTAATGTGTACCTAGCTTTAGTCTCCACAGCGACCAAAACTTGCACAGACCTGGGTTACAGATACCATTAAATACACCACCAAACCACACACATAAAACTATGACCCCCTCACTATCTAGACAGCTGCTACACCAATCCTCCACTTACTGTATGAAATCCTCCGATTCAGCAAGGAACGCAGATTAGAATTTGCATGCACCCGGCCCATGTTTTTGCATTGTGCATGCTTCCAAGTCTGCGAATTAGCCAGTGCGAGCGGGTAAGGGAACACAGGCTACACGGAGTGTGTACGCAGACCCTTCCGATATTGCATGACAGGAAGTGCCGTTTGTGTGTGGTGATGGGGGGTGGTCAGGTGAACGCAGGCGTTCCTGTGTGTTGGGATGCCGTTATAGGGGCATGCATAATTAAGGTAGTGCAGTGGCATATGCAGCCAGACGACTCGATGCACGCAAGAAGTGGGCAAAATCCTGCACGAGATCAGGTCAGCCTCTATTGTGCGTATGGTTCCGATGGTTTTCGATGTTACCAATGTTTCCGCTGTCTTGCGGACTACTCAGGCTTTGAGTAAAGGGAAGTGGGCGGCATTGTGTAGTGCTGGGTGTCTGCATCTTATGCTGCGGTTGCCATGCGTATGCATTGATTAGCACATACAGTATATGCAGTGGCCAAGTGCATGTGTGCGCACACTTGCGTTCCTTGCTGAATCAGGCCCTGTGTCACATGCTCTCTGCACTAGTATCACTGTGCTGAGTTATATCACATAGACATGTATTACACAACTTCTCACTTTTATTTCTGCACTCACAACTGTTTGTCATCGCTTAGTGTATGGCGAACGTAAGACACTGTGGGCCAGATTCAGAGATGCAAGCTAATGTAATTGTAGCTGTGATCCCATATGCAGCTGCTGTGTGACTATATGCTATAGCATGCAGCCATCTGGGAATATACTGAGACATCCACCAACGGCTTTGCCTATCCAACAAGTGCGTTCAAACACACAGCAGCAGTCGCAGATCATTCGATAATCGACCATCTCTGTAATTCTATGGTCCCACAGACTGGCGGTGGGAATTGAGATGCTGGCACCATATTTTCTGCGTAGAAGATTGTAAATGTAGCCAGACACATCCGTGTTACTTCCCACAAAACAGCCTCTGTCTGTCATTCGCTTGTGAATAAATCCTCACTACAACTGTAGTCACATGTGATCCCAACTCAATTGCTGCACGTGCGCATTGTGGCTAAGACGCATGCGCAATTGGCCAATAATCACTCAACTGCGTACATTTCGGCATTGCGTAAACTGAATATATGAATCAGGAGCTTTATCACTAGATGCACTGTGCCATGTTACATTAATGGCACTTCGGTTTTGTTGCCTATCATCCTACCACTATCATCAATTATGGAAATAATTCAAGTAAAGTCAAAACAATTCTTCAGAAATATAAGGGGTTACAGAACTTTGCAAAAATATAATTGATGATTTGTCCAGCTCAAAATAACTATTTTAATCAATGTCTATACATACTGAACAACCAAATCGTACTGCTCATACTTGCCGACAATCAGCTCCATCCTTTCAGAAGGGAGCTGATTGTCGGCTAACAGCGGGGGGCGTGTCCGGACAGCAGTGGCACATTGGGGTGGATCCAGGGGCGGGACTGCACGATCGCGTCATCGTGGCCAGGCCCCTCTTCACAATGCCGCTATTTTCAGCACTGTGAAGCAGGGGGCAGGGCCACGATGACGCGATTCAGTGCCCCCCCACCCCCCGCTGCAGGGATTTCTAGTGTATTCTGGGGGGAGGTCGGGAGGGTTGGGGAATGTCGGGAAGCTTGCCTGCCTTTCCGGGGGGGCCGGGAGCGGCACCCGATATTCGGGAGGGTACTGCTACATAGCCAAATTGCACTTACAGGTCATAGAAACATGGAGATTAAGGGCAGATAAGAACTGCTTGGTCCATCTAGTCTGCCCTTTTTGGTAACCTCAAACCTAGTTCTTCCTAAGGGTATCCCTATATTTATACCGAGCATGTTTAAATTGCTGTACTGTCTTAGCCTCTACCACCTCTAACAGGAGGCTATTTCACTTATCTACTATCCTTTCCATGAAGTGATTTTTCCTTAAATTTCCACTGAACCTCCCTCCCCCCAGTCTCAGTGCATGTACTCGTGTTCTAGTACTTCTCTTCCTTTGAATGTCTCCCTCTTGCACCTTGTTAAAACCCTTGATATGTTTGAAAGTTTCTATTATGTCTCCACTTTCCCATCTCTGCACCAAACTATACATATTAAGATATTTTAGTCTTTCTGGGTAAGTTTCGTGATGTAGGCCATGTACTATTTTAGTTGCCTTTCTTTGTACAGTCAGGGGCGCCGAGATGAGGGGGAGCGGGTACTAATTACCCGGGCCTGGGCTTGCTGGAGGGGCCTGGACCCGGTGCTGCTGTGTGGTGGCTGCCCTGGGAGACCGCTCGCGGCTGCTAAGCAGCAGCCACAGCAGTCTCCTATGTGTATGGGGGGAGCGATCACACTAATCACAATCCCCACTGGCTATGCGCCGGGCTGAGGGGCTCACAGAACCCCCCACCCCAGCATGCAGTGCATGATCTTGCATTTTTTTTAGGCATTAAACTGTAGTTGCCATGTTCTTGATCATTCCTCTAGTCCAGTGGTTCTCAAACTCTGTCCGCAAGTCCCCACATAGGTCACGTTTTCCAGATCACCCAGCAGGTGCACAGGTGTATTCATTATTCACTCGCATTTTAAAAGATCCACAGAGGGAGCTAATTATTTCACTTTTCATTCTATGAGGAGACCTGGAATACATGCACTGTGCTCTAGTCTATCTAGATCAGTGATTCTCAAACTCGGTCCCCAGGACCCCACACAGTTCACTTTTTGCAGGTCACCCAGCAGGAGCACAGGTGTATTCATTACTCACTGACACATTTTAAAAGATTTACAGGTACAGCTAACTATTTCACTAGTAATTATGTGAGGAGACCTGCAAAACATGCACTGTTTGGGGTCCTGAGGACCAAGTTTGAGAAACTGTGATCTAGATCATCAATCATTTGTTTTTCTCCTCCTGGTGTGTCTACCCTGTTGCATACATTTGTGTCATCCGCATACAGGCATACTTTCCATTCAACACTAGTTACAAAATTATTAAAAAGCACTGATCTAAGTACAGATCCATGGGGTACACCACGAGTAACCTTTCCATCCTGTGACTGCACTCTTTTTACTACAACTATCCTGCAACCAAGTTCTTATCCATTCAACCATCTTAGAATCCAATCCCATGCTTTCCAGTTTATTAAGCATTCTGCGATGTGGGACTGTGTCAAAAGCCTTACTAAAGTCTATATAAGCTACATCTACGGCTCCCCCTTGATTTATTACTTTAGTCACCCAGTCAAAAAGTCAATAAGATTTGTTTGGCATGATCTCCCCCAGTAAATCCATGCTGTTTGGGATCCTGCAAGTTGCTGGATCTGAATTATTTTACAACTCTTTATTTTAATAGTGTTTCCATTCATTTCCCAACTACTGTTGTAAGGCTCATCGGTCGGTAGTTACTTGCCTCACTTTTGTCTAGTGAGACTACATTCACTCTTTCCAGTCCTCTGGATTTACTCCTGAAGCTAGTGACTAGTTGAATAATTATGTTAATGGTGTTACCAGCACCTCTTTATGCTCTTTTTGTATCCATGTATATACTGTATCCCATGATACCCCATTGATTTATCCACCATCAGTTTTGAGAGTTCTTTTAGGACCTTTTCCTCTATAAATGTACTTGTATCTGCCTCATTTTTATGAATATACTTGCAACTTAACAGTGACCCCCTTCCCCTCTCCTCCTGTAGTGAAAACTGAGCAAAAATAATTATTTAGATGATCTACTGCATTGTCTCCTTCCACCAGACTCTCACTCTCTGTATTAAGTATTGTTATTCCTCAGTTTGGTTTTTTCCTTTCACTTATAGATTTTAAAAAGTTTTGCCCCCTTTACCCACTGACTGGGCATTATCTTGTGCCTTTGCACATCTGATTACCTTCTTAGCCTCCTTCCATCTGATAAGATACAGCTCTTTGTCTATTATTTTGAGTCTGCTCATAGTTCCACTTCCTAATTGCTTTCACACTAGTTGATACTTCTTTTGTAAACCACGCTGGCCTCCTTTTCTATGTGCTTTTCGATACAAAGGTCTGTTGCTTTTAGTATTGTACTTTTTTAAGTTTTTCCACCTCTCCTACACTTCTTCCAAGTTTCTCTACTCTGCCAATGAATTGTTTACAGTGACACATCTCTACAAAGTCAGTCTTCCTAAAATCTAACACCTTCGTCTTTGTGTGAGTCGGTCCCTGTCTGTATACTAAACCATACTGCTTGATGGTCACTGGATCCTAGGTTCTCATCCACATTTACTTCTAATATCCTGTCACTATTTGTGAGCAGTGGTGGATTTTACCTAGGGGCTTCAGGGCTGCACCCCCCCCAGTAAAATCTGCCACCTCGGTGAGCCAATTGCAGTCTGTGACTGCACTGGCTACACTGTGACTGGCAGCAGCTTTCCATTGGAAGCGCTACCTGCCAGTCACATACACAACATGCAGCCCCCCTGGTACTGCCAGTCCGGGCTGCTATTAGCAGAGAGTGACTTTCAGTAGGAAGCTGCTCCTCTGCATTTCGGCCAGCCCTACCGGGCTACTAGGAGCTGCAGCCGACGCAACCCCTAGTACCTGGATATACGCGCATGCGCGGCTCCCCGGTGAGGTGAATGTCTCCCCAGTCCCCCTCTCGGCAGCGGGAGCCCCCTTCATCCAAGAGGGTAGGAGCTGCCTCTGTTTGTGGGTATTAAGTCTAATATTGTGTTTTTTTGAGTGGGCTCCCTCACCAGTTGCTTGAGGGATGCTCCTGCAAGGAATTTAGAAAGTCCTCGCTTCTAGTGGAACTTGCAAAAGACTCCTCCCAGTTTACCACAGGTAGATTAATGTCTCCCATGATTATTACCTTATTTTTCCCATTCTGTCCCTTCTAAATAAAGTATATCCCGGTATAACTATGTCCCAGTCATGGTTTTCATTGCACCATGACTCCGTAATAGCCACAATATCCAGATCATCCCTTGTCACCATTGCAATTAGTTATTGAATTTTATCTCCTAGGGGATGTAGTCAGGATCCTGACCATCAGGATGCCGACTGTCACAATTCCTAACAGAGCCTGACGGTAAGTATTAAGGTTAGGGTTATGCACTAGGTTGAGGGTTAGGCTGTATAATCATACAGAACCAGAGTATGTATAATCATACAGAATCAGAGCTGACTCTAACAAAGAGTATACATGAAGGCCAAGAACCGAACAGTCAACCAGGACCATTCTTGAGGTTCAACTAATGAGGTTTTTTTTTAAAACAGCAGAAGTGTCACAACTGCCGACACTTGAGACTCCTGGAGGGAGGCAGGCCTACTAGGCACAATAAACTGGGGTGGTCTTAGGAATGACCTTTTCATGAAACTCAGTAGCACAGGATAAAAGTAAAATAGAATTTATTCACATAAGGATTATAAACAGCAAGGTCTCAAATAAAGTCTCAAACAGCACAGAGGTTTACATATGTATAGGAGAGAATCCCCAAATATATATAAGCAGCAGGGGCATTTTAAGAGAGGAGGGGGCCCGTGTGCACTCCTCGTGTGAGGCCCCCTCCTCTCTCCCTGGTGGCTGGCAGCCGACTGACGTGGCTGGCCAGCCACCGGAGCATTAGTAGACTCCGGACACTAGAAAGTGCCCAGAGTGTACTGCGCATGCGCAGAACACTGGAAAATGGCCGCCGTGGCCATTTTTCTAGTGTTCTGAGCAGCAGTGACACCCGACGCGGGACCTCGGACAGGTAAGTTTAAAAAAAATATGGGTGCAGTGTGTGCGGTGCGGGGCCCCCCTGGACCCGGGGGCCTGTGTGCCCCACACACACTGCACCCATTATAGATACGCCACTGATAAGCAGTCTTTAGCATATAAGAACTAACGTGGTAGGGAACCCCGAGTCCAGAATGAGGCTAACACCTCAGGATGACATTAAGGACCTTTGCCAGGGTAGAACCCTGTAGTAATGGAAATCCGGCGCAGAGCGGACCCTGCAGAATAGTATAGTTCCGGGACAGGGCCGTGCCCTGCGGTGCAGTGAGAGCCTTGTGAAGTAGTGAAGTCGGAACAGGGTTAAGCCTTGTAAGCCGATGAGCCCTGCAGCGTGGCTAGACTTCAGAGCGGGGTTGAGCCCCGTGATGCAGAGAGGATTGTAGCGGGGTTGAGCCCCGTGATGCGGAGAAGATTGTAGCGGGGTTGAGCCCCATGACACGGAGAAGACTGCAGCAGGGTTGAGCCGTGTGGTGTGGCTAGAGTACGGAGCGGGGTTGAGCTCCCTAATGCGGAGAAGATTGTAGCAGGGGTGAGCCCTGTGGTGTGGCCATCGTATGCAGTGGGGGTGGAGATGACACTGTAACGGTGCAGTTGACAACTGTAACAAGGATGAGTTCAATATCCACAGGAACGAAAAGACAACAGGTAAAGTGCAGCAAAATGATGAAAGCAACAATCCACAGGCACAGCGGGGATCTGGCAGGAGTCCAAGAAAAGACCTGAAAGCAATGTTGCACAGACACTGAGACACAGGGGGTCAATCAGACCCGCTCGCGAGCGCAGGACGCTCGCAAGCGGGTCGATGGTGCCCTACTGTGCATGTGCACGACGGAGGGAGCTCAGTCGTGCGCATGCGCGAGACCCGGCTAGCGACGGGATAGCCGTCGCTCCGGGTCTCGCACCAAAGGGCGTGTGCTGTCGATGTTGATTGACAGCACGCCCCCTTTGGTGGGCGTGCCGGGGGCGTGGCTGCCAGACGGAGGCGTTCCCATGGGAACGCCTACCGTCTGAGGCCGGCCCCACTGACATCAGTAGTGATGTCAGTGGGAGTGATTTTGGCTCTGATAGAGCCAAAATCACTCCAGGGCTTGTGGCAGCGAGACCCTACCGCAGGGTCTCCGTTGCAAGCCCGATGGTCGCGATGGTCTTGACCATCGCGACCATCATCATGGATGCTCGCTATAGCTGTGGGTGGCCACCCACAGCTATGCGAGCGTCCAAGAGGTCGCTCCATTTTCATGTAGGAGGGCCCTGATTCAGAGCGAGCGGCTCTGAATCAGGCCCACAGTTAGTAACAGGCTTAATACTAGAGGTCTGATCCATAGGAAGTTTTAGAACATGTGACCCAAATGGAATCAGGTTTGAAATAATGAGCAATCTAGGAATCCCACATCCTGAGGACACCTGGGAAACAGATGATCACTTTAACACTCTATCCCCTGAATGAGAAGCATGCCAGCAAGCAGGATAGCACCTCCAATGACCACAATGGAACTTTGGCAAAAGTAGTCCATCTTTATGTACTGAAATAGTCGCAGTCCTGACAGGAAGGGTTAGATCATAAGTCTCCAACTAGTGGAGAACCCCCAGGCATGAGGCAGAGGCGGCATCGAGAGGACTACTACTGGGGGCACTATATAAGGGCCACTACTGTGGGCACTGCAAAGGGATGGCTACTACTGGGGGCATTATATAAAGGGCACTACTGGGGGTACTGCATAGATGGGACTACTACTGAGGGCACTATATAAGGGGCACTACTACTGGGGGATCTATATAGGGGGTACTACTGGGGCCACTGCATAAGGGAGACTACTACTGGGGGCAGTACTTGGGGCACTGCATAGGGGGGACTACTACTAGGGGCACTATATAAGTGGTAATACTGGGGCCACTGCATAAGGGGGACTACTACTGGGGGTACTGCAAAGGGGGAACCACTACTGGGGGGAGGGGGGTCTTTAATAAATCATGCTGGCTGTATTTATTTTCCTGGTGCATTCATGTTTTCAGTGATACAGGTGTGTTCAGGGCTGCAACAAAGGGGGGGGGGGGCAAGTGACCCAGGCGCAGGATCTGAGGGTGCGACGCACCAACACTAAGGCCGGATCAAGTACCCTTGGGCCTCCCACTCTGCTGCAGGGAAGGTGAGTGAGCTGCGATCGCCGTGTGTATGTGTGTGCACTGCAGCTGCCTTCCTTCTGCAATTGATGCTGGGGATGCAATAGAACAAAGTCTGTGCCGCCACCAGGGGCGCCGAGAGGGGGGGGCGGGTACAATTTACCCGAGCCAGGGCTTCCAGAGGGACCGGCAAGGGCACGGGTCCAGCGCCGCCCCCCTCCCTCCTCTTTCCCTCGCAGCAGCTCAGCACACAGCGTGTGCTGGGATGCAGTGTGAAATTGCTCACGGCTGCAAAGCAGCAGCCACAGCAATCTCCTATGCCTGAGGGGGAAGCGATCACACTGATTGCGCCCCCCCCTGCCTTTGCACCGGGCTGAGGGGCTCACAGCACTCCCTCCCCAGCGCGCGCGGTGCTGCAAAAGTGTTTTTTTTCTTCTCAAGCGGGCGTGGCCACGCCTCCCGTGATTAGGCCATGCCCCCTCTTTACCTGGGCCCGGCAGCGCTCTCTATGGCCCTGACCACCGCCTCCACCACCTCAGATGCTGCACTTGCCACACAGTGGCCAGGTAACAGCTCAGCCAGCCTCTCGCCATGACTCTGCCCTAACTACACAAGTCGCAACTCTCAGTGCTGTCACTGACTGTGACTGTCATGCGCTATATTGCATACAATTACGGAGAGGGTTTGAACTTTATACATAATGCTGCCTTGCCAGGTAATGCTGAATAAACCACACAGGGCACCAGGCTGAATGCCAAATAGTTGCAGTCCTGTGTGGCTTACTGTGGTGCTGGTGGAGCTTATAGCACAGTCTCCTGGAGACTGACAGTGTTTTCATTTAAATCATTCTTGCCCTTTTATATTCCTTGCTATACCTGCTTGATCAGTAATGTATTTACAAATAACCTTCCAATAACCTGGATCAAATATCTAGCGAGGGAAGATACTGTGTGGCATAATGTTATAAGGGGCATTACTGTGTGGCTTACTGTGTAAGGGGCATTACTGTGTGGTATAATGTGTTATAAGGGGCATTACTTAGTGTGGCATAATGTGTAAGGGGCATTACTGTGTCACAAAACCACACTCCCTTTTCAGAACATCCTCTATGTTTTGTTTTTGTTTGGTTTTTTTGGGGGTGGGGGGCGCTAAATTACTGCCTTGCCCCGGGTGACATAAAACCTAGTTTCGGCCCTGCTGTGTGTGTGTGTGTCTGTGTCAGTGTGTGTGTACCCCGTCATATGCTGAGTGGTATATTTTATTGTAGTGGTCCTAAATCCTGTGTAAGCTGTTTCTATCTATCTATCTATCTGTTTATTTGTGGCTAGATGTTTTTTCATTGGTTCGGTAACCAAGGATTTGGAAACCCCCCTTTCAAAATCCTGCATTTGCCACTGCAGCTGTTTAATTAACTGTTCAGAATTCTACTCTGTGATTTCTACACTTCATCCATTTAAACATCCAGCTGCCCCCAAGACTGATTCTAAAGAAATAGCGTTCCTGATTAAGATACAGGCCTACATCTGTTCCTATTGGTCAGCTGATGAAAGATGAGATAATTTGCACTGTGCTTGACTAAACACCAGGCAATTACTGTATGTTACAATAAATTATGCTTCACTGAACAACATTCCCTACACAGGTAATATCAATTACAAGCAAATCATGAAATTACATATATTTAAATACACTGATGAATTAGCATGAGGTTGAAATGCAGATTGGAATGGTCAAATGATGACCACACACATGTTGCAATAGTTCAATCAGGTGCCCATGTACACCATAACATAATGATTGATCAGTTTTATCGAACTGGCCTGGATTGTGAAGTTCACATCTACCAATCAGCCGTTAATTGCATTGGTATATATGCAGAAGCGTTAGCTAATAAATGTCTTCAAACGCTCCTGCAATGGTTGAATTGGGAGATCGGGGTTTGTAGTCCTACTTAAAACATGAAATCACAAAAATACATTTAATAACATTCACATATTAAACAGACCTTAAATCAAATCTATAGATGACAAAAGAAAATAAAAAATAAATAAAAATAAATTAAAAAAATATGAAAGGAACCACTGTGGCCACAGCAAAACAGACAAAAAAATTGGCATGCATAAAAAAAGGGGGATATTTCCCAATGAATAAATGTTAGTATAGATATGTGAGTTTTTTCTTTTTATCTTTTTGTCTCTTTATCCAGAGGGCTCACAATAACAGCCATTGAACATATTAAAACCACACAGAGAGGGGGAGCATTTTGGATTTTCCAACTTGATACCTTGTCACCTCGTGGCCTCAATGATACCATAGAACTCAACAATGTCTAGCACACTGGCTTGCGGTTGTCCACAGGACTCTAGGTCCCTAGAGATTGTGTGCTGACTGCCACCTATGTGCTACCTATTTGATTACATTTAGTCATCTCTTTTGAGTCCTTCTCCTCACCCTCCGGTGGGGTTCTATTGCCGTCTTTCTCCACTCCTAGTTCACTATCTGGGAATTTGGGGGGGACAGCACCGATCCCTATGTTTGGCCAGTTTCTACACACCTTTCCATGTCAATACACTAAGGTTTATATCACTAACTACCATCTGTTCATTAACCAGCTTTTTGTGACTCATTGTTTTCACATTTAGTGGTTGTGTCTGAGAGCTGAATGTGGACACCCTTACTCTGAGTCTAAATAAATCTCATTGATTGCGGGACGTTGTGGTCCATCCTCACCTCCCTGTCACGGTTTTCCCTATTATTTTTTATCTCTCTCTCTCTCTCTCTATATATATATGTATATATGTGCTCCACTGTCTGCCGACATTACATCACACCCTGTATAGGTTTCGTTTGATACATTTGTATCATTTATTTGCTTAGTATGTTTTAGTTGTTTGTCGGCATCATAATACAAATTACTCTGGATTTAATTCAACTTTCTTATGCTAGCCTATGACGCTGCTATAATATATGAATACAGAGACTTTCTTTAAGTGCTTTATATCACTGCTTACCATCTATTTACTAATCAGCCTTTTGGAACACTTTGTTTCTACATTCTAGGGGTTGTGTCTGGAAGGTGGATGTGGATACCACCGTCCACCTTTACTCTGAGTTTAAATATATCACATTGATGGTGGGATGCTGTGGTCCATCCTCGCCTCCTTGTCACATTTTTCCCTATTATTTTTAATTTTTATATGTTAAAATGTGTTCCTATTGTCTGTTGACATTACATCACACCTTGTTTTGGTTAAGTCTAGTTTGATATACTTATATCCCCCTTTTTTTGTTTAGTATGTTTCAGTTATCTGTCGGCATCATAATATAGATCAATCTGGATTATAATTTCTTGTACTAGCCTGTGGACTATGATGCCGCCACAAAATATGAATACATAGATTTTCTCTAAAAGTACTTTTTAGTAGGTTTTTTTGTTGATACTTGTTTCTATCAAGGAGACCTTCTATTAATTTTTTATTTTCATTTTCATAATGAACCATTAGGCTTAATATAAGTCATTTGTCTATTTTATAGTAATTTATTGTATTTTTTCATTTCATGTGTTTCTTATATTTCTTTTTTTATGCTAATTATTCTAGTTTCCTTGCAACTGTCCATCCATTTAAATATGTTACAATTATATTCAGTTCTCTATAAGCCGAGTCCCATGTGTGCAATAAGTGGGTCACAACTGTTCTCAAATAGTTAACTAGCATCTCCTATTTAAAGTCCCGGACTAAAGAGAAGGGTTATACCTCTGAGGAAACAGCCGGAGATTACAGGCTGACAAACGCGTTAGGTTTTTTACCCCCACACGCTGGTGCACCTGGGACTATCATCTACATCCCACTGAATCTTCAGCTGACCGCGGCTCCACCACAGGATGAGACTGCCGATTTCCTAGCCAGCACGTGGTATGCACTACAGCAGTCTGTGAACTCCACCGCTGCACCACGGTCAGCGTCTCTGGACACGTCGGGCACTGAGGATTCTTTTGCTGGATGCTTTTAGGAGAGGCCTCTCCCAAGATCTACGCTGCTAAGCAGCAATACGGTACCAGTTTATTGGTTACACAGAGACTGTGTTAGTCACGATTTAGTGGATTCAGCAATAGATGCCCAGACGTGACTTATATTAATGTTCACTCCCACTACAAATTGATTTTAATTTCGTGGAATAAGCCCATCATGCGGTAGCTGTGCACACTGATTTTATTTTTTATTATTTAAGTCAAATCCACCAGACTTTTTGATTCATGTCCATACAGTCCTGGATAAAGAGACAAAAAGATAAAAAGAAAAAACTCACATCTATACTAACATTTATTCATTGGGAAATAACCCCCTTTTTTTATGCATGCAGATTTCTTTGTCTGTTTTTCTGTGGCCACAGTGGTTCCTTTCATATTTTTTGATTTGATTTATTTTTATTTATTTTTTATTTTCTTTAGTCATCTATAGATTTGATTTAAGGTCTATTTAATATGTGAATTTTATTACATGTAGTTTTGTGATTTCATGACCATATCTGCGTACATTAAATTTAGACACTACTAGTGTCATTCAGCACTCTGTTGTTTTTGTTTTTCCATAAGGATTCAAAGGGGTTAGCCACTCCTAGATTTATCTATTGCCATTTTTGATGCGCCTACCCCATCTTTCCTTCCTTTTCTACGTAAAACATGCTTGATCTCCTGATCCCCTTGCAGAAAGCACACACTGACCTAAAAATAGCTCAATTGAACAGGGTGCATACTGATTGCTCCAAAAATCGGCGTTGCAAAGTGTGTACCCAGCTTAACGGGATTTTTCATACAGACTGATGAACATTACCATTGAACCGGTAGATCTTCTAATTTACTGGGGACATTTTTCCTATAGGAAGAACATTTAATACTAGGGGGTATATTTACTAAAGTGAGAGTTTTTAGAAGTGGAAACGTTGCCCATAGCAACCATTCAGATTCTACTTAACATTTAAATAGCACCTTCTAGAAGACAATAGCTAGAAACTGATTGGTTGCTATGGGCGACATCTCCATTTCTAAAAACTCACACATTAGTAAATATACCCCTAGCTATCTCCAAAAACCTCTTTAGAATACAATTACATAAAAGATCTTTAATTAATAAACATTTGTACTTGTGGGAGTATATTATTAGGAGTATGAGAATGAAGTACACATCCTGCAATTGGATGTGATTGCATTTTTAAGTAATTCATTTCTGTCAACTAAATATAAATAATTTTTTTTGTGATTAAACACTGACTCTATCTGATTATATTTTATGGTAAACTGATTTATCTCAAAGTGCTGCCAGATTGTTTGTTCATTTGTGGCTATATGAAAAGCACACAAACTATTGTTTGAAAACTGCCTAAAACTCACAGTGAAACTAGATCTGTGTCACTGAAACAGAAAAGGGACAATACAGATGTACTGTAAATAAAAACGCTAAACGTATATAGCCCAAGAAAGAGAGAGAGAAAGAAAGAAAAGAAAAGAAAAGAAAAGAAAAGAAAAGAAAAGAAAAGAAAAGAAAAGAAAAGAAAAGAAAAGAAAAGAAAAGAAAAGAAAGAGATATGAACGGTTTGGTTTTGCTGAAAACTGAATACACCTGAACTTTGGGGTTCCAAGATGAACCAAGTCCTAGCTCAGGTCACTTTGGGGCTCCAAGTAGAACTGAGTCCTAACTCAGGCTCGCCAAGTTTTGTGGGGAGATGTATTAAGCTCTGGAAAGTAATAAATTGGAGGGTGATAAACTATCAGCCAATCAGCTCCTAACTGTCATGTTACAGACTTTGGGGTCTATTTACTAAGCAGTGTTAGGAGACAAAGTGAAATGAGATAAGGTACCAGCCAATCAGCTCCTAACTGCCATGTCACAGGCTGTGTTTCCCTAAGGGCGGAATTCAATTGATTACGCGGTCCGGATCTCCCGTCTAAAGTGACAGGAGATCGCAGGCCACTATTCAATTGATGCCGTTTTTCGCGCTGAACGCGCCCAAAGAGGTCAGGTTTAGCCTTGTAAAGCAGCTAAACCCGACCAAAGTGCTGGGCGCGACCGCGAAAAGTGATGTTTGGGCGCCCAAACAGGTCACTTTTCGCACATTTCAGCTCTCATCCCCCTGGGGCTGAGAGCTGAAATGTAGCGCTGGCCGCGCCCGACAAAAGCAAGAATTGAATAGCTCCGTCGGGCGCGATAGGGGCTGGAATCAATTGAATTCCGCCCTATAGATGACAACAAATACACACAATTTATTGTGTGTCCAATTTATAGTGTCACAGTTTACAAGAGCACACATGCCGTCATAATACACACAAAATGCAGTGCCGGCTAAACCCCAAGTCTCAGTGCCATTGATGGCAAACTAGAGGAGATGATAGTATAAGTTAGGAAAGGAAAAGCATATGTGGGAAGATAAATACTTTTCTGTAATTTTGGGTCCGCGATGATGATGATGATGATGATGGTATTTTTAGGGACCAGGAAATTTCAGCAGTCCAAAAAGTTTTAGAGCAGGGCTTAAATTCTAAAACGTTATAGCCTACTCCTTAGGTGACCAGTTGGAAAGTTTCCTGGTCCCTAAAAATGTTAACATCTTTACATACATTGGGCGGGATGTACTTACCTTGCGAAGTACATCCCGCCATGCCTCGCATTCCTACTGATTGCATAAGTGCTAATATATGCGATCAGCAGCGCAAAGGACAGCTCTTCCGATAAGAGGTGTCCTTTGCGATCTGCTCTGTGCCGTGGACTTCCGGGTTTATGCGGGGCATGTTGGCAGGGATCCGATTGGATCCCTCATAGCAGCACGATGCGGTAGAAGCCCTTAGGCTTCTATAGGGTAACGCCAGCAAAAGCTGGCGTTACCCTCCGCATCGGAGACCAGGCGGCCAGCTGATAATACATACGAAAAATGCGGTAAAACCCCGGAAACGGGGGTTTTTAACCGCGTTTTCCATTTAGTACATCCCGCCCATTGGACCATCCTTGACTGAGCTAGTTGATTCCCTAAAGAGGTGTTTTATTTCACTTGTGATTCTGTAAGGAAATCTGAAAAACATGAACTGTTAGGGCTCCGTGAGGACTGGAGTTTGTTTCTAATTGTACGCCTGTTTTTGTCTGTGCATTACATTTTTAAAGAAATACTACACTATGTATGTTTTCATTATTTCTGTTATTTTGTGAATTGGGTTGGAGTTACCCTACCACAGTCATTATTTACCCAAAGATTACAGAGAGCATCAATATTTTATATTTCTGGTACGCAATATAATTTACATATTTATCACCTACAAGTCACGGGGAACTTTATGTTTAAAAGTGCTGAAAAGGAGGAACTCTGTGCTAGATATTTTTATTTTTTTTCTCTGCATTTTCATCCAGACATACACTCTGATAACAAGTTCAAACAGAAAAGCTATATTTTTTTTACTACTTGGTACACACAAAATATTATGTTTTCACAAATTCCATTTATACTCTAAAATACTACAGGTCTAAATATCTGGCGTGTGGTGTACACATCTAATCCAGGACAGTTTTATAGGTGTGAAGGACAGCCTGCACAGGTTTCCATGGTAATCTCTGACTGGGGACGTCGGCTAAAATTTCTGTCCTTTTATTATTGCACAGATGACTGAACAAGTCCCAACAATGTCAATATAGGTTTTCTTGTGTTTATCCATGGCAAGCCAAAGTGTTGCAATTTGAATAATTTTTTTTTTTTAAAGATTACTTTTTTTTAAATTCAAAATGAACACCTGCTAGAACAAAATCTGAACTATATATTAAATATTCAGCATCATACACAGCAGCAGACAAAAACAAACACTAGCATTGTTAGGGGTATATTTATTAAAGTGAGAGTTTTAAGAAGTAGAGATGTTGCCCATAGCAACCAATCAGATTCTAGCTATTATATTCTAGAAGGTGCTAGATAAATGTTAAGTAGAATCTGATTGGTTGCTATGGGCAACATCTCCACTTCTAAAAACTCTCACTTTAGTAAATATACACCTTAGTGTCTACATAATACCAACGGGACACAATTAGTAGACCTTCACTTTTAGTATTGGTCATCAGTGCAGTAACAGGGCTTCCGAGTGCCCTGTGCCGGCCCCACCCCCTGAGCGCATGATATCACACAGAAGGGACGGGGCCAGCACCGGGAAATGCAGGATTGCCCGAGACATCCTCTGGATGCTCCGATCGGTTCTACTTACAGGCGGTATGATGCATGGCATGCTCGGAGTATTCAAAAGACGCTGTGGGTGGAACTGCCGCAGTGATACCGGCTGCAGGGTGATTCTCCAGGCACCCTACTAGCCAGAAGGACGGTGGGGCAACGACAGTGCAGCCGAGCCCTCAATGGCGCCACTGGTCGGACACACCTACTTATGCACGTTGGTTATCTTCAAGCATATGGATGAGAAGACTTGTAATAAATAGGAAGAAAAAAACGCATTAAAGTTTGGTTCCCAAGGCATGCTCATGCCAAGTATCTAACACTAATATTTATAGATCCAGTTTGCTTTAGGACAGTGGTTCTCAAACTCGGTCCTCAGGACCCCACACAGTTCACTTTTTGCAGGTCACCCAGCAGGTGCACAGGTATATTCATTACTCACTGACACATTTTAAAAGATCTACAGGTGCAGCTAACTATTTCACTAGTAATTATGTGAGGAGACCTGCAAAACATGCACTGTTTGGGGTCCTGAGGACAGAGTTTGAGAACCTGTGCTTTAGGATATGGCACATTATCTTTCTGAAAGCAGACATTAGAAGATGGGTAGACTGTGGCCATTAATGAATGCACATGGTCAGCAACACTACTCAGGTTAGTAGCATTTAAATTGGTATTAAGGGGCCTAATGTGAGCCAAAAAAACATATCCCACACTATTACACAATCACCAGCCTAAACTATTGACTCAAGGTAGGATGGGTCCGTGGATTAAATTTACAATAAATTCTGACACTACTATCTGCATGTCGCAATAGAAATCAATATTTGTCAGATCAGACAATGTGTTTTTTAAATTTTCAACTGTCCAATTTTGGTTAACACAGTAGCCTCAGGTCCCAGTTTTTAGTTGGCAAGAGTGGAACTTGGTGGCCAATCCACTTCAAGATTCAATGTCCTTTGCTTTCAGAGATGCCCTTTTGCATGGGCTTGGTATGATATCCTGGCAATCAGGATGCCTGGTGGCAAAATGCTGACGGTGGCATCCCAAAGCTCAGAATCTAGACAGGGGTCAGGTAAGTATACTAACCCCTCCGCGACTAACAGCTAAGGGCGCCCCGCTTACCTTCGATCGGGATGCCATTTGTCAGGAGTCTAGCGTCGAGGTGTAGGCTGGCTTCGGGATTTAGCCGCCTATATTTAGTCCTGGTTGGGATTCCAACAGACAGCATCCCGGCCTCCGGTATTTTGACATCACCTTTTGCATACCACCATTCTAATGCATGGTGATTTGAATTGCTTATGCCTTCCAGTTAGCATGAAGGAGTATGGCCAATTTCCTATGATCATTTTTTTTCTCTCACATATCTGACGCTGACTAGATTTTCTTTAATTTTGCGCACCATTCTCCGTAAAGTCTAAAGACTGTTGTGCATGAAAATCTCAAGAGATCAAGTTTCTTAGATATTCAAACCACTCCACCTGGCGCCACAAAATCATTCCGCAGTCAAAGTCACTTAGATCATATTTCTTGCCCATTCTGGTGTTTGTTCTGAATGACAACGGAACCTCTTGACCATGTCTGCATGCTTTTATGCATTGTGATGCTGCTACATGACTGGTTGATTAGATATGGTATTTACGAGCAGGTATATAGAATAAAGTGGGCATGGATAAATATTTCACGTCTGTTCAAAAAAACACACACAATGCTAGACATCAAGTAGCCTTTTGCATATAATAGAGTGGTTTTAGGTCGAGTTACTCAAGTTTAAATTGAGGAAGCACACATTAGAGTAGCTGAAATGCGTATTAAAGTATAAACCCTCACTACTCGTAATGTTATTCTACATGTAGTTAGTCCTTGTGGGACACCACATGAACCCGGCATTCTACACAAACCCAACCACAGCTTGTGATCTACACAACTCAATTGTACCTCTCTCACATCACAATGCCGGGTCACACCCGGATTTTTTTTTTGGTCCACTTAAAACAAAGCAATCAGTGTCGGCCAACCCACAAATCTAATTTTGGTACAGATTGCATTAATCCTTAAAGGCACTATAATCTACTCACACACCCCAAGTTCTTATGAAAAGAGACTTTATGCATATATTGCTGTTCTAATAAAAAATATCTGGATGAAGTTCTTAATTCATTTCATGGAAAATATTAATATAATTACTATATATTAGCAATCATCAGTGGATCCACCATCTACTACTAAACCTGGAAATGTATTAGACTTTTTAAGCACTTAACAAGTAGGTCATAATTTAGCTCCTGGTTCATCTAGAAGGCTGCTTATTGCATATTCTGGCTATATTAAAAGTAACAAGGCAATTTGTTTATTACGAACTTGGATTTTCAGGTCCATTAATCATCTTTTATTTACTCTGTATTGCCAGCTGATTCAAAGTTGGGAAGCAAAGCATAAAAAAAATAAAAATAAATAGAATATGCACCTGGCAAAACCATGTTGGACTGCATGAAGGAGAGAACGGTGTCATGAAGTAGAGTAAAATAGGGTGTCCAAGGCGTTAAGTATGGAGAAGACCTGCCATATGACCTACAGCAGGAATGACCATATGGAAACCTATAGGCCAAACACTAGCAGTCTCAGTGTGTCATCTACCAAATATCTCAGTTGTATAACTCCAGTCAAGTGCATAAATAATGGGACATTGACAGAATTTTCATATTTTGGCATCTATTCACCACCACAATGGCTTTGAAATGAAACAAACAAGATGTGCTTTAACTGCAGACTTTCAGATTTAATTTGAGGGTAATTACATCCACATCAGGTGAATGGTGTAGGAATTACAACTGTTTCTATATGTGCCTCCCACTTTTTAAGGGGCCAAAAGTAATGGGACAAACTAAACAATCCTAAATCTAACTTTCACTTTTTAATACTTTGTTGCAAATCCTTTGCAGGCAATTACAGCCTGAAGTCTGGAACGCATAGACATCACCAGATGCTGGGTTTCATCCCTGGTGATGCTCTGCCCGGCCTCTACTGCAAATGTCTTCTGTTCCTGCTTGTTCTTGGGGCATTTTCCCTTCAGTTTTGTCTTCATCAAGTGAAATGCATGCTCAATCGGATTCAGACCAGGGGATTGACATGGCCATTGCATAACATTCCACTTTTTAGCCTTAAAAAACTCTTTGGTTGCTTTTGCAGTATGCTTCGGGTCATTGTCCATCTGCACTGTGAAGCGCCGTCCAATGAGTTCTGAAGTATTTGACTGAATATGAGCATATAATATTGCCCGAAACACTTCAGAATTCATTCTGCTGCTTTTGTCAGCAGTCACATCATCAATAAATACAAGGGAACCAGTTTAATTGGCATCCATACATGCCCACGCCATGACACTACCACCACCATGCTTCACTGATGAGGTGGTATGGTTTTGGATCATGAGCAGTTCCTTTCCTTCTCCATACTCTTCTCTTCCCATCACTCTGGTACAAGTTGATCTTTGCCTCATCTGTCCATAGGATGTTGTTCCAGAACTATTAATGGCTTTTTTAGATGTTGTTTGGCAAACTCTAATCTGGTCTTCCTGTTTTTGTGGCTCACCAATTGTTTACATCTTGTGGTGAACCCTCTATATTTCAGTCTTGTGAAGTCTTCTCTTGATTGTTGACTTTGACACATATACACCTACCTCCTGGAGAGTGTTCTTGATTTGGCCAACTGTTGTGAAGGGGTTTTTCTTCACCAGGGAAATAATTCTTCTGTCATCCACCACAGTTGTTTTCCGTGGTCTTTTGGTGTTGCCGAGCTCTCCGGTGCGTTCTTTGTTTTTAAGAATGTTCCAAACAGTTGATTTGGCCACACCTAATGTTTTTGCTATCTCTCTGATGGGTTTGTTTTGATTTTTCAGCCTAATGATGGCTTGTTTCACTGATAGTGACAGCTCTTTGGATCTCATATCGAGAGTTGACAGCAACTGATTCCAAATGCAAATGTCACACCGAGAATCAACTCCAGACCTTTTACCTGCTTAATTGATAATGAAATAACGAGGGAATAGCCCACACCTGTCCATGAAATTGCTTTTGAGTTGATAGTCCCATTACTTTTGGCCCCTTAAAAAGTGGGAGGCACATATAGAAACAGTTGTAATTCCTACACCGTTCACCTGATTTGGATGTAATTACGCTCAAATTAAATCTGAAAGTCTGCAGTTAAAGCACATCTTGTTTGTTTCATTTCAAAGCCATTGTGGTGGTGAATAGAGGCCAAAATATGAAAATTCTGTCAATGTCCCATTATTTATTCACCTGACTGGAGTTATAGAACTGAGATATTTGGTAGATGACACACTGAGACTGCTAGTGTTTGGCCTATAGGTTTCCATATGGTCATTCCTGCTGTAGGTCATATGGCAGGTCTTCTCCATACTTAACGCCTTGGACACCCTATTTTACTCTACTTCATGACACCGTTCTCTCCTTCATGCCAATATTTATGCACCTGACTGCATGTTTGATAGCATTCAGTCATGGGCTGAATGAAAATGTTAATTCTAGCACTGTACCATACTAATCAGAATGATGTGGTTTGCTATTGTGTTAATAAAAACAGTTGCTTTCAGTGTAGAGATGGAACGAGCACCTCAGAAATAGAATATCTGAATTGACATGACACAAAAACAAGAGTTTGAGGATAGACTAACAATTTTAAGTTTTTGCTTTAGGAAAACAGTGGTCAATATCTACAGTAACACATTTAGCAACATTAAAACCCTTCATACACAGTAATACCCATTACCTCATATCGGAAGTACAAGTAGTATTGTAATTTATTTAAATTCCAATTCTTCTATTATTGTAAGTGAATTCATTTAATGTATTAACACTTCCCTAATACCCTACTTCTGCAGACCGTATGGAGATCTGAAGTCCATCCAATATTCTTCAACACAGCTCTTCTCAAACTGTGTGCCACAACACCTTAGGCTGGTACACAGCTTGTCACAGTCTCATCCAATCCAACCTCCAACCTTTCAAGCAAATGGTTTCAGCAGATGTGGATTGGAGTTCTGCAGCAAAATTGGACAAGTGTGTATGCATAGATTGGGGGTTGTATCTGCAACCTAGGTCTCTGGTAGGATTGTGTCCACAGTCTGCTCAGGCGTTGGATCCCCAGAGAATTGGACAAATGTATATACAGCTTAAGTGTGTCACGAGTTGATCCCTGATGTGTCTCGAGTCTGTGGCTGTACCCAGCTCCTCTCTGTGACAGACTTCATGATGCGGAAACGTCACAAACGATAACAGAGGGTGACTGAAGAGAAAAAAGCCAGGTCCTGCAGGACATGCTCAGGCCAATAAGTGCTCTTTCCCACTCTCCTCCCTGCTCCAGGATGCACTCTGACCAAATCGGCAGAGAGGAGTTGGTAGCAGGCCGGCAGCTACAGCAGTGCAGACGTCTCAGCGTTATGACATCTGTCTCAGAAAGGAGCTGGGAATAGGCAGACTCAGGACCAGAGACCAAGGCTAAATGTAGAGGAAAGGAGTCCTAAGGTAAATTATATACATTGGTTAAAAAGAATGGGAGGGTGGTAGGTATATAGAGAACCACTTGTAGTGTCTGCTATGGGTACAATTGTGTGCTTTGGGTACAAAAAGGTTCATTACATTTATTTTTAGACCTTTAAAATGTTGTGTCACATATGTGGATGTCTCTCTTAGGTGTGTCACAGCAGATAAAAAATTGAGAACCACTGCTTACTGTCAGTCATTCTAAATATCCCTACACTCTACTATGCACCCTATGTTACAGGCGGGAACATGGAGCTGGTGACAGTTCTGTTCTATGAAAATACAAGTCCCAGCAGGTGCCATCTAGCCAGTAACACGTCATTTGCCACACATATGAAGTATATGAAGACAGGATTAGCTATGTGTATGGGTGGGTGAAATTGTCAGATCTTAAGTAAACACCTGTGTTAAAACAGCGTCAACCAAGCAGCATCCATGAGTTACAACACATTATTGTGATTTTGATCTCTGAAAGCGCGTTTACACTACCACAGAGCGTACAGCCATCAGAAAGCCCAGGGTCTGGCAAGGTCCAGAGTCTGAATTCTATCACAAAAACACACACACATGAAACTTAAACCACAATCCCTTCATTTAATTTTGTCAGTCACATTGTTATCAATAAACTGAGTAGTAGTAATACATATAAGCTTTTTTTGTCTATTTAAGATTTTGTACAGTGTTTCACAAACTGAGAAAACAGGAAAGAATGCATTGTATTACTCCGCAAAATGAACTCTCTTTATACACAGTAGATCTGGAACCCGCACAGTGCAAATGAAGACTAGAATTCCCTGCCAGACAGAAAACAAAACAACATGAGAACTTTTATTACTGCAGTACTGAAACATTTAAGGCAGATGACAGATAGAGACAGTGCGCTTTCTTGAATAGGAGGTCTTTCTGCATAAGACCAATGACATTCACTGTGGCTTTATTGGAAACTATTAGTGTCAGGGATCAAAGAACTTCCTCTCATATTTAGGATTCCTTTTTCTTTATGATTAAAGGACCCACATTGTCCCCAGTTTCCTCGTTGTGTTTGGTGTGGGATCCGTCACAATATGGGAACTGGTGGAAGAAAAAAAGAAAAGATACAAGGTTAGAAAACAAACAGAAAACATAAAAATAGGATTTTGGTACTTACCGATAAATCCCTTTCTCCGATTCCACAGGGGACACTGGGGCCTCAGTACAATGGGGTATAGGAGTGTGTTTACCGGGAGCTGGCACGTTTAATAAAAAAACTACTGGTAGCTAGCTCCTCCCCCTCTATACCCCCCCCAGGTCAGTCTAAAAACAACTGTGCCCAAGGGGAGCTGGAAAGTAAGGAGAAGGAGACAGAAAAGCTACATTAATCACATATACATAAGAAAACAACATATACATGAAAACAAGAACAGTTCAGTCAGACAACATTAAACGCAAATCAGCGTCTGAACCTGTAAAACAGTAACAATGCAGGTAGAACAGCGTAGGGTGAGTGTCCAGTGTCCCCTGTGGAATCGGAGAAAGGGATTTATCGGTAAGTATCAAAATCCTATTTTCTCCTTCATCCACCAGGGGACACTGGAGCCTCAGTACATTGGGGACGTCCCAGAGCTTACATCCCGGGTGGGAGAGCGCTGAGAGCCCTGCAACACCGCACAGCCTAACTCCGAAGCGGAGGCCGCAAAAGTATCAAACCGATAGAATCGCAGGAAGGTATGCGTGCCTGACCAAGTGGCTGCTCTATAAAGCTGGTTTAATGAAACCCAGCGAGCAGCCGCCCATGAAGGACCTACCAAGCACGTAGAATGCGCCATAATAGGACCCGGTGGTTGTTTGGAAGCCGCCACGTATGCTTGCCTGATAGTGAAGCGAATCCATCTAGAAATGGTCTGTTTGGAGGCCGGCCAACCTGGACGGGTCACATCAAACTGAATAAACAAGGCATCAGATTTACGGAGGGAGGCAGTTCTGTCAACGTAAATCCGGAGTGCTCTGACTACATCCAAGGATTTTGAATTGGAAGAGTCATCCTTAAACACCGGAAACACTATAGGCTGGTTTATATGAAAAGCGGTCACCACTTTGGGGAGAAAAGCCCTTTGTGTACGGAGCTCCGCCCTATCTTCATGGAAAATAAGGTAAGGAGGGCGGCAGGATAAAGCACTAAGTTCTGACACACGCCTTGCTGAAGCGAGTGCCAACAGCAGAACCACCTTCCAGGTTAAGTACTTTATCTCCACTCTCTGTAAAGGTTCAAAAGTATCAGACTGGAGGAAGGCCAACACCAAATCTAAATCCCATGGTGCCGTGGGAGGCACAAAAGGGGGTTGAATCCTCACAACTCCTTGGAGAAAAGTCTGTATATCCGGAAGCAAAGCCAATTTTCTCTGAAAGAAAATGGACAACGCGGATATCTGTACCTTTAATGAACCAAGACGAAGACCTGCAGTGAGACCAGCCTGAAGAAAAAGAAGGAGATGTGACACCTTAAAGACTGACGGAGGAGAATTACGTCTCTCACACCAAGCAACATATGTCTTCCATATGCGGTAGTAATGTTGAGAAGTGACATCTTTCCTAGCCCGAATCATTGTGGGAATCACACTAGACGGAATACCCTTTTTCCTGAGGACAGCCCTTTCAGTAGCCAGGCCGTCAAACGAAGCCTCCTTAAGTCGCGATAAACAAACGGGCCCTGAAGAAGGAGGTCGTCCTGAAAAGGCAGTAGCCACGGCTCGTCTATTAACAGATTCTCTATCTGGGAGTACCATGCTCGTCTGGGCCAATCTGGTGCTATCAAGAGCACCTTGATCCCTTCTCGCTTGATTCTTTGAAGCAGGCGTGGAATGAGCGGAAACGGAGAGAATAGGCAGATGTAATGAAACTTCCACGGAGCCGTCAGTGCGTCCACTGCAGCTGCCCGTGGGTCCCTCGTTCTGGAGTAGTAAACTGGTAGTTTAACCTTGACGCCATAAGGTCGGCTTGAGGACAGCCCCACCTCAGAGTTAGTTGCTGGAACACCTGAGGATTGAGTGACCATTCCCCTGGATGAATGGTCCTGCTGACTGAGGTAGTCGGCCTCCCAGTTTTCTACTCCTGGGATGAAGATCGCAGAAATCGCTACTGCGAATTCCTCTGCCCAAAGCAGAATCCTGGATACCTCCCCTACGGCTGCTCTGCTTTTTGTGCCGCCTTGTCTGTTTATATATGCCACTGCAGTGGCGTTGTGCGACTGGACTCTGATTGCCTGACCCTCCAGCAGCGGATGCACCAGCTGGAGAGCATAAAATACCGCTCTCAACTCTAGGATATTTATGGGCAATCTGGCTTCCTGCTGTGTCCAGTGCCCCTGAAAATGCTTTCCCAGAGTCACTGCTCCCCAGCCCCTCAGACTTGCGTCCGTGGTGAGGAGGGTCCAATCCCACACCGCAAACCTTTTCCCCGCCAGCAGGTTCAGCCACAAAATGAGAGATGTTCGAGTCTGAGGCGCCAGGAGAACTCTGATGGAGAAAGAGGTGGGATCCCGACCACTGGGAGAGGAGATCCAGTTGAAAGGGATGGGCGTGAAATCTTGCATACTGAATCGCCTCGAAGGCCGCTATCATCTTTCCAAGAAGGCGGATACAGAGATGTACAGACACTCGGCGATGTTGTAAGAGCAGGCGCACCATATGATGAATGGAGGAAGCCTTGTCTTGAGGCAGGAAAACTCTTTGCTGCACTGTGCCCAGTATCATGCCCAGCAATAGTAAACGCTGTGTGGGGATCAGGGAGGACTTTTTGAAATTTAGTATCCAACAGTGTTGGAGGAGGATGCTCTGAGTTAAGCGAATGTCCTTTAACAGCCGAGCTTCCGAAGAGGCTTTTATCAATAGATCGTCTAAGTATGGAACAATGACGACCCCCTGACCATGCAGTAGGGTCATCATTGCCGCCATAACTTTTGTGAATACTCTTGGAGCTGAAAGTCCGAAAGGTAGGGCCTGGAATTAAAAATGCGAGTCTAGGTCCGCAAAACGAAGTAAGGCCTGATGGGGGGGCCAGATGGGGATGTGGAGATAAGCGTCCTTTATGTCTAAGGACACCAGAAACTCGTTCCTTTTGAGACCCGCTATAACGGATTGGAGAGATTCCATCTTGAATTTGAAAACTCGAAGATGAGGGTTTAAATCCTTGAGATTGAGTATGGATCTCATGGAGCAGTCCGGTTTGGGCACCACAAACAGGCTGGAATAAAACCCTTGACCTCTCTGGTGGGTCGGAACATTCACTATTACCTGAGACAGTAACAGCTTTTGTATTGCCTCCTGAATTTCTCCTTGTTTTTCTGCAGCCAGAGGTAAACCGGTTTTGAAAAAACGAAAGGGAGGTTGGACCCTGAAGTCCAATTTCAGGCCGTGAATAATGATGTCCCTGACCCAGGCGTCCTGGCAAGACTGGATCCAAATGTCCTTGAAACGTAAAAGGCGCACCCCAACCCTGGGATCCCCCAAATGAGAAGGAAGGACGTCATGCGGCAGGCTTGGCAGCTGCCTTGTCCTGTTGAGTGTTGGAGGCGGCTGATGCTGAAGCTCTACCTCGGCCTCTGGTTCTAGTGAATGTTCCGACCCACCAGAGAGGTCAAGGGTTTTATTCCAGCCTGTTTGTGGTGCCCAAACCGGACGGCTCCATGAGATCCATACTCAATCTCAAGGATTTAAACCCTCTGGAGAAGGCTGGGCCTCCTCTGGAACGTCCTCTAAATCTTCCAGAGGCATGAAAGGATCGAAAGGAGGGACCTGCTAATGGTCTTCTAGTAGGAGGAGGAGTTGTAGATGGTAGGTAAGTGGATTTCCCACCTGTAGCTTGTGAGATCCACTTATCTAACTCCGATCCGAAAAGTACCTCCCCAGTAAAAGGAAGGGCCTCTACCGCTCTCTTGGACTCTGCATCTGCCTGCCATTGACGCAGCCACAGAGCCCTTCTAGCAGATATAGCTAATGCAGAAGATCTGGCGGATAGATTACAAATGTCCTTAGACGCTTCTCCAAGGAAAGTAGCCGACTCTGCAATCTGTTCGGCTAACTGAATTAAGTCGTCAGGTTGCGTACCTGTCTTAATCCCCTCTGCCAGCTGCAGCGCCCAGGCTTCAATGGCTTTATTTACCCAACAACTAACTAGAGCTGGACGCATCAAAACCCCTGCAACTTTATACAAGGATTTTAATGTGTGTTCCATCTTCCTATCCGAGGTTTCCTTTAGGGAAACCACGCCAGGCACCGGAAGCACCGTTTTCTTGGAAAGATGGGCTACTGATGGGTCCACTGCTGGAGGAGTTTCACATAATCTCCTACTGTCAGGTGGAAAGGGGTAATAAGTAGGGGTGAGCGGGTTCGGATTTCTGAAATCCGAACCCCCCCGAGCCCCCCCGATCCGAGTCCGATCCGAGTCAGGCTCGACTTTTCCCGCCTGACTCGGATCTGAAATCGAGGCAAAACGTCATCATCCCGCCTTCCGAGTCTCGCGGGTTTTGGATCCTATATAAGGTACCCGCGTCGGCGCCATTTTCTCACTCGGCTGTGGACAGTGAAGAGGGAGGGTGGGAGTTAGGGCTGTGTAGTGTAGTGTAGTGCTGCTGTTGTCCACTACTTCAAAGTCCATAGGGGCTGGCTGTGTTGTGCTGTGCTGCTGTTGTTAATAGGGGCTGTGTCCACTACTTCAAAGTCCATAGGGGCTGGCTGGACTGTGTTGTGCAGTCAGTTCTCCATAGGGGCTGTGTCCACTCCAAAGTCCTGTGCAGTGTCCCAGTCCTAAAGGAGTGCTGTAGTGTTGTCCAGGGGGTGCTCTGTCCATCAGGGGTGCTCCCCCCAAGTGCTAAAAAAATTATATATTTTCTGTGTTTGTGAATTGTGTGCGCAGTAGCCGCACGTGCATCAACAAAGTAGTGCCAAGCGTGCGCCTGTGTCATAAGTAAAGGGCCGGCTGGCTTGACCGTTAAAGGGTGCTGTAACCCCCGAAAGTACACTCCAGTCCAAACCAAAAAAAAATTATTTTCTGTGTTTGTGAATTGTGTGCGCAGTAGCCACACGTGCATCAACAAAGTAGTGCCAAGCGTGCGCCTGTGTCATAAGTAAAGGGCCGGCTGGCTTGACCGTTAAAGGGTGCTGTAACCCCCAAAGTACACTCCAGTCCAAACCAAAAAAAAAATTAATTTCTGTGTTTGTGAATTGTGTGCGCAGTAGCCGCACGTGCATCAACAAAGGAGCAGCGCCAAGCGTGCGCCTGTGTCTCATAAGTAAAGAGCCGGCTGGCTCATTTCTTAAAGGCTGGTGTAACCCACAAAGTGCACTACTCTCCAGCAAAAATAAAAAAATATTTTCTGTGTTTAGCCGCACGTATATATCAAATCGATATAACATAAATGGAGGACCAAACTTTCTCCGAAAAAAATAAAATAGAGAAAGATCAAGAACCACTTCCTCCTAGTGCTGAAGCTGCTGCCACTAGTCATGACATAGACGATAACATGCCATCAACGTCGTCTGCCAAGGCCGATGCCCAATGTCATAATAGAGGGCACATACAATCCCAAATGACAAAGTTCAGGAAAATGACCTTGAAAAAAACATTTAAATCAGCTGAAGAGAAACGTAAACTTGCCAATATGCCATTTACGACACGGAGTGGCAAGGAACGGCTAAGGTCGATCCCTAGTATGTTCATGACTAGTGGTTCAGCTTCACATGACGATGGAAGCCCTCCTCCCACTAAAAAAATCAAAAGAGTTAAGCTGGCAAAAGCACAGCGAAGAAGATATCACAAATCCCCAAGGAGAGTCCAAGTGTGGTGGTGGTTGCGATGCCTGACCTTCCCAGCACTGGACGGGAAGAGGTGGCTCTTTCCACCATTTGCACGCCCCCTGCAAGTGCTGAAAGGAGCACCCACAGTCCACTTGCTGATATGCCAATTGAAGATGTCACTGTTGAAGTACAACAGGATGAGGATACTGGTGTAGCTGGCGCTGAGGAGGAAGTTGGCGAGGAGGATTCTGATGGTGATGTGATTTGTTTAAATCAGGCTCCGGGGGAGACAGTTGTTGTCCGTGGGATGAAAAAGCCCATCACGGTCATGCCTGGGCAGAAGACCAAACATTCCACCTCTTTGGTCTGGCAATATTTCTATCCAAATCCGGACAACAACTGTCTTGCCATATGTACCATATGTAAAGGTGAAATAAGTAGGGGTAGGGACGTCAAGCACCTAGGAACATCCTCCCTTATACGGCACCTGCAGCGCGTTCATAAAAAGTTACTGTCAAGTTCAGAAACTTTGGCTAAGACCATAAGCAGTCCAGGGACACCTAAATCCCGTTGTCCTGTTGTATCCAAGCGCCTGCAATCCACACCGTCAACTCCCTCCTCGTCAATTTCCTCCTTAGTCAGGATCGGAAGTAGTCGTGCAGGCCATGTCACTGGCATGACTGACTCTCCTATCCGGGATTCCTCCGGAGGATCCTGCATTGCTATACCTCCTGCTGCCGCTGCTGCTGCTGCTGGGAGTCGTTCATCATCCCAGAGAGGAAGTAGGAACTCCACTACTTTTACTAAACAATTGACCCTCCAACAGTCCTTAGCGAGGAGGATGAAGTACGACAGCAGTCATCCTGAAGCAAAACGTATAACTGAGGCCTTGACTGCTATGTTGGTGTTAGATGTGCGTCCGGTATCCGCCATTAGTGCAGTGGGATTTAGACAAGTGATGGAGGTAGTGTGTCCCCGGTTCCAAATCCCGTCTAGATTCCACTTCACTAGACAGGCGATACCGAGACTGTACAGAAACGTCAGAAAAAGTGTCCTCAGTGTCCTGAAAAATGCCGTTGTACACATTGTCCACTTAACCACGGACATGTGGACAAGTGGAACAGGGCAGACTAAGGACTATATGACTGTGACAGCCCACTGGGTAGATGTATCACCTTACGCAGCAACAGCAGCAGCGTCACCAGTAGCAGCATCTCAGAAACGCCAGCTCGTTACAAGGCAGGCTACGCTGTGTATCACCGGTTTCAGTAAGAGGCACACCGCCGACAACCTCTTAGAGAAACTGAGGGAAATCATCGCCCAGTGGCTTACCCCACTTAGACTCTCCTGGGGATTTGTGATATCTGACAACGCCACCAATATTGTGCGGGCATTACATCTGGGCAAATTCCAGCACGTCCCATGTTTTGCTCACACAATAAACTTGGTGGTGCAGAATTTTCTGAAAAGCGACAGGGGCGTGCAGGAGACGCTTTGGGTGGCCCGAAAAATTTCTGGCCACTTTCGCCATTCAGCGACTGCGTGCCGAAGACTGGAGCGCCAGCAAACACTCTTGAACCTGCCCCGCCATCACCTGAAGCAAGAGGTTGTGACGCAGTGGAACTCAACCCTCTATATGCTTCAGAGGATGGAGGAGCAGCAAATGGCCATACAAGCCTATACATCCACCTATGACATAGGCAAAGGAGGGGGTATGCACTTGACTCAAGCGCAGTGGAGAATGATTTCCGTGTTGTGCAAGGTTCTCCAGCCCTTCGAACTTGCCACACGTGAAGTCAGTTCAGACACTGCCAGCTTGAGTCAGGTCATTCCCCTCATCAGGCTTTTGCAGAAGCAGCTGGAGAAAGTGAAGGAGGAGCTAAGACGGAGCGATTCCGCTCGGCATGTGGGACTTGTGGATGAAGCCCTTCATTCGCTTTGCCAGGATTCCAGGGTGGTCAATCTGTTGAAATCAGACCACTACATTTTGGCCACCGTGCTCGATCCTAGGTTTAAAGCCTATGTGGTGTCTCTCTTTCCGGCCGACACAAGCCTGCAGAGGTGCAAAGACCTGCTGGTGAACACACTGTCAGCTGAAGCGGAACGTGACACGTCAACAGCTCCTTCTTCATTTTCTCCCGCAACTGGGGCTGCCAGGAAAAAACTTAGGTATCCTAAGCAACCCGCTGGCGGTGATGCAGGGCAGGCAGGACCAAGTTTGGACATCTGGTCCGGACTGAAGGACCTGGCAACAATTTCTGACATGTCTGCTGTCACTGCATATGATACTGTCACCATTGACAGAATGGTGGAAGATTACATCGGTGACAGCATCCAAGTAGGCATGTCAGACAGTCCATACCTGTACTGGCAGGAAAAAGAGGCAATTTGGAGGCCCCTGTACAAACTGGCTCTATTTTACCTGAGATGCCCCCCCTCCAGTGTGTACTCCGAAAGAGTGTTTAGTGCAGCCGGGAACTTTGTCAGCGAAAGGCGTAGGAGGTTGCTTCCACAGAATGTGGAGAAGATGATGTTCATCAAAATGAATTATCAGCTCTTCCAGGGAGACCAGCCTCCAGAACGTACAGAGGGACCTGTGGTGGTGGATTCAAGTGGGGACAAGTTAATACTTTGTGAGGATGAGGATGTACACACTGAAGAGGGTGAGGAATCGGCGGATGAGGAGGATGAGGATGACATCTTGCCTCCGTAGAGCCAGTTTGTGCAGGGACACATTCATTGCCAGCTTGTTTTGTGGGGGCTCAAACGAACCAATCATTTCAGCCACAGTTGTGTGGCAGACCCTGGCGCTGAAATGATTGGTTTGTTAAAGTGTGCATGTCCTGTTTATACAACATAAGGGTGGGTGGGAGGGCCCAAGGACAATTCCATCTTGCACCTCTTTTTTTTCTTTGCATTATGTACAGTTTGGGCCTAGTTTTTCAAACTGCCATCCTGTCTGCCACTGCAGTATCACGCCTAGATGGGTCACGTGTTTGTGCCGCCCACTCGTGTCGCTTAGCATAGTCATCCAGCTACCTCGGTGCAACCTTTTGGACATAAAAACACTATTGTGAGGTGTGAGGTGTTCAGAATAGACTGGAAATGAGTGGAAATTAAGGTTATTGAGGTTAATAATAGCATAGGAGCAGAAAAACCTACAAATTCTGTGATTTTAGCTGTTTTTATGCTTTTTTTCAAAAAAATACAGATCCAAAACACAAAACCCAGAACCCAAAACACGGAAGGGTGGTTTTGGCAAAACCAATCCAGATCCAAAACACGAAGAAAGATCCAGATCCAAAACACAAAACACGAAAAGTGGCCGGTGCACACCCCTAGTAATAAGACAAATATTTCTTAAGAGATTTGAAATTTTTTGTCTGGGCGTTTCCATGCGGAAGAAAGAATCTCATCCAGCTTCTCTGATGCTGGAAAGGTAACAGACTGTTTAAATCTTTTACCGAAAATAGATGGTTTTTCAGTAACCTCTAAATCTTCTACATGTAACACCTGGCATACTGCTGTAATTAAAGCATCCACGCCCTGAGATGCAGGTTCGGGGTCCTCAGGAATCTAAGTTTCCTCTTCCTGAACCTCGCCCTCCTCAGTGTCCTGCAACTCCTCATCTGACTCATCCCAGTGTAACGGGTTATGAATCAATCTCTTACTAAGGACCTGAGCAGGAGAAGAAGCAGGTGGGGCCCGGGGACATTGCTTTTGTAAGTCCCTCAACAGATCTGGCCAGAGAGCGAGCCCAATCTGGTTCAGCTGCTGTCTGTCTCAGCCTCTCCCTGTCCTTACGAGCTGCTTCCAGCTCTGATGACAGATTTGATATAACTGAAGTCAATTGATCAGACCTCATAGGCTGGACTACAAGATCAGTATCTTGAGGTATAGACACACATTTATCACACAGTAAGGAAGTATTAGACTGTCCCTGTGTGAATTTTTCACCACAAGTCTTGCATGAAAAAGACTTGTACAGCTTTAGACCCCTTGGTAGACATGTCTATAGTACACACACACACACACACACACACACACACACACACACACAGAGAAAGAGGACAGTAAGACTGCAATAACAGATTTTACAATCACACTACACAGAGACACTGCTGAAAGGGGTACAGAGGGAAATAAACTATAATGCTTGCAGCGCTAACAGAAAGTGCTGATAACAAGGATAAAAATGCAAGTGCTGATACACAGAGTACTAGCCTGACTCCTGACACAGCTCTGTCTCCACCCTGTAGTGCGTGTAAAATGGCCACCAGCGTCCTTCTGGAAGCGCTGAGGCTGCTGGGAGGCAGGAGCAGAAGGAAAACTTAGGCTCCGCCCCCCCGCTATGGCGCTCTCAGCGCTAGCGGAGCGCACTGTGAATGCCCGCCTAAACACTTGTCCTGGCTCCTCTGCTAACCAGGGAGCCAGGGAACACTAACCTTAGCCCTGCCTGTGCTGCCGGCGGCGGGCATATGCTACTGGGTCCCGCGACGTGCACTGCATGCAGCGCGTCTTTGGGTACCCCAGAGACTGAGGTCTCTGTAGCAGGAGACCTCAGCGCAAACCGCATGCAGCAGCGGATCTCCCCGGCAGCTCCCTCGGTGCAGACAGGCAGGGGCAGTAGGCTGCCTGTCTGTCCTCTTGCTGATAGAGATCTTATTTTCAGAGCCCTAAGGAGGCTTACGTCTCCCAGGGCACATTTTTTAGACTGACCTGGGGGGGGGGGGGGGGGGGTATAGAGGGGGAGGAGCTAGCTACAAGTAGTTTTTTATATAAAGGTGCCAGCTCCCGGTTAACACACTCCTATACCCCATTGTACTGAGGCTCCAGTGTCCCCTGGTGGATGAAGGAGAAACAGACATTGTCTTGAATAAACAATTTATAATATTAATAATTATCCATACATGGACAGAAATTGTTTGACATTAGGTGTAATTTACCGTTCAGATGTCTGTGTGATGCTGCACAGGGATACGTGAGCAATTTTATAGCAGCAAATGAAATCGATAGTGTATAACAACACCCCCTATTGGCGCATGTGGGGATTGATTAAAGTTTTTTTTTTTAAATCCCAATCCAATCCTAACAGCAGCTGTCTTAGGAGAGGGCCACTTCTATAACTGAGTGATAGAACAATGAAACACAGAAGACAGCACTAGAGAAGGATCGGCAGCACCGCCTACCTCACCCAAGAAGTTGCAGTTTGCGGGAGGGTTTCCACTATCGAAGGAGCCTCTCCCCAAAACTTTTTCCCCCAAACTAAATATCTTTACAAAAGTACAGTATCTTATCTTGGGTTCAGTATAATAAGTGGACAGTCACCATGTTGAGAAGTTCAGCATGTCGACATAGTGACAACGTCGACCACCCATTATTAAAGGTAACCCTACTACTACTACTCATAATGTTAATGTAGACATATCATGTGTCAACATTTCAACAATTGTGTGTCGGCATTATGAATGTCAACATTCAGATTGAATACCCCTTGCCTTAAAAGTATTAACACCAGGCGGTATATTTAATAAAGGGCAGTTTTTTTTTAGAAGTGTAGATGTTGTCGATAGAAACCAATCAGATTCTAACTTTTATCTTCTAGAAGGTGATCGATAAATAACACTGCACAACAATGAAAATGTTTCCGATGTGAAAATAGTTACTTCTAATTGATTTCAGCATGCAAAGAATGAATATGACATTTAAAACTCTCAGTTAACTCTGAGTTCCGAGATATAGCCCATTTATGACTATGTAGGGGTATTCCTAGTGAAGTGGGCAGAATGGAGAGAATCTTACCAGCAATCTGCGTTCCGCGCAGAGGGGGCGGGGCCTAATGACCCAATTAAATGAATCAGTTATTTGTCCCCTCCCCTATTCAAATATATGCGTTTCACAGGATTACCCACACAAGATAACTGTGGTGCACTGAGTGACAAGCATAGTGAGCGATTCCACCAAGACATTTCAGCAATGGAACAAAGATATCAGGGTAGGTGATCACTACTGTTGGACAGTGACAAGAGATGCCCCAGAAGAGGAGTACAAGCGACAAGCAAAGAGAAAGCACCCCCATGAATAGGCCACTATAATAGATAGTACTTTCCTATGCTGTATGTTTGTTTCGTTTTGTGTTCTTATTTGTGATTGATAGAAAATAAATAAGTTGTTTTAATTCAATCAAGAAAATATCAATTATTTTAAAATAGCTTTTCACTATGACTATATTACTAATGTACATACAGTATAATGCAAGTAGCGTAGCTCCAAAAATATAGCTAGCAAAAACATTCTGAAATCATTTTAGTTTCTCTTGACCTCAAATTAGTAATGTCTGACTATTTTTAGAAAGGAAACAAATTAAAAGTATTAATTTGTTGTACAGTGTAATAAGTAGAAGCTGATTGATTGCTATGGGCAACAACTCCACTTCTAAAAACCTGCACCTTAGTAACTATACCCCCAGGGATCTGCTTCTGGTAATGTTACAATAGCTCCCTCCTCGAGAAATCAGATCATAGAAGCTATATCCTACTGCGGGAATCATCCTGACCGTCAAATACTGAATACAATTTTATTGAAACTGGTAACCACAGAGAAAAGGGAGGGACTGAATCCCCATTCAATTCAACCTTTTGTTTTATCACTGTGGATTGAGAGACACTGGAATTTTGTACTAAAGGGAATAGGGAGATGATGGGTGTGCAGTGTCTTTTTTGGCCATTGTAGATGGTAGGATGGATTACCTTTTTAGACCTCCAGCAGCGGCAATACACAGCTTTATCTCCAAGGTCTTCCATGTCAAATGCATGCACGACCTTAGGGTTGTCCTTCTGTATCTCTGGGTTTACCATGGATTTACAGCACTTGTCTTTACAGAAGAGAGCTCTGTAAGCCAGATATCCTACAGCTGCAGTACCAACAGCCAAAGCAGCAGCACCAGCCCACTCTGCAATCAAAGCAATAAATAATTACACACACAGTTCAAAGTGAAGCAATTTATATATAGCTAGCTATGTGCAGGACAAGCAAATCAATTCCTGTGTCTTAGGATAAAGTTAATTGCAATATACAAGTACAGTAGTGTCCTCATACACCTCTTTTCGCTCCATGCCATGAGATGCTCGGCGTGACTTAGATGCTCCGCCAAGGGCAGCGATGTGTACATTTTGCATCTTATGCACGTCGCTGAGACATATAAAGCCGCTCAGTGTACCAGAGAAGCTGGGTTACATTTGTCACAATTGTCACATAGGAGTTGGTGTAAAAGGTTTACTGTATGGCAGATTAAGCACAACGAAATGCATCTTGAGGAATGGTGCGCCTGCTCACATCGGAGCCTTTTTTACACAGATTTGTGCCTTAAGCTGGATACACACATATATATTTGCAGATGATGGTTGTTCATATACACTGAACCACCATCATTTGTCTTCTGGCTGCGGGTCCCACTGGCCGGGGGGCATGTTGCGCCCCCCTTTTCGTGGCCTCTGCCCAATATATCTGCAACAGGGCTGATGCAATATGTCTCAACGACGTTGTTCACAGACATATCGCTGGTACACACTGGCCGACAGGCATCCAATATATTGGCCGATCAATTGATCTGCCAGTGTGTACCCAGAATAAGTCGCGCACAAAGTACAAGTAATGCCAGCCCCAGTAGCTAGTGCACCCTTGCAATGTATTTTGTCTCTTTAGTTAACCAAATAAGATGTATATATAAGAAAAAGATGCTTGGTTGCGAAGTTAGTGGCGTGCCAAATAGTTATGTTTAACGCGATTTGAGCAAAGGTGAATGAGGACACATCTGTAATGTCCCATTCCTGACTACCTGCAGGAGAGTGAGGAGATGACGTGAGTGCTACAAAACATAGGATCTGATTCAGACCCGCTCGCTAAGAAGCGTTCGCTCGTAGCTGGCCAATTTTCGCATTCTACACATGCATCGCAGTGCACAAACCAGAGCGTTAGCTCACTGCGCATAGATAGCCCAGCAGAGTGAGTGACAGGAGAGGCCGTTTGTGGGTGGTGACAGGGGCTGGCCACTACAAACAGGGGAGTGGAGGTGCAAACGCAGGCGTGCCTGAGCGTCTTAACGCTGTTTCAGAGGCATGCATAATTAAGAGGCAGCGTCATAGTACACGTCACCTGGTTGCATTTTACACTGAAGTGCTCGCAGTGCTGCGGTGGGGTATAGTCAACCCCAAGCGCTGCGTTCGCTTCCGATGTACCGATGGTTGCATACACTTCCTGGAGATGACGTGCGCAAGTGGGCATCTTAAGACAGACTGGTGGGTGTCTACATACACAAAGCGATGGCACGCCTGGACATAGTTGACGTGTTTATGTCTTGTCGTGCAATCGCCTGCCATGCCGTCACTTTGCCGAATTTGCCTACACTGGGTGCGAGCGTACGCATCTATCCAGCGGCTCTGAATCGAGCCTATAGTCTTTTGGGACAGGCTTTTACTTTTGCATACTCCACCTAGTGGTCATTCTAGGTCCGGCGCCCGACCTAAATTGGGGCACTCGTGCATCCAGAAAGGGGTCGCGGCCACGAGAAAAGGGGCGTGATCATGAGAAAAGGGGCGTGTCTTTAAGGTGCTTACGCTTTTCGTCACTCTTGGGGGTGTGCCTGGCACTTACGGACATGCTGGGCTACCCCCATGCGCTGCTGACTTAGTGAACGTATGCATCCATTCACCAGCGGTGACCGATGTACCGCTATTTTCCCTACCCACGGTACACTGCGACCCATGGGTGGGGACAGCATTTGGCAGGCTGTTTTAGCGGGGCGCCACTAAGATGGGCAGGGCGCGGCACCCTGCTAAAACAGCCTAGTGGGAACGCTATCCACCTACAATGGGATTTTCAATCTTCTCACAGTATATCATAATGTAAGAACACTGTACATACTAAACATTTTTCATGACATATGATATATAAAAAATTCCCCAAAAAAACAAGGTGGACCTTGTGGTACATATATAGGTTTATGTCTACAAATGATGGAACCTACATAAAGTTAGTGTAGAGGAGAGGGGGAGGAACACAGAGTTACTGTGTCAATGTAGGTTGATTGATGCACGTAACATACTTTTAATGTGTTGAGGTTATGTCATTTATTATGTAATGATGGGGGATGAGTTCAGGAGCCGTTTGATGCAAGCACTGCCTGGGTACTTTGGAGCCTGATTCAGAGATGGACGGAATTGCAGAGCACCACACAAGAGGCTGTACAATTCCATCCACCTAAAATGCTAATGCAGCAGGAAGTGTCTGTAGGAAACAGATACTGTACCTCCTTACTGCATCTGCGATCGAGGTTGTAGCCTACGATCACCATCGTGACCGATAGTCGCTCCTTTGCCAGGCTGCGGAGGCTGAAGCTTACCACAGCCTGGCCAGTTCCTGTCACTTACAAAGCTAGGAAATCTGCGTCCGCTGGCGCAGATCCTGGCCTCGTCCCTCCCAGAAAACAGGGACGACACCCCCGTTTCCGGGAACAGCCAAGCCCCCACTCCACCCACCAAACGCCGCAGCATGTCAATCATCGGGTTACCATACATCTCTAAATCAGGCCCTTGGTTCTTACAAGAAGCTACTTATTAGACATTTGTCAGACAGTGAGAGGTTCACTTTATAAACAAGGATGACTACTGCATTTAGTAAACAGGTTTCCCACAATCACAACTATCCCTAACATTTCTCTTAATCTTAATTCTGTTAAACTCAAAGCTTTCAATATGTATCTGGAAAGGTTATTAGTAACACATAGAAACCTATATTTCAGGATTAGTGAGTCAATACTATTTTCTGAATCAGACTTATATATCTACGCTTCCTGCCGACACTTTCTCACTCAGGGGTAGGCAATGTGTGGCACTCCAGCTGCTGTGGAACTACATGTCCAACATGCCCTGCCACAGTTTTATTGGTAGAGCATGCCAACACTGTGGCAGGGCATGCTGGGAAGTATAATTCTACAGCAGCTGGAGTGCCACTCATTGCCTACCCCTGTTATAGTCAATGTCATTAGTATACAAAGGAAAAATAAGCACCAAACAGATTCAGCAATATAGAAAAAAAAAAAGACCTGTTATCATGAAGAACAACAGGAAAGGATTATACATGTTCAGTGGGTAGATTAGTACTGAAGTGCCCCAATTGGTGAGGTCTTCAGTATGTTTCATTTTGACGATTGGATCAATGACCCATCCAGTCACCTTTGCAGAAAATCATTGAAAGATGGCCTGTCTCATGCTGGGTACACACTTTTACGACGGATCGGTTGGCAGACGGATCTGCAAGCTATACTCACATACCAATCGGCTGCTCGATATGTCTGGCCTGACATCACAACTGGATGGGCATTTAAACTTTGATGTCAGAGTTAGCGATCCCTGCAGCCAGTGTACGGGCGATCGGCAGGTCATCTGTACACACAGCCAGATGTACCAATATACAGTATCTGCAAGGGCTGACCTGATATGTCTGCGAATCACATCATTCACAGACATATGGGTGTACTCACCCACCGATGCGGTGGCGATATATCATTTAGTGTTCCCGCTGGACTGCGGGCAGGGCACTGAGGGTGCGGGCACAGGGGTCCAGTGCGCACTGAAAAAGTTTGCGCTCCCGAAAGAGGGCGTGGCCAACCAAGGAGGGGCGTATCCTTGTCACACTCCCCCAATCCATCAAACTTGTAGGCGTGCCCAGCACTTAGAGGTGCTGGGTTTCCCCTAAGCTCTCCCCTCACGGTGAAAAGATGCCGTGCATCTATTCACCCGGAGGAGTTCTATCCCGCCTGTGGGA
The DNA here is from genome assembly GCA_031769625.1 of Taudactylus pleione. NCBI lineage: Eukaryota > Metazoa > Chordata > Amphibia > Anura > Myobatrachidae > Taudactylus > Taudactylus pleione. Next base: position 381,756 of record JAUIMM010000517.1, on the reverse strand, counting down.
AAAGGACAGGCTGTTTTAGCAGGGCGCCGCTAAAAGTGCGGGGCACATTTTGCCCTTTTAAAATCAGGCAGGGCACGGCGCCAAGGCAAAACAGCCTAGTGGGAACACTAGTCCTTTGTCGATCAAATGAACGCTATATCGACCAGTGTGTATTGGGAAATGCATAAAACATACAATATTTTGATACACTAGGAATTCACTAACATAATTTATGATCGGGCTCTGTGCATGAAGAACCAATTTATACTGACCCAAGTAAAATGGGGAGTTAGGCAACACTGACCTAAAAAAAACCTTACCAAAAGGCACTTTCGTATAATACTCTAAGTCAAGTCTCTACACTCAGGGCCTGATTCAGACCCGGTCGCAAGCGCTGGGCGCTCGCAACTGGGTCGATGTTTGCCCACTGGGCATGCGCACGACGGAGCCGGCTCCGTCATGCGCGAGACCCGGCTAGCGATGGGTGCTCCGTCGCTCCGGGTCTTGCACCAAAGGGGGCGAGCCGTCGATGGTGATTGACAGCTCTCCCTGTTTGGTAGGCGGGCAGGGGGGGTGACTGGCCAAACGGAGGCGTTCCCGAAGTTTGCTGCAGGTGCTCATTACTTATCTCTGATGTCTCGCCCAAACGTACTGGGTTTAGCTACCTAAAGTAGCTAAATCCGTGCAAAGCACTGGGTGCCCTACCCAAACGTCAGTTTGCACACCCAAAAGCCACACTTTGGGTGGATTACTGCTCGCCAACTCAGGAGGGTGTGAGCAGAAATAATGGGCACCCGCCCGCCGCACAAACTGAATATCTCGTCACTTGGAGTTGTGGCTGCGAAAAAGCAATTGCCCCTTACTGTGCACATTGTGCATGCAAACTTGATGCCCAAATTTTTATCAAGCTCCAACATACATATACACACACATTATATATATATATATATATATATATATATATATATACACACACACACACACACACACATATATATATATATATGAAACTGTATAATTAGCACAAGTCATGGTCAACTCAAACCTCAAAGTTTCTAAGACTTAGTAAAAACTACAAGTCTATAAAATCATAAGCGGAAATAGAATATACCAATGACTCTGGTATTCCCATAATGTTCATGAGCTTTATACAGAATTTACTTAATGCATAAATATCTCACAGGCATCTCTCCAACAAAACAATATCAGGTAAGCATGATACAGCACTTCTGCAAATGAGTAATAGTGCTGGAAAACCCCATGACTCCTATTTATTTGTATAAAGTCAGATGTTGCTGAACTAAATTGTTAAAAAATGCACTACATCTTGTACTGCGCGCTCCCGTGGGGTCATCAGCCTCATCGTCTGATCTTATGTGCAGCATGTAAGATCACGCAAAGCGGCTGACGATCCCATGCAGCGCTATGTGGGGGTGGGCAGCTTATCAGGTGGTCGTGCACCAGATCGCCCAGTGTGTACAGTCCACTCGATACGTCAGCCCTGGGATCGTCGGCGACATTGCTGGGTACACACATCGTTTAGTGTGTACCCAGCTTAAAATTACCATAATACTTAGCTGCAGCCATAAGAATACGGTGATTGTACTGATTTAGCACAGGCTCTGTACACTATCGGTAATTATGGTGATGAAAACGTCACTTAATTTTGCTGGCAATGAGTGAATATTATTACCTAAACATCACGTGGATAAATAACATATGAAGCTGCTACCAGCTACATACTCACAAATTAAATCTGTCTCTATAAATGTCCACTATAACATTTTTTCTAGACAGGCACTTTACTGCTAACCATCAATTGCTGTAAGAGAAGCAAACATGAAACTATTCACACCCAAGACTAGTTCTGATAGAACAAAGCCTTTATGCCAGATAACAAGCATAGATAAAAAGGCATGTGACTTTAGACACAATTCTATGCACAAGGAGTTACTGTATAGTGGTTAACAGGCACAAGAAAATAAAAACCCTTTTCCAATTATCTAAAGTCAACCATGGGTTTTCTGCAATTAAATCAAGCTGCCGAAAGGAAATAACTAACGCTGGGCAAATGCATGTCAGACCGGCAGACATTTTATCTGGCAGCATGCCAGAAGCGGCATACACTGTGAGATTACTCACAGTGTATCAGCCCGACATCTGTGCTCCGCCCTCAGGGGAGGAGACATTTCCCTGTTCCTTCCATTGGAAGTAACACAGGAAATGTCTGTCTGTCGGACGCGGCTGGGCATACACTGCCCGTTACAGCTGACATTCTAACTCATAAATATTGCATCGGACGGGCATGCTGGTCAATACGGCATGACCGAGCGATATTTAACCCTCGGTCGCCCGCACACACGCTTCAATTATCGGATAGATATGCAGATATCGGGCGGATCTCTCCGATAATTGTAGTGTGAATGGCCAGCATATACCAGTGTTCTTTAATCTGTGTTCGATAGCACCCCCAAAGTTCCTTCTTCTAAGTAGGGTATTGTTCTAAGGCTGAACAAGTTCTATTTTAGCAGAATTAAAATACAGTAACTTGTAGTCGGTAAGAGGATGACAGTGTCAAATTAATGATTTAAACAGAAGTCGACGTCCAGTTCAGGTTTAACTTCGATCCCATGCAAAAAAAAAAAATTGTTAAGATTATCTGGACTATGCTGTAAAAAAAAAAACACAAAAAACACCCCCACACAATGGGGGAGATGTAAGAAGCCCAGAAGCGGTATCAGCGCACGTTACGTGCGCTGATACCGCTTCTCCCCGATGTATGATCGGGGGTCTGGGCGGTAAATTACAGGGGTGCTATGCGCCCGTCATTATCGGCGCTACTATCTACAAACTAGCAGCGCCGAGCGGCAGGGCTATGTACAAACGGTCATACTGCATGACAGTTCGGCCGGCTGTAGCTGTCGTTATCGACATCTACAGCCTGGCGCTAGCCTATCCCCACAGCAGGGACAGCACTGTCTCTGTTGCGGCGGCTGCAGGGCTCCACGTGGGGATGTCACGATACTTGCGAGATCCCGCGCATGCTCAGTGGAGCCGGCCGGGACAGAGACACAGCGCATCTGCACTAGGCTGATGCGCTGCTGTCTCTAACGGGTAGCGCCGGAGGGGGGAGTTAACGCTCCCCCTCTCCGGCCGATGAGATGTTCTTACATCTCATCGGTAGTGCTTCCTGCTTCGCCTCGGTAAAGAGGCGAAGCAAGAAGCGTTATAGCGGCACGTTAAGTGCCGCTATAATACATCTACCCCAATAGCATGTATGCGGAAATGCAATAACAGTATTAGAGGCAGATGTACTAAGTTCTGGAAAGTGATAAATTGGAGAGTGATAAAGTACTAACCAATCAGCTCCTGTCATTTTTCAGTCTGTAACAGCTGAATGGCTGGTCGTTTATCACTCTCCACAACTGAGTGTTATGGTGCATACACACGATCAGATTTTTCCTTCAGATATGAACGATAACGATTTAAAAATCGTTCAGTCGTTCATATCTGAAGGAAAATCGTTCATATCTGACATGCCTGAACGATGGACGATCAACGATGCGCGTTCCCGTTTGTCAGATAACGATATCTGACATCTGATGGGTTTGCAGTCAGACTTGGACGATTCCATTCATTTTAATGCAGTCAAAAATCGTTCAATCGTTCAAATCGTTCAAAACTTTGGTCAAATCGTTCAAATCGTTTAATCGTTCATCTGACAAATCTGACAAGTCTGACCGTGTGTACGCTCCATAATGGTGCATACACACGATCAGATTTTTTCTTCAGATATGGACGATAACGATTTAAAAATCGTTCAGTCGTTCATATCTGATGGAAAATCGTTCATATCTGACATGCCTGAACGATGGACGATCAACGATGCGCGTTCCCGTTTGTCAGATAACGATATCTGACATCTGATGTGTTTGCAGTCAGACTTGGACGATTCCATTCATTTTAATGCAGTCAAAAATCGTTCAATCGTTCAAATCGTTCAAAACTTTGGTCAAATCGTCCAAATCGTTCAAATCGTTTAATCGTTCAGTCGTTCATCTGACAAATCTGACAAGTCTGACAAATCTGACCGTGTGTACGCTCCATTACTAGTAGATGCAGATAATAGTAAATATTAGGTTTAAAAAGTAAATATTTGCAGTGTTTTTTTTTTTTTTTTATAAATGTATAAATGTTATGACATTTCGCAGTTAAGCAATGCGCATTAGGCAGCATGTGACTCTCAGGTGTTGTAGAACTGTAGCTTCAGGGCATACTGGGAGTTATACTGACATCTATAGAGCTATCGAGGGACAGACTGCCTAAAGCCAGTCCAGCAGTATTATTATGCCTGGATTGTATAATAACAGAGCAGGAAAATCTCTAATATAATACATTGCTCCTAGCACTACAGTGCACCCAGGAAATCAACAGGGTCCACGCTGTCCGCTCACCTCGTACCCCGTAACTGGAACTCATGGCTTCGGCTGGTCAGTAGGAAAGTCTCAAGGACACCGGTGCAGACTCGCTGAGATCACGTACACGGCGCTCAGCACATTACTTTTCAGCCGGAGAGAAAAGGAATTAATAGTTGCTACAAAGCTTATTACTAGAGTTACTATGGAATATACAATAGGCCACAAAAGTGTCTTATGTTTCCGCGAACTACCAAATGTCTTTTACCGTTAAATCAATGTGAAATTATCTACGCAAACATGGCTCCTGCAGTGTCAGCTCTGTTTATGTACTGTTGTGTCTCTAGTGCGCGCGTAGAGAGCCGACGCTGCCTACATCAATGACAGAGAAGGTGAAGGGGACATTTTGTGTTTGGGCAAAGTATTGGCTACACAAGTTAGTGATGTATAACTCGTTTATGTCCTTACTTGAAAGGTGTTTTTGTTTGTGACTGACTAACAACATGTTGATTAAAATGACAAAAGCAGAAATCTAAACTACACTATCCTTGCTTTGAAAGGAAAAGTATAATGCATACTTTCCTGGTTTGCTTTCATATTTGCTAAATTTAATTCATATTTGCAATTAGATACGTTGAACTCCTGAATTTAGTGATGACCATCAATGGGTCTACCATTGATGGTTTAAATCATCTGCAGAAAAGCATCAATGGTTTAACCATCGGTGGCTGAGTGTCAGACCAGCACTGTTGATGTTTTTCGACATTAGGGCAGCACCATTGGTGATGTGAAATTGGTGTCCTTCCATCGATGACAACCATTGATGGTTGCAAAGCCTTCGGAGGTCGATGGCCACCAATTTCGGCACATGAGTGTACAATCCCTGAGAGGGAAATTATGTTACAAATTACAATGCAACTGGTAAGGGCAGATACTTAGTGCACTGTTGATGATAAAATATACAAGTACATAAGCCAGTAAAACTTTATGTCAAAGGCTAATGTGTTTTTCTCCAAATGCATTTGCTTGTTGATCATTACTTTTTACTCTAGAGAGGTTGGGAAGAGCCCTAGTGCTATGAGTACAGGACTAGTTTTCAGTACAAGGGGAAATAATATATCTTGCACAATCCCCAGCCCCCCACTGGCACGCACTGCAGGTTTCCCTGCTATAAAGGGACTACCCCAGCCTTGCCCAGCCTTTTGCTGGTTGTAGATTTTGGCTGGGGAATTCAACACTGTTAACTCCCCTTGCATTAACTGGAACCACCCACCAGGTAAGAGCATTCTAGTTTGGTCCAATTATAATTTTTGTACAGGAGGGGGCAAGGGCTTACTCCTTTGTCTTCTTTCAATATACAGTATACTTTACTTGTCAATCAAAATCATCATCAAATTGATTATATGTACTGAAATATCTAGTATGTGGCTGCATAAAGATACACTTATACCGTGTGTATCTGGACAGCCTCCCATATGGCCTATATGCCAGCACATAGCCAGTATACCTCCATATAGTCTCGTATACCACCCTGTGCCTCTATAAAGCCTCAAATGACAGCATATACCCAGTATGCTGACATACTAATGTGTCAATATAGTTTTATATGCCCACCTTGACTTTATGGATGCATATGAGACTACAGTATATAATAGGGCCTTCTTCCCCCATGACCTAGAGAGTACCCATACTGTCTTCTCCCAGAGAGCAGTCATCACTGTGGCAGTCATCATTATTTTTGTCACCCCCGCTCTTGCATATGCTTATTTAAATGTTAAGCATGGGGACGTAGGGTTTGGGTGAACATTCAGGAGTCAACTATCATCCTATAAATGTACCTGATCTTAGATCTGACAGTAAGCATAATTTTAAGAATGCAGGGGAAAAGGGTGTCTGTTAGTCTGGTGCTTGGGCACTCTAAATATCAGTATCCACTTATTGGTAAATGTGACAGGGCATTGTAGAGATAAAAATGTCTTCCATTAAAAAAAATTCAACTTGATTAACTGATAACTGTATAGATGAACTGGTTTTTGTAGATTTAAGGTCATTGAGGGCAGGGATCTGAATGCCCTTTTGTTAAGTTTTGTCATCCTTTAACATTTATCACCCACATAAGGTGGGGTCTAGGAATATGAAAGTTTATTGCACAGAGAGCAAATGGAAGGTTGTTCATTAGCACATATGTAAATCACTGAGGAAGCCTAAGAGGGGGCCAGGTGTACTTTAATTAAAATGTATATTCCTTATAGTTTCCTATGAGCAAGGCAAATCAATTACTTGAACATGATATTGGTAAACATGGCCTTTGTCTATGTCTGCATTTAGATTACTTGAAGATGTGTATTTGGCATGAAGAACGGAATGCAAACAGCAGTCTGCTCACCAGGTGTGACTGAATGTTGGCAGAGATCAAAGGCCTCACCCTATGTTATCTGTTTTTCACTAAAAGTTTCTATTTTGACCACAGTTAGGAGTTCCCAAAATTAAGAAATATACCCAAAGTCTATATGCTGGGCTATGGGACAGTTGATAACATGTATGGTATCATTTTGCTTTGTTTCAGACTTTGGGGATCAATTTTAAGTTGAAGCCTGGGAATGCATTTTCATGCCATCTCTCTCGGCCCAGAAGAAGCCAAGTGTAATTCTGTGTGGGTGTTTTCCTTTTTATTTTGAAATTGCAAGACACCTTTGTCTATGTAATCTGTATCCCTTTTCATTTATATAATTTCTGTATCTAAGCATTGTGCTTCCTTTTGTAAATAAAGTTATCTTTATTAGTCTATTTCATATCTGCTTCAGAACCCAGTCTTTGAAAAAGTTATTATATCACTAAGGTTACGCAGTCACTTCACTCTGAACAAATTGCAGTGATAGAGTCGTTCCGGAGCCCCTGTCTCTGCTTTGAATATTGATACATTCAGGCGGAATTTAATTTCTTATTGTTGTGAATAGTGGTGATAAGAAATTACAATTATTGGGTTGAAAACTCAGTCTGGTTTTTGGTTCTAAAGCAGTCTGCAGCCATAACTGCTGCCCCCCCCCCCCCGAAAAAACTTCCTGAGGATGTTCCGGGCAGAGCTGTTGTTCTGGTCACTGGTGGCCCGCCCTATGGCATGATGTCATGCGCTAAGGGGACATTGCAGCGCTGGTAGTGTGGACACAGGTGACAGCTAATTAGAAGTAGTAGGGAAACACAGGGTGACAGGGGAGTATACTGAGGGCAGTAACTGCAGATCTCCTCTCACCTGGCCCAGTCTGCCCCTGGATATACCCCACTGGTGATGTAGATACCTTAGTAGCATGCGTTTAATTATCCCATAGATGATTAGTACATTTACTTATATCAAGGTCAGAAAATATTCTTAATAGTAAGTAGATTTTTGTTTGTTAGCAGCCTAGATGTAGCTTAATTCCTCTGCATACAAGTATTCTGAATATTGTTATTAGCCGTGCTGCTCTAGTAAGTGGTATCATCAGTACATGTCTTGTCTTGAATTTCCAGGCTACAAAATAGTGGTTTTTTTATTTGTATTTTTCTACATTTGTCAATGCTACAGAGGAGGTGCTGTCTCATCACCCAAGGATGGCTCAGGCTGGCTGGCTGCCACAAGTTCTGTAGAAAGGTCCAGGACACCCTTCTTCTTGATTGCACAAAGATCTCAAACTGAGATGCACACTAGCCTGTTCATCTCCGACACAGATACATGACTGCAACAGACCAGTATTTCCTGCCAGAGAAGTTCCCATAAGGTCTCTCCTCACAGTCAGTGAGGGAAGGAGAAGGTGGAGCCAGGAGCTGAGGGGACATAACTAGCAAGGGAATATCGGAGGGGTTGTAGCCTGAGATTGAAATGAAGCTGAGGAGGACGGTTTGGTATCGCGACAATCTGCCCATTGGTGGCATGTAAAGCTAATTGATCTAATGTAATGATAAATTATGACTCTTGTGGCACCCCTTTCCTTGGCCACAGCCCCTGGCAAGTGCCATCCTGGCCAACCTGTGGTTATGGCTCTGTCAAAGACGTAACTAGACTTTTTGGTGCACTAGGACAGAAAGAGCATTAGTGCCCCCTCCCCATTTTTGAAATAGGGACAGGGGGGTGGCTTTATGGGGAAGGGACTTGACAAATGTTATTTGTCCCGTACGATGATGAAGGGTACTGATCTTGTTGTACCACTGTTATCCAGGTGTCACTGCTAAACACAGTGTGAATCTAATGGTTGCAGTGATGATACAATAATTATGCAGTATAATAACTAACCAGTTCTGGCAAAGGTACTCGAGGTACACAGCCACTGGAATCGGTGGCTTTGTACTGTGCTGCCATCAGAAATTGTGGGGCAGATAACTCCATGTGTATGGTGTCTGACTTCCATGTGAGAAGTGATAGGTTTGAGTCCGAGTTTGATAGTATTTTGAAATGTGTGTGTTAAATTAAAGAGAATGTGACTGAAGGTGCTTGGAGAGATGGCCAGATGGATGGGGAGTTGGCCAGGGAGGTGATAGGGGCGGCCAGGAGATGCCGGGGATAAAAGAAAAGGAAGCTACAAGTGAGAATGGTTATAAACAGAAATTTGAAAATTAACAGGCCCGAGCAGTGCCCCCTGCCCTGTGTGGTGGCACGTCTCACCCCCTTAGTTATGGCCCTGGGCTCTGTTTCCTAGCTATGCTGTTTCCCCACTTCTTGTACCACAATTCTACAGTGCATGTCCTATGTCCTATGCTGATCTTAGCTTTTCAGTTCTGCAGGTTGCACTGCAACTGGTTATACTTTAGAATTGTGCGGTTTGGTTCTCCAGAAATCCGAATCTACCCGAATTTCGTGAATCCGGATAAACCCTGAGTCGCGGTTCTGATCTCATTAGGAGATGCGGGTAAATCCAAGTTGCAGGTTTTTTTTCAGTTCGGAATTCGGATTTTAAATTGGAATTTCGGGTTTTGGATTACATAAATTACATGATTTTAGCTGTTTTTGAAAACTTTTTTTTCTATTTTTTTTTTAAATAAAAATCCAGATCCAAAACCAAAACATTTGAGGGTGGTTTTGCAAAAGCAAAACACGAAGATGAATCCAGATCCAAAACCAAAACAAGGGGGTCAGTGCACATCTCTAATATTATATTTATATTTCAATGTTTCTAAAATAATGCATACAATACATTCAAAGGAGAACTCCAAATTAGTAATAAACTTTAACTTACACTCTTTTAAGATGTATACTAGTGGTGATTTTAACAATACATGTTTTATTTTTTCTTACCTAGGTTTTTATTTACTATATAACTTAAAGTAAAGGGCTACTAAAGGTCCTTACTTAACAGATTATTAAGAATCTGGGTGAGGGATATTTTAGGTACCCAGGGCTCGATTCAGATCCGCTCGCTAGATGTGTTCGCACACACCCAGCATATGCAAATCCGGCACACTCCCAGCATGGCAGGCGATCACACGGCAAGGCATTAGCATGCTCACTATGTCTTGGCGTGCGATCACTCTGTGTATGCATATGCCCACCAGCCTGTCTTAAGACGCCCACTTGCGCACGTCATCTCCAAGATGTGTATGCAACCATCGGTACATCGAGTACCATCGGAAGTGAATGCAGTGCTTGTGGTTGACTATACCCTACTGCGAGCACTTCAGTGTGAAATACAACCAAGAGATGTGTCCTATGACGCTGCCTGTTAATTATGCACGCCTCTGAAACGGCGTTAGGACACTCAGGCACGCCTGCATTCGCACCTCCACTCCCTCGTTTCTAGTGGCGTGCCCCTGTCACCACCCACAAACGGTTTCTCCTGTCACTCATTGCACAGGGCAGTCTATGCGCAGCGAGTGTACGCTTCCCGATCGCTCGCACTGGTTCACGCACGCGCATTGCGATGCGTACGCATGCGCACAATGCAAACATTTTCTGGCTGCGTGCAAACACTTCCTAGCAAGCGGGTCTGAATCGGGCCCTAAGAGTCTACCTACAATCCTTTAAAGTTCAACCGTATGAATCACAGATTGAAACTCTTTTCTCTGCACAGTGCTAGAAATGCCCTTTCTGGAAGTATACAGAAGCACTATACAGAAGCAGTATACAGAAGCACTATACAGAAGCAGTATACAGAAGCAGACAATAAATGTAATTGCTCTGTATATTTTGTACTTATTTGAAAACAGTAAAGCAATTTGAGTCCAGCTCAATGAGCTCAATGCTGTATCCACTGACACCACAATGAGTTAATCTGCTCAAATGTATTCCATTCTGACCATTATATAGGGGTAAATGTATCAAGCCTTGGAGAGAGATAAAGTGGAGGTTGCCCAAAGCAACCAATCAGCTTCTACCAGTCATTTATCTCGCACAGTCTTTGAAATGATAGTTAAGCCGCATACACACTAGACAATTTTTTTTGAAAGATATGGACGATAACGATACTGTTCAATGATATATTGTTCATATCATCCAGTGTGTATGCAATGAACGACCAACGATGCGCGCTCCTGCGGGTCGTTACCGATGTTTGCTGTTGTGCAAATATACAGACCAATCTGACGATATCGTCAGAAAGTGCCTGTTCAGAGATGTGGCAGGATGATGTCACTGAACAATATCGTTAACGATATCGTTCAGTGTATGCACCCAATATCTTTCACCAATATCTTTCAGCACATCATCTAGTGTGTATTCCCCTTTAGAAGCTGATCTCACTATGGGGGATATGTACTAAGCATTGGAGAGTGATAAAGTGCATAGAAGTAAAGTACCAACCATGCAACTCCTAACTGTAATTTTTCAAACAAAACCTGTAAAATGGCAGTTTGGAGCTGATTGGTTGGTACTTTAGCAGAGGGCTTTCCTTGACATAGTCGCATCTGATGTGACCAGTCAGAAACGCCCACTGGATGGCTGCCGGTAATTTTCAGGCAGCCGCCATTCTCAAAGGGACCTCCTGGCCGCTCTGCACCTTGAGAGCCTCCCCCAGTGTCTTCTGATCACTGCTGGTCGCAATGATTGGCCAGCTCAAAGATAGCAGCGCCTCTGCCCCCCCCAGTATATACCCGGCTGCAGAGAGAAGCAGCCGCTGGGGAAATCACCTCGGATCTTCCCACCAAGGTTGGATCTCAGAATGAGGCAAAACGCGATCTTTCACAGACAAGGATGATGTCATACCTCATTCTAAGACCCAAATTGGCAGGAAGATCCGTGCCAAAACCGAACCGCTCATTTATACTTTTTTCCCTTGTGAGTTAGACATACTTGCCGACATTCAGCTTCCTCCTTCCGGAAGGGAGCTGAATGTCTGTTTACAGTGGAGGGGCGTGGTCAGGCAATGATGAAGCATTGGGGGAGGGCCAGGAGCGTGACCACTCGATCGCATCATTGTGCCCCCACCCCCTCTTCACAATGCCAAAAATAACGGCATTGTGAAGGAGGGGGTGGGGCCACAATTTAGCGTGAATTGCGTCACCGCCCTTTCCCCCCATTGTGGGCGTTTCTAGCTTACTCTTGGGGGGGTTGGGAGGCTTGCCTGCCTTTCCGGTGAGCCAGGAACGGCACCGGATATTCGGGAGGCTCCCGGACAAATCGGGAGTGTAGGCAAGCCTGGAGTTAGAAGTCAAAATTCCAGCTGTACCTTAACTCGCCAATGTTTATGGATATAAAACATTTTGTAGCTTCTAAGCGTTGTACATTATTCTTATACCAAATGCCCACAAACTATGATGCCCCAATTTAAATGTTTGCGAATATGGAATGTTTCATAGCTTCACACTGCAATGCATATACAGCCTCACTAGGTGGCAGTGAGAAATCATACTATTGGGTCACTTTACTAATTCTCTTGGATCCTTTACACTTGACCACAATGTTCTGGATTCTGCTACCACTTTTATACTATTTGAAACTAAAATCTATTTGGGCCCTTAAATTATCATGAAAGTGTGTTTAAAATAATATGGTTAGAGCTAGAGATGAGCGGTTCGGAATTTGTGGAATCCGAACCGCTCCGAACATCGCCTGACTCGGATCCCCGTTCGAGGCCGAGCCACAGCTCCCTGACGTCAGAATCTCGCGAGAGAATCCGACGTCAGGGCTCCTCTAGTGTAGGGCAGAACGCTGTGATAGCGGCCTGCTCTACACAGACACAAACACACAGCCGCCAGCGGCAGCTGTGTGTTTGTAATAGCAGCCAATGAGAGTCAGGCAGACTCTCATTGGCTGCTGTACGGAGGGAGCCGGTTGGAGCTCACTCATGAGCTCCGTCTTCCGGCTCCCTCCTCAGCACGTGATAGCAGAGCAGAGCGGACGGCGGCGGGAGTGGGGATTCAGGTAAGTTTTCTTTTTTTTTTATGCGTGTGTGTAAGGGGGGATTACTGGGGGGCATACTACTACTGGGGGCTGCTAGTGGGGGGCATATTACTGCTGGGGGCCTGCTAAGTGGGGGCCTGCTAATGGGATTTATACTACTACTGGGGGCCTGCTGCATGGGGGCACTACTACTACTGGGGCCTGCTAGTGGGGGCATATTACTACTGGGGGCCTGCTAAGGGGGGGCATATTACTACTGGGGGCCTGCCAAGGGGGGGCATATTACCACTGGGGGCCTGCCAAGGGGGGGCATATTACTACTGGGGGCCTGCCAAAGGGGGGGCATATTACTACTGGGGGCCTGCTAAGGGGGGCATATTACTACTGGGGGCCTGCTAAGGGGGAACATATTACTACTGGGGGCCTGCCAAGGGGGGGCATATTACTACTGGGGACCTGCTAAGGGGGGGCATATTACTACTGGGGGCCTGCTAAGGGGGGGCATATTACTACTGGGGGCCTGCCAAGGGGGGGCATATTACTACTGGGGGCCTGCTAAGGGGGGGCACGTTACTACTGGGGGCCTGCTAAGGGGGGGCATATTACTACTGGGGGCCTGCTAAGGGGGGGTATATTACTACTGGGGGCCTGCTAAGGGGGGTGTATACTACTGGGGGGCATGCTAATTGGGGGCATACTACTGGGGGGCATACTACTACTGGGGGCACTGCATAGGGTGCCCTACTACTAAGGGGACTGCATAGGGGGCACTACTACTGGGGCCATTGTGTAAGGGACACCACTGCTAGGGGCATTGTATAAGTGGCACTACTACTGTGGGCATTGTATAAGGGGCATTACTACTGTGGGCTTTGTGTATAAGGGTCACTACTGTGGGCATTGTGTAAAAGGGTCACTACTGTGGGCATTGTGTAAAAGGGGCACTACTGTGGGTATTGTGTAAAAGGGTCACTACTGTGGGCATTGTGTAAAAGGGGCACTACTGTGGGTATTGTGTAAAAGGGTCACTACTGTGGGCATTGTGTAAAAGGGGCACTGCTGTGTGTCGTAACATAAATAAGAAACACTATTTTATGGTGTAATGTGAATCAGGGCCTATGTGCGGTGTAATGTGAATAAGATTCTGCACTGTGACTCCTTGGGCCGTAACACACTATGTAACAAGTACTGTGATTCTGCTGGTCGTACCCCACTGGGAGGGTGCACTACTTTTCATTTCTGCCACTGTTGTGTGGCAATGTTTCATAGATGTGCTTTAAATTGTGGTGTCTGTGCCGCTGCTTTGTCGCTTAGTACTCAAAGAAGAAAAATAGGACGACGAATTAGAACCAAATCCAAATCCAAAGCAAAAATGGTCCAGCGCACATCCCTAGTTAAAGTTGACCAGGTTGGGAAGGATCATTCCTAAATGTGCTCATTTAACAGTATTCTACTTCATTCCTGTCTCTGCTTTATTGATGAGCATTAATGGATTTGAGTACTGTTCTCCATTTCTCAGAAACGTAAGAGTTGTACAGTAGTAATGATTTACTATGTGGTCATGGCAACATATATTCTAATTGGGATGTTTTGTTAAAGGTTAATTACAATTCCATATCCTTATACCCTTGTATTTGAGGATTAATGTTACACTTTTATTCTAATGTAAATATTTTTAGGAATAAATCCCCTGCACACACACACACACCTGTACACATACCTCCCAACATGACCCATTCCAGGAGGAACAAAATGCTCTGCTCCTGGACTTTCCTCTTAATTTATTATTGCCGTCACCTGTGTTGAACTAGTTACTTGATAAGAAAGGTGTTTCTCTACAGGTGATGACAATAATAAATTAAGCATTCTGTCACCCGTGGCAAAAGACTCCCCTCCAATTTTAAAGGTATCTATATAGTAGGGGTGAACGGGTTCGGATTTCTGAAATCCGAACCCCCCGAGCCCCCCCGATCCGAGGCCGATCCGAGTCAGGCTCGACTTTTCCCGCCTGACTCGGATCTGAAATCGAGGCAAAACGTCATCATCCCGCCTTCCGGGTCTCGCGGATTTTGGATCCTATATAAGGTACCCGCGTCGGCGCCATTTTCTCACTCGGCTGTGGACAGTGAAGAGGGAGGGTGGGAGTTAGGGCTGGCTGGGCTGTGTAGTGTAGTGTAGTGTAGTGCAGTGTAGTGCTGTGCTGTGCTGCGCTGTGCTGCTGTTGTCCATAGGGGCTGTGTCCACTCCTTCAAAGTCCATAGGGGCTGGCTGGACTGTGTTGTGCAGTCAGTTGTCCATATGGGCTGTGTCCACTCCAAAGTCCTGTGCAGTGTCCCAGTCCTAAAGGGGTGCTGTAGTGTTGTCCAGGGGGTGCTCTGTCCATCAGGGGTGCTCCCCCCAAGTGCAAAAAAAATTTATATTTTTTCTGTGTTTGTGAATTGTGTGCACTGTGGCTGCACGTGCATCAACAAAGGAGCAGCGCCAAGTGTGCGCCTGTGTCCCATTAGTAAAGGGCCGGCTGGCTTGTCCGTTAAAGGGTGCTGTAACCCCCAAAGTACACTCCAAACAAAAAAAATATATATTTTCTGTGTTTGTGAATTGTGTGCACTGTGGCTGCACGTGCATCAACAAAGGAGCAGCGCCAAGCGTGCGCCTGTGTCCCATAAGTAAAGGGCCGACTGGCTTGTCCGTTAAAGGGTGCTGTAACCCCCAAAGTACACTCCAAACAAAATAAAAAAATATTTTCTGTGTTTGTGAATTGTGTGCGCAGTAGCTGCACGTGCATCAACAAAGTAGTGCCAAGCGTGCGCCTGTGTCATAAGTAAAGGGCCTGCTGGCTTGACCATTAAAGGATGCTGTAACCCCCAAAGTACACTCAAAACAAAATAAAAAATATATTTTCTGTGTTTGTGAATTGTGTGCACTGTGGCTGCACGTGCATCAACAAAGGAGCAGCGCCAAGCGTGCGCCTGTGTCCCATAAGTAAAGGGCCGGCTGGCTCATTTCTTAAAGCGTGGTGTAACCCAAAGTGCACTAGTCTCCAACAAAAATAAAAAAATATTTTCTGTGTTTGTGTGCGCCTTAGCCGCATGTATATATCAAATCAATATAACATAAATGGAGGACCAAACTTTCTCCGATAAAAATAAAATAGGGAAAGATCAAGAACCACTTCCTCCTAGTGCTGAAGCTGCTGCCACTAGTCATGACATAGACGATAACATGCCATCAACGTCGTCTGCCAAGGCCGATGCCCAATGTCATAGTAGAGGGCACATACAATCCCAAATGACAAAGTTCAGGAAAATTACTTTAAAAAAAACATTGAAATCATCTGAAGAGAAACGTAAACTTGCCAATATGCCATTTACGACACGGAGTGGCAAGGAACGGCTAAGGTCTTTCCCTATGTTCATGACTAGTGGTTCAGCTTCACATGACGATGGAAGCCCTCCTCCCGCTAAAAAAATCAAATGAGTTAAGCTGGCAAAAGCACAGCGAAGAACTGTGCGTTCTAAGAAGATATCACAAATCCCCAAGGAGAGTCCAAGTGTGGTGGCGGTTGCGATGCCTGACCTTCCCAGCACTGGACGGGAAGAGGTGGCTCTTTCCACCATATGCACGCCCCCTGCAAGTGCTGAAAGGAGCACCCACAGTCCACTTGCTGATATGCAAATTGAAGATGTCACTGTTGAAGTATGAGGATATTGGTGTCGCTGGCGCTGAGGAGGAAGTTGGCGAGGAGGATTCTGATGGTGATGTGGTTTGTTTAAACCAGGCTCCGGGGGAGACAGTTGTTGTCCGTGGGATGAAAAAGGCCATCACGGTCATGCCTGGGCAGAAGACCAAAACATTCCACCTCTTTGGTCTGGCAATATTTCTATCCAAATCCGGACAACAACTGTCTTGCCATATGTACCATATGTAAAGGTGAAATAAGTAGGGGTAGGGACGTTAACCACCTAGGAACATCCTCCCTTATACGTCACCTGCAGCGCATTCATAAAAAGTTACTGTCAATTTCAGAAACTTTGGGTAAGACCGTAAGCAGTCCAGGGACACCTAAATCCTTTTTTCCTGTTTTATCCAAGGAATCGGTGGATGAGGAGGATGAGGACGACATCTTGCCTCCGTAGAGCCAGTTTGTGCAGGGATAGATTAATTGCCAGCTTGTTTTGTGGGGGCCCAAACGAACCAATCATTTCAGCCACAGTCATGTGGCAGACCCTGGCGCTGAAATGATTGATTTGTTAAAATGTGCATATACTATTTATACAACCATAAGGGTGGGTGGGAGGGCCCAAGGACAATTCCATCTTGCACCTCTTTTTTTTCTTTGCATTATGTACTGTTTGGGGCCTAGTTTTTCAAACTGCCATCCTGTCTGCCACTGCAGTGTCACTCCTAGATGTGCCACGTGTTTGTGCCGCCCACTCGTGTCACTTAGCATAGTCATCCAGCTACCTCGGTGCAACCTTTTGGCCATAAAAACAATATTGTGAGGTGTTCAGAATAGACTGGAAATGAGTGGAAATGAAGGTTATTGAGGTTAATAATAGCAAAGGAGCATAAAAACCCACAAATTCTGTGATTTTAGCTGTTTTTATGCGTTTTTTCAAAAAAATCCAGATCCAAAACACAAAACCCAGAACCCAAACACGGAAGGGTGGTTTTGGCAAAATCAATTCAGATCCAAAACACGAAGAAAGATCCAGATCCAAAACCAAAACACAAAACACGAAAAGTGGCCGGTGCACACCCCTACTATATAGTAGTATCAGATATTCATGCAGGCCGTACTGGCCATCTGGCACTTCCGGCAAATGCCAGAAGGGCCCATGTCCAGATGGGCCAGTCTGGCTCCCGGCAGATACAAAGCCTGATTCAGCAAGTGTCACAAAGGAGAGAACACATGCACCCGTTCGCTGCGAGAATATGATAATGCACACGCACGAAGACAGCAGCACAAGATGCAGACGCCCAGCCCTATATTAAGCCGCCCATCTCCTTTTACTCAAAGCCTGATCAGTACGCAAGATAGCGTAAACATCGGTAACATCGAGATCCATCGACCACATTTGCATAATAGTGGTTGACCAGACCTCGTGCATGATCTTGGCAACTTCCTGTGTGCACGGAGTCTCATCACTGCGTGCGGCACAGCAGTGGCTTAATTGTGGATGCTCCTAAAACGGCATCCCAATGCACAGCCACGCCTGCGTTTGCCCGACTACCCGTCACCACCCACAAATGGCACTTCCTGTCAAGCAATATCGGAAGGGATCTGGGTACATGTTGCGTGTAGTCTGAATACGCTTACCTGATCGCACTGGCTAGTTCACGCACGTGCAGTGTGATGCATACGCAGTACAAAAACATCGGCCAAGTGCATGCGTTCTCTCCTTTGCGTTGCTTGCTGAATCAGGCCCACTGTCCTCAGCAGTTCTGCCTCCTTCCCGGATGCGTTAGGGGCATTACTACTGTGTGTGGCATAATGTGTTAGGACCATCTGCCTGTGTGTGGCATAATGTGTTAGGGGCATTACTACTGTGTGTGGCATAATGTGTTAGGACCACATGCCTGTGTGTGGTGTTAAATTTGTAAATACCTTTTAATATATTCCTTCCTATAAACCTCTAAGATTCATCTGCCTAGAACCTCTAAGACAAAACCCTGCCTAAAAACCTCTAAGACAAAACCCTGCCTAAAAACCTCTAAGACAACGCTAATTGCGTACGCAGTATGACCGCAAATAAAGACAGGAGTGGAATCTTGTGGTTCCAACGCACAAGTATTATTCAGGTAAAAGTACAGTCAGTTACACGCAATCTATACATACATAATTTAGGTGTAAAAGGAAATAATACAGACCAAGTACGGTTATACATACGCTGCGCCTCTGGATCCAGAGATAGACTTCTCACTAGATATCCTCAGCTCACCCAAAATTCAGCATGAACTGCCAAACCAGTGTTTGGACACATGTATTTATTCCCCCCCCAGACTGAAACAGGACAAAGGGGAAACTTCCTGCTGATCTCATTGGTTCCCAGAGGAGGAGCATATGTAACGACACATTTAACAGGTTGTTTCAAATAGACTTTTCCTGCCTCTAACAGCCGGGGTCTTTCTGGTAACGCCTCCTGTAACATTCCATCAACTAAAACATTTTGTTGCTTATAAGTTCTGCGATCCATAACTTGAGTTTGCATGATGCGATCTATCCACCGATAACACCGGGATTCTGTAAAAAGCGTAGGCATCAGAACGAGATCAAACATACCTTGCTTATCATATATAATACCTTAGATATCAAAAACCTCTATTTCTTAGCATTTAAACTAACTTAACCAACTTGAATCATACATTTTGATGCTTATGGAACCTTATGTGCGAATATGTAGTGTGTGGGTATTCGGGGTTTGATATAAGGACGCTAGTTATTAATGGGTGAGATTTAAGTGCATAATCTCTCATACACGAAGTGAACCTCCATCAGTGTGGATGGCTGAGGGTTGTAATTCGACATGCCCTCTTTCAGCAGGCCCCCACCTGCTGTGTTCAAAGGAAAACAAAACCTCTTTTGTTCTCACAGACACTTGTGTGAAGTGCAAATGTATTATCACCTCAAACTATGGGATTAGGA
The DNA here is from genome assembly GCA_031769625.1 of Taudactylus pleione. NCBI lineage: Eukaryota > Metazoa > Chordata > Amphibia > Anura > Myobatrachidae > Taudactylus > Taudactylus pleione. Next base: position 362,411 of record JAUIMM010000517.1, on the reverse strand, counting down.
GACATCTTGTCTAGTATTCAGGCAAATCCAATTGTGTAGATATTATATTACAATTGCCACAACTATACTTTATCTGCATCCCGGGATTCCCAATTTGTATGTAAAAATACCCATTGTCTCTCCTTATCTACTTAGAAAGCTGGTTTTTCCCGTTGCCCTTGGTGTTAACAAAAACATTGCCATCTGTTCTTAGTTAATGGGTTATAACTTGAATTAATGCTGACCACACAAAATGGTGTCTTGTGATCTCATTTCCAAAATGGCGTCGCTGCGATTAAATTTTAAACTGAACTTGTCTCACTCAATTATTCAGCTTTGACAGTGGCATAATGTGTTAGGGGCATTACTACTGTGTGTGGCATAATATGTAAGAGGCATTACTACTGTATGTGGCATAATGTCTAAGGGGCATTACTATTGTGTATGGCATAATGTGTAAGGGGGATTACTGCATGTGGTATAATTTGTACATAGCATTACTATGTGGCATAATGTGCAAGGGGCATTACTGAGTGCGGCATAATTAGTAACGGGCATTACTGTGTGTCGCATAATGTGTTATAAGGGACACTACTACTGTGTGGCATAATGTGTTATAAGGCACTACTACTACGTGGCATAATGTGTTATAAGGCACTACTACTGCGTGGCATAATGTTATAAGGCACTACTACTGCATGGCATAATGTGGTATATGGCAATAATACTGTGTTGTGTAATGTGAATAAGGGGCACTACTTTGTGGTGTAATGTGACTAAGGTAGATTTGGTGGTACTATAGTGTGGTTACACCCCTTCCCAGTAAGGCTACGTCTCTCTGGCACGCACTCTCTCTACTTTACAATGTGTAGGGGAACACCAATGCTCTTTATATACACAGGGGCAGGGCCGTAGCTAGGGTGGTGCGGTCGGTGCCACCGCACAGAGCGGAACAGCGCCGAGGGCAGAACACCGGCCACCCACCAGCTTATCTATCTGAGCTGGACAGTCGCTGCTGCATGGCCGCGGCGCGGGGAAGCTACATGCTTTCGCCCACTAACTTCAGTGACTGACAGTCTGACACTACTCACAGGCTGCCAGTCACAGGAGGAGGACAGCCCCTAAAGCCATAGCCAGCCGCAGTGTATGATTGTGCGGCTGGCTCTAAATAATTTCTGGCAGTGTGCCATCCGGTGCCTGTTGCCCCATCCGCAGGTGCCCGTTTCCCCACCCATCAGTGGCCATCCCCCTCCCACTGCCGGAAGGTCTCTGCCATATGCATGCAGCAGAGTCCGGCATTGTGTCCCAGCTGCCGCGCGCCCTTCCGCCCACCAGCCAGTGTGTGTATGGCCATCCCCTGCCGGATACAGTGACAGGGGTCACAGGTTAGCCCCTCATTCTGCCCAGATGACTATGTGGCTGGTTGGGCCCTGGAGCCCTGTTTTTACTGCTGGTGCTTCCCTCCTCCTCTGCTGCTCACCTTTTCAACCCTCAGTTGGAGTCAGCAGCAGCTGGTAAGTAATACCAGATTTCAGTTAGTATTCCTCTAGTGTGTACCCCACTTCCTATGTGTACACCTCCACCATTTGTGTATCCCTCCTCCTATATGTACCCCTACACCTTTGAGTACCCTACCTTCTATATTTGCCTCATTACCTTTGTGTTCCTCACCACCCCAGTGTACCCCACAACATTTTTCCTATCGGTGCCAATGTTTATTTTCAAGCAAAGGTTATGCAATTTATGGGGGGCCTATGTATTTGTTTTTTTCCTATGGGTGCCAGTGTGTGTGTGTTTGCCTCAAATATTAAGTATCCCCCGGATGTATTAAGGAGGGACTACTGCAATCCCTCCTCTCCCGCAGGCAGTCACACCTCCCATAGAAACCTATGGGGGATGCAATGCTGCCAGATCTACCAATATCCGGAATGCGATGCATTCCCGATATTTGGCCCCTCAGCTAAGGCTTATGGCTACACACCGCATAACTAGCTGGCAGAGGGATCCTCAGGAACCCTCCCACGGCAATGGCTGCCAGCCAACCGGGACTTTGCGTGCGCAGAAGCCCCGGAACTGGCCGGCAGCTCTCCGGAGACATTGCAGGGATGGGCTCCTTTCGGAGCCCATGTCCCTGCATGTCCCGGATGATACATCCGGCCACCATGATCGCATTTTGTAATGCGATCATTGGCGGTTATTGACATGCCCTGATCGCATTGCAAAAGCGATCACTAATAAATGGGCCCCTATGTGTTTGAATGAGAGGTGTAAAGGGTGAGAGATGAAAGGTAGGAATGAGAGGGATGCATGACATGCCCCATTTTTGAGTGTGCACACCCCACATGACACGTTTCCACACCCCTCATGGTACGTAGCCATGCCCACGTCGACCACTGTGTGCGTGTATATATATTAGGGGTGTGCACCGGCCACTTTTCGTGTTTTGTGTTTTGGTTTTGGATTTGGATCTTTCTTCGTGTTTTGGATCTGGATTGGTTTTGCCAAAACCACCCTTCCGTGTTCTGGGTTCTGGGTTTTGTGTTTTGGATCTGTATTTTTTTGAAAAAAAGCATAAAAACAGCTAAAATCACAGAATTTGTAGGTTTTTCTGCTCCTATGCTATTATTAACCTCAATAACCTTAATTTCCACTCATTTCCAGTCTATTCTGAACACCTCACACCTCACAATAGTGTTTTTATGTCCAAAAGGTTGCACCGAGGTAGCTGGATGACTATGCTAAGCGACACGAGTGGGCGGCACAAACACGTGACCCATCTAGGCGTGATACTGCAGTGGCAGACAGGATGGCAGTTTGATAAACTAGGCCCCAAACTGTACATAATGCAAAGAAAAAAAAGAGGTGCAAGATGGAATTGTCCTTGGGCCCTCCCACCCACCCTTATGTTGTATAAACAGGACATGCACACTTTAACAAACCAATCATTTCAGCGCCAGGGTCTGCCACACAACTGTGGCTGAAATTATTGGTTCGTTTGGGCCCCCACAAAACAAGCTGGCAATTAATCTGTCCCTGCACAAACTGGCTCTATGGAGGCAAGATGTCATCCTCATCCTCCTCATCCACCGATTCCTCACCCTCTTCAGTGTGTACATCCTCATCCTCACAGAGTATTAACTCGTCCCCACTGGAATCCACCACCACAGGTCCCTCTGTACGTTCTGGAGGCTGGTCTCCCTGGAAGAGCTGATAATTAATTTTGATGAACATCATCTTCTCCACATTCTGTGGAAGCAACCTCCTACGCCTTTCGCTGACAAGGTTCCCGGCTGCACTAAACACTCTTTCGGAGTACACACTGGAGGGGGGGCAACTCAGGTAAGGGGTACAGGGGCCTCCAAATTGCCTCTTTTTCCTGCCAGTACAGGTATGGACTGTCTGACATGCCTACTTGGATGCTGTCACCGATGTAATCCTCCACCATTCTGTCAATGGTGACAGTATCATATGCAGTGACAGTAGACATGTCAGAAATTGTTGCCAGGTCCTTCAGTCCGGACCACATGTCCAAACTTGGTCCTGCCTGCCCTGCATCACCGTCAGCGGGTTGCTTAGGATAGCTAAGTTTTTTCCTGGCAGCCCCAGTTGCGGGAGAAAATGAAGAAGGAGCTGTTGACGTGTCACGTTCCGCTTCAGCTGACAGTGTGTTCACCAGCAGGTCTTTGCACCTCTGCAGGCTTGTGTCGGCTGGAAAGAGAGACACCACATAGGCTTTAAACCTAGGATCGAGCACGGTGGCCAAAATGTAGTGGTCTGATTTCGACAGATTGACCACCCTGGAATCCTGGCAAAGCGAATGAAGGGCTTCATCCACAAGTCCCACATGCCGAGCGGAATCGCTCCGTCTTAGCTCCTCCTTCACTTTCTCCAGCTGCTTCTGCAAAAGCCTGATGAGGGGAATGACCTGACTCAAGCTGGCAGTGTCTGAACTGACTTCAAGTGTGGCAAGTTCGAAGGGCTGGAGAACCTTGCACAACACGGAAATCATTCTACACTGCGCTTGAGTCAAGTGCATACCCCCTCCTTTGCCTATGTCATAGGTGGATGTATAGGCTTGTATGGCCTTTTGCTGCTCCTCCATCCTCTGAAGCATATAGAGGGTTGAGTTCCACCGCGTCACAACCTCTTGCTTCAGGTGATGGCGGGGCAGGTTCAAGAGTGTTTGCTGGCGCTCCAGTCTTCGGCACGCAGTCGCTGAATGGCGAAAGTGGGCAGAAATTTTTCGGGCCACCCAAAGCGTCTCCTGCATGCCCCTGTCGCTTTTCAGAAAATTCTGCACCACCAAGTTTATTGTGTGAGCAAAACATGGGACGTGCTGGAATTTGCCCAGATGTAATGCCCGCACAATATTGGTGGCGTTGTCAGATATCACAAATCCCCAGGAGAGTCTAAGTGGGGTAAGCCACTAGGTGATTATTTCCCTCAGTTTCTCTAAGAGGTTGTCGGCGGTGTGCCTCTTACTGAAACCGGTGATACACAGCATAGCCTGCCTAGGAACGAGCTGGCGTTTCTGAGATGCTGCTACTGGTGACGCTGCTGCTGTTGCTGCGTAAGGTGATACATCTACCCAGTGGGCTGTCACAGTCATATAGTCCTTAGTCTGCCCTGTTCCACTTGTCCACATGTCCGTGGTTAAGTGGACATTGGGTACAATGGCATTTTTCAGGACACTGAGGACACTTTTTCTGACGTTTCTGTACAGTCTCGGTATCGCCTGCCTAGTGAAGTGTAATCTAGATGGGATTTGGAACCGGGGACACACTACCTTAATCAATTGTCTAAATCCCACTGCACTAATGGCGGATACCGGACGCACGTCTAACACCAACATAGCAGTCAAGGCCTCAGTTATACATTTTGCTTCAGGATGACTGCTGTCGTACCTCATCCTCCTCGCTAAGGACTGTTGGAGGGTCAATTGTTTAGTAAAAGTAGTGGTGTTCCTACTTCCTCTCTGGGATGATGAACGACTCCCAGCAGCAGCAACAGCAGCAGGAGGCGTAGCAATGCAGGATCCTCCGGAGGATCCCGGATAGGAGAGTCAGTCATGCCAGTGACATGGCCTGCAGGACTACTTCCGATCCTGACTAAGGAGGAAATTGACGAGGAGGGAGTTGACGGTGTGGTTTGCAGGCGCTTGGATACAACAGGACAATGGGATTTAGGTGTCCCGGGACTGCTTACGGTCTTAGCCAAAGTTTCTGAACTTGACAGTAACTTATTATGAACACGCTGCAGGTGCCGTATAAGGGAGGATGTTCCTAGGTGGTTAACGTCCCTACCCCTACTTATTCCACCTTTACATATGGTACATATGGCAAGACAGTTGTTGTCCGGATTTGGATAGAAATATTGCCAGACCAAAGAGGTGGAATATTTGGTCTTCTGCCCAGGCATGACCGTGATGGGCTTTTTCATCCCACGGACAACAACTGTCTCCCCCGAAGCCTGATTTAAACAAACCACATCACCTTCAGAATCCTCCTCGCCAACTTCCTCCTCAGCGCCAGCTACACCAGTATCCTCATCCTGTTGTACTTCAACAGTGACATCTTCAATTTGCATATCAGCAAGTGGACTGTGGGTGCTCCTTTCAGCACTTGCAGGGGGCGTGCAAATGGTGGAAAGAGCCACCTCTTCCCGTCCAGTGCTGGGAAGGTCAGGCATCGCAACCACCACCACACTTGGACTCTCCTTGGGGATTTGTGATATCTTCTTAGAAAGCACAGTTCTTCGCTGTGCTTTTGCCAGCTTAACGCTTTTGATTTTTTTAGTGGGAGGAGGGCTTCCATCGTCATGTGAAGCTGAACCACTAGTCATGAACATACTAGGGATCGACCTTAGCCGTTCCTTGCCACTCCGTGTCGTAAATGGCATATTGGCAAGTTTACATTTCTCTTCAGATGATTTAAATGTTTTTTTCAAGGTCATTTTCCTGAACTTTGTCATTTGGGATTGTATGTGCCCTCTACTATGACATTGGGCATCGGCCTTGGCAGACGACGTTGATGGCATGTTATCGTCTATGTCATGACTAGTGGCAGCAGCTTCAGCACTAGGAGGAAGTGGTTCTTGATCTTTCTCTATTTTATTTTTATCGGAGAAAGTTTGGTCCTCCATTTATGTTATATCGATTTGATATATACGTGCGGCTAAACACAGAAAATATTTTTTTATTTTTGCTGGAGAGTAGTGCACTTTGTGGGTTACACCACCCTTTAAGAAATGAGCCAGCCGGCTCTTTACTTATGGGACACAGGCGCACGCTTGGCGCGGCTCCTTTGTTGATGCACGTGCGGCTACTGCGCACACAATTCACAAACACAGAAAAAATATTTTGTTATTTGGTTTGGAGTGTACTTTGGGGTTACAGCACCCTTTAACGGTCAAGCCAGCCGGCCCTTTACTTATGACACAGGCGCACGCTTGGCACTACTTTGTTGATGCACGTGCAGCTACTGTGCACACAATTCACAAACACAGAAAAAATATTTTGTTATTTGGTTTGGAGTGTACTTTGGGGGTTACAGCACCCTTTATCGGTCAAGCCAGCCGGCCCTTTACTTATGACACAGGCGCACGCTTGGCACTACTTTGTTGATGCACGTGCGGCTACTGCGCACACAATTCACAAACACAGAAAAAATATTATTTTTTTAGCACTTGGGGGGAGCACCCCTGATGGACAGAGCACCCCCTGGACAACACTACAGCACCCCTTTAGGACTGGGACACTGCACAGGACTTTGGAGTTGACACAGCCCCTGTGGAGAACTGACTGCACAACACAGTCCAGCCAGCCCCTATGGACTTTGAAGTAGTGGACACAGCCCCTATTAACAACAGCAGCACAGCACAACACAGCCAGCCCCTATGGACTTTGAAGTAGTGGACAACAGCAGCACAGCGCAGCACCGCACAGCACAACACTACTCTGCACTACACTACACTACACTACACAGCCCAGCCAGCCCTAACTCCCACCCTCCCTCTTCACTGTCCACAGCCGAGTGAGAAAATGGCGCCGACGCGGGTACCTTATATAGGATCCAAAACCCGCGAGACCCGGAAGGCGGGATGATGACGTTTTGCCTCGATTTCAGATCCGAGTCAGGCGGGAAAAGTCGAGCCTGACTCGGATCTGACTCGGATTGGGGGGGCTCGGGGGGGTTCGGATTTCAGAAATCCGAACCCGCTCACCCCTAATATATATATACCTTTAAAATTGGAGGGGAGTCTTTTGCCACGGGTGACAGAATACTTAATTTATTATTGTCATCACCTGTAGAGAAACACCTTTCTTATCAAGTAACTAGTTCAACACACGTGACGGCAATAATAAATTAAGAGGGAAGTCCAGGAGCAGAGCATTTTGTTCCTCCTGGAATGGGTCATGTTGGAAGGTATGTGTACAGGTGTGTGTGTGTGTGTGTGCAGGGGATTTATTCCTAAAAATATTTACATTAGAATAAAAGTGTAACATTAATCCTCAAATACAAGGGTATAAGGATATGGAATTGTAATTAACCTTTAACAAAACATCCCAATTAGAATATGTGTGTGTAAAGGTTTTTTGTGAAATATATTTAATAAGTATTTAATAAGAATTCTATACATAGATTAACAGATCAACAATAATAAATAGATATCACATAATATGGAAGTGCAGCTCTCACCAATCTAATACAGGCACTATAAAAAATCATACCCAGTTCATCCATAATATCGCTATCGATATGAATTTATAGTGCCCGTAATTGAGCTTAATTCATTGGTTATTGTTGATCTGTTAATCTATGTATAGAATTCTCATTATATATATTTTACAAAAAGCCAAGAGTCAGGGCTGTAGCTAGGGTCGTGCGGTCGGTGCCACCACACACAGCTGCCTTTATACTTGCAAACTCCGGCAATTGGTGGGGGGAGGGGGGGGGGGGCACCAATGCTCTTTCTCGCACAGGGCACCAAAATGTCTAGCTACGGCTCTGCACAGGGGACCAAAATGGTGGTTAAGGCTCTGCTCTGGTGTGCACAGATGTGTCCTCCTCTGGGTTGAGCACCCCTGTTCTAAAAAAATTCCTACAGTGAATTCTATCTAATCCTCTGTGACTGCTAAGCTAGGGCTTGGTCAATAGGGAAAATTCTTTCCCTTTTCTTTGTGTGTGACCTACACCAATGAAGTGCCAGCTTTACCTAACATAACCAACTGTCTGACTATGGCACATGTTTGAATCCCCTGCTTTGTTGTGTGTATTTTTAATACAGAGAATGATGTACACTTGTATGTTGTTAATTATTAATGATGTTATTAATCATATTTGTAAGAGCATAGACTAAGAAGTAGGAGGAGTAAGGAATAGTAAGGGGAGGAGTCTTCGCCTGGGGCCAGATGCTGACGCCGAGGTGGGCCTGTGTGATTTAAATGCCAGGGCCTATTTTTAGTCCCAGTATGGCCCTGAATTCAGCCAATGCATTATTAACACACAAACTACCACTGTACGAATTGAGGGCCTGATTCAGAGCCGCTCGTAAGCGGCCGCTCATTCGCTCCGAGCGATGTTTGCACATCTGCGCATGCGTATGGGTCGTAATGCGCATGCGCCAACCAGTCAGTGCGGTCGGAAAACGTGTGTTCGCAAAATTGCAAGTGCCTGCTAATTTGAGTGACAGGATGAGGCGTTTGTGGGTGGTAACGGGGGAAGGTGCTTGAAAACGGGGAGTGGAGATCCGAACGCAGGCGTGCCAAACGGTCAAAACTGCGTTTTAAGGGTGTGCATAATTAACAAAGCAGCGTCATCGACCACGTCACTTGTTTGTTTCTTAGCCTGAACTGTTCGCATGATTGCGGTAGGAAAATCCAACCACAAGCACTGCGAGCAGTTCAGACGCCTTTCGATGTACTCGATTAATCAAATAAATAGCGGAGTTGACTTATGATGCGAGCGGCCAGGGGGCGTCTTTACAAAATAGCGAGCGCATGTTTCGTTCGCTCGCTCAGACATAGAGGCATCAACAGAGCGCAAAGAGCGAGCGCTCAATTTAAATAGCTGGACCCTTTTTCTGAACGAGCGAGCGCAAATAGCGTCCGGCTCTGAATCAGGCCCAGAGTACTGCAGATAACTACAAACTGAGAAATCTTATTAAGTAAATATTCCACTACATTTAAATAAGTACATAGGTGTTAATGTACAATGTACTTAGGGCCTGATTCAGACCCACTCGCGAGCGGCTGTCCGCTCGCAAGTGGGTCGATAGTGTGCACTGCGCATGACGGAGGGAGCTCCGTCGTGCGCATGCGCGAGACGCGACGAGCGAAGGACTTTCCTTCGCTCGTAGTGTCTGATCAAAGGGGGCGTGCTGTCGATGTTGATTGACAGCACGCCCCCTTTGGTGTGCGTGCCTGCCAGACGGAGGCGTTCCCAAGGGAACGCCTACCGTCAGAAGCCGGCCCCACTGACATCACTAGTGATGTCAGTGGGAGTGATTTTGGCTCTGATAGAGCCAAAATCACTCCTGGCCTTGCGGTTGAGAAACTCAACCGCAGGCTTCTGCTCGCAGTGGCGATGGTCGCGATGGTCAAGACCATCGCGACCATCATCCTGCACGCTCGTATATGCTGTGGGTGGTGACCCACAGCTATACGAGCGTCCAGGAGGACGCTCCATATTTATGGAGGTGGGCCCTGATTCAGAGCGAGCGCTCTGGTCAGAGCGTCCGGCTCTGAATCAGGGCCTTAATTTGGAATAATACAATGGTTAAAATACCTGCTGAACAATTTCTTCATTTCATATATCAAGGTTTTTAGCCTGTATGTCCCATATTTCTCAGATCTTATACTAGGCTGTAGGTCGAGGGCACCACTTTTCAGCAGATAGCATACAAATATTATGTAAATTTTATGTATTTATTTCCCATTTTATATTATTATTACTATTTTATCACCATCGTATTATTTATATAATTTGTCTCTGCAAATATAATAAAGTAAAATGGAAATTGTTATTAAAATGTGGAGTACTCAATTACGTAATAGGTTAAATTTATTATGAATATTTAATTAAGCATCATGTCATCAATATTCTTACTTTCCATTTACTATGTTATCATACTGTTTACCATTTACAGTTTTATCATGCTGGCTTTTTAATTTGCTGTTCTCTCTGATTACCTGCCTTTCCATTTTACTACTGTTTTACTGCCTCAGTTGCTAATACGCACACAATCGGCTTGTTTTGCACTGCGCATACGTACGCATCACAGTGCATATGCGCAAGCCAGCCGCTGCGATCGGAACTGAGATCGCAGTGGTGACACAGACTTATTGCAGAGTAATTAACAGGAAGAGCCCTTTGTGAGTGGTGATGGGGGGTGGTCGGGCGAATGCAGGCGTGCCAGTGCGTTTCAATGCCGTTGCATGGGCGTGCATAATTTATCCGCTGCGATACCATGTGCAGCCTGAGGTCTCATAGCGTGCTCTAAAGTTAGCAATTCCTGAGTGAGGTCTGACCTGCCTTAACTGCATATATGTTACTCGATGTTACCGATTTTGCTATTTTGCCAAAGTGTACGAATGTGAGTAAGGGGAAGTGGGTGTCCTTACGTTAGGCTGCGATCGCAATGCGATTGCAAACATTTGCATATCACCACTATTAGCAACTGCATTGGTGTGCATATTAGCAGAATAGCAATCCTAGCTGAATCAGGCCCTTTGTTATATTTACCTTTATCAGTTGGCCACCAATCTACAACCTTTGTCTAACCCTGCATCCATCACACTTTTTTACTTTCATCTCCCGAACCCTATCTTTCTTTCTCCACCTTCAAGGTCCACTAAATCTGCAGCTTCCATCCTGTCTACCTTCACATTGCAATTATCTATTCTCCCTCTGGTCCAGCTACCCAAATCCTTAACATTATGAATGACGACCCCTCCAATCCCCCTGCCTACAAGTATCTCTCCCGCTCCGTCTTGTTTGGCCTCTCTCAATTGGCATTGCCTCGCTCCCACATTGACAGGTACTCCCATGAACTGGTCTTCTCTTATATCTGTACTTTCTCAGATTTCATCAACTCCACAACCACCACCTCATCTCCATCAGTATTTGCCTTCTACTCCCCCCTCCTCCAGACTACTTGCAGTAGGCAGAATCTTGATGTTCTAGTTCCCAAGAGTTTCTCCTCTTCTTTAGACTGAATTATCTCCCCCATTACTATCCTATTGTGCCCTAACCAAGCTGTTGCCTTCTGTGACCATTTTCTCACCACTTCACTTGACCCTATTGTCTCAGCTGTCATCATCAACCAATGAGGGTTCCCTCCCAACTTTGGCACTCTGCTCAGACCTGCTTTCTCTAGAAGTGCTCTCATACTGCTGAGCACCTCTGAAGGAAATTGTTCCTCCTTCACCTCAAAATCATTCTCTGCTCCTCTTTCCTTTGCTAAACAGACCCTTCAAGGCACTCATTTCCTCACAGTCCTCCAACCCCATCTTTACCACTTTGACTTATTCACCCATCTTAACCTCCTTCAGTGGCCTTGACTTTGCTACCCACTTTACCCCCAAAATTGAGTCCATCTGCAATGAAATCTCTTCCCTCACTATTCTCCTTCTTCCCTCCTCACCAGGTTTGACAACCTTGCCTTCCTTCTCCATTGTCTCTGGTGTTGACTTTCTTGCCCTGCTCTTCACCTTTCACCTTCAAGCTTTCTATAACACTCAGAATCAAATTCAAATTGCTCCTCTACATTGTAGGTATTTTCCCCTCATAATGATAATAATAATAATAATAATAATAATAATAATAATAATAATAACATATAAAGTTATGTTATTGCCTGCACCTTCTTTTTCTCCCTTATATATTATAAGAATAATAAGAATAGCAGCTAGTTTCTGTTATGTTTTATTAAAAAGTCACTGCCTTTTTGCTTTTATTTTTTTTTTTTAATTTCTTTTATTCTTCAGAGCAATAATACAACAAAGATACATCCGTTGATAGTAATGGCAAGTAATACATAGAACAAAAATCCATTAAGGGTAATAATATACAGGTAGTATAAGATCAATAATATGTATATAATTTTCTTCGTAGAGCAGAACCAGAATAAAACATATATTCCTTAAAATAATCTAGACATGGCCGACACACCCCTCAAAAGGAAATAAAATATCCAAAATCTAATTAGAGACAGGTTCCCTCTTAACCTGTGGTAGGAAGCATAATAGGCGGATCGTCTTGTAAAATTCTTGTTTCATACCAAGAGGTATTTCTAAAGCATAAATGAATTTGGCTTCGTAGTTCTGCCGTAAGGGAGTCTATAAAGCCTTCCCACAATTGAAAAAAATCTGCTGTTTTAGCCTCCTTATGTAGTGTAGTCTCTAGCCAGTCCATTTGAAAAGCAAAAAATAATTTAGCCCTAAATAAAGAAACAGATGGGGGATCTGCATGGGTCCACCTCTGCAATATACATTTACGAGCCACCGCAGATATAATCAATAATATTTTTTACTATCTCTCCTACCCGAAACAAATGGTGGTAAAATACCCAAAATCGCCCATTCAGCTGATAATGGGAGGTAACTAACCAGACATCTAGATGCAAATCTATTAACTGATGAACAGAATCCACGTATAAGGGGACATTCCCACACACAATGAATGAAGGTTGCTTCAGAAGCCCCACATTTAGCACAGTTACTATTATCGGACAATCCCATCAAGAACCTGCGATGAGGGGAGAGATACCCATTATGATAAATATTGTAAAACATTTCTTTATACATGCTCGATGAAAGTACTGATTGAGAATAGAGGAATGAGCGTAATAAACCTTCCATAGTGACATGGGGAAACACACTACACCAAGTAGATAATCCCGTGGAGATTTTTGAATGGTCTAAAGGAGTCTGAAGAATTTTATAGTGAAGGGAAATTACTCCCCTGCCTCCCATAGGTCTAGTTAATAGTAGGTCCAAAGAGTTGGACCAATCTACTGGAGAGAGAATGCGTATCATAGAGCTCACATAATGCTGCGCCTGGTACATTGCCAAAGAGTGGGAATGAGGCAAATTATATTTATTCACCAGTTCCGCCACTCGATAGGTTCTACGGTTCTCGATGTCGACCAATGCCCGGACATAAGGTATTCCCCTATCTGGCCATGACGAGAAGGGCACAGATGCCTCCCCATTTTGAAACTCGGGATTTAGTAGTAATGGGAGAAAAAGAGAATGGTGATAATTTAAATTTCTTTGTTTTCAAGTGTATTGCCAAACTCTCCATGTAACCATCAGTAAAGGATTATTAATAATATCCTCAGAAATCTCCTGTTTATGGGAATGAAGGAACGCCAATATGTATTGGTCAGGTAAAAAGAATTGATCCATCTTTGAGTCAGTAAATAGGTCAGTCTTGTGTATCCAATCTCGTATATATCTCAAGATTCCAGCATGACTATACAATTTTAGGTGAGGTAAGTTAACCCCTCCATTGGCCCTAGTTTGCTGGAGTTTCAATAAGCCAATATGAGGTCGTTTGTTCTTCCAAATTAATTCCCTAAATGTTTTATACAGGGATTTTTCATCCTCCTGAGAAAGCAAAATCGGCAACATCTGTAAGGGATATAACAATTTAGGGAAAGATATCATTTTCAGTAAATTAATTCTGCCCAAGTAAGATAACATGAGGTGCCGCCATTTAGACAAGTCCCCCATCACCTCTCGAATAAGTGATTTCATGTTAAGATCATATAAATCCCCTATATATCGAGGTAATTCAATTCCCAAATATCTAAGTGAGATAGGGACCCATACTACCGGATATAAATCACCCCAGTGTGGTTTTACTATAGGACCCAAGTATAGTGCCTCTGATTTATCTGAGTTAATATTAAAACCCGAAACCTTGGCAAAATCTGACATTTTATCAAAAAATTTTGGTAGAGTTTGTTCTGGATCCGAAATATAGAGTAATAAATCATCAGCGAAAGCCTGAACTTTAAGTTCTTGAGAACCCATCCGAATATCTTTAAAGTCTGGCAAACACGTAGCAGTGGGTCTAGAGCAATGTTAAATAACACTGGTGACAAAGGGCATCCTTGTCTAGTGCCTCTCATCATTGTAAAGGAGGAGCTACAGGTGCCATTGATCATCAGCGTAGTGGTCGGTTCATGATATAAAAATCAAAATAAATTCGAAAAGGGTCTACCAAAATCTCGTAGTTCAAAAATTTTGAGCAAGTGATTCCAAGACACTGTGTCAAATGCCTTTTCAGCATCTAAGCTCAAAAGCATTTCTTCCAAGTGGGATCGGGAGCTGGAATGAGACATTATAGCTGCCAGGGCCATTCTAACCCCCTTTACCGAAAATCTACCTTGTGTGAAACCCATTTGATGGTGTGTTAGGATTTCAGGCAAAAATAGTTGAAGACGATTGGCCATAATTTTGGTCAGTATTTTAAAATCTTGGTTCAGAAGTGTAATAGGCCTGTAGGATGTAACTAATTCCGGGTCCTTAGAAGACTTAGGTATGACTATGGTAAATGCATCATTAAAGTTTGGATAGTGTAATCAACCTTCTAATATTCCCTTGAATAAGGTAGTAAGAAATGGAACTAATTGGGGTTTCAACATCTTGTAATATTCCCCTGAAAAACCATCAGGACCCGGAGATTTGTTATTATGAAGGTGAGAGATAACCTCTGAAATCTCTGTTTCTGTAATATCTTGAATTAAAATATCCGTTTGGATTGGAGTAAGTTTCGGAAGCTCCGCCTCATTCAGCAGATTCCTATGTAACTCAGGGAATTCTGGGGGAGCTCTATATAAAGACTTGTAATAATCCTGAAATGTGGATACTATATCAGGTGTAGATATCAAGCGGGCAGCTGTAATAGGGTGTCGTATTGTTTTAATAGTGTGTCGAGTATTATGCAATTTCACCATATTAGCTAATAGTCGTCCCGATCTATTGCCCCATCTATAATAACATTTTTTTGCATAGTCTATCTGAGTCCGAGCATTGGTCAACAGAAAACTCTCTAATAATTGACGATGTTGTTTGTAAACTTCAAAGTTGTCATCAGAGGGGTCAGCCTCATAGTTAATATAAGCTGTATACACAGCACCATGCAATACATCATATTTACTCCGATATTCCCACCTTCTCCCAGCCTGATAAGCCAATACATGACCTCTAATTACCGCCTTGGAAGTTTCCCAAAAGAGAACTGAGTCCTCCCAATGTTCTATGTTGTCATCGACGAATTCCATCCACTTGGATTGGAGATACTGTTTAAAGTGATCTGATTGGCTAAGAAAAGATGGGGACCTCCAAAATTTACGCGACACCTCAGAAAACTTCTTTTTGCTTTTATTTAATCAATTTTTAAAATTGAATTTTTATAAATGAAATTTCCTCTGCTTGCACAGTGTATTATTAAGAGAATATATGTTCATTGTTAAAGTTTGGATACATTTCTGGCTCCTGTATGTATCAGCGTACGCTCAGTGAAACTCATGCGCTGTAAGGGTTTGCGCAGTAGCAAAATATCGCTCAACTACGCAAAGCAGCATTCCGTCCACCTCTGAATCAGGCTCTTCATCTCTTTGAAATACATATCAAATAAAAAGGATTTATCAAAATATACTGTAGCTCCACTGTCAATTTAGAGATACAATAAACAGCAATAGAATAATGAAATAAAACTTTTATGTTTATTAGATTTTCTACAGTATTAAAGAATAACAGGTTGTCTAGACAATTATTCCTTGTGAAACACAACCTGAGAAAGTTACAGATTGATCCCAGAATGTACCACAGAAAGCTGTACTGAATAGACATGAACACACAAACATTATGCAATAGTCACAGCTCCAAGTATAACATTTGTCTGCCTCCTGCCAAGGTTTTCTGTAATAAATGAGTCAAAATGTATAAGGAGGGAGCTGAGAAAGCTCTGGCTGATCTGTCAGCTGGGCCAGCGTTGTCTGCGCACAAAAAATTCTTACACATCTTTGGCCATAGCAGCTGAGACACATTTATCATTCAGGGGCCAAGGGGGAGTAAAGCAGACACTTATGCTACAATCAGAATCGGCACCGGGTCTGGTGACACCCGGTGCACACTCTACATCCCCGCGTTCGCATCAGAAATGGGGGCGTGGTCTAAAATAAAGGGGCATGGCCTTCCCGAATGCATCACTCTGGAGGCGTGTCCAGCATCCACGGAGATGCTGGGCTGTTCTGTCCCCCGGAGACTGTGCCTGCACTGCCGGCTCCTCCTCTGTGACAGGAGCAGAGTGATGCAGGATTGTCACACTGCAGCACCTGGCTCCTGTCACTGAGCTAAGCTAAGCAAAATGGGCAATTTAGGTGCAAAGTCTATTCAACTCAGCATGAGCCCCATCGTGCAGAGTGGCATTCCACAAAGTGGGTAAGCATAAAGGGAACTCAAAGATTGTGGGCCTGAGTCAGAGATGTACGCTAATGCCAGTGCTGCGGCAAATTTGTACGCAGCTGCTGTAGAAAATAGGCAAATGTCGCAGCCACCAGAATCTGTAATGAGACGCTCTGCCAACGGCTTCGCACATCCAAGTGACTGCGTACCAAGATGCAGCATCGGTCGCTGATCAGTCCATAATTGGGATCCTGAGTAACACTATCGTCGCAGAGAATGGTCACGGCAACAGAGACGCTGACGCAAATTTTACTGCGTACGGGTTCGCAGTCGCACACTGAGACATGCCCCCTAAAAAGTTGCCAAACGCCTGCGTTTGAGTTGCCATCCTCCCGACCCCGTTGCCACCCAAAAATGGTCCCAGTCTGTCAATCAATTTGGAAATAAAACCTCTCTGCGAGCGACACCAGTAATGAAACTTGACGCATGTGCAGTGCGAATCAGACGCATGCGCAGATCACCGATGATCGCTCAACTGCGTAAACATCGGCTTTGTGTCCATCTCTGGATTAGGCCCTGTATCATCTGATCTTTGCATCTTTGCAGAAACAACCTGTTCTGCCATAAATGTGATCCACATGAAATGTGACCACAAATTTGCTTATGTATAAATGGAGAATATGAATTGAATTGAAGGTTGGGTGATGTCTTTGAAGTAAAAAAGTAACAACCAGTGAAATTTTAGGAAAAATGACTCTACGCAGAGCACAAAGCTTTGAGAAATAGAAATGTTGTATAGTACATACAGGTCATTCAGGGGCTGCAGTGTTTATACTCCCCATTGAAGGGTTTTGGCACAAGATATGTAACTTGTTGGATGATAGATGTCACTAAATTAATCTTGTTACTTGCAGCTGCATGCAAATCCTTAAAAGGCAAAAAAAGATTAAATAAAAACAAAAACCAAAAACTACAACAAATTATATTTACAAATCAGCTTCCCAAGTGTAATCTTTTGTCTCGTCTGTATAATAACACAAATATTATTTGATACAGCTATTGGGCCTGATTCACTACAGCTCCGTAATTGCACACAGGTCTGCTGCAAAAATATGCTAATGAATGCTATCGCAATGCCGTCGCACTACCAGCATAGAGATGCCCACTGCCTCCCACTACCGCTATCTCACATCCGTAATACCTTGCAGTCCTGCGTATACATCGGTAACATCGAGTACCATCGGCCACTTATGCAGAATTACAGCAGCCCTGACCTTACTTCAAAAATGCTCGTTGCACGCAGTAAATACTCAAAGTACGTATGTAATCGCAGTGGCTAATTAATGCACGCCCATGCAACGGTGTTCAAACAGACAGACATGCCTGTGTTTCACTGACCAATCCCCCATCACTACCCCAAAACGCTCACTGCCTGTCAATCACTCTGCGATGGATCTCCATGGTCTCCGTGATTGCAGTGCGATCGTAGTGGTGCCTTCGCGTACGTGCATTGCAATGCATATCCATGCACAGTACGCAACAATTGGCCATCTGCGTATGCTTTAGCAATGACGAACCTTAATGAATCAGGCCCTATCTTTGCAGGCATCATATTAGCTGGTACTTGAAAAGATAAAAGGGGTAATGCAGACTTGCTCCCAAAATCGGCACACTGCATGTAATTTCACATGCCCACTAGCAGGTGCAAAAGATACACCTCCTAACAGGCATACATTTGTGTTTCAGCAGGTCTGCATGAGCCGTATTTGTACTTAATATTCCCTTACTGTAGTCGGCCTATGTCAGACCGTCTTCTCCCTCTCTCATTCCTCTCTAGTTATAAGAAGAAGTCTTAAGTGCTAGATGTGCATAGGTCTTCAATGTATATATGTGCAATTGCAAAACACAAACTGGCGTAGTACTCACTCTACATCAGCCTAAAAGAAACTGCAAAATCCTTTCTTAGCTGCATTACAATAAGGTGTCAGTAGTGATCATTTACTTACTTTGCCTTAGGAACATCATTTGGTTAGTCAATGAAAGCAGCAAATAATAGGGGCCCATTTATCAACGAGTTTTATCATACGCAACAAGTTTTAAAACTCATTGCGTATGATAAATGGTCCTCCAGCCAATCAGCTCCTGTCATTTTTCAAACAGATGACAGTTAGCTGATTGGCTGGAGCACCATTATCATACGCAACGAGTTTGCGTACAGTATGATAAAACTTGTTGATAAATGGGCCACTCTGTATTATGCAATTATTATAATGCCTTTTATTGAGGATTCCATGGCAGCCCTAACTAATGGGTCTTGGTTGGCTTAGCAGACACAGGAGAGTAAAGAGAGAAATACACTATACAAGTATTGGGCAGATCAGCCGAAATTTGTATAATTGGCCCAATAATTGTATAGTGTGTATGCAGGTGCATTACAGGAGTGTTATCTGATAAACGGCTTTAGATGATACTGCAGGGGTCAGATTGGGAGGTCGGAATTCTATGTTCTGCTTAAAAATTCCAATCCCCGACCTCCTGATCCCACTGAAGATGTAAAACTAGCTCAGGGCCTGATTCAGACCCGCTCACGAGCACTGAGCGCTCGCAAGCGGGTCGATGTTGGCCCAGTGCGCATGCGCACAACGGACCCGGCTCCGTTGTGCGTATGCGCGAAACCCGGATAGCGACGGGCAAGCCGTCGCTATGGGTCTCGCTACACAGGGGGCGTGCTGTCGATGGTGAGTGACAGCACGCCCCCTTTGGTGGGCGTGCCGTGGGCGTGGCTGGCCAGACGGAAGCGTTCCCATGGGAACGCCTACCCTCTGGGCCGGCCCCACTGACATCACAAGTGATGTCAGTGGAAGTGCTTTTGGCTCTGATAGAGCCAAAAGCACTCCAGGGCTTGGGGCAACGAGACCCTACCACAAGGGTCTCATCGCAAGCCCGATGGTCGCGATGGTCTTCACCATCGCGACCATCTTCCTGGCTGCTATACGAGCGGCCAGGAGGCCGCTCTAAAAATTCAGAAGGCCGGCCCTGATTCAGAGCGAGCGCTCTGTCAGAGCGTCCGGCTGTGAATCAGGGCCTCAGTGTGTACAGCATGCACACTGATCAGATACTCATTCTGTCAGTTCACAGCGTTTATCTGATCTGCAGAATTGATCTGCAAGTGTGTAACCAGGATAACTTGTATGTGCCTATAAAAGGTAGCTCCTCCCCTTGACTTCTTTAAGTAACCTTTACGTTTTACAGCATCCATTCCAACAAGGGAGGGCAATATTGGGCTGTCATTGTGTTTTCGAGGGAAAGAAACTCTCTGCCACCATTTGTCACTTTCCTCCTTGGGCTTCTTGGCTGTCCTAACTAATGGGATGTAAGAAGTATAAATAAACTAAATGAAAAAGAATTACCACACATAGGACCTCATTCAGAGCCAGATGCTATTTGCGCTCGCTCGTTCAGAAAAAAGGGGTGGCTATTCAAATGAACCGTTCGCTCTTTGCGGTCTATTCACGCCTCTAGGTCTGAACGAGCGAACCAAACATGCGGTCGTTTTTTGGAAAACTACGCCTCCTGGCCGCTCGCATCCTACGTCATGTCCGCTATTTATTATATTAATTGAGTACATCGACCAGCGTATGAACTGCTCGCTATTCTTGTGGTTGGTTTTTCCTACCGCAATCTTGCGAGCAGTTCTGACTATAAAATAACCCAGTGACGTGGTCAATGACGCTGCTGTATTAATTATGCACACCCATAAAACGCCCGTTTTGACCTTTAAGCACGTCTGCGTTCGGATCTCCACTCCCCGTTTTCAAGCACCTTCCCCTGTTACCACCCACATACGCCTCCTCCTGTCACTCAAAATAGCAGGCATTCGCTATTTAGCGAACAAACGATTTTCGGCCGCACTGACTGGTTCGCGCATGCGTATTACGATCCGTACGCATGCGCAGTTGTGCAAATATCGCTCGGAACGAACGAGCGGCCGCTTACGAGCGGCTCTGAATCAGGCCCATAGAGCCTGATTCAGGCCCTGATTCAGAGCCGGACGCTCTGACAGAGCGCTCGCTCTGAATCAGGGCCGGCCTTCTGTTTT
This sequence comes from Taudactylus pleione, assembly GCA_031769625.1. Lineage (NCBI taxonomy): Eukaryota > Metazoa > Chordata > Amphibia > Anura > Myobatrachidae > Taudactylus > Taudactylus pleione. The sequence goes on along the minus strand of JAUIMM010000517.1, from coordinate 341,916 downwards.
TTTAGAGCGGCCTCCTGGTGACCACCCACAGCTATAGCGAGTGGCCATGATGATGGTCGCGATGGTCTTGACCATCGCGACCATCGGGCTTGCGATGAGACCCTTGTGGTAGGGTCTCGTTGCCGCAAGCCCCAGAGTGCTTTCGGCTCTAACAGAGCTGAAAACACTCCCACTGACATCACTTGTGATGTCAGTGGGGCCGGCTCCAGGCGGTAGGCCTTCCCATGGGAACGCCTCCGTCTGGGGAGCCACGCCCCCGGCCCGCCCACCAAAGGGGCCGTGCTGTCACTCAACATCGACAACACGCCCCCTTTGGTACGAGACCCGGAGCAACGGTTTGCCCGTCGCTATCCGGGTCTCACGCATGCGCACGACGAAGCCGGCTCCGTCATGCGCATGCGCAATGGGCCACCATTGACCCGCTCTGAATCAGACCCTCAGTACGGATCGCAATATTGTGTACGCACGCAGTTCAACTGTGATAGCAAGCCAAACCACTGCGATCGCAATGCAAACTCAGCACCACATAAGGACGCCAACATCTGTAATTTTAGCAGAATAGCGAAACCATCGGTACAATCGAGTAACCATCGGACTCATATGCACACTTGCATAAGCTCTGACCTTATTCAGAAATTGCTAACAGCCACACAGGCTATGAGATCTCACACTGCGTAGGGCTTCGCAGAGGCTAATTTATGCGCATCCCTGAAACAGCATGCAAACGCAGTGGCACGCCTGCTTTCGGCCGACCACTACCCCGTCACCACCCATAAACGACACTTCCTGTCAATCACTCTGCGATGGGTCTCCGTAGCCTTGGCGATCGCAGACCCGATCTCAGTGGCCGGCTCTCTATACGCATGCGCAGAACGCAACAATCGGCCGTTTGCGTGCGTACTAGCAACTGCGATCCAAGCTGAATTTGGTGCATAGTTAATGCATGCATACATGCAAAAAACACACATAAAAAAACTGTGTTTATTGCTCCAAAACTATAAGCACTTTTTTTTTCTTGAGGGGATTGATAAAGGGGGTATTAATATCAGAACTTGACACAACATCTAACATATGTTTCACAAAGGTATGTGGGGAAACAACCCGGCGACCGTATCTCTTATGGGGCCCAGTGCCGACCATGCCCCCCTCAGTGCATGATGGCATGATGTCATGATGTGAGGTCATGGGGCCGGGACCACAACCCACCAGGACAACAGTGCTGGCCAAAGCATCCTCAGGATGCTCCAGGGGGCTGTTATGGCTGCAGTCTGCCGTTTGGATAGGGCACTGCATCTGCGATTCTCGGTGCAGGGTGCCACTCCCAGGCACCCTGCTAGCCAGATACAGTGGCCGTGGATGACTGGCAGTGCCTCCCACACAGCGCTGTGCTCTTTGCGGCGGCACCTGTTACCCATGTCTAGTTACGCCCCTGTTGATGCTTGACCTTTCTTTGCCCACAACATTGTCGTTCCTCTATTCAAATTAGGGATGAGCAATTCGGATTCTGTGGAATTTGAACCGCTCCGAACAGCAGGGATCCGAGTCCTGCCTGATCCCACTGCGAGGCCGAATGTCATCCTCCTGACGTTGGATTCTCTCGAGAGTTTGCCTCTACATAACGGGACTCGGCGCCATTTCACTCCCATGCTCCGCAGGCTACGCACTGCTCTGCTGATAGTGATACTCACTGGCTGTGTCCAGAGACTCACAAGTCTGATTAAAATGACTGTGTCCAGACTTACTAGTGGCTGTGCTGGCAAAGTGACTGTGTATAGGGGGCACACTGCACGCTGATGTATGGTGCGCTATACTCTGCTGATTAAGTGGCTCTGTCCAGAGACTCACAAGTGGCTGTGCTGGCAAAGTGACTGTGTTTAGGGGGCACACTGCATGCTGATGTATGCTGCGCAATACTCTGCTGATTAAATGTCTGTGTTCAGAGACTCACAAGTAGCTGTGCTGGTAAAGTGACTGTATAGGGGGCACACTGCATGCTGATGTATGCTGCGCTATACTCTACTGATTAAAGTGACTGTGTCCAGAAGTGGCTGTCCTGGCAAAGTGACTGTGTATAGGGGGCACACTGCACACTGATATATGCTGCGCTATACTCTGCTGATTAAAGTGTCGAGACTCACTAGTGGCTGTGTGTACAAAAGAAAAAAAGTTTAAAAAGTAAAAAAAAAAAAAAACTTATTTTTTGGTACTGTACCCCACTGTGTATACTGTACAGACACCGAGACTCCTAGCACCTTAGCCCTATGTGTATAAAAGCACCATGAGTCCTTGGGCCTTAGCCTGCTGTGTATAAAAGCACCATGACTCCTTGGACCTTAGCCCAGTGTGTATACAAGCACCCGTGACTCCTTGGGCAGTAGCACTCTGTGTATAAAAGCACCGTGACTCCTTGGGCCATAGCCCTCTGTGTATTAAAGCACCGTGACTTATTGGGCCTTAGTCCTCTGTGTATACAAACACTGTGACTCCTTGGGCCTTAGCCCTCTGTGTATACAAGCACTGTGATTCCTTGGGCAGTAGCCCTCTGTGTGTAAAAGCACTGTGACTCCTTGGGCCTTAGCCCTCTGTGTATAAAAGCACCGTGACTCCTTGGGCCATAGCCCTCTGTGTATAAATTGAAAGCACCATGAATCTTTGGACAGTAGCCCTCTGTGTATAAAAGCACTGTGACTTCTTGGGCCTTAGCCCTCTGTGTATAAAATTAAAAGCACCATGACTCCTTGGGCAGTAGCCCTCTGTGTATAAAAGCACCGTGACTTCTTGGGCCGTAGCCCTCTGTGTATACAAGCACCGTGACTCCTTGGGCCTTAGCCCTCTGTGTATACAAGTACCGTGACTCCTTGGGCAGTAGCCCTCTGTGTATAAAAGCACTGTGACTTCTTGGGCCGTAGCCCTCTGTGTATACAAGCACCGTGACACCTTGGGCCTTAGCCCTCTGTGTATACAAGCACCGTGACTCCTTGGGCAGTAGCCCTCTGTGTATAAAAGCACCGTGCCTTCTTGGGCCTTAGCCCTCTGTGTGTCCACAAATTTACTAAGCGGCGGGTTCTAAACCCCGGCGGTTTGGTGGTGGTTTGACAGCGGGTTCTATTCTGTTCTAAACTCCGGGGGTTTGGTGGTGGTTTTGCAGCAGTTCCTAAATGACAGCCCTGTTCTATTCTATTTTAAAATGTGTTTTGACTGCAGTTTTGCGGCGGTTTTGCAGCGGTTTTGGCATTAGTAAATCTGCAGATAGCAAAACTGCCATCAAAACACATTTTAGAATAGAATAGAACAGAGCTGTAATTTAGAAACTGCTGCAAAACCGCCACCAAAACCCTGGGGTTTAGAACAGAATAGAACCCGCCTTCAAATCACCAACAAACTGCCGGGGTTTAGAACCCCCCGCTTAGTAAATTTTGTCCAAGTACTGTGACTCAGTAGTAAGTGGCAATGTTTCATAGGTATGCTTCAGACTGCGGTGTCTGTCGCTTAGTAACCAGCCAGCTCACTGTAGCCTTTGGCTAATAATTAGGGGTGTGCACCGGCCACTTTTCGTGTTTTGTGTTTTGGTTTTGGATCTGGATCTTTCTTCGTGTTTTGGATCTGGATTGGTTTTGCCAAAACCACCCTTCCGTGTTTTGGGTTCTGGGTTTTGTGTTTTGGATCTGTATTTTTTTTTAAAAAAGCATAAAAACAGCTAAAATCACAGAATTTGTAGGTTTTTCTGCTCCTATGCTATTATTAACCTCAATAACCTTAATTTCCACTCATTTCCAGTCTATTCTGAACACCTCACACCTCACAATAGTGTTTTTATGTCCAAAACGTTGCACCGAGGTAGCTGGATGACTATGCTAAGCGACACGAGTGGGCGGCACAAACACGTGACCCATCTAGGCGTGAAACTGCAGTGGCAGACAGGATGGCAGTTTGAAAAACTAGGCCCCAAACTGTACATAATGCAAAGAAAAAAAAGAGGTGCAAGATGGAATTGTCCTTGGGCCCTCCCACCCACCCTTATGTTGTATAAACAGGACATGCACACTTTAACAAACCAATCATTTCAGCGCCAGGGTCTGCCACACAACTGTGGCTGAAATGATTGGTTCGTTTGGGCCCCCACAAAACAAGCTGGCAATTAATGTGTCCCTGCACAAACTGGCTCTATGGAGGCAAGATGTCATCCTCATCCTCCTCATCCACCGATTCCTCACCCTCTTCAGTGTGTACATCCTCATCCTCACAAAGTATTAACTCGTCCCCACTTGAATCCACCACCACAGGTCCCTCTGTACCTTCTGGAGGCTGGTCTCCCTGGAAGAGCTGATAATTCATTTTGATGAACATCATCTTCTCCACATTCTGTGGAAGCAACCTCCTACGCCTTTCGCTGACAAGGTTCCCGGCTGCACTAAACACTCTTTCGGAGTACACACTGGAGGGGGGGCAACTCAGGTAAAATAGAGCCAGTTTGTACAGGGGCCTCCAAATTGCCTCTTTTTCCTGCCAGTACAGGTATGGACTGTCTGCCATGCCTACTTGGATGCTGTCACCGATGTAATCCTCCACCATTCTGTCAATGGTGACAGTATCATATGCAGTGACAGTAGACATGTCAGAAATTGTTGCCAGGTCCTTCAGTCCGGACCAGATGTCCAAACTTGGTCCTGCCTGCCCTGCATCACCGCCAGCGGGTTGCTTAGGATACCTAAGTTTTTTCCTGGCAGCCCCAGTTGCAGGAGAAAATGAAGAAGGAGCCGTTGACGTGTCACGTTCCGCTTCAGCTGACAGTGTGTTCACCAGCAGGTCTTTGCACCTCTGCAGGCTTGTGTCGGCCGGAAAGAGAGACACCACATAGGCTTTAAACCTAGGATCGAGCACGGTGGCTAAAACGTAGTGGTCTGATTTCAACAGATTGACCACCCTGGAATCCTGGCAAAGCGAATGAAGGGCTTCATCCACAAGTCCCACATGCCGAGCGGAATCGCTCCGTCTTAGCTCCTCCTTCACTTTCTCCAGCTGCTTCTGCAAAAGCCTGATGAGGGGAATGACCTGACTCAAGCTGGCAGTGTCTGAACTGACTTCACGTGTGGCAAGTTCGAAGGGCTGGAGAACCTTGCACAACACGGAAATCATTCTCCACTGCGCTTGAGTCAGGTGCATACCCCCTCCTTTGCCTATGTCATAGGTGGATGTATAGGCTTGTATGGCCTTTTGCTGCTCCTCCATCCTCTGAAGCATATAGAGGGTTGAGTTCCACCGCGTCACAACCTCTTGCTTCAGGTGATGGCGGGGCAGGTTCAAGAGTGTTTGCTGGCGCTCCAGTCTTCGGCACGCAGTCGCTGAATGGCGAAAGTGGGCAGAAATTTTTCGGGCCACCCAAAGCGTCTCCTGCACGCCCCTGTCGCTTTTCAGAAAATTCTGCACCACCAAGTTTATTGTGTGAGCAAAACATGGGACGTGCTGGAATTTGCCCAGATGTAATGCCCGCACAATATTGGTGGCGTTGTCAGATATCACAAATCCCCAGGAGAGTCTAAGTGGGGTAAGCCACTGGGCGATGATTTCCCTCAGTTTCTCTAAGAGGTTGTCGGCGGTGTGCCTCTTACTGAAACCGGTGATACACAGCGTAGCCTGCATTGTAACGAGCTGGCATTTCTGAGATGCTGCTACTGGTGACGCTGCTGCTGTTGCTGCGTAAGGTGATACATCTACCCAGTGGGCTGTCACAGTCATATAGTCCTTAGTCTGCCCTGTTCCACTTGTCCACATGTCCGTGGTTAAGTGGACATTGTGTACAACGGCATTTTTCAGGACACTGAGGACACTTTTTCTGACGTTTCTGTACAGTCTCGGTATCGCCTGCCTAGTGAAGTGGAATCTAGACGGGATTTGGAACCGGGGACACACTACCTCCATCAATTGTCTAAATCCCACTGCACTAATGGCGGATACCGGACGCACGTCTAACACCAACATAGCAGTCAAGGCCTCAGTTATACGTTTTGCTTCAGGATGACTGCTGTCGTACTTCATCCTCCTCGCTAAGGACTGTTGGAGGGTCAATTGTTTAGTAAAAGTAGTGGTGTTCCTACTTCCTCTCTGGGATGATGAACGACTCCCAGCAGCAGCAACAGCAGCAGCGGCAGCAGTAGGCGTAGCAATGCAGGATCCTCCGGAGGAATCCCGGATAGGAGAGTCAGTCATGCCAGTGACATGGCCTGCAGGACTACTTCCGATCCTAACTAAGGAGGAAATTGACGAGGAGGGAGTTGACGGTGTGGTTTGCAGGCGCTTGGATACAACAGGACAACGGGATTTAGGTGTCCCTGGACTGCTTACGGTCTTAGCCAAAGTTTCTGAACTTGACAGTAACTTTTTATGAACGCGCTGCAGGTGCCGTATAAGGGAGGATGTTCCTAGGTGGTTGACGTCCCTACCCCTACTTATTTCACCTTTACATATGGTACATATGGCAAGACAGTTGTTGTCCGGATTTGGATAGAAATATTGCCAGACCAAAGAGGTGGAATGTTTGGTCTTCTGCCCAGGCATGACCGTGATGGGCTTTTTCATCCCACGGACAACAACTGTCTCCCCCGGAGCCTGATTTAAACAAACCACATCACCATCAGAATCCTCCTCGCCAACTTCCTCCTCAGCGCCAGCTACACCAGTATCCTCATCCTGTTGTACTTCAACAGTGACATCTTCAATTTGCATATCAGCAAGTGGACTGTGGGTGCTCCTTTCAGCACTTGCAGGGGGCGTGCAAATGGTGGAAAGAGCCACCTCTTCCCGTCCAGTGCTGGGAAGGTCAGGCATCGCAACCACCACCACACTTGGACTCTCCTTGGGGATTTGTGATATCTTCTTAGAAAGCACAGTTCTTCGCTGTGCTTTTGCCAGCTTAACTCTTTTGATTTTTTTAGTGGGAGGAGGGCTTCCATCGTCATGTGAAGCTGAACCACTAGTCATGAACATACTAGGGATCGACCTTAACCGTTCCTTGCCACTCCGTGTCGTAAATGGCATATTGGCAAGTTTACGTTTCTCTTCAGCTGATTTAAATGTCTTTTTCAAGGTCATTTTCCTGAACTTTGCCATTTGGGATTGTATGTGCCCTCTACTATGACATTGGGCATCGGCCTTGGCAGACGACGTTGATGGCATGTTATCGTCTATGTCATGACTAGTGGCAGCAGCTTCAGCACTAGGAGGAAGTGGTTCTTGATCTTTCTCTATTTTATTTTTATCGGAGAAAGTTTGGTCCTCCATTTATGTTATATCGATTTGATATATACGTGCGGCTAAACACAGAAAATAATTTTTTTTTTGGTTTGGACTGGAGTGTACTTTCAGGGGTTACAGCACCCTTTAACGGTCAAGCCAGCCGGCCCTTTACTTATGACACAGGCGCACGCTTGGCACTACTTTGTTGATGCACGTGCGGCTACTGCGCACACAATTCACAAACACAGAAAATAATTTTTTTTTTGGTTTGGACTGGAGTGTACTTTGGGGGTTACAGCACCCTTTAACGGTCAAGACAGCCGGCCCTTTACTTATGACACAGGCGCACTCTTGGCACTACTTTGTTGATGCACGTGCGGCTACTGCGCACACAATTCACAAACACAGAAAATAATTTTTTTTTTGGTTTGGACTGGAGTGTACTTTCGGGGGTTACAGCACCCTTTAACGGTCAAGCCAGCCGGCCCTTTACTTATGACACAGGCGCACGCTTGGCACTACTTTGTTGATGCACGTGCGGCTACTGCGCACACAATTCACAAACACAGAAAATAATTTTTTTTTTGGTTTGGACTGGAGTGTACTTTGGGGGTTACAGCACCCTTTAACGGTCAAGCCAGCCGGCCCTTTACTTATGACACAGGCGCACTCTTGGCACTACTTTGTTGATGCACGTGCGGCTACTGCGCACACAATTCACAAACACAGAAAATAATTTTTTTTTTGGTTTGGACTGGAGTGTACTTTCGGGGGTTACAGCACCCTTTAACGGTCAAGCCAGCCGGCCCTTTACTTATGACACAGGCGCACGCTTGGCACTACTTTGTTGATGCACGTGCGGCTACTGCGCACACAATTCACAAACACAGAAAATAATTTTTTTTTTGGTTTGGACTGGAGTGTACTTTGGGGGTTACAGCACCCTTTAACGGTCAAGCCAGCCGGCCCTTTACTTATGACACAGGCGCACGCTTGGCACTACTTTGTTGATGCACGTGCGGCTACTGCGCACACAATTCACAAACACAGAAAATAATTTTTTTTTTGGTTTGGACTGGAGTGTACTTTCGGGGGTTACAGCACCCTTTAACGGTCAAGCCAGCCGGCCCTTTACTTATGACACAGGCGCACGCTTGGCACTACTTTGTTGATGCACGTGCGGCTACTGCGCACACAATTCACAAACACAGAAAATAATTTTTTTTTTGGTTTGGACTGGAGTGTACTTTCGGGGGTTACAGCACCCTTAACGGTCAAGCCAGCCGGCCCTTTACTTATGACACAGGCGCACGCTTGGCACTACTTTGTTGATGCACGTGCGGCTACTGCGCACACAATTCACAAACACAGAAAATAATTTTTTTTTTGGTTTGGACTGGAGTGTACTTTCGGGGGTTACAGCACCCTTAACGGTCAAGCCAGCCGGCCCTTTACTTATGACACAGGCGCACGCTTGGCACTACTTTGTTGATGCACGTGCGGCTACTGCGCACACAATTCACAAACACAGAAAATAATTTTTTTTTTGGTTTGGACTGGAGTGTACTTTCGGGGGTTACAGCACCCTTAACGGTCAAGCCAGCCGGCCCTTTACTTATGACACAGGCGCACGCTTGGCACTACTTTGTTGATGCACGTGCGGCTACTGCGCACACAATTCACAAACACAGAAAATAATTTTTTTTTTGGTTTGGACTGGAGTGTACTTTGGGGGTTACAGCACCCTTTAATGGTCAAGCCAGCCGGCCCTTTACTTATGACACAGGCGCACGCTTGGCACTACTTTGTTGATGCACGTGCGGCTACTGCGCACACAATTCACAAACACAGAAAATAATTTTTTTTTTGGTTTGGACTGGAGTGTACTTTCGGGGGTTACAGCACCCTTAATGGTCAAGCCAGCCGGCCCTTTACTTATGACACAGGCGCACGCTTGGCACTACTTTGTTGATGCACGTGCGGCTACTGCGCACACAATTCACAAACACAGAAAATAATTTTTTTTTTGGTTTGGACTGGAGTGTACTTTGGGGGTTACAGCACCCTTTAACGGTCAAGCCAGCCGGCCCTTTACTTATGACACAGGCGCACGCTTGGCACTACTTTGTTGATGCACGTGCGGCTACTGCGCACACAATTCACAAACACAGAAAATAATTTTTTTTTTGGTTTGGACTGGAGTGTACTTTCGGGGGTTACAGCACCCTTAACGGTCAAGCCAGCCGGCCCTTTACTTATGACACAGGCGCACGCTTGGCACTACTTTGTTGATGCACGTGCGGCTACTGCGCACACAATTCACAAACACAGAAAATAATTTTTTTTTTGTTTGGACTGGAGTGTACTTTCGGGGGTTACAGCACCCTTAACGGTCAAGCCAGCCGGCCCTTTACTTATGACACAGGCGCACGCTTGGCACTACTTTGTTGATGCACGTGCGGCTACTGCGCACACAATTCACAAACACAGAAAATAATTTTTTTTTTGGTTTGGACTGGAGTGTACTTTGGGGGTTACAGCACCCTTTAACGGTCAAGCCAGCCGGCCCTTTACTTATGACACAGGCGCACGCTTGGCACTACTTTGTTGATGCACGTGCGGCTACTGCGCACACAATTCACAAACACAGAAAATAATTTTTTTTTTGGTTTGGACTGGAGTGTACTTTCGGGGGTTACAGCACCCTTAACGGTCAAGCCAGCCGGCCCATTACTTATGACACAGGCGCACGCTTGGCACTACTTTGTTGATGCACGTGCGGCTACTGCGCACACAATTCACAAACACAGAAAATAATTTTTTTTTTGTTTGGACTGGAGTGTACTTTCGGGGGTTACAGCACCCTTAACGGTCAAGCCAGCCGGCCCTTTACTTATGACACAGGCGCACGCTTGGCACTACTTTGTTGATGCACGTGCGGCTACTGCGCACACAATTCACAAACACAGAAAATAATTTTTTTTTTGGTTTGGACTGGAGTGTACTTTCGGGGGTTACAGCACCCTTAACGGTCAAGCCAGCCGGCCCTTTACTTATGACACAGGCGCACGCTTGGCACTACTTTGTTGATGCACGTGCGGCTACTGCGCACACAATTCACAAACACAGAAAATAATTTTTTTTTGGTTTGGACTGGAGTGTACTTTCGGGGGTTACAGCACCCTTTAACGGTCAAGCCAGCCGGCCCTTTACTTATGACACAGGCGCACGCTTGGCACTACTTTGTTGATGCACGTGCGGCTACTGCGCACACAATTCACAAACACAGAAAATATATTATTTTTTTAGCACTTGGGGGGAGCACCCCTGATGGACAGAGCACCCCCTGGACAACACTACAGCACTCCTTTAGGACTGGGACACTGCACAGGACTTTGGAGTGGACACAGCCCCTATGGAGAACTGACTGCACAACACAGTCCAGCCAGCCCCTATGGACTTTGAAGTAGTGGACACAGCCCCTATTAACAACAGCAGCACAGCACAACACAGCCAGCCCCTATGGACTTTGAAGTAGTGGACAACAGCAGCACTACACTACACTACACTACACAGCCCTAACTCCCACCCTCCCTCTTCACTGTCCACAGCCGAGTGAGAAAATGGCGCCGACGCGGGTACCTTATATAGGATCCAAAACCCGCGAGACTCGGAAGGCGGGATGATGACGTTTTGCCTCGATTTCAGATCCGAGTCAGGCGGGAAAAGTCGAGCCTGACTCGGATCAGACTCGGATCGGGGGGGTTCGGGGGGGTTCGGATTTCAGAAATCCGAACCCGCTCACCCCTACTAATAATGGTGAAAACAATATTGTGAGCTGTGAGGTGGTCTAAATTGACTGTAAATGACTGGAAATTAATGTTATTGGGGTTAATAATACTATAGGAACAAGAAAAGCCCAACTTATGTGATTTTAGCTTTTTTTGTTGATTTATGTAAAAAAATCCAAATCCAGTTACGGCAGGTTTCGCAAATCCAGATCTAAATCCAAAGCCGGACGACGAATCAGAACCATATCTAAATCCAGCAAAAATGGTCCGACGCACATCCCTAATTCAAATGCACCCTAATGATTTTTGGCTTCTCTCACCCAGGTATCTTACAAAGCAGGTGGTCCCTGATGAGAACGCTCTGGGATAATAAAAAGCTGATTAGCCTTTCTGATATTCTTTTTCCAATCCAGATATGCTGAGGATGTTCAAACCACATCCAATGTGGGTATATTGTTGTTCTCTTTCAGTCGAAGAAGGGCAAAAGGATAGCAGCATGATTTCCTGATTTATATGACATACAGATGATACCTTAGGTAGAAAATATGGATTTGTCCTTATTACTACTTTATGTTGATGCAGGTTAGGAAATGGCTCTCTCAGTATAGTGCATTCAACTCTAGTACACTTATGGTGGTGGTTGTTGCTATCAGAACTAATAACTTCTACGTCAAATATTTTAATCACTTGCATTGGTTCAAACGGACAATATGTCCAAGACAAATTATAGATCTCACCTATCTTTGAATGGTCTGCAGTTTATATGTAATAATATGTAGTATAGTATATGCAGTGCTTAAAGTGGTCCTAGAGAAGTGGTGGAACTCACCGCTTCCCCTTCTGTGTTTTTTTACAATAAAGGAAGAGCGCACACCAATGGAACGTGCGTCGGAAAAGAGTGGTGTGGCCCCAAACAAAAGGAGTGTGGTCACAAAAGGTGCATGGTCACACAATAGTATTTCCAATTCAAACTACGCCACACAGTAGCACAATCTTCATTCACATTACACCTCCCTTATTCATGCATGACACGCAGCAGTGCCCCTTTTACACATTGCCCTCATTTGTGCCTCCTATACACAATGAACACATTAGTAGTGCCCCTTATACAATGCCCACAGCAGTGGTGCCCCTTATGCAGTGCCCCCAGTAGTGGTAGTGTCCCTTATGCAGTTTCCACAGTGGAAATGCCCCTTATGAAGTGCCCCCAGTAGTGGTAGTGCCCCTTATGCAGAGCCCACAGTAGTGGTAGTGCCCCTTATGCAGAGCCCTCTTTATGCAGTACCCCCAGGAGTGGTGCCCTTTATGCAGTGCCCCCATTAGTAATCCCCCTGTAATCATGCCCCCAACAGTAGTGCCCCTTATGTAGTCATGCCCCAGTAGTGGTAGTACCCCTTATGCAGAGCCCACGGTAGTGGTAGTGCCCCTTATGCAGTGCCCCCAGTTTGGTAGTGCCCCTTATGCAGTGCCCCCAGTAGTGGTAGTGCCCCTTATGCAGAGCCCCCAGTAGTGGTAGTGCCCCTTATGCAGTGCCCACAGTGGTAGTGCACCTTATGCAGTGCCCCCCTTATGCAGTGCCCCAGGAGTGGTGCCCCTTATTCAGTGCCCCCTATGCAGTGCCCCATTAGTAATCCTCCAGTAATAGAGCCCCCATTAGTAATCCTCCTGTAATAGTGCCCCCCGAGTAATGCCCTCAATAGTAACTCCCCCAGAAGTAGTGCCCCCAGAGCAATACCCCCAGTAGTAGTGCCCCCTGAATAGTGTCCTCAGTAGCAATGCCCCCAATAGTGAAGCTGCTAGCTTACAAAAAAATAAAAAATTTAATACTTACCTTAAGCTCCACTCCCGCTGCCATCTGGTCCATCTGGCTGCTCTTCTCTGAACTATGGGAGAGACGTCATGACGTCTCTCTCATAGTGCACTGCGGGAGCTGGATGTTGGAGCTGAGGAGTGACCTTCAGCCTCCGCTGCTGGCTCTGCGGGGAGGGAGCCGGGCGCCCACTGGTAACAAAATCTCAGCGGTTTTCAGGCAAATGGGGCCTCCCTTCAGTGCCGTGGTTAGGTGGTGCCGGCGTAGGCAGAACTGGTTCCATCTCCAAATAGAAGTGACGGAACGCAGCTTCGGCCCATTTTAATCCCTGAGTATATGTAATAATATGTAGTGTAGTATATGTAATAATATGTAGGCCAGTTGAAAATTCCAAGATTATGTTGATGCATATACCCCGGCCCCATAGCTTTGCAATCCCTGGGGTAAATGTATAAAGCAATGAAAAGAGTGAAGTGTGCAAGTGGAGAAGTTGCCCATGGCAACCAATCCGCTTCGAGGTTGCATTTATCAAGTACATTCTATAAAATAATAGGTAGGAGCTGATTGGTTGCCATGGGTAACTTCTCTACCGGCACACTTCTCCACTCTTTTCACTGCTTCCTACCTCTACCCCCCTGTGCCATGTGAACAAATCTGTCTTTTGGCATTGTACCAAGTCGTCCAAAACATTCATGTCCATTACTGAGATGACCCTCAACAGCCTGGTGATTATAAATAATATAATCAGTGTATATAGGACCTGATTCAGAGCCGCTCGGAAGCGGGCCGATGGTATACAAACGCACACACATGCGCACGCTTCATTCTGCGCATGCGTGAACTACTCTGTGTGATCGCAAACCGCTCGCTCACCAAGCAAAGACTGCCCAGTGAAATGAGTGACAGGAGAGGCCGTTTATGGGTGGTAACAGGGGCAGGACACTAATAACGGGGGAGTGAAGGTGCAAACGTAGGCGTGCCTGAGTGTTCCAACGCCGTTTCAAAGGCATGCATAATTAACAGGCAGCGTCATAGTACACGTCACATGCCGGTTTTTTACACTGAAGTCCTCGCAGTGCTTGCGGTAGGGTAAGACAACCACAAGTGCTGCGATCGCTGTGCTCGATGTACCAATGTTTTAAAACACTTCCTGGAGATGATGTGTGCTAGTGGGCATCTCAACATACACTAATGGGTGTCTGCATACACAGAGCGTTTGCTCACACAGCCAAAGTGGGCGTGCTAATGCCTTTCCGAGCGAGTGCCTGCCATGGCGTCACTTTGCCGAATTTGCATACGCTGGATACGAGCGATCGCATCTAGCGAGCAGCTCTGATTCAGGTCCATAGTGTAAGTGTTGGCATACAAGTTTAACGCATACATGTGTCCCTTACACATTGGATGATATTTATGAACGATATATAGTTCAAATCGTCTAGTGTGTATGAACTTAAAGACAAACGATGCACACTCCCGTGGGTCATTAACGATATCCCCAGCTGTCTGTACATGCAGTCCAATCTGGGAATATCATTAACGATGCCATGCTGCCGAATGCAGCATGGCCCCACTCCCTCCACGCTGACAATCGTCGTTGCCTGCATCGGCAAGTGTGGATGCACTTAACAATGCCGGCACCCCCGAGGGCCTGCTGCTGCCAATATCGTTCTGTACACACATCGTCCAGTGGGCCTGATTCAGACGCGGACGCTAAGCCGCGAACGAACACTATGGCCGATAATCGCATATTTGCGCAAGCGTATGCATCAATATGCGAATGTGCGAGTCCCTCACTGCGCTCAGGAATTGTGCCCTCGTAGTACACAGACTGGACGCTAATTTGAGTGACAGATAGTGCCGTTTGTGGGTGGCAACAGGGGAAGGTGCTTGTGAACAGGGGAGTGGATATGCAAACGCAGGCGTGTCTGGGCATCTAAGCGGTGTTTTAGGGGTGTGCATAATTAGGAAAGAAGCATCATTGTACACGTCATTTGGTTGAATTTTAGGCAGCACTGATCGCAGTGCTTGCGGTGGGGTAGGGTCAGGGGCGCAACTAGACCTAGGGGGGCCCCATAGCAAAATTTTTACGGGCCCCCCTAGGTCCCCGCCCCTAAGGCCCCCCCCCTCCCCAAGCAGGACCGGACCCATGTCGATTTTCTGGAGCCCCCACCTTGTCACTGAGCAGTATATATATATTTGCAAGTTTGGCTTACCAAGTTACCACATGTCTGGAGTGTGTAGTCTCTGGGGAGTAGTTTCAGCCGTCCCTGCACTGTTACTCATTCTTTATGGTGCAGTCAGCTGCAGGGAGAAGGGTGGATTCTGGCTGCAGTAGAAGGTTGATTTTGGGCTGCAGGGGGAAGGAGGCATTAGGGTTGCATTGCAGTGAGAAGGAGTGATTGGGGCTTAGCTGCACGGTGATGGAGGGATTCGAGTTGCACTGTAGGCAGTGCAAGGAACAGGTGCGATTGGGCCTACTACACGGTGAAGAAGGGATTTGGGTTGCACTATTCTTCATTGCAGGGAGGAGTGACTGGTTCTGCGCTGCAGAGAGAAGGAGGATTTGAGGCTGCGCTGTACTACATGGTGAAGGAGGGATTCGGGCTGCGCTGTTCTCTGCAGGGAGAAGGAAAACTTTGGGGCTGCATTGCAGGAAGGAGAAGTTGGGCTGCATTGCTCTGCCAGAAGGAAGAATTTGGGGCTGTAGGGGGGCGGGGATTCGGCTGCAGTGCAGAGTCCTTGAAAGAAAGCAATTCTTGCGAGACCCATACTGTTTAGCTCTGCGGTGCTGAACTGTCAAACAGACCAGAGGCAGGGAAACACTGCCAGCCTATCTAGTCATCAGTTGGTTTGTTTGTGGGGGCACTCATATTGTAAGCTGGCTGTGGGTGGCTGCCCCTGTTTGGCCACTCCATTCGAACGTCCCTTGAGCTGGCCATGCCCCCTGCACCCTCCTCACTACCCTCTTCTCTACTTACCTGCTCCGTGGTTGTGGTGCGCAGGGCAGTCACACCACCACTCCCGGTCGGCTTCCTCTCTCCTCATTGACTGATGTTGGGAGGAGCCTCCTCCCAGTATAAGTCAGTGAAGGGAAGCCGAAGGTGGAGATGCTCAAGAGGACGCGACCAGCAGCTGCCACCTACCACACTAATTAGGATGCAAGAGTCCCAGACTAATGCTATAAAGGAATTAAATAGTACTATTGTGTCATTAAGGTCTCAATTGTTAGCACGCTTGACTGAGCCGCAGGGCCGTTACTGTGGGTCATGTGCGAGCGGTGCTGACACACAGAGTGCAGGGCTCTGTGGGTGGCACAGTCGCTGCCCCATGGTCTCTGCATTTGGCTAGCAAAAGAGTTCTACTCTATCAACTCTGCCCAGGCATGGTCTCTGCACTAGAGGTGGCTATACAAGCAGATCTCCAGAAGAACACACCCTTCTCCAAATCCTAAAAGGAGAAAATACTGTAGTCATTACAAATTTGAATTAGCCTCACAAATTTATATGTACAGTACATACATTGGTTGTTGCACTACATTTAAGTGAGTATATTTGTATGTTATTTTTGTAACTTTGGGGCCTATTCATCAACACTAAAATAAAGTTTTTAAGGACATTTTCCTTAATTAATGTTATTTTAGTATTCATGAAGATACTTAACACAGGAGATATCACTGATATCTCCTTGCTAAATCCCCCTGCGTTAATTTCCACACTCCCCATACATTAGTATGGGGATATGGAAATTATGGTATTCATCAAATCCCGAAAATTTCAGTATTTTCGGAATTTGATGGAGTTACTATTCGCCACTGTGAGGTGGCGAATAGCAGGTGACACTTACCTGTGTCAGCGTGGACAGGTACCCCGACGTCTTCCTCCGGCGCTCTGGTGCGTCCTCTGGCTCCGGAGGCTGGTCTGACATGTGTTCTCCCAGCAGAACACAATAAAGTTTAGAAAAAAAAAAAAAAACTTTTTTTTTTCTTCTAAACCACTGTGGTCAGCTGGGAGAACACGTGACAGCACAGCCACCAGAGGCGCTTCAGCAGGCAGGTAAGTGCGGGGACGGGGGGAGGTGAGTGGGGGTGGGGAAGGACACAAAATTACCACAGCTGTAGGTAGTGCTGCGCATGCACTGGTTTTCCGAATGAAACAGCGCATGCGCAGCACGGATTCCAGCTGCGGTAAGGTAGAGTAGATAGGGATACCTATCTATTTCCTGAAAAACTGTCATCGCAAAAATGACAGCTTTTCGGAATAGATAGTTATAGGGAGGAGGAATGATGAATTCCTCCGGTAATTAGGTAGAACTCCATGTGAGTTCTAAACCTAATTACCTCCAGAGAAAGTTTAGGTATGATGAATAGGCCCCTTTATCATTTAAAATGTTTTGTTGAGAACATTAGAATATTTTATAAACATTTATGAAAATTTTATTTTTCGTTCATGGCATACAAATTGTATGTAATAGTTAATACGTGAGTTTACAAATAACACATAAGAAAGATAGTGTAAGGTCTTGTCTATAAGCATTTGACTGTTAGCAACAGAACATTATAATAAGGTTAATGTCATTAGAAAGAGTTGGTGGGTATTGCTAACAAAATACTTTAGGCTGTTTTGGTTTTATTGAGCATTCGTCACAAGTGAAGTATACTTAAATGGGAAATATGCTGGGCACACACTGGCAGATATATTGGCCGATCAATTGATCGGACAATATATTGGGTGCCCGTCGACCAGTGTTTATCATTGATATGTCTGTGAACGATGTTGTTCACAGACATATTGCATGGGCTCTGCTACATATAGATATATCTGCATTTTTGTGTATGTAAAATATTTGATACTAGGTCTGATGTTCTATTGCTGTCTGAAGTCTGCTTTTCACCGGATTCCCGTAGGATTTGCATTTTGTAAATCTGCAGATTGCAAATCTGATGGAAAATTTACGGAAAACCCTAAATCGATGCTTAGTCTTCTTGTTCCCTTAATTCCTAATCCTAACCCATGTGCATGTTCAAGTGAGTCCCCTAACCTAATGAACTTGCATCTGTTGACATAATTGTCCAGGATGGTTCTGACAGAGGTATGCCAACACTGATCAGTCCTGAATCTTTTCATCTATTGAGAAATAATTTTTACAGCATTACTAAATGTCACAATCTGATCTGATGTACCCTGACTGTGGTTCCAAAGGTGAACCCATTTGAGCTGCAGCCACCAGATATGCCACCTTGTCCATAAGACTACACTGGTTGTGGAGGCAACCATAACTAACAAACTTAGACCTGCTCTCAGTGATGTTTGTGGCTGCTATTGCAGTGCTGGATTTTCCACTAGGCACAGCAGTCCCCCTGCATCAGAGCTTTGTAGTGCCCCAAATTTAGCTGCAGTTATTTGGATACAAAACAAAAACTACATCCCCATGATGCATCTGGGGTAGCCTCAGGAGAGGGCACATGTGCAGTCCAGAGGCCCAAACAAATAGGTAGCTAGAGAATGCGGAGTCCTGCCACAATACAGAGGTGGGAGAGTGGGCTCCCAATAAAATTGTGTCTAAGGGTGGCCTGACCCCTAAATCTACCCCACTGCTGCACTAAGTGATGTATATTTTGAATCCTTTTTGGTGCTGTCACCCTGTCTTTCTAACTAACTATTCCCAGGTACTGAAATTGTTGGGCAGGAATAGATGACTACTTTGGATGTTTACAATCCACCAATGTCATTGAAGAAAAGCCAACGCTCTGTACGCTGTACTGATGTGACGGCTGTCTTCGCCACAACAAAGATATCATCCAAGTAGGGCCCCACTATTATTCCTTCACCCAGGAGAGCTGCCAATAATTCTACGAACACTTTTGTGAACCTCTTCAGGGAAGGAGAAAGGCCAAAGGGGAAGACGTGAATTGATAATGGACTGATAATCAGCAGAACCTCAGGAACTTGTGGTGAGGTTTGGCTGGGTGTGGATTGAAATATCTACAGTATTTAGATACACAGTCAATAGGTTGACACCAATGGTTGACAGGCAACAGTTACACAGGGTCAAAAGGTTGACAGGGTCAAATGGTCGATGGTAAAAAGGTCGATATAGACATTGTTTGATCAAAAGAGCTTGACACAGGGAATTCCAGAATTTAGCTACTAACTGGATGCATCTATCAGAGATGATATCTTCAGGACAATCATACAAGCAGAAGATCTCCTTGATAAATAATTGGGCTAGTATAGGTGCTGATGGGAGACCATGGAGAGTAACGAAATGTGCCATTTTGGAAAATCAGTCAACAATAACCCAGATGGGTTAGAAGAGTTAGGGAAATCAGTAATGAAATCCATAGAAATATGGGTCCAGGGCTTAGTATGAAAAAGTTAAGACAGAAGTTGTCTAGTAGAGGACAGACGGGAACTTTTATGTTGAGCGCATTTTGCACATGCAGCAACAACCTGTTGGACGTCTTGAAAAAGAGTGGGCCACCAATATCTTCTCTGAATAAATGACTGGGTCTTGCAGATGCCCGCATGTCCTGTAAACCTAGAACAATGTACCCAATGAAGTGACTTTTTCTACAATTTCTCAGACACAAAAGTTTTCCCCTGTCTAACTTGGTAACTGCAATGCTGATGATTGGCCGTGAATCAGTAGCGATGGAACTTGCCTCTTCCATCATAGAACTTGACATAGCATCAACCTTGTGGTGTTTTAAATTGGGACGGGACATGACATGGATATGAAACCGAGAAAAGAACCAGGCCTGATGTGAATTCATGCACTGCGCATTTTTAAGTTAAAGCAGATTTTGTTATCTGTGTAGATTGTGACTGGATAAAGAGCTCCTTCTAGCAGGTACCTCCATTCTTAGCATGCCAATTTGATGGCAAGTACTGTAGTTGTCTTTGTCCCCACTGGCATAATTACGTTCAGCTGGCAGAGTTTTTAGAGAATAATTTACAAGGTTGCCATTGCTCGCTGTTTGTTTCTTGAGAAAGAACTGCCCGTACCCCAACAGATGAGGCATCGATCTGCAAGTAGAATGGACTGGTTATGTCAGGTTGCCTGAAAATACTGTAGGTATGGAAATGAAGGCTTGTTTAAAATTCTGAAAAGCAATTTGGGCTTCCTCTGAGCATCAAGGGGGAATGGTTCCTCTTCTGGTGAGGGCAGTGAGTGGAGCCACTACTGTGGAATATTCCCAAATAAACTTTCAGTACTACAGATGTTTCCTCATACATCATTGCTGCAGTCATGCCAAACAGCCCCTCTTGGCATGCCAGGTCCCGTGCAATACTGTTAGTGTTGGGCATCTTATTTGCATATTTTTTTTGCCGAAAGTGCTTCTTAGTCGCAATGCAATGTGACTAGGATGCACCAAGAAAACTGTGCTGATTAATTTGATATGCAACACTTGTATATATCTGTGTGCAATTGAGTCTCTGAATATATATAAGAAGTGCTACGATGCAGCAGTCGCTGCTTTTTTCCATGCCAAGTTCGTATACAAACTCAGTCACACAAATAGTCATATATCAAATTAATCAGTGTAGTCTCCTGGTGTGTCCTAGTCCAACTACATTGCGTCTAAGACACATTTTCTGCAAAAAAAAAAAAAGCCCAGAAATCGCTGCACCATCTTTAGCATAGAAGGCTGAGGCCAGTTAATGATGGCTTTTACTTTTCAAATCCATGCAAAGCCCCAGTTCCTGAGATGATACTGTATACTCCAAGAACAGGATGGACTCCACTTCTAAGGTGCATTTGTCCAGTTTACAATATAAGAACTCTTTTCACATGTTCACAGTGAGACTGGATATCAGAAATAAAAATTACAATATTATCCAAATATACAACAATGGTATGGTAAAGCAGATCTAGTTTTGAAAAACAGCTGGGGCATTGCTCAGTCTGAAAGGCATGACTAGGATCCCATAGTGCCCATCTCTGGTATACAAGGCAGTTTTCCATTCATCACCTTGTCTGACTTGAATCTAATTGTAAGACCCATGGAGGTTGTGGCTTCCTTGACTCTATCAAATCACTCCGCAATGCAGAGCCGGATTTAGACCTCAGGGAGCCCTAGGCAAGATACCGGTTTGTGGCACCCTCCCTCGAGGTTAGGCTTAGGCACTGGGGAGGGAGGGATAGGGGTTAGGTTAGGTTTTGTAACCTGGTCAGGATGCCGGCTTCGAGATTCTGACCGCCAGGATCCCAAGCATTGGCATCCCGTACCCATCCATTATGATGTGTGTATCTTGCTCCACTGACACCTAAATATATGCACCGATAAACATAGGTCAAAGTGCATGTCACTAGGCCCTGGCATGGCCTGGTGATGCACCTACCTCCCCGCAATTGGACCTTACCTTCATAGTCCGTGTGTTTCCAACACGCGGTAACCTGTGCCAATGTGCTAATGGCCAGCCTGGAAGAGTGGACTTGATCTTACAGTATAGTTAGTAGTGATTAGTAGTGATTGCAGTAATCAGATCTCATGGATGGTCTTTACTTCTACCTACTCCATTGCGTCCAAGCATATCCGAGAAGCTGTGTTGCAACTTTGGCACATCATTCAGTCTGATGAAGTCATACGCCATCTATGCAAAGAAAAAACTTTATTTTGCTACAAAGAAGCAATAATATGAAAGACGTAGTGGCTATAACTGACATTGGAGCTAACAAGGTCAGCACATGGCTACAACGGAGAAATGGAGCCTTCAAATGTCACGGTTGTGTGAATTGCCCTTTTCTCCTACCCGTTGCTGCTTCCATCAGTGCGCTCTGTATTTGGCTTTGTATAGCCACACTGTCGAGTGCTCTCATGGAGTTGTTTTTGTTTCTAGGTTTCCTTGGTTACGAGTGACTAGATCCGGTCCCGGATCGTCACTTCTGGCATCTCCAGCGTATGTTAGAGATATGGTCTCGATACTCGCCGGCGTGGAGTTATCCGCAGGTGTGGAAGGTTGTACAGGTGATTATATTTACTCTAATTGATGTGTGGGTATATAACTGTTTGTTTGGCACTGTGTGATATGCTCATGATGAAGGTGTTGGTTTAACACCGAAACGGCTGTCGGGCGCTGCACACTGGAGGGAAACTCGTGATGAGTACTCTTATTCATGATGCCATGTTGCTGCTATACTCTGTGTATGATGTTTAACAAGTACCTCTGAGCCTTGACTTCTTTATGGATAAGCACGTTATATGGATATACATTTTTGATGGATAAATACTTTTTCATATTATATGGATGTACTGACTCTCTTCTCTTTCTCTCTCTCTATATATATATTGTAACACAGGGTGTACAAATAAAGACTCATGACAGGCAAGTACTCAGTAAAGCAGTGTCTTTAATGGTAGCAGACATTGCACTTAAACATACATAGGCTTAGGCTTGGATACACAGGCACATAACATAAACAAATGGTAGTAAATGTTGCAGCACTCCCAGTGCTTAATGGTCAGTCTGCTACAATGGCCTGCAGCCTCAATATTTCATGCTTTTCTAGCACAGTCAATCTCATCAGTCCCTGGCACTTAGGAAACTTTGACCTACTAAACTGGCCGCTAGCCAGCATCAGTGCCCAGAGCATCTGGCGGGTGAGAGTTTTAAACTCTTCCTGTTCTCCAGTGATGATCCCAGCTGGGTTTGTGCAAGCCAGAAAACCCAAAGTTCCACACCTCCACTGCTACTGCAGAATACATAGGGTTCACTCTAGCCTCCATTGGAGGTAGCTGATCCTGCAGGAATGTGGGCAGTTCAGGTAAGAGACAACCCATCTCACCATACATCCCTCCCTTTCGCCTTTAAAAGCTTGGGGAAGTGCACATCTTCTTTCGTGACAGCTGACACCACTCAGCTTTCTCAAATTTCCGGGATAACGCATCCGCGTTTCTATGTTGAGCTGCTGGCTGATGGTGAAAGACAAACATATTGCTGAATGGTCAAGAACCAGTGTGTTACTCTGGGGTTGACTTCTTTGTTGACCTTGTTCACCTCAGAGGTGCGTGATCTGTGACCAAGACAAATTCTCTTACCAGAAGATTATGCAGCCCACTTTATCGCCAAACACTCTAACTCTACTATGGCGTATTTTGTTTCTCGTGGCAACATCTTTCTACTTAAGTAGAGGATCGGCTTTTCTTCACCCGCAATGGAATGTGATAAAACAACTCCTAAGCCTGTTGTGGAGGCATCGGTTTGCAGGACAAAGGGTTTTCGGAAATACAGTGCCTGTTGAACCGGTTTGGAACACAGGGCCATCCTCATATCTTCCCAAGCTGTTTTGGCCCAGAGAATTAATTCTGGTTGAGCCTTCTTAAGGGTCTCAGTCAGGGGTAAAGCTTTGGACGCAAAATTCGGATTGAAACGGCGGTAATAGCCTAACATCTCAAGGAAAGTTCTCATTTGTTTCTTGATGGAGGGACTTGACCAGTTACTTCTGGACTCCTCAATGACCCCAAGTTGGAGCAACTCTTTCACTTCTTGCTGGACAGCTTGAGGCCATACCTTAGGAATGCGATACAGTCCCTGCTTTATGACCACCCCTTCAGGTGTCATGTTCCACAAAGGTAGTGCGCCAAGCCAGGGAAGAAAACACATCTCAATTGTAAGACCTCTGCTTCCTTTCATTGTTCTGTTGACAATGTGTCCACCAGTGAGACATCCAAAGGTCCAACTAAAAAGGTGCCTGGGTACCTGAGGGAAGGCAGTTTCCAGCACGCTCTTGGCATCATCCGTATTGGGTTTAACACTCTTGAAGGTACTTTTATCTTGCTGTACCCAGGCCAAGTGTTACAGATCTCTCTCCTCGGGTAAAGTACCCCAGTCCAGAGTGATAGTATCCTCATCTGATATAAATTGCCCAGAGGTTCCTTCTCCAAAGAGGACTGGTCGTGCTCTTCCACTCTTCTCCACTTTATGAGGTAAGGCCTTGGAGATTTTACACTTGCTTTGTCTCTGAGGTTCCTTTAAAAACTCCCATCCCAATATGAGTGGATAAGGGAGGTTAGGTCCAACCGTGGCTACTACCTCATAAGTGCATCCCTTTATTGTGAGACTCACTCACACATGGGAGAAGTTTTCTGTGGAACCATGTACAACTAACCCTGGCACTTTCTCTACTCTCCTGGGTAGGACAGTCTCAGAGATCAGGGTTAGCTCACTCCCTGATTCTATAATAGCCGGTAGTTCTCAGCCATTCAGCAAAACAGATTTCCACATTAATGGTGGTCTGGAATCCAGGGGTACCATAGTATAGAAAGCTGGATACATAGTGCCCGTGCTGGTGATACCACACTTTATAGGCTCTGTTTTCTTTGGACAGTCCCGCATTATGTGATCTTTCTCTCTGCACTCATAGCAGATGACCACTGAGTCTCCATTGCAGTCTCCATGAACAGTGGGTGTAGACAGGGTCACAGGCCAGTGGGATGCCACCTTAATGGGAGGCCCATTCCCTGGTTTCTTTTCAGGCATTTTTGCCATATTTCCTGCTGTGTCATACAGCAGCAACACTATAACTAACTCCTCTAGATTCTGAGGATTGGCATGTATGACCCAGCGCTGCATACTCCGAACTAGGGTTCTTATGCACTGGTCGATAACTACAGTCTCCACAATCTGAGTGGAAGTGCAGACCTCTGGCTCTAGCCAACTCTGCCCCTGCCTGGTGAGTTCTGCAACCTTTGTCCGAATTGGTACCCCTGGTAATAGGACCCATTCGTGGAAGCACTGAGCCCCAGCAGTAGTGAGTCCTGACTGGGCCAGAATGGCACTTTTGACTAGGTCATATTTATCCACATCAGTAGAGGACAAATCCGCATAGGCTTTCTGAGCCTCACCAGTGAGATAGGGGGCAAGTCTATCAGCCCAAGTATCCTCTGGCCACTTTAAACACAGTGCCACCCTCTCAAATATCAGCAAATACGCCTCTGGGTCATCTGAGGCAGACATTTTCTTTAAATGCCCTGCAGCTGTCATGCCCACTGACTGGGTCACCAGCTGCAACATTTGTTCCTCTGACTGTTGGTGAGAGGCCAATAAATTTACCACAGTGCAAAAAAACTCCTCCATTTTATCTCCTGGAGCTTTATACACAAGCCTAGTTGCTTTAAAATATGAATCCAGTATTTCCCAAAAGTAAATATATCTCTTTCTTTCAACAATGCAACTGTTATCCAAGTTTAACACAAAAAAAGAAAACACTGTTTTTTTTCTTTTTTCCAGCAGTGCAATGGTTAAATAGAACTCAATATGTGAGCCTGGCTTTGTTCATACAGCAGGTGAACTTTAATTACAAAGCATGTGTCACTATTTGTGCAGTTGCTCCTCCTTGCCTCTGGTGTTGCTCTCTGCCTGAGGCCTGTCTAGCACATTCCACCCTGAGTAGCTGGGATATCTTAGTTCTCAGCCCCAGTAGGGGCACTCAGTACCAAGATTCCAGGTGGGATTCATGGTGCCATGGAGGCAGTCATGGACTCCTGTCAGCCACTTCCTGAGAGTGCCATGCCCCAAGAGGGGACTCCAAGTACCATGCCTCAGGAGGGGGCCCCTAAGTGCCTTGCCCCAGGAGTGGGCTCCTCAGTGCCTTGCCCTAGGAGGGGGCTTCATAGTGCCTTGCCCCAGGAGGGGGCCTGAGTGCCTTGCCCTAAGATGGGGCCCAAGTGCCTTGCCTCAGGAGGGGGCTCTGAGTGCCTTGCCCCAGAAGGGGGCTCTGAGAGCCTTGCCCCAGGAGGGGGCTCTGAGTGCCTTGCCCCAGGAGGGGGCTCTGAGTGCCTTGCCCCAGGAGGGGGCTTCGAGCTCCTTGTCCCAGGGGGGGCTCAGAGTGCCTTGCCCCAAAAGGGGGCTCCGAGTGCTTTGCCTCAAGAGGGGCTCTGAGTGCTTTGCCTTAAGAGGGGGCATCAAGTGGTCTGCCCATCCAAGTTGGGGACTCTTGTTTGTCTGCTTCTGTGCCAGTGTCATCCTTTCAGCATGCTACCATACCTGGGTCACTTCATAGTCCAGCATTTGCCGTTGGACATGAGGCCCAGTCAGCCCTTGTCTTTGGGCATGAAGTTCCAGCCACCCTTGCCTTCAGGCATGAGGACCCATCTGCCCTTGTCTTCAGGCATGAGGACCCGTCTTCCCTTGCCTTCAGGCATGAGGACCCATCTGCCCTTGCCATGAGGTTTCATCTATTGTTCTGAGAGCCACGGTGTCAGTCACCAGTTCATGTGCTGCTCTGTCTACTTTTTCTTCAGGGTCAACCAGTCACTCAGGGTTCCCGACATGGTCCAGGTCCAAGAGGTCCAGGATGGGTTGGTCTCCATGCCTAAGATCCGAGGAGTGCCAGACATCTGTTCCACAGGTCCTGTCAAGCCGAGGGATCCAAGGTTTACGCCCAGCTGGGGCAATCCGTGGTTTCTGCCCAGCTGGGGCCATCCAAGATTATTTGATAATCCAGACCAGCCAATGTCAGCTGCCCGATTAATGTCATCTGAGTCTGCTATCCTTCCAGAGTCATCTGAGATTCAATTTCAAGTTAATAAGTGTCCAGCTAATACCCAGCCATCTCTTTGCTTTGATGGGGATCTTGAACAGTTTAACACTTTAATGCACCAATGCATCAGGTACTTTCCAGAACCATCCTCGGCCCTTGTCACTCCAGCTCGTATGGTGGGCTACCTTCTTCTAGCCTTCAGACCGGAAGCCTTGGAGTGAGCCAATCCAGTAATGGAGTCAATAGATCCAATGCTTCATGATCCCCTAGCCTTCTGTGATGTGTTTGGTTCACCTGCTGCTCAGTCCTTTGGGTATACTTTGGCAGCCCAATCTTCCAAGTGTTCATTTGCTTCTACAACAGCTCCCAGATAATACAGTTCTAAGCCTGCAGAGCCTGTACAACCTTCACAACTTTGTATGAAAATCAGGTATGCTTTACTAGATTTTTCTTCTGACCGTTTGGTGGGTTCAGATTCTGCAAATACTCTACCTGGTCCTGATTTTATCTGAGGAAGTAATTGATGCAAATTATGGATTTGGACTCTGACTCTGAAAGCGAATTTTTGGATGATCCTGGTCTTGCAATTGGGGGTCCCATACTTCCAAGTCATGTCTTCACAAGTAACTTGTGGAGCATCTGGAAGCCGCTCCTTAGGGAGGGGGTAATGTCACAATTTGTTCAGTTCCTCCTCCATGCCTCTGCTGTCGCTCTCTGCTTGAGGCCTGTCTAGCACATTCCACCCTGGCTAGTCTATGATTACAGCCTGATTACCTAATCAGTCAGCTGTGGGTGCACCTGGGGAACTGGCTATTAATCTCTACAGAACTGAGCAATCAGTTCCAGGTCATTAAGGCTACCACTGTGACTGTGCTCCAGGTTAACAGTTCCCAGTTATTCTCTGCCTGTTTGCTGCTTTGGATCCTGGCTTCCTGCAACCAAGTTTCCTTGTGCCTCCCAGTGTAAGTTAACTGGGACATTATCATACATCATCAGTATTATTTGCATTTCACCAGCTTTCCAAGGATTTGTTGATCATTACATCAGTTACTCTGAACTCTGGGCCTGATTCAGAGCTGCACGCACTGAGTGTTCGCTTGCACTAAGCGTATGCAAATTCAATAGTGACGCCATGGGGAGTGCTCGTTCGCTGGGGTGTACACACACCCTCCATCTCTTAGCAAGTGGGCAAGTTGTCTGAGCGTACGCCCAATCGGACAGGCAGCGCCACCCACCAGCAATACGTCATCTCCAGGAAGTGTTTTAAAACATTGGTACATCGAGGACTATCGGAAGCGATCACAGCGCTTGTGAAGCATGCGTTCTCATTAGAGCTATCGATGTACCCTTTAATTGCTTATGCTGCAATTTACATTGCATATACAGCAGTTAGTGAATTGCACTTTCACCAACTTTGTTAGTCTATCTCTATCTCTACCAGCCTTGATTCGTAAATATATACATTCCATTACCCCTACATATATCACACATATGTGATGTGTGTGTGTGTGTATGTGTATATATATTCCAAATTTGTGTGTCTCCCTTACCAATATAGTACTGCACGGTTGTTAACATTGCCTACTGAGTTTAATGCTGCATTCACACTGCATTTTTTTCGGGTTCCAAAATTGGATATAAATTGCATAATGGCACCTGTGACATATGTACCTTCATCGCCTTGGCCTGGCACTTCAGGGGCACAAGCAGCCCAATTGGAACTTCCTGAAGATTGGGTGGGGGAGGCTGGTTCTGGGATGGGTGAGGCGGATTGGGTGGGGGAGGCAGGTTCTGGGATGGGTGAGGCGGATTGGGTGGGGGAGGCATCTTCAGGGGTAGATGGGAAGGATTCGGTGGGGGAGGCATCATCAGGGGTGGATGGGGAGGACTGGGTGGGGGGGGCATC
This sequence comes from Taudactylus pleione, assembly GCA_031769625.1. NCBI lineage: Eukaryota > Metazoa > Chordata > Amphibia > Anura > Myobatrachidae > Taudactylus > Taudactylus pleione. Next base: position 313,694 of record JAUIMM010000517.1, on the reverse strand, counting down.
TTCAGGGGTGGATGGGGATTCTGCCTGCCGAGGCCTTTGTCCTCTTTGACTTAATCCTTAGAATTAAAAAAATAAATAAATAAATCAGTATACATGTATGAATGTGTTTGATTTTTGAAAGTACAACAGTGCTTTTTTTTTTTTTTTTTTTTACAGTTAATACCATCAAAATCCAGACTCCGGGTTTGCAGAATTACACGTTTATTAAGCCATCATATCAAGATATCCCTGGTTTAGCAGAGCATATGGTTGAGGCCTGTTTTTTTGGAAAATGCAAAATTCATTACCCAGAGGATTACATACAGACACCTGCATCACCCATGTTACAAAAACCCAGAGACAATGCATAAAATGTCACCTGACTATCAAATTTACAGACATCTGATAGTTTAAAAAAGAAATGTCATTACCCATGTTGATTGTCAAATATTCCCACATACACACAAACTCACACACACCTAATGACTGCAACAGTTCTGAAAAATTAACATACACATTATTTAAAATATGACTTTAAAACTTGTTGGCAGCCATTTAAAAAAACAAACAAAAAAAACCAAAATGGATGCAGACCTTAAAAAGAAACAAACAAACCAGTCCTTAAAATTCATGAAATAAAACGCACACACACACACACACACGCAGAAAGGCATATACAACATAAAGCATACATGACGTAATGCCAATAAAACGTATAACTTACTTTGGCGGTTATCTGCCCGCAATTGGTCGAGGAGGTCCGGGGTTTGCCTTCGGAGATCTCACCACCTCCACTCAAGCTGCACTACAGTGGGGGGGAAAGCCCATGCGGCGGAGCCTCCTCCAAACTTCCGCATACGCCTGCATTTTAATGCGGGTGGGCCCATGCGGGCCCACAGTCCTCAGGCGCCGGTCCATTACTATGGTAAGGACGCGGAGCTCCCGCCTACTGAAACTGGTGGATCTCATGATGACAATGACCAATATTACAGTATGCAAACTTTATATCAACTAGGGTGCAGTCTGATTGGTTGGCCAATCCAAAATGGTAGATAAACACAAGACTTTTGTTGTATTTATACACCTATAACAACACAACACCTATCATACATCATGTGACTCACCTCATTCCATAGCTAGGATATGCCTGTGCAGCCAATAGTACACTCCCAACCCTCCGCAGTGCTTTGTGAAAGTGTGGCATTGTGAATTGCGTTTTTAAAGGGTGTGTTGGTTGCTTGTGCATTGCGTAGTGCACTGCGTGGGAGTGGCGCACAGTCGCCACCGCGTATGCATTTTGCTATAAATAGCAACGCCAAGTTTGTTAACATTTGCAGTCATGGATTTTCAGGAGGCCAATGTGGAGGACTGCATGGTAGATATACATGATTTTCAGGACGAATTTGGTTTGGGAATAGCAGAAAACATAGAAGAACGCTTCCAGATGTGTTTGAGAAAATTGAGCCTGAGGCCACACCGGATAATCCTCCTCCAGCAAATACAAACACATCACCTCCAAATGTGGTTGGGCCATCACATGGAACGATACCAGATCAAGATAAACCTTGTCTGGTAACCGATACACTCATCCAGGTGGCACTAACCAGATTTAATTTTGGACATAACGGGGTATATTTACTAAGGTGCAGGTTTTTAGAAGTGGTTTTGTTGCCCATAGCAACCAATCAGATTCTAGCTATTACCTTCTAGAAGGTGCTAGATAAATGATAAGTATAATCTGAGTGGTTGCTATGGGCAACAAAACCACTTCTAAAAACCTGCACCTTAGTAAATATACCCCAACATCTCTAAGAAAAATACGGAAAAAGTCTGGGTGAAATTAGCAAAGATTATCAATCGGAAGCACTCCACTAAATTGGCCCCAGGTTTTCTGAGAAAAAAGTTATTTTTTTTGTTTGTTTTTAATTTTTGGGTACTGCCGTAATTTTTCAAATCATTTTACTCTTGTTTACTATTAATAAAATTAAAAATTATGATAATTGTTTGCCAAATGGTCAATATATCTAGATAACTCATAACAAGATGATTTTTGAGGAAAAATTAATGATGCAAATTTTTCGTAAAGGTGGAGTGACCTTTTCAGCCGACTAAAAAAGAAGCTGGATTTACGGAGAAAACACTTTCAGGGGCCAGGAGGTCGGCTCCCTGGCACCTTGGCTTTAACCAAAAGGCAACATCAAGTTTTGGGGTCCTTAGATTGGAGGTTAGTGGAGGAGGCAAACATCAACTATCAAAACCCTCCACAAGATGACCCACATGCTGAATCTGGTAATAATTTGCATACACCTGTCTCTCTATTGTTGTTTTTTTTTTTTATTCAAATAATAATATATTCTTCCTAAAAAAAAAAAAAAAAAAAAAAGAAGTGACATGGTTGAAAGCCTTCAGATGGATGGGGTGACGGCACAAGCTCCATCAATTGTGCCTCCCCCATCCTCCACTGCCACCCTTACTGTAGTCCTGGATGGGCTTAGGGTGGCAGTGGTAAGGCAAGCAGCAGCCATGGAGGCTATCCAGGCTAGCATGTTGGAGCAAAACTCCTTTCTAAGGTCCATAAGCCAAGATATCAGGGAGATGAAAGAACATCTGGCTGGCCCAATTGAAGGTGAGGGGGACCAGGGCCCTGCTGTGGCTGGACCGAGCTCTCTGCAGGGTACGAAACGTTCCCACCCGGGACCATAAATTCAGATTTCCGGAGTCGGCTGCAAAGAAGTAAACTTCCGATTGGTGATCTTTCATTTATTTCACCCAGAACTTTCCTTATGTATGTCTATACATAAGGTCTATATTGATTTTGTATCGTTCCATGTGATAGACCTGCCACATTTTGAGGTGATGTGTTTGTAGGAGATGGAGGAGGCACATCTGGAGGCGGCACAGGCCCACTTTCCTCAACCACATCTGCAAGTGTGTCCACATCTTCATTGTCTGATGGTAATCCTAAATGAAATTCGTCCAGAAAATCATGTATTTTTAATAGGGATGTGCAGGCTCGGATAGGTTCGAGTTTGCACGTTGAGTTCGGATTTTTCTCTCCAAAACAACGGAACTCAGAAAGAGGCAAAACGTCATCTTACATGGATGAACATCATCATTCCTGGACAAAAGTCCAGGAATGATGATGTTCGTCCATGTAAGATGACGTTTTGCCTCTTTCTGAGTTCCGTTTTTTTGGAGGGAAAAATCCGAACTCAACGTGCAAACTCGAACCTATCCGAGCCTGCACATCCCTAATTTTTAATGATTTAAATTGATTAATTTTGTTCTTCAAAAAAGTTATGAAATATGTAATGATTCTTTTATGCAAAATGTTATTTTTTATTATGGATTTGGAATGTGAATAAATCCAAACCAAAAAAATAAATAAAATATTTAATTTTCAATGAAAAAATGTGTTTTTGATTTTAAAAAATATGGTACAACAAATCACGCCCTGGCCTGCAACAGTATTGCTAAAAATCCATGTGTTTTCTCTGGAAAGGCATGCTGGGATGTGCAGTTCCACAACCCAAAAACACTATCACTTTAAAAACCACAAAACAAAATAACATGTATTTGTACTTTACAAATATATGGTCTATTGTTTGTTAATTCCAAGTTGTTTGGCACTTATCTCATTCTCAATATACAAATTACAAAAATACAGCTAATTTACACATCCACTTTGCTATTATACAATACAATGAGTAGCACCTGCTACTCTGTTAATTGACTGCATACATGGGCACAAGAAAAAAACCATTGGCTGCATATGCAGTACTTGTAGTAGACCCTGGGCTCCTGCAAGCACTGCGAGGCTTTCAGTGTAAAGAAACAGCAAGTGACGTGTACAATGACGCTGCCTGTTAATTATGCACGCCTCTGAAACAGCGTTAGAACACTCAGGCATGCCTGCGTTCGCAATTCCAACCCCCCCGTTTTTACTGGACTGTCCCTGTCACCACCCACAAACTGCCTCTCCTGTCACTCACTCTGCTGGGCTGGCTGTGCTGGGCAAGCAAGCGGTCTGTGATCGCACTGTGTAGTACGCGCACTGCGATGCATGCGCAGTTTAGCAAACATCGGCAATAGCGACTCAGGCCCTCTGTTATTATCAGCATTTACCTCATCTGCCTCACACCATCAATACCTATTTATGCATTGCTACCTTGGACTTTTTGCATGTAATTCTGCTGTGTGTATCCAGTCCGGTTTTATCCAGTCCAGCCATTTACCTGTGTTCATAGACTGCATGTTATTATCCCCATTCAGAACCGTTTATCTGCATCAGCAAACAGAACTTTGGCCCTCATTCAGAGCCGCACGCTATTTGCGGTCGTTCGTTTAAAATCAAGGGGTGGCTATTTAAATGATCCGTACGCACATTGCAGTGTGTTCACACCTCTAAGTCTGAACGAACGAGCAAAACATACGCTCGTTTATTTGTTAAAAACGCCCCCTGGCCGCACGCATCCTACGTCATGTCCGCTATTTATTAGATTAATCGAGTACATCGACCAGCGTATGACCTGCTCGCTATTCTTGTGGTTGGTGTTTGCTACCACAAATTTGCGTGCAGTTCTGGCTATAAAATAACCCAGTAACGTGGTCAATGACGCTGTTGTTTTAAATATACACACCCATAAAACGCCCGTTTTGACCTTTAAGCACGCCTGCGTTCGGATCTCCACTCCCCATTTTCAAGCACCTTCCCCTGTTACCACCCACATACGCCTCATTCTGTCACTCAAAATAGCAGGCACTCGCTATATAGCGTACAAAGGATTTTCGGCCGCACTGACTGGTTCGCGCATGCGTACTAAAATGCGTACGCATGCGCAGATGTGCAAACATCGCTCGGAACGAGCGTACTGCCGCTAACGAGCGGCTCTGAATGAGGGCCTTTGTCCGTCTGAATTACTTCAGTACTGTTTTGTTCAAACCTGATCATTACTATATTCATGAGTAACCCTTGTTGCTAAACAAATAATTACTTTATTACACCTGACAGCAGTATTAACCTCAATTCAAGTACTTCATGCACACATGGAACCATTGTGAATTGTGACAGCATGCAACCAACACATGGAGAACATGCTAACAGCATTTGACATGTCTTAAGCACCTCAGTGAAAAAAAAAAAAAGTAACTTTTTTTTTTCCCTCTCAGTACACAGCAAGTTACACCGTGTCCTTAATCCGGGATCAGCAGACCAACAGACCAGCAGCAGGGAAGATCCCCGACTGGATGCAATCGGGAAACCGGCTGACGTGATCCCGACAGCTGGCTTCCCGACTGCTTTATCCCGGCATGGGTTAAATAACAGGCGTCTATATCTAGCCACCTGTCAGTCTCCCGACGCTGGGAGACAGGCGCCCAGCATCCCGAGCGGACAGCCGCTCGTGGGGGGTGTAGGTTTAGCGCACCCGGAGGGGATTTAGGGTTAGGCACCCCCGGGGGGACTTAGGTTTAGGCAGCGGAGAAGGTTAGGCATTTACAGAGGGGATTAGGGTTAGGCACTTGGGGGGGGGGGGGGGGGAGGAGGTTAGGGTTAGGCACCCCTAAGGAGGGTTAGGTTAGTATATACTTACCTAGGGACGATCGGGATTTCCAGTGCTGTCGGGCTGCCGCTGCCTGGATCTGTCCATCTGTCGGCCTGCAGCTGCCGGGAATCGAACCGCCGGCCATGCGGTCGGCAGTGTTTCATACCGATTCCCTCCCGACAGCTAAAAAGGTAAGTATAACTAACCCTATTCTCCCCCTAACCCTCCCTTAGGGGTGCCTAACCCTAATCCGCCTGTAAGTGCCTAAACCTAACCCCCCCCTTCCCCGCAGCCTAAACCTAAGTCTCCCAGGGGGGTGTCTAACCCTAACTTCCCCGCCGGGAGCCCCTAACCTAAACCTCCCCCCGCGGCTGTCCGCGCCCGGCTTACCTTGGGCTCCCGGCGTAGGTCTAATGACAGGCATCGGGACTTCGATGCCTGTCATTAGTACCCTGCCAGGATTTGACAGTTGGGAAGCCGGCGGTGGGCATTTCACTTCACTTCCTGACTGCATCCCCTTAAGATAACTACGGTTTTTCTGGTTCGCTAACAGAAATTATGGTTTCATGTTAAAGCAGTAAAGTTTGGGTAGCATCATAACAATCCTTTATAATGCAGTTGTCACAGAGCGCCGGACACCGGCACGCACTTACCGGGTCCAGCAGCAGGGCAGCGGACGGGGACTCCCCAGTGCCCACTGCTGTATAGTCCGGCTCCTTCTCCCGGCATCCAGCGCCAAAGTGCAGGGGGCCGCAGCTCCCCTGGGAGTGCACGTGCGCTGACCTGAGTAAAATTTAAAGGGCAATACCCTCCCATTGGTGATGACACAGGAGCCACCTAATTCAAGCCTCTCTATATAAGAAAGTCCCTGGATGCACTCCTGTGCCATAGTATAGGCTCCCAAACCATACTCCAGCATTCCCAGTGATTACTAATGCTCGTTCTTGGCTTTGTCTGTGACCTGACTCTGTATCCTCCCTGGTACTGCGCTTGGTATTCCTGTTTTGACCTTGTATATCCTCTGTGACCTGCATACATCTGCTCCCTGGTACCGTCTTGTTTGTTCGGTTCTGACGTTGTACATTTTTATCGTACTCCGCTCCAATTCAGAGTACACCAGTACCTTTATTAGGGAACCAAGTCTGAGGGCTGCGACCTGCATATCGGTTGCAGTTAAGTCCAAACCTCCTTGCAGGGGTCACTGGTGAATACCACGGGCACATTAGACTTCGCGCCTGAGTACTGGGTCTTGACAATCCTAAAATACGAGCTAGCATCCACTATCCATACGTGAGTTGTGACAGCAGTGATTAGTGACAGCTGTTTTAATAAAAAGTAAAAAAGGGCCTATGACCCTCTTGGGTCCCCGTCAGCTGTTTTGGTGTACCAGAGCTTCTCCCTGAAACCAGGAAGCTGCCAAAGTATTAGGTCTTTTCCCTAGTCTCTATCAATCTAGTGTTTGTTCTCCTGACTCCTGTTATCCTATTTGACCTGGCTTGTTGTGACCTTTCATGAAATATATAGATGTTGGTGAACCTCTAAGGCGCTACCATATATAAACAAAACCTATAATAAAATGAGAACAACTTAGCTAAAGATCAGATATTACTTCAAAGACAATCAAATAATTTCCATTATCTTCTCAATCCACCATAAATGAAGGATCAAGGTAAATATGAAACCGAAAAGCACAGCATAGATATGTGTGAGGTGTTTGTAAATGTACCACCCTAAGTGGAAATCATGAGTCTCATAGAAAAAATGTCCACGTTTCAAGCCCTTCAGCAGGGCCGTAACTAGCTGTGGGCATCCAGTGCCACAATACAGAGCGCAAAGCTCTAAGCCGCACCGCCGCTCACCCACAGTCCCAGTATCTGGCTAGCAGGGTGCCTGGAATGGCACCCTACAGCCAGAATTGCAGTTGCAGTGCTGCTCAGAGCACCTTCTGGATGCTCCAAATGGCAGCCTGCAGCCTTTACAGCCCCCAGAGCATCCTGAGGATGCGTCAGGCAGAACTGTTGGCCTGGATACTGGTAGCCCCACCCCCAATGGCATGACTTCATGCTGTCATATGCTGAGGAATGGTGGCCTGCCCTTCAGTATTAATCTTGCTATAAGGACCAGAATAAATGGCATATAATAATATTATAATAATATTAATATTTTGTTTTATTCTGATCATTTAGATACTTAAAACATTGTGATGAATTTCTGAAATCCCATAAATGCAAGAAGAAAAGACTAAAAAACAGTGTATTACATTTTTTTCATACCACAAATTCCATCAAAATCATAGTTACATAATTTGTGTTGTGTAAATTCGTTACATTCCACAGAAAACCTATAGAGTGGATTCCTGCTAGATCAAAGTTGTGAAAACAGTGTATCTCAAACAAGGTCATTCTTAGCAGCCCTGGTACAGCATATTGTACATGAATAAAACCAGAACCGGTTAGGGAATCCCTGTTAACTCTTTCTCCCACTGCAGTGGCAAACGCAAGATTTTGAAAGGGGTGTTTCCAAATAATTGGTTACAGAACCAATGACAAAAAATGTTTAACCAGAATAAGCCTGCAACAAACACTTTATTGTGTGCTTCAAGTGTTTTATAATAAATAACATTAAAATTAGTTCTGCTGAGCAATAATAGACATCCGCATTAGCGAAGCTGAAAGCAAACGCTAGAAAAATAAAAAAGCATTAACCGTCACAGACATCACCCCATACACAGACAGCACAGCCACCATATCCATTCCCACCCCAGCCCCACCCCTACATAGACAGACATCACCCCCATACACAGATAACACAGCCACCATATCCATTCCCACCCCAGCCCCACCCCTACATAGACAGACATCACCCCCATACACAGACAGCACAGCCACCATGTCCATTCCCACCTCAGCCCCACCCCTACATAGACAGACATCACCTCCATACACTGACAGCACAGCCACCATATCCATTCCCACCCCAGCCCCACCCCTACATAGACAGACATCACCCCCATACACAGATAACACAGCCACCATATCCATTCCCACCCCAGCCCCACCCCTACATAGACAGACATCACCCCCATACACAGACAGCACAGCCACCATGTCAATTCCCACCCCAGCCCCACCCCTACATAGACAGACATCACCCCCATACACAGACAGCACAGCCACCATATCCATTCCCCACCCCAGCCCCACCCCTACATAGACAGACATCACCCCCATACACAGACAGCACAGCCACCATGTCCATTCCCACCCCAGCCCCACCACTACATAGACAGACATCACACCCATACACAGACAGCACAGCCACCATGTCCATTCCCACCCAAGCCCCACCCCTACATAGACAGACATCACCCCCATACACAGATGGCACAGCCACCATGTCCATTCCCACCCCAGCCCCACCCCTACATAGACAGACATCACCCCCATACACAGACAGCACAGCCACCATGTCCATTCCCACCCCAGCACCACCCCTACATAGACAGACAGCACCCCCAACTCCCATACACAGACAGCACAGCCACCATGTATATTCCCACCCCAGCACCACCCCTACATAGACAGCACCCCCGACCCCCATACACAGACAGCACAGCCACCATGTCCATTACCACCCCAGCACCACCCCTACATACAGACAGCACCCCCGACACCCACACACAGACAGCACAGCTACCATGTCCCCAGCACCACCACTACATAGACAGACAGCACAGCCACCATCATCTGCCTTGCCCCCTCCCTCTCCATCCCTCCCTGCCTCCCCGCCATCATGCTGACGAATTACTTATACCGGCACCCGCCCGCTCACCCCATACAGGTGTTAATGCACAACTTTAGCTGCGCCTGCACTTTGTAGCCACCTTGGAGAACACAGAATGCTCGCCGCTTATCCCACGTGACAGAGCAGCCTGAGAGGAGCTGCTGAGAGCAGCTTCCCCTGCCAGCTGCGGCCAGCCTCTCATATGCTGGGATGTACTAAAGGAAAAATGTGGTAAAAACCACAGCATTCCCATATGTACTAAGCCCCGCCCACACTTTTATCGGTGCAGAGGTTACCGCCAGAAAAACCTGGCGTTATCCTATAGAAGCCTATGGGCTTCTTATTGCACCCCGCTCCCGACGCTTCGCCATGTCGCCCAGCACTGGCCCCCACTCACCTGCTCTCCATGGTCGCCTGTCCTCCCTCTCCCAAGATCAATGCAGACAGTATTCATTCTGTTCCTACACTTAAGGCGGGTATCCACTTGCCGATTAAAATGAGCGATTGAACGATATTGTTATCGTTCAATCGCTCATTAATCATGCACAAATCGTGCACTATAATGTCGGAAATGACTAGCAATGTGTGCTTCCGCTGGTCCTTTCCGACATCAATCATCACCTGAACATGCTGGTCAGGGCCTGTTCTAGACATTGTGGAGCTCAGGGCGAAAGTTCCCAGTTGCACCCCCTCCCCCCCCCGCGTTCCTCTGCGCTTGCTGCAAGCGCGAGAGCTTCCGGAAAGGGGACGCGTCCTTGCGAACACCCCAATTCATCACACTGTGGGGCGTGCCCAGCACTTATGAAGGTGCTGGGCTTCCCCCAAGCTCTCCCCTCGTGGCAAATAATTATCCATGTGCAGTAATGCTGCCTTACATAGTATGTCTTATACAGTAATGCCCTTTATAACACATTATGCAACACGCAGTAATGCCCTGTATAACACATTATGCCACATGCAGTAATGCCCTGTATAATGCATTGTGCCACACACAGTAATTCCCTTTATAATACATTATCCCCAACTCAAATTACGCCACACAGTAGTCACTTATTCATGTTATGACACAGTGGTGCCCCTTTTACACAATGCCCACAGTAGTGCCCCTTGTACACAAGGCCCACAGTAGTAGTGCCCCTTATATAATGCCCGCAGCAGTGGTGCCCCTTACATAATGGCCCTGATAGTGGTGCCCTCATTGGTAGTGCCCGCATTGGTAGTGCCTCAATTGGTAATGCCCCGAATAGTAGTGCCCACAGTAGTAATGCCCCTATAGTAATACCCCTATAGTAGTGCCCAAAGTAGTAATGCCCACAGTTGTAGTGCCCCCAGTAGTAATGCCCCCTATAGTAGTGCCTTCAGTAGTAATGCCCACTATAGTAATTCCCCATTAGTAGTGCCCCCAATAGTAATGCCCCATTAGTAGTGCCCCCAGTAGTAATGCCCCCCTATAGAAGTGCCTTCAGTAGTAATGCCCCATTAGTAGTGCCCCCCTTAGTAATGCCCACCCTATAGTAATGCCCCCAGTAGTAATGTCCACTATAGTAATGCTCCCCTATAGCCATGTCCTTAGTAGTAATGCCCCCTAGTAGTAATCCCCCCTATAGCCATGCCCCTAGTAGTAATTCCCCCATTATTGCATACAATACCGGAACATATACAAGATCAAAGTAGAGAGGTGACAGTCTACTGTAATTAGGACTGGATGTCACAAAATGTCAAAGAAATGAGATGTGATGATGGCACTGAGGCAGACACACAAAAACCCTCATTGTAGCCGGTGGCTAAGATATAGCAGAAATTCAACATGTTATCACAAATCAGGGTCTTAGGCCACTTACTGTACCTGGTGCTGTCACATCGTTGTGCTCCATACATCTCCAGTGTCCCAGTGGCAACCTAGCTCTCCACAGCACATGGGTAAACAAACATGTCGGTTGCATGCGCGCAGCCATGTTGGATTGGACTACTCAGTCCAATCCCTGTACTGCAGCTGCGGTCACATGATCCTGGCAGCCTATGGACTTCCACTGCTGACTATTTGAACTGCAGAAGAACTGCAGTAGTTTGTTTTAGACTTAGCATTAACACAAAGTTAATAAACATTTAATTGGCGCTAATGTGGCAAATTACTTAACATCTCTATTAAGCCTCTGATGAAATTACAAGTGTGAGTGAAGAAACGCCTCAGGTGGAGTCTATGTGGAATCTGGAGCTTTAACCTGGAGTCTGGAGCTTGAAATTGCATCCGGTAACTGTCAGCTCATTACAGTTAACGCGCTTTGATTCTGGCAGGAATTTACTTTGCATACTCCTCTATAAGGCTTGTTATATTTCCTTGCTAAACGCCAGACATAGGCCTGATTCAGCATTGCATGTATAGTTGTATACTGAATCTGAAAATATCAAGTTTACCCTGAATGTTTATCCCTCATTTAATTCTCAAAAGCTGCCCCCATAGGTTTCTAATATGGCCTTATAAACTGATTGCCACTTTAAATTTAGCAACAATCTTGCTGAGATCTCGACGGTTCCTTCAAATCGGAACCTATTACAAAACCCCAATAGTGTCTTCAGTCATATTCACTATTCATCTAGATCACATGGTCTGGAAGAAGCAGGAGTGGTTTAAGAAAGGAGTCTATTGCTCATGTGCAGGTCCTCAGTAATACCATGCCCGCGTCAAGCGCCAAGCCCGGGTAAAAGGCAGGTGTGGCCTAATTGTGGGAGGCATGGCCACGGCCCTTTAGTAAAAATAAGATTTTTGTGGCGCTGGGGAGGGGGGTGCTGTGAGCCCTCCATCCCGGTGCATAGCAAGTGGGGGGGTGTGATCGCTACTCCACAGGCACAAGAGACTGCTGCAGTCTCCCAGTGCAGCCCAGCACACAGCACCATGTGCTGGGCTGCTGTGATGTAAGAGGGAGGGGGGGCCGGGCACCTCTAGCAGGCCCAGGCCCGGGTAATTTGTACCTGCTCCCCCCCCCTCTCGGCGCCCCTGCATGGTCCTGGATACTTCTCAACTGCGCATCAGAGGAGACCATTTACCAGGTGATTTGTGCTGCTACTGAAGCACTGACAAAGACTCTGGAGCGGTAAGTATTAAACAAGGGCAAGGGTGTAGAGAGCCGGCACAGGGGAAAGGGGATGTGGCCTAATTGCGGGAGACATGGCCACTATCCATATGGGAAGAAAAATCAAACTTTTTTTTTTTTTGCAGCGCCTCTACATGCTGGGGAGGGGAGTGCTGTGAAACCTCCATCCCGGCTCAAACCCAGGGGGAGCATGATCAGTGTGATTGCTCCCCCCCACAGGCAGAGAAGAGGAGACTGCTTCTACTGCTGCTGCTCAGCAGCAGCAAGCAGTCTCCCACTGCAGCCCAGCACACAGCAGTTAAGAGGGAGGGGGAAGTTGGCATCGGACCTGGGCTCCCACTGGGCCTCTCCAACATGCCTGGGCCCTGGTGATTAGTACCTGCTCCCCCCTCTCAGCACCCCTGAACATGGGTACAGCAGGCTTGTCTACCCTCCCGATTTGGCCGGGAGCCTCCCGATTTTCGGGTGCCGCTCACGGCCCCCCGGAAGGCAGGCAAGCCTCCTGGAAGCCTCCGACCCTCCCGTCCTCCCCCCTAAAAACACTACAAACCCCTGCAGTGGGGGAGCCGGTGACGCTATTCGCGCTGAATCGCGTCATCACGGCCCCGCCCCCTGCTTCACACTGCAGAAAATAACGGCATTGTGAAGAGGGGCGGAGCCACGATGACGCGATCGTGCGGCTCCGCCCCCGGCTCCACCCCAATGTGCCACCAAATGGCTAGCCCGCCCCCAGCTCCGCCTCCAATGACCACCCCCGCCCCCCCCCTGCTGTTAGCCGACAATCAGCTCCCTCCTGGAACGCTGGAGCTGATTGTCGGCAAGTATGGGGTACAGGGTGTGCGTTGTGGGCCCCCTGGACCCAGGAGTCGGTGTGCACCACACATCCTGCCCCAATTATAGATACATCAATGGGAAGATGCCTGTTTGCGTAGGAATATAACTAATGTCCCTTGCACACCCCCGGGCTACACCACTGCCTCTAAGGTGTCCACAGCCTAAAAGAAAAAAATAGATCCCAAGGAAGTTAAGCTTCTATGTGAATGCAGGATGCTGTGCGCATGTATAGAGTAGACCGGCTTAACAATATTCCCTATTTATACTGGCTTCTGACATTTTTATCCTAAAACGTATGGTGTGTGCTAGTAGTATCTAATGAACAACTATAAAATCCACATATGTTTAGTATGTAGAGAATAATATTGAAAAAAAGCCCAGTTTATTATTCAGTGTCAGTTCCAATTTATAAAAGGCTGTCTTTGCCGGCATCTGGAGATGGCGTTATCCTATCGGGGGCCAAAGCATTCCAGAAACTTTTTATGGGGCTGCATTTGCAGAAGAAAATAGAGGGACTGGGGCAGATATCGGATATATCTCCTGCAATCCCTCCATAATACATCTGAGGGATCCTTAATATTTGCAGGTACCCCCCAAAAATGTCTGTTTTGGGGGAATATCCAACAATATTTAATGATAAATAGGCACATATGGAGGAAAAACCACTGCAATCCCACTTTTTCTTACATATAAAATATGGCACCGCTCTGCAGGAAAAACTGACCAACAAGATACAATATACATTAGTGCATACAGCCAATAGGACCAAAAAAATACTGAGTAAATTTTTTCTTCAACAAAATAAAAATATACATTTTAATTAGGTATGTGGAGAATAGTGTACAATGTCAGCACACGGCCCCAATAGCAACAGAACGCCTGACTACAATCAACATTGGTGGTTGCCAAGAAATAGGACAGTGCAGATACAGAGTCTATATTAGTACAGAGAAAGGGTTAGGAGCTTTGCCTCTAGCTTGTTTAGCATAGTGTTTCCTTGTGACATTTGAAGAACAGGTTTCACAAACTCAAATACCCATATTTCTCAGGAACCATTATAAAATATTTTTTTTTATGTACAGCATTTATTTTAAAGCAGCTGTTGCCCGCTGCTTCGCCCATAAAGAAATCGCTTCAGCAAACATTTTTTTTTATTTGCGGTATTCTAGTTATATTGCTTTGCATAGGGGCCCTGTCGTGGGAATGGCCCACATGACCAGCAGCGCTATATAGACTGGTGGCAGCAACGCCTTCACCCACCACTCACACCAACGTCACTGTGTGCCCTGTGCACAGACTGCTATGTAGCCTATTGTATACATGTGAATGCCAGCTCAATGCACCTCTCCCCCCTTACTGGCCACGTGCATGGTGCCACATCTATCTCTTGCACTGATGAGGTAAATAAATGCGTTTTTTGTAATTGCTCAGCTTTAACTTGACGGATTAAGATAAAACAAAGTGCAGGTTATTTCTAGGAGTTTCCACTACAAAATGATGCAGTTTTCATGAAAATTGTTCAAGTAGTTTTTGTGCCAACTTGGAACAAACAGGCAGACACAACGTTGTTATAATATTAGTATAGATAATAATGAAAAAGACTGGCAACTGTATACATTCTTTATTTAATTACTAAATATTTAAAATGTCCACCCCTCTAAAATGTAAACTATTTTAAATTGACAAGAAAGATTATTTACAAATACAGAAAAGTGTAGTCCCGCACCACAAGTGACATTCTTCCTTCTTTTGACATTCATGGATTTTAAGCAGTTTTACCTGTGTGTATGGGTTAGCATTTTAAGTTTGCAGTGACTGAGGACCTAGAGCCTGATTCAGAGTTGGGAATAGAGTAAGATATCTCTCTCAACTGATCATCTTGGTGAAACCATGCTGCACTGCAGGTGGGGCAGTTTTAAAATGTGTAGAGATTTAGATTTGGGAGGGAGGTGTCCAAACTGACATCTAAAGGGATGCAATCGTGAAGCCGGCTGACATTATACCGATAGCCGGCTTCCCGACTGTCATATCCCGGCGAGGGTGAAATACCCAGCGGCTAGATGTAGACGCTGCTCATTTCACCGACGCCGGGAGACCGGTGCACGGCATCCCGATCGAAGGGATGCCAGGCGCCGCGGGGGGGGGGGGAGGGTTAGGTTTAGGGCTCCCGGGGGGGACTTAGGGTTAGGCGCCACCCCAGGAGGTTAGGGTTAGGTTAGGGGGAGGGTTAGGGTTAGGCACCCCTGGGGGGAGGTTAGGGTTAGGCACCCCCCCCCTGGGGGACTTAGGTTTAGGCAGCGGGGAAGGGGTGGTTAGGTTTAGGCACTTAGAGGGGGGATTAGGGTTAGGCACTTGGGGGGGAGGTTAGGGCTAGGCACCCCTAAGGGGGTGTTATTGGGGTAGGTTAGGTTAGTTAATACTTACCTAGGGACGATCGGGCTTTCCAGCGCTGTCGGGCTGCCGCTGCCGGGATCTGTTCCAGTGTCGGGCTGCCGCTGCCGGGAATCTAACTGATTCCCATCTAAATTGTAGAGTAATAATAAAGCTGTGCAGTTTTTTTGTGGGCTACATGTAAAAGCAGTCAGTATTTACCCTACATGCAAAACAAAAATTATGTATTTACACCCCTTGCATTGCAACATGATTTGTCCAGGTACACAGTTAAGTGCTATCTCTCTCTCTATTCCCAAATCATGCCCCTAATTCAGAGACGGATGGAATTGCAGAGCCCCGTACACAAGCAGCTTAGCAATTCTAGCCATCTAAAATTCAGATGTAGCAGAAGGTGTCTGTAGGAAACAGCACCTCCTTGCTGCATCTGCGATCCCAGTGCTGAGACCGAGGTCACAGCCTGGGATCACCATTACGATGGCTGCCCATTTTGCCAGGCTGCGGCAGCTGAAGCTTACCACAGCCTGACAGTGTCCTGGCAGCTGCAAGGCCAGGAAATCCGTCAATGGAGACCCCGGCCCTCCTAAAAAACGGGGACGACATGCCCTCAATTCCGGGAATGCTCTCCAGGAACACCCCTGCTCCCTCCCCCCCAAAGGCTGCAGCATGTCAATAATTCTGCAGCTTGGGAGGGTCTGTGGGCAAGTTTGCAGGATCCATTCTCCACATGCGCAGAATGGGTTCTGCACATACACAAACCAGTCACCATCTGAGATGTATGCTAACCATCAGGATCAGGTCCAGAGTGAGAACACTGTAGTGCAATGTGATCTATGTTGAATGCGGAGTAGTTCCAGTAATGAACCTAATTCTCTGCAGAAATGCAAATTTAGAATGTATGTTACTGTACAAGTTATTCTTATGAGTTTCAATTGGGGGACATTGCACATATTGTGGCCTATGGTATTCATCAACATTAATTGGTCCATTTTTCATATTTTTAAGTAACGATTCATTAAAGTTGCAATGCAGGAGATATCGTGTATATCTCCTGTGTGCACTGAAGGCCCAATGTAGGAACACTATTTATCAAGCTCTGTTTGACTGTTAGTGCTTACACCATCTTCAGATAGTATTACCCACTGAGCCCTGCTTCTTCCTATAGGAAGGAGACCGAGATTGCAAAGTGGGATCCATTCACATCCCCCCACCGCCTCCTCCAGCCATTGCAGTAGGCATGTGTGACCTAAAGTTCAGCATTCGCAGTAATGCTGCTGTGAAGAACCTTGCAGGGGAAGTATTATAACTTTAAACATGATGCTGTATGATCATGTTTACAATTATAATGCCAACACAGATAAATGCTTTAATTAACATTACAACCCTGTCAGCTTTCTCCTAATGATGTCGATATTTTGTCTGTGGACAGCATTACTATCAACCACCACTATGTAGCCCCCGGCAGTGTGGAAGTTAAACATCACAAATACAGCAGTCTGTCCCGGCACCAGATACTACTGAATTGTTCTAATAGATTTGGATCTGATGCCACAAATTGCAGATCCATAATTGCCTTCATATCTTTTAATCAATAGGCCTCTTGGTAAGCTGTTCTCCACACATTTATATACAAAGATTAACAATGTAATGAATCATTAAAATGTACAGCAGTAAAGCATGATGCAAAGACAGTTTGACCTCCCCTTACTTTTGTGATAAATTAAAACTCCAGTGAGCAGCAATTTAGCAGAAAAAGTAAAAATAAATCATGGGGATGATCAAAACCAGGGTTGGACAGGCCCACAGGTGTAAATGGAAATCTCCGGTGGTCCCCAATGTCTGATAGCCCCACTCGCTCCTCCAAGGCTCAGTGACTTAGTGCAGCAGCTTAATGGATGAACTTGGGTGCTTGGTTTGTTTCTATGGAAACTACACCAATATTAGCCCTCCTGCTAATCAAAGTGGGTCCTGACACACCCCTGTCCACTAATTTATAAAGTGGACCTGTTCATTGCATGTCCTCTCTAACGCTTGGCCAATTCGTTCTGTTGTGGCTGGTCAAACCCCCTCTGGTGAATGGCTACACCCTTAAGCTTGGGCTCTTACTGCTGCATTCCCTGGTGAACCATTTCATTCCCCAGTACAACAGTGATCAAAACGTAAATGTAGAGGTATTAAATTAAAACTTTTACAGGACTATCATGTAACAGACTGCAGGGTCTATTTACTAAGCTTTGGATGAAGATAATTGAATGGAGATAACATACCAACCAACCAGCTCCTGTCATTTTTCAAAAACATCCTGTGACATGGCAGTTAGGAGCTGATTGGCTGGTACTTAATCTTTATCCACTTTATCACCCTCCAAGGCTTAGTAAACAGACCCCTTTATTCCTTGAGATGCTCACACAAAGCCTTTGCATGCAAACCATTGAAACGTTTTTTTTTTTTTTAAATTGCGGTATTTCTATAAAAAACATGCTCACATATTTTTCTAGTGTATAAGTGGTCCCTAAAGTCTGTTTGTACATATCCAGCCTAATAGGAAGGATTGCTACCTTTGTAAACGAAATACACAGCAAAGTACACAATACATGCATCATTTATCATTTTCTTTAATACAAATGTCTCAAGGGGCAATAAATAATTAATAAAAGAAATAATTCCTTCCAGAACTGTATAAACAAGATGTATTAGGAGGAATTGCAGCCTATTTGAGATGTGTATATACAGTTTATCATTTCAGTTGTATATGGGTTTTCTACTGTATTAATCAAGCAAATTTAGAAGTTTGGTTTACAAGTACCTGCTTAATATATGTAAACCTGTAATTCAGTTTGATTTTGCTGTTGACTGGGGGACAGGGCCACAATGACATGTTTCACCATGAATAGCATCATCATGCCCTAGTGGCCCAGGCCACCCACTTCACTGGAGGAGTCGGTAGTGTTAACCATCAACAGCTCAGGCAGATGCCATCAATGGTTTGTTTTCTTGCACATGTGCTGCTGGGACTCCCCATCAGGCTCAACCATTGATATTATACTATTGGTGGCTGGCCATTGATGGGGAGAAAACACTTAACATCAGACCATTGATGGTTGCTAAACCATCGATGATCAATGGCATCGGGTGGCTGCTCTACTCTCCCTGGAAGAGTATGCAAGTATGAACCAAGAAATAAAAAGAAGTAAGGCGCTGAACCTCCTGAATGTACAAATTACAATGATTGCTTCTTCTGATTACTGAGCAGGGATCTCAAGAACCCCCAATAAGTGAAACAAGCAATACAAATGTGCAAAAATGTATTAACAAAAGATTCAGGGCCTGATTCAGAGCCGCTCGTAAGCGGCAGCTCGTTCGCTCCGAGCGATGTTCGCACAACTGCGCATGCGTATGGGTCGTAATGCGCATGTGCCAACCAGTCATTGCGGTCGGAAATCGAGTGCTCGCAAAATAGCGAGTGCCTGCTAATTTGAGTGACAGGATGAGGCGTTTGTGGGTGGTAACAGGGGAAGGTTCTTGAAAACGGGGAGTGGAGATTCGAACGCAGGCGTGCCAAACGGTCAAAACGGGCATTTTAAGGGTGTGCATAATTAACAAAGCAGCGTCATCGACCACGTCACTTGGTTGTTTCTTAGCCTGAACTGTTCGCATGATTGCGGTAGGAAAATCCAACCACAAGCACTGCGAGCAGTTCAGACGCCTTTCGATGTACTCGATTAATCTAATAAATAGCGGAGATGACGTAGGATGCGAGCGGCCAGGAGGCGTCTTTACAAAATAGCGAGCGCATGTTTCGTTCGCTCGCTCAGACATAGAGGCGTCAACAGACCGCAAAGAGCGAGCGCTCAATTTAAATAGCCAGCCCCTTTTTCTGAACGAGCGAGCGCAAATAGCATCCGGCTCTGAATCAGGCCCACAGAGCATAGATATGACACGGCTGGTATATCTGAACAATTACACAAAAGAAGTGTATAACCACATAAAACTGTATCTAATCAGTATTGCAATAATAAAAGCTATTTATATAACAGTGTCAGGGACCTGAGATATTTATTAGCACAGCATCAACACAAGTAATACTTCTTAAATTGCAGGCAATATTTGGAATAGGTAAGCTCCGATTCCAGCAGCCAAGGATGTTTGTTAATTATCTTTGTTAAGCAGAGTTCCAGCAACTTGTTAGTATGCATATAACATTCCAGCAGAGGAGATAAAATTAGTAGATAGTTTTTATCATGCAACGCTACACAGACCGGACATGTGTGTAGGTTCTCCAGCAGATTTATGGTACATTAATTCCATCTTCCATACTTGATGCTTTTCATTGCAAGAATAGTCTGTATTGAAATTTGCAAATATGAGGCTGCAACTTCCCCCACCATTACTTAGCTTGTTGCACAAAATGCTCAAACACTCCCTCCCCCAGTTGACCCAGCATCTCCTACAAAAATTTTTGAAAGCATGCAATGGCTTTGCCTGCCACCTTAGCCTGCATCTTAAGCATGTCATCTGAAGCATGGAGTTAGAACCGGAGTTGCATGTCATCTGAAGCATGGAGTTAGAACTGGAGTTGCATGTCATCTAAAGCATGGAGTTAGAACCGGAGTTGCATGTCATCTAAAGCATGGAGTTAGAACCGGAGTTGCATGTCATCTAAAGCATGGAGTTAGAACCGGAGTTGCATGTCATCTAAAGCATGGAGTTAGAACCGGAGTTGCATGTCATCTAAAGCATGGAGTTAGAACCGGAGTTTACAACTTAAACAATTTCTCAGACATTGCAGCTCAGGAATGCTACTACCCCACCCTCCATTCAACTCCGTGAGACTGGGTTTGGGGCAATCTCATCCTGCAGCCCAATTGCACTCAACAAACTGGTGAATGTTACAAGACCACACACTCGAGTGAGGGAGATGCCAGGCACAGGCCGAGTCGTGCGGCTTTTTGCAGTTATCTCCATTATTTTTAATTCTGTTTAACTTTGCCATAGTTTTTATAATGCTGTCACCATTATTTTAATACTGCCGTTTTATGCCTGTGTACTATGCTTCTCTTTAATTTATTTTTTTTCTTCTTTCCATCTGGATATTATACTTCCACTATAGAAATAAACAAAAAAAATATCACCATATAACTCTACAGGCGCTGAATAGGTGAACAGAATAGGTGAACATCTTAGGAATATCAAAAAAGGTTTACTACAATCCTCATTTTGAATGCGCATTTTGAATGCAGATTGTAGTGTGAATTCTGGCAATATCACAAGGATTTACTAAAAATCCCTTGCAGGGACAGAGCTTACGATAATGCTTTGTCCCTGTGAATCTCCTCCGCACACGAATCATGGTATTGTCGTTTAAAATACTGTGCCAAGTGCCCGCGCATGCGCCGACTAGCTGCCGTTAAGCCCCGTCACCCGTTGCTAAGCCCCGCCCCTGTGATCGCGACTCCTGGAGTGCACTTGCCTAACTGCACTTACCTGGAGTGATCGGGGCTCCGGTGATGTCCTCCATGGCTCCGGTCAGCTGACATCCCATCCTGCACTGGGACCCGGTCACCTGATGACTGGGTCACAGCGCATGATGGGAGACCAGCTGACTGGAGGGAGGACATCACCGGAGCCCAGATCTCCCATCCCTGGACTCAGGTAAGTGGTTTTTTTTTTTTCATTTAATTTTTTTTCACTATATATATTTTTTTTTTCTAGCAGTGATCAGCGTGTGGTCTGTTTAGACCACACAGCTGATCACTGGGGCCAGCTCCGAGCTCTGCTCTGCCTGTTAGAGCAGAGCAGGAGTCCGGTAACTGGGGGAGACCCTGGATAACGCCACCTCCTGGTGGCGTTATTATCACAGGGCTTCCCTGGTATTTTTTTCACAAATTATTTTTAGTAACTACCAGGCAGATCGCATTTCCCATTACAATGATGGGCAATGCGATCTGATTACTAAAAATAAGTGATAATTAGGGGTTGGAGTAGAATTTTACAAATTGTACTCCAATTGCCCTTTAGTAACTTTAGGTGAAACTAAAATAATGCGAAAAGGGTGTGAAAACACCTTTTTTCACTTTATTTTAATAAAAATAATGCTAATAAATAGTGCATGTGTTTCTAAGGGATCTATCTAAGCACTTTAAAGATGTTCATAATGGAGATAGTAAATTTATTTTACATTTTTATGGGTTGAAAAAAATTAATATGGGCTGCAGATTTACTAATATGAAAATTTTAGCAAAAACAGAAATTTTATCCTGGTTATGATTGGTCTTAACAAAGATTTCGAAATGAAATGGTTTTTAGGATAAATTATTTTTTTATTATATTATCCTGTTTCATATTTATTGATTTTAATTTGTTAATTTTCTTATTTTTTTATTCTGAGGACTCTTGTATTTATTGGATTGCTAAGCTCTTTCCCCCGTAAGAACTTTTTTGACCGAAGGGTTACCATGGTGTCCATGATACGTTGCTTGGAGCAGATGTGACGCATCCAACACAGTTCCGGTTATATGCTGTAACACAGTGAATGTGGAGACCGCGACTAGGGTTGACGTCCTTCCAGTTAAAGAAAAGTTTATTTCTGGCTCCATGACAACATCCGGTTCCCTCCGCAGAAACCGGAAAGCAGCGGGAACACCACTTAAGAGAGGAGAGAGAGGAAAATCACGAACTGACCTTCCTATTTGTGGATATCATAGGGGACTATCTAGAGCTTTAGCTAGTAGCGATTCCATGTCTGGTAATAAGTTTATTTGTTTGGATTGGAAGGTGAGTATTTATATCCCATCTGCTCTTATTTCCATTATTCCTTGGTAAAGATTATACTACAAATCGAAAAGTGTTGGAGAATAGGAATCAGGTGAACAGGATTGCTCTACCTATTGGGATCCTTTTGATGTTGAGCTTTGGGGACGCCCGAGGAATTCATCACTTATGCCCAATTGTCTACCTTGGTGGACAATACCATCTGGTGAGAGATTTATCCATGACCTGTACCTTATTTGGGATATACAAAGAGAATTTTGTTTATCTGTTGTAATTGTTTGAGAATTGTTGAGAGACCACTTTTATGTTTACATGTTGCTTGATTAAAACTTTATTACAGTATATAGTTTTATTTCCCTCAATTTACATGTACAATCACCGATGCATCATGGAATATTGAAAATACATGGAAGAAAGAATTTTAACATTGGGCGATTTCAGTCTGCTGAATTAGCAGACCATAACAGCTGGTAGGAGTACCTCATTTAATTTTTTTAGTATTTACACTACCTGGACTTACTTCACTATTTGTTGTCTGTTCTTTTTTGGGTCCATTGTGAGGATACCCTAAGGGGATTGGCAACGATTCCGAATTAAGATAAATTTCAGTGCCTGTAGAATTTATATGGTGATATTGTTTTTGTTTATTTCTATATGTAATTGGGTAGATTCTCCATCACTGTCCTCCACGGGCTGCTTGTTTGCGCACCAGAGCTCTTTACCTTCTTCTCTTTTTATTATACTTCCACTGATTCCACACTCTGGCAGATGTAACTTACACAGTGCACCCCAGATGGCTGCCTCAGATGATTCTTTCTTGGGCAGGACGAACAACATGTGGATTTATTCATTCAGTGCATATAATATTATACACATTTCAATCACAAATGTATGTCTTAATTTCTTGTATGGCTAATCCCACACATTGTAACCTTTGTAGTGTGCCCAAAATGGCTGCCTAGACTGGTATGCCCGTGGGTAGTATGAAAAATACTTGGAACTGATATGTAAGGTCTCTACATCTACCTTTAGTACGCTGTAACTTCCCCATTTTGTGTCATCTCTTCTAGGTGTTACTTCCACCCAGGGTAACCTATTTAGCGTGCCCAAAATGGCTGCCTCACTTGGTACCTTTCATGGGTGGGTTATGTAACCTGTGGAAGTTATTACCCAAAATGGCTGCACTAACCCTCCGTTAAGCTCATTGTCCCTGTTATGTTCACTATGATTATTGTTTTTCAGTTTGCTTTCTTCTTGCTGTACTACTAAAAATCTGTGCTATGCTTTTGATGCGACTTTGAGTTCTGCTGGAGAAAAGCGCTATATAAATTTATTATTATTAATAAACTCAGCATGAATTTGTTAGTAAGTATTCACTTTCTATCATGCAGCTGGTAATGAGTAATTAGTTGTTTCAATCAAACTGATCTAGCAGTTTTTTTTTTTTCAGTATTTAAATCAGAGGTTCCCAAATGCGGTCCTCAACAGTTGAGGTTTTAGATGTATCCATGGTTGAGCACAGGTGGTCAAATCAAATTGACTGAGGTACTAATTACATCACCTGTGCTCGACCATGGATATGTCTAACACCTGAACTGTTGGAGAGCCTTGAGGACCGCG
Organism: Taudactylus pleione; assembly: GCA_031769625.1. Taxonomy (NCBI): domain Eukaryota; kingdom Metazoa; phylum Chordata; class Amphibia; order Anura; family Myobatrachidae; genus Taudactylus; species Taudactylus pleione. The sequence goes on along the minus strand of JAUIMM010000517.1, from coordinate 289,681 downwards.
TTTGGGAACCTCTGGTTTAGATGATCAGTGCAGTTTAGATTCGGGGAGAGCAAAACAGATGACCCACTATATTTTTATCTTCCCCCATAGGGAGTACATTTAGGGCAATATTTACTAAGTGTCGGGTTCTAAACCCCGGCCGTTTGATGGCGGTTTGACGGCGGGTCTTAAGCCCCGGGGTTTAGTGGCGGTTTGGCGGCAGTTTGTAAGTGACAGCCCTGTTCTATTCAATTCTAAAATTTGCTTTGATGGCACACTGCCGGATTTTAGAACACGCTTAGTAAATTTTGCCCTTAGTCTCCTTCTTTGATCCCCACATGGGGATGTATTCAGGATCCCGACCATCAGAATGCTGACCGTCACAATACAGAGAACGGCATGCCAATAGTCACAATCCCGACAGATTCAGATGGTAAGGGATAGGTTTAGGGTTAGGCACTAGGGGGTGGGCTAGGTTTAGGCTGCGGGAGGGTAAGGTTAGAGTTAGGCTTTGGGATAGGACAGTTAGGGTTAGGCTGCGAGAGGGGTGGATTAAGGTTGGGCTGCTGGAGGGGTGGGTTACGGTTAAGTCTGTATTCTGACCATCGGGATCCTGTAACCAACCCCCACAAGGCTTTAGTATTGCTCCACTGTTAGAAAAAGCATAAAAAATAAAGTCTCTTTTTGGGAATGAGTCAGCAGCAGATTCTCACTGCTAATCCTTAGAGAAGGCCAGGGGTACATATGTACCTGCCATGATGGTTTTCAGTCCTTAATCACACTGAAAAGCAGATGCCGCGATCCACAAACCAAGCAAGTTTCAAATAGTTTCTCCGCCTCCAATTCAGCGGCTTCCTCAGAAGACATGTATGAACCTATGATAACTCACCCAAAGTGAACTTGCTATTTCCTTATGCATTGATGTGTTGCATGTGGTTGACCTGGTGTCCTGTCACTAGCAGTGGCTCCTGCCCTCTTACCTGAGGTGAGCTGCCGCCTCTGCAGCTGGCCTGGGTCCCGGCGCCTGCTCAATGAATCGGGCAGGCGTCGGGACCTGGGCATGAGCAGCGGTGGCACCGCGCATGCGCACACCTAACAGCTTCTCGGGGCTGCATTGTTTGCAGCCTCAAGAAGTCCTGTAGGGCTGCCCGAAAGGCAGAGCAGGGGCTGATCACAGCCCAGACTGGCAGTCCCATGGGGAGGAGACACCTCAGCCTGGCTGCCTGTCTTCAGCGTTACTGGCAGGTGGCGCTTCCAATAGGAAGCCACTGTAGTCACGGGGGAGCTGCAGCCTCGCAGCCCCTAGGTAAGATCCACCACTACCTGTCACCATTTCAGACCTCTTGCATTCCTAGGCCCATGGACACAGTAATTGTCACCCTGTGTTTTATATAACAAACTTGTATACCCCCAATGCAACCCTGATAGGCACCAGCTTCTAGGCTCTCACCTAGAATGCCTAGAGGGTAATATGGCCTTGGTTTTAATACCCAAGGACACAAGTGAATGTAAATAACCCCCAATATTTTTGAGACCTAATATTTGCAAACTGGAAAAAATTTGAAGATACCAGTGGTAGGGCATACACTCACCCCTTTTGTTGAGTTGTATTAGCTGCACAGAACTAGAGACCAATCCTACTCTCTACAAACTGTAAATTTCTAGTTGAGGGGATCTTGCGCTGCTTCCGATCCTGGCTGCTTTCACGCACACCGGAATAAGGAACCGAGGAAGCAGCCACGATTGGATGGGGAATCCATCTCCCACCTGCACTCCCGGCGCTCCGGTCGAGAGCAGTAGAAGACCATAGATCAGACGACTACAATCGGGTAGGTAGGGTACATTGGATTACGGGACGCCACACCTTAAGGCCCCAGTACCATTTAACATTCTGACATTAACTTGAGTGCTGACAAGCACAGACTTTTTAACATAAATTTTGCATCAAAGACTTTACACATGAGACTTTATGGCCAGCTACTAAACATTGGCAGTACAGTTGCACAGCCATAAGATTTTTATTTTTTAATTTTCTTTGATTACATTACTCTATTAAATAGACATTAATACATATGTTTGAAGTGTTATCATTTTTCAGATGTAGTATATCATTTTCAGTATGTTATAATCAGTGGTCGAAATGGGAATTTTGAAGTGGGGGTACTTATGTGCACAGCGAAGGCATGCATGCACCGGAAAAAGGGGTGTGGCCACTTTAATAGGGTGTTTCCTTACAACGCGCCCCTTTATCATCAGTATAGTGTACCACACCGTAGTGCACCTTATACACATTATGCCACACAATAGTCCCCTATACAGTGTCCATAGTAGTAGTGCCCCTTTTGCAATGCCCATTGTAGTAGTGCCCTTTATACATTGCCCACAGTAGTAGCGTCCCTTGTAGTAATGCCCCCATACATTGCCCACAATAGTAGTACTGCCCCTATACATTGCCCACAAAAGTAGTAGTGCCGCTTCTAGTGGTGCCCCTATACATTGCCCACAATAGTAGTGCCCCATTGTCTGCAAGAGTAAAAGTGCCCCCAATACATTGGCCACAATAATAGTGCCCTTTGTAGTAGTGCCCACAGTAGTAGTGCCCATTGTAGTAGTAGTGCTACCCATTGTAGTAGAACCCACAGTAGTAGTAGTGCCCATAGTAATAGTTGTAGTGCCCTTACATACACATAAAGATAAGAAAACAGACACACAAACATACTTACCTGAAGCCCTGCTCCTGTACCCACTACTGTCCAACAGTTCCTCACTCTGCACTGTAGGAGAGGGAGAGACATCATGATGTCTCTCCCAACACCCACAGCAGGAGCTGGAAGGCGGAGCTCAGGAGTGAGCTCCATCCTCAGGCTGCAGGGAAGGAGCCACCGGGTGCTCACTGGTAACACAATCTCAGCGTGTGTCCAACATATGGAGAAGGCAGCGGCATTGCGTTCTCCATATGTCTCTCGGCGGTGGGTGGCTCAGTGATGGAAGTGCCGGTATACCATGCCATAGTATACCGGCACACTCAGAGCACTGGTTATACCCAAGAATTTGATTGCCTACACAATATGTAACCAAGTATCTAGCGATAGAGATATTACAAAAGGGGATATAGTTATCAGACCGGCGGATGGCATTCTGCCGGTCTGAATCCTGACACTGGAAGTCTGACTTAAGATAGGTGTCTTAATTCCGATGCCGAATTCCAGCAGGACGGTAGTCCAAATGAGGTAAGTCATGGCTGCCCTTTAGCCACGGGGGTGTGTGTGTTAAGTTTAGGCAGCGTAGAGGGGTTAGGTTTTGGGAGGGGTAGGGTTAGGCACTCCCAGGGGGGAGGGTTAGGGTTGGGCTCCACTGGGGGGGGTTAGGGGTAGGCACTAAGGGGGGAGGATTAGGTTTAAGCACTAAGGAGGAGACAGGTTTAGGCACTAATGTGAAGGGTTAGGGTGCAGGGTGGAGAGGGTTAGGGGGAGAAGGCTAAGTATACTTACCCGACCCCTGTCAGGATACCAACCATCGAGGTGACAGGAGGCATCCCGACAGCCGGCTGTTATGCCACAGGTGTGACTATAGAGGTAATGTCTAACAACCACCTTTAGGGCGGGTAATTCCTGGCTGGATACGGCCGTACAACTGCTTTGAGAGCTGGTAGATATCTTGGCTAGATTGGCCTGAAGGCCGTAGATTATGAAGCAGCCTTTGGGCTGAGCAGCAGCCTTGAGGGCTGGTATAACTTGGCTTGTTTTGGCCAGTGGGCTGTAGAGTATGAAGCAGCCTTTGGGCCGTGCAACAACCTTGAGGGCTGGTATAACTTGGCTAGATGTGGCAGCAGCCAGGTATTACTGAAACAAAGTCACTGTTCTGGAGCACAGGTTTGCGCACAAATGTCACTGGAGTGCGGCCTGTGCCGCCAGGTTGACACAAGCAGCTGATGCAGTAGTGCGGCCCATGCGCCGGGTTGACATGAGCAGCTGACGCTGTACTGCGGCCTGTGCCGCCGGGTTGACACGAGCAGCTGACGCTGTAGTGCGGCCTGTGCTGCCGGGTTGACACGAGCAGCAGATGCCGTGGTGCGTACTCTGGACTCAGAGTACTGTCCATGCCACCTGGATGATACGAACAGCAGAGGACAAATGTGCAGACCGTGCCGCCTGGATGACTCAAACAGCAGGTAGATGATATGCAACACTGTGCCGCCTAGATGACACAAACGCAGAACAACAATATAGGAGGCAGGAACACTGGAGCTCAACTTGAAGACAGGAGACAAAGCCAGAACCGGAATCATGAAAACTCTATCACCAGCACTGGGGCAGCGTTAGCGCCAGCAGGATATAGTCGCAGGAGCCAATCCGGACTGATTCCAGGATGATAGACAGGAGGTAGGTGGAGACTCAGCGAATGCTTGCCTGGCGTTCGATCCGAACAATATTAGCAGTGCGGCGGCTTGTGACACCGGCATTACATAGCAATTCCTTACAACAATACTCTGGCACTTTATACAGTACACAATAAATTAAAAAGTTGTACTAAGCGCAAGATCACCTCAACTGGAAAAATGTGAGCCTGCAGCCCAAATGCTAAGTTGTGACATCATGTGCCCATTTTCAATGAAGGTATCCATTTCTACGGGAAAGGATATAGCTGATGATACTTAAATATTAAGAGAGGGAAACTTTTTAACCTTCCAGGAGCACTGTATACACATACAGTAGTCCGTGCAAGCCCTGGGTACAGCCTAGGCAGCACCCCACCTACTTGGTGGCAGCACCCACACTCCTTTCTGATGCTGAAATCCCGTCCCTCACATCACTGCTTATTACCTCTTCTGACTGGGAGTTTTGCTATTTGCCATCACATCATAGCCAAGAGCTGCACTGTCATTGAGGAACACCAGCACCAGCATCACATGTATTAAACTGCAGACTGCTTCCCCTTCTTGTCAGCAGTCAGGGCTTCATGTTGTGCTGCAGGGTCATCCCCTAACCATCACACAGCAACCACCTAGGTCTGCCAGATGGAGGCATTTGTTCTCTTTATTTGGGAAAGATAATTTCTGCCAATGTTAAAACAACATGCAAATGTAAAACATGTAAAAAAGGGCATGGTGTGCGGGATGCCGACGGTCTACATACCGGCGCCGAAATCCTGACAGGATGCGTTCCCAGCACTAGTATCCCAACCGTCGGCATCTTGAAGGTAAGTATCGGGGTGTTAGGGTGAGGTTAGGGTTAGGCACTAGGGGGAGGGTTAGGGTGAGGCACTGGGGAGGGGGTGTTAGGTTTAGGGTGCGGGGAGGGGGAGGCTAGGCTTAGGCACTAGGGGGGGAGGTTAAGATTAGGCCCCCAGGGAGGGAGGGTTAGGGTAAGGGTTAGGAAAACACTTACCGTTCGATCCTATGGGTGTCAGGATTCTGGCTGTCAGGATGCTGCTGTCGGTATTCTGACCAGTGGCATCCCGACAGCTGGGATTTTGTACCAAACTGCTAAAAAAGACCTGTTCTCTTACTTTCATGATTAATTTGAGACATGAATGGATCCAGCCCAAGTGGTATTGTAGCAGGACAATCTTAAATTAGGGTTGGGGTTAAAGAGTTGCAGAACAATGACAAGACACGGAGGTTGTATAACCTCAATACATAGTCATGTATGTTCCATGCCTCCCCATTACCACAACTGGCTCCACCTCAACACTGTATCACATTTATTACCCACCACCTATAAGACAAATACCCCCACCCCAGCTCTGTAACATAATTCTCACCTGCCCTCTCCTATAACACAAATCCCTTGTAAGCCCTCCTGTCCACACATACCCTCCTCTCTCTCCCCTGTGTAACACATTTCTTCACCAGCACACACCTCACCTGAACCAAATATCTGCACTCAGGGCCAGAGCAAGCTGTCAGGAACCGTATGGGAAGTTCCTCAGAGAAGACAAAAGCCAGGGGGTTAGGGAACGACCAGGTGAGTGACAATACTAGGTCTCCCTATTGCGGGCAAACCCAGGCTTGACTAGGCCTGCCCAGAAGCGTCGAGTCTTACTCACGTGGTGGTCTTCACCAGTGACCCCTCCAGTTGGGATATGGGTTTCGCTGCACCGCATGAGCAGGCCCTTTGGACAGGTACCTGGGAGTGGCAGAAAGACCGGTAACTATATTTACGAGAGTTAACACTGGAAACCCTAGGAATGTAATAACACTAAGAAACACTAGAGGCCAGCATAAGAACTGAATACTTGAACACAGGAGATCAGTGTATGAAATTAATACTTGAAAACAGGAGAACAGCATATGAACTGAATACTTGAACACAAGAAATCAACGTATGAACTGAATACTTGAACACAGGAGAACAGCGCATGAACTGAATACTTGAACACAGGAGAACAGTGTATTAACTGAATACTTGAACACAAGAGATCAACGTATGAACTGAATACTTGAACACAGGAGATCAACGTATGAACTGAATACTTGAACACAGGAGATCAGCATATGAGCTGAATACTTGAACACAGGAGAACAGCGTATGAACTGAATACTTGAACACAGGAGAACAGCGTATGAACTGAATACTTGAACACAGGAGAATGTAACACAGCAGGTACTGGGAATTGCTAGAGATCCAGCTGAGAGCTACCTAGTAATTAGCATGAAAGCTGACACCACAGTAACACAGAGAGGCAGCTGAGGAACCGAACAGTACAATAATAACAACACAAGAGCTGTAAAGTAAAGAACTGAAGTTCAGTCAGAGAACTGAAATGACACACTGGAAGTCAGCATGGGAGCTGATATAAATAACACTGGAGGACAGTGAGAAGGCTGAAGCAACACACTGAGGACTTAACACAGAGAAAAACTGGTGAGTATCACAGTCACTGGAACAGCAAAGTTGAACAGCAGTTTCCTGTTCCTGGAGTCAGTCTTAAATACCCTTGGGTAGCTGGTCATTGGATCAGAGGATCAGCTGAGTGACCATAGGACTACCATTTGGAGAGACTAGTCAGGTGATATGGACCAACAATGCTGCACCCATGCCCAGCACCCCGGGAACCAGGATGCATGCACAGAAGCCCTAGCAGACCCCGACATGAATACTCTGTCACCACTCACCTCCACTCCCAGCGACTGAACACCTAAGCCCAAGGACGCCGGTGCGGAGGTGAGTAGCAGCCGATCCCTGACCACATCCTGAGCCATGCCTTCTCTGAAGCACATTTCTCTGCTTACCTCTTCTGTGGTGAAGACAAGGTGGCTCCCAGCCAGTAAAACAGTGGGCCTGATGGTTTCTGTACATCTCTGATGGTGGAGCAACTGCGCAGGACCCCTTCAGTGCATGTGCAGAATGCGTCCTGCGTGATCATACGCAGTGCCCCCAAGCCACAGCATGATTGATATATTTTAGCCAATTGGGGGCAGGTAGGGGGTGGCATCGGTCTGTGATCCCAAAACGGGGACATGTCACCCCTATATCCTGGGAGCGCAGAGGCCAGGGTCTGTGTCGGCTTAAACAAATATCCTGGCCTCGCAAGCAGGCAGGAGGCAACCAGTCTGAGTAAACTTTAGATAGTCGATGCTGGGAACATGGTCGCGAAGCTGATCCGATGCTGCATCTCCAGACGCAGCACTGAGATCGCAGATGCTGACTAGGTGTCTTTTTCCGCACCACCTACAAGTATTAGTATATTTATACATTGCTGCTGTGTCCAAAGATGCAGCAGTGATGTGTTCTGAGTCCATCTCTGAACCAGGCTGTCTCACGAGTTCGGACTCTGGGCCTGATTCAGCAAGGATTGCAATTGCAAAGCTGCGCGCAGGCAGCATGCAATCCTTGTAATCATGCAAATGCAGCTGGAAGTGCATGACACCCCCCTGCTGCATTTGCAATTCCAGCACTGCACCGTACATCGACGCAGTCTCTGGGCTGGCCACTCCCAGAAAATGGGGCAGATACGCCCCGTTTACGGTAATGATGCCCGCCCCCGCAACACCCTTTAAATGCCTCTGCCTGTCAATCAGGCAGAGAGCATTCAAGGGCTAGCGTGCATGTTAGCAGGACCCATTCGGCACACATGCAGAATGGGTCCTGCGCATGCGCAGATTTCCGATAATCGTGAATCTGCTTTCAGCAGCGCACTTGCGTATTAGCCCTTCTGTTCATGTCTAACTAGTCAGCATAAAGGGCCTACTTATTATAATTCCTGAAAAGAAAGATCACACCATAATAAGTTATGTCAGACAGTGGTAGGCGAGAACCTCACAATGTTGTTTTGTTAGATGGTGGTTATACGTGAATAAAATGAACAGGAAGATTATAAATAGATCATGGGACAGATGTAAAAACAATGGGCCTGATTCAGAGCCGTTCGCTATTTGCGGTCGTTCGTTCAAAAACAAGGGGTGGCTATTCAAATGATCCGTTCGCAAATTGCAGTCTGTTCACACCTCTAAGTCTGAACGAGCGAGCAAAACATACGCTCGTTTATTTGTTAAAAACGCCCCCTGGCCACTCGCACCATACGTCATGTCCGCTATTTATTAGATTAATCGAGTACATCGACCAGCGTATGAACTGCTCGCTATTCTTGTGGTTGGTGTTTGCTACCACAAATTTGCGAGCAGTTCTGGCTATAAAATAACCCAGTGACGTGGTCAATGACGCTGCTGTATTAATTATGCACACCCATAATACGCCCGTTTTGACCTTTAAGCACGCCTGCGTTCGGATCTCCACTCCCCATTTTCAAGCACCTTCCCCTGTTACCACCCACATACGCCTCATTCTGTCACTCAAAATAGCAGGCACTCGCTATATAGCGTACAAACGATTTTCGGCCGCACTGACTGGTTCGCGCATGCGTACTAAAAACCGTACGCATGCGCAGATGTGCAAACATCGCTCGGAACGAGCGTACTGCCGCTAACGAGCGGCTCTGAATGAGGGCCAATGACTCTTTGAGTAAATACCTATGTGAAAATTCCGGCAACATGATTTATTTTATATAATCTCTTTATATTTATTTTAGACAAATATGAAGAGTAAATACAAAATGTACTTTGTGTGACTTTAAAAAAATACAATACAAATTTTAAGGCATCTTTTCTTTTTCTTTTGGACTCTTGTAACTGCAGACATAGGGCTAGCGATAGTCTTGTTACTGTTACTGATAATATCCATGGCAATGTGTTATCTTATTATGGCTTCTGTACAATATCCTAAGATCTATTTTCTGGGTAACTGAAATGTCCTTATGCGTTTGCCATTGTTTGAATCGAGTTATGCTAAATGATTTACCTAAAAACATTGATTACATTTGAGCTTTCTAACCAGAAATAAGGTTGATTTGTTAAATGTAACCTTGTTTCCAAATTGGAATATTAGCTTTTGTTTGCCCATGATAAGACACACCTTTAAAGGGAAATTGCCATAAAGATAGATAGAATAATGTTGTATTGTGCAACGTGAAATTTGAACTTTGAAAATAATTTTATTATACAGCAGAGGCGCAGATGTCAATATATCCAGTGTCGTAGACGGAATGGGATTGAAATACCGACAGTGAAAACCCGACGGTAGGAGATCCTGACGGGCGGTGGTAAGTATCCTAACCATCCCCTCTCCCCCCCCCTAACTCTCCTTTAGGGGTGCCTAACCCTAACCTCCCTCCCTAGTGCCACACCCTAAACCTAACCCTCCCGGGGGAGTTCCTAACCCTAACCTTTCCCTAGTGGCGCCTAACCCTAACTCTCCCTTCCACAAGCCTAACCCTAACCTTTCTCGGGGGGGTGCCTAATCCTAGGGTCCCTAAACCTAACCCCCCCTATCCCCGGGCTAAGTGTTATACTTACCCGTCAGACGACGATTGAGATGGCGGGGGTCGGTCTTCTGGCGTCGGGATTAACATAGGCATCAGCATTTCGACTCCCATGTTAAGTCCCGTGTCGGGCAGGCAGTGTCGGTATATAGACTGGCGGCATTACATCTGCCGGTCTAATATCTACATCCCGTCGTAGACAGCTGACCCAAGCCCCATTACTATCGAGGGGCTCGGGTGTGCGGCCTAATCATGGGAGGTGTGGCCATGCCCCCTTAGAAAAATATTTGCAACGCGCTGGAGAGGGGTGCTTTGTGTGCCCATCAGCCTGGCAAAAATCCAGGGGGGGGTCAAGATCAGTGTGATCGCTCCCCCCACAGGCAAGGGAGAAGTGACTGCTGCTGCTTAATGGCAGCAGTGACTCTGGTCTGAGCTGCTGACAGATAAGAGGAAGGGGGGACGGCGATGGACTCAGCCCCCGCTGGGCCCCCTCAACAAGCCCGGGTCAAGGTAATTAGAAATTGCTCCCCCCTCTCGGTGCCTCTAATGATATTAACTATATTTAAATAAATAGTACTACGTATACTGATCACATAGTTGGCTACTTTGCTAAAAATGTCAGTGAGAATCTGAAAGATCTCCTGGACTCATGAGAGAGTAGACTAGCCTTCTAACCACCCACATCCTGGTGGGCTCGATGATGTAGAGAATTGTATAATCTTAGTTTTGCGCCTATCTGACATTTTGAGCAGGCTGTGATGAGATGATTCACCATGCCATACCCCTGGCAACTCCCATCCGCATCTATTCTCCTGGATCTCCTGGACATCTTTAGTAAAATAACATCAAGTATGGATTTGCAACAATAACAAATAGCATCTATGAGTGCTGGACAATTATGGGACAACAAGTGCTTTCTAGACCATGGGTAAATCTTGCATCAGAACTGTCATGCCTGAAGGTTGGTTTGGGTAGGAACAGATGTGGGAGGCTGAAGGGGAGATCAGAGATGCGTAAAGGAACTTGGGTGGCTTGAGCCAGAACTTCCTCATGCAATGTTGTGAGGAGATAGACACACGGCAGTGGATGATGGGCCAGAAGACGGAAATAGAATGTCTTTAGTAAACAGCAGGTTGGGATGGGACTGGATATATAATACTGAAGGAATTTAACAGAATCGGATTGGGACCAATGATGCTGAACTGAAGAACTTAATTGATAATATTCCGATGTTGGAAGCATTGGATGAGACTGATGGTAGGAGGTATCGGCTGGAACCGATGGTGGCTGTAAGAACAAGTCTCAATGGTAAAACCAGATTGGTGTGCAAGATGGTATAGGAGACTTGTTTACCTGATTCAGGAACTGGATATAACAGACTGGGTTCAGATACAGAGGACCTCATTCAGAGTCGGTCGAAGCTGCCGCACGGTCGTACGCCACCGATGTTCGCTATACTGCGCATGCGTAAAGTTCGCAATGTGCATGCGCAAACTAGCCGCTACGATCAGAAATTTCTCTCTCCTTGAACACAGCCAGGTCGGTAGTTTGAGTGACAGATTGAGGCGTTTGTGGGTGGTAACAGGGGAAGGTGCTTGAAAACGGGGGAGTGGAGATCCGAACGCAGGTGTGCCTAATTATGCGAACGGCGTTTTATGGGAGTGCATACGGTTTATTGGAGTGCATAATTAACAAAGTAGCGTCATGGCACGTGACATGGGAGGTTTTTACACTGACATGATCGTAGAGCTTAAGAGAGGGTATGGTCAACCTTAAGCTCTACGACCAGTTCTGATGGTTCCCGATGGTCTCGATTAATCCTTATATGCCCGGAAATGACGTGCAATGCGTACGAGAAGGGGGCATATTTTTTTGAATTCCGGCAGCTTCCTCCCCTTGGCCGGCCAGCTACCGATCCGAACTTAGGGACGCAACTTGCGAGGGAATCATTTGAATATCTGGCCCCTTTTCCCGTACGACCGTGCGGCTGCTTCGACCGACTCTGAATGAGGTCCAGAGTACCTGGGAGCTCAGCACAGAGCTGTAACTTCAGTTCATGCACTTTGCATTTTGTTAATTGATATAAATAAACTATTAACACTTCTATTTTTGAAAGCATTCTTACTTTGCAGCATCTTTTCCACACTTGCTTAAAACTGTTGCACAGTATATTCACACTATGTACAGTGGCTCTAGCTGTACTTGCCTACTTTGTGGCCCAGGGGCAAGTGTGGGGGAAGGAGGAGGCGTGATATAAAAACAATTGCGACATCATGGCACTACACCTGCTGCGCAATGCATTGGTTTGCGTCAGTGAGCAGGAGTATTGATGACACAATTTGTCACAAAATGCATAATCAAGGTCTCGTCCTCTTCAAGTTTATATGTGATGGAGGCCTTACCGGAAACTGGAATAACTCCTGGAAATTTGGGAGGCTCGATAAGTATGTATATAGCTGACATTATTTGTACATGGCCAGGATTAGAAAACTATATCAAATATCTTTAGTAAAAGGTGCATGAACACTGTAAGCACTACTCGTAGAATTATATAATGGTGCAATTAGCTTACTTTGCAGTACAAAACAAGACATATTGGTGGCTTGTAATATACAAACAAAGAAAAAAGGTGTGGAACTGCGCTTGTAAATAAATAAAATGTGTATAGCACTAGTATGGTAAAAAGGGATCGAGACACATTCATAATAAAAATAGTATATATTTAACAGTTTAATAAAACATGATCAAATCTGATACAACAGATAATACTTATAGAAAAATATCATTTGGCAATATAATCCTCATAAAAAATGTATCCCGCTGAAGGTAATGATATAAATGAGCCCCTTTGGATATACTCAATAAAAGTTCAAATATGCACTATACACACAGTCTTGTAGACAAAATTAGTTTTTGTGGAATTACAAGTCCCAAAAAAAGAAAATCTTTAGGGGCATATCCAATTACCCGCGGTACTTCACCCGGGAGTAATTGTGGCTCGAAAGTCCCGCGGCGCGGGGTTAAGCTATTCAATAAAATAGCTTTTTCCCTGCTCCGTTAAATCAGCTCTCGCGCGGGAAAACACTGTTTCCGCGAGAAATGCGGAAAGTTTATTATAGCCTCTCGCGTGAGGCGGGATAAGGCATATTAACGCGGATTTTACCGAGGTACTGTCCGATAGCGGGGATTCGCGTGCGGGGTCTCGGGAACACCTGCGCGTAGAATCCCTGCTAAATTGAATCCCGACCAACGCGAGAATTAGCCACGGAGTAAACCCCGCGGCTAATTGGATATGCCCCTTAGAGTGATCCAAAGGGCTACGTAGAGGGTAATAAAACTGTGTGGCGATCCACTGATGCGTTTCTCACCCATATCACAGGCTTTTGTAAAGAGCTTTTTATTGGTGACTTGCTTCTGTGGACTTTCAATAAAACTAGGGGTGAGCGGGTTCGGATTTCTGAAATCCGAACCCCCCCGAGCCCCCCCGATCCGAGTCCGATCCGAATCAGGCTCGACTTTTCCCGCCTGACTCGGATCTGAAATCGAGGCAAAACGTCATCATCCCGCCTTCCGAGTCTCGCGGGTTTTGGATCCTATATAAGGTACCCACGTCGGCGCCATTTTCTCACTCGGCTGTGGACAGTGAAGAGGGAGGGTGGGAGTTAGGGCTGTGTAGTGTAGTGTAGTGTAGTGCTGCTGTTGTCCACTACTTCAAAGTCCATAGGGGCTGGCTGTGTTGTGCTGTGCTGCTGTTGTTAATAGGGGCTGTGTCCACTACTTCAAAGTCCATAGGGGCTGGCTGGACTGTGTTGTGCAGTCAGTTCTCCATAGGGGCTGTGTCCACTCCAAAGTCCTGTGCAGTGTCCCAGTCCTAAAGGAGTGCTGCAGTGTTGTCCAGGGGGTGCTCTGTCCATCAGGGGTGCTCCCCCCAAGTGCTAAAAAAATTATATATTTTCTGTGTTTGTGAATTGTGTGCGCAGTAGCCGCACGTGCATCAACAAAGTAGTGCCAAGCGTGCGCCTGTGTCATAAGTAAAGGGCCGGCTGGCTTGACCGTTAAGGGTGCTGTAACCCCCGAAAGTACACTCCAGTCCAAACCAAAAAAAAAATTATTTTCTGTGTTTGTGAATTGTGTGCGCAGTAGCCGCACGTGCATCAACAAAGTAGTGCCAAGCGTGCGCCTGTGTCATAAGTAAAGGGCCGGCTGGCTTGACCGTTAAGGGTGCTGTAACCCCCGAAAGTACACTCCAGTCGAAACCAAAAAAAAAATTATTTTCTGTGTTTGTGAATTGTGTGCGCAGTAGCCGCACGTGCATCAACAAAGTAGTGCCAAGCGTGCGCCTGTGTCATAAGTAAAGGGCCGGCTGGCTTGACCGTTAAGGGTGCTGTAACCCCCGAAAGTACACTCCAGTCCAAACCAAAAAAAAAATTATTTTCTGTGTTTGTGAATTGTGTGCGCAGTAGCCGCACGTGCATCAACAAAGTAGTGCCAAGCGTGCGCCTGTGTCATAAGTAAAGGGCCGGCTGGCTTGACCGTTAAGGGTGCTGTAACCCCCGAAAGTACACTCCAGTCCAAACCAAAAAAAAAATTATTTTCTGTGTTTGTGAATTGTGTGCGCAGTAGCCGCACGTGCATCAACAAAGTAGTGCCAAGCGTGCGCCTGTGTCATAAGTAAAGGGCCGGCTGGCTTGACCGTTAAGGGTGCTGTAACCCCCGAAAGTACACTCCAGTCCAAACCAAAAAAAAAATTATTTTCTGTGTTTGTGAATTGTGTGCGCAGTAGCCGCACGTGCATCAACAAAGTAGTGCCAAGCGTGCGCCTGTGTCATAAGTAAAGGGCCGGCTGGCTTGACCGTTAAGGGTGCTGTAACCCCCGAAAGTACACTCCAGTCCAAACCAAAAAAAAAATTATTTTCTGTGTTTGTGAATTGTGTGCGCAGTAGCCGCACGTGCATCAACAAAGTAGTGCCAAGCGTGCGCCTGTGTCATAAGTAAAGGGCCGGCTGGCTTGACCGTTAAGGGTGCTGTAACCCCCGAAAGTACACTCCAGTCCAAACCAAAAAAAAAATTATTTTCTGTGTTTGTGAATTGTGTGCGCAGTAGCCGCACGTGCATCAACAAAGTAGTGCCAAGCGTGCGCCTGTGTCATAAGTAAAGGGCCGGCTGGCTTGACCGTTAAGGGTGCTGTAACCCCCGAAAGTACACTCCAGTCCAAACCAAAAAAAAAATTATTTTCTGTGTTTGTGAATTGTGTGCGCAGTAGCCGCACGTGCATCAACAAAGTAGTGCCAAGCGTGCGCCTGTGTCATAAGTAAAGGGCCGGCTGGCTTGACCGTTAAGGGTGCTGTAACCCCCGAAAGTACACTCCAGTCCAAACCAAAAAAAAAATTATTTTCTGTGTTTGTGAATTGTGTGCGCAGTAGCCGCACGTGCATCAACAAAGTAGTGCCAAGAGTGCGCCTGTGTCATAAGTAAAGGGCCGGCTGGCTTGACCGTTAAAGGGTGCTGTAACCCCCAAAGTACACTCCAGTCCAAACCAAAAAAAATATTATTTTCTGGGTTTAGCCGCACGTATATATCAAATCGATATAACATAAATGGAGGACCAAACTTTCTCCGATAAAAATAAAATAGAGAAAGATCAAGAACCACTTCCTCCTAGTGCTGAAGCTGCTGCCACTAGTCATGACATAGACGATAACATGCCATCAACGTCGTCTGCCAAGGCCGATGCCCAATGTCATAGTAGAGGGCACATACAATCCCAAATGGCAAAGTTCAGGAAAATGACCTTGAAAAAGACATTTAAATCAGCTGAAGAGAAACGTAAACTTGCCAATATGCCATTTACGACACGGAGTGGCAAGGAACGGCTAAGGTCGATCCCTAGTATGTTCATGACTAGTGGTTCAGCTTCACATGACGATGGAAGCCCTCCTCCCACTAAAAAAATCAAAAGAGTTAAGCTGGCAAAAGCACAGCGAAGAACTGTGCTTTCTAAGAAGATATCACAAATCCCCAAGGAGAGTCCAAGTGTGGTGGTGGTTGCGATGCCTGACCTTCCCAGCACTGGACGGGAAGAGGTGGCTCTTTCCACCATTTGCACGCCCCCTGCAAGTGCTGAAAGGAGCACCCACAGTCCACTTGCTGATATGCAAATTGAAGATGTCACTGTTGAAGTACAACAGGATGAGGATACTGGTGTAGCTGGCGCTGAGGAGGAAGTTGGCGAGGAGGATTCTGATGGTGATGTGGTTTGTTTAAATCAGGCTCCGGGGGAGACAGTTGTTGTCCGTGGGATGAAAAAGCCCATCACGGTCATGCCTGGGCAGAAGACCAAACATTCCACCTCTTTGGTCTGGCAATATTTCTATCCAAATCCGGACAACAACTGTCTTGCCATATGTACCATATGTAAAGGTGAAATAAGTAGGGGTAGGGACGTCAACCACCTAGGAACATCCTCCCTTATACGGCACCTGCAGCGCGTTCATAAAAAGTTACTGTCAAGTTCAGAAACTTTGGCTAAGACCGTAAGCAGTCCAGGGACACCTAAATCCCGTTGTCCTGTTGTATCCAAGCGCCTGCAAACCACACCGTCAACTCCCTCCTCGTCAATTTCCTCCTTAGTCAGGATCGGAAGTAGTCCTGCAGGCCATGTCACTGGCATGACTGACTCTCCTATCCGGGATTCCTCTGGAGGATCCTGCATTGCTACGCCTACTGCTGCCGCTGCTGCTGTTGCTGCTGCTGGGAGTCGTTCATCATCCCAGAGAGGAAGTAGGAACACCACTACTTTTACTAAACAATTGACCCTCCAACAGTCCTTAGCGAGGAGGATGAAGTACGACAGCAGTCATCCTGAAGCAAAACGTATAACTGAGACCTTGACTGCTATGTTGGTGTTAGACGTGCGTCCGGTATCCGCCATTAGTGCAGTGGGATTTAGACAATTGATGGAGGTAGTGTGTCCCCGGTTCCAAATCCCGTCTAGATTCCACTTCACTAGGCAGGCGATACCGAGACTGTACAGAAACGTCAGAAAAAGTGTCCTCAGTGTCCTGAAAAATGCCGTTGTACACAATGTCCACTTAACCACGGACATGTGGACAAGTGGAACAGGGCAGACTAAGGACTATATGACTGTGACAGCCCACTGGGTAGATGTATCACCTTACGCAGCAACAGCAGCAGCGTCACCAGTAGCAGCATCTCAGAAACGCCAGCTCGTTACAAGGCAGGCTACGCTGTGTATCACCGGTTTCAGTAAGAGGCACACCGCCGACAACCTCTTAGAGAAACTGAGGGAAATCATCGCCCAGTGGCTTACCCCACTTAGACTCTCCTGGGGATTTGTGATATCTGACAACGCCACCAATATTGTGCGGGCATTACATCTGGGCAAATTCCAGCACGTCCCATGTTTTGCTCACACAATAAACTTGGTGGTGCAGAATTTTCTGAAAAGCGACAGGGGCGTGCAGGAGACGCTTTGGGTGGCCCGAAAAATTTCTGGCCACTTTCGCCATTCAGCGACTGCGTGCCGAAGACTGGAGCGCCAGCAAACACTCTTGAACCTGCCCCGCCATCACCTGAAGCAAGAGGTTGTGACGCGGTGGAACTCAACCCTCTATATGCTTCAGAGGATGGAGGAGCAGCAAAAGGCCATACAAGCCTATACATCCACCTATGACTTAGGCAAAGGAGGGGGTATGCACCTGACTCAAGCGCAGTGGAGAATGATTTCCGTGTTGTGCAAGGTTCTCCAGCCCTTCGAACTTGCCACACGTGAAGTCAGTTCAGACACAGCCAGCTTGAGTCAGGTCATTCCCCTCATCAGGCTTTTGCAGAAGCAGCTGGAGAAAGTGAAGGAGGAGCTAAGACGGAGCGATTCCGCTCGGCATGTGGGACTTGTGGATGAAGCCCTTCATTCGCTTTGCCAGGATTCCAGGGTGGTCAATCTGTTGAAATCAGACCACTACATTTTGGCCACCGTGCTTGATCCTAGGTTTAAAGCCTATGTGGTGTCTCTCTTTCCGGCCGACACAAGCCTGCAGAGGTGCAAAGACCTGCTGGTGAACACACTGTCAGCTGAAGCGGAACGTGACACGTCAACGGCTCCTTCTTCATTTTCTCCCGCAACTGGGGCTGCCAGGAAAAAACTTAGGTATCCTAAGCAACCCGCTGGCGGTGATGCAGGGCAGGCAGGACCAAGTTTGGACATCTGGTCCGGACTGAAGGACCTGGCAACAATTTCTGACATGTCTACTGTCACTGCATATGATACTGTCACCATTGACAGAATGGTGGAGGATTACATCGGTGACAGCATCCAAGTAGGCATGTCAGACAGTCCATACCTGTACTGGCAGGAAAAAGAGGCAATTTGGAGGCCCCTGTACAAGCTGGCTCTATTTTACCTGAGTTGCCCCCCCTCCAGTGTGTACTCCGAAAGAGTGTTTAGTGCAGCCGGGAACCTTGTCAGCGAAAGGCGTAGGAGGTTGCTTCCACAGAATGTGGAGAAGATGATGTTCATCAAAATGAATTATCAGCTCTTCCAGGGAGACCAGCCTCCAGAAGGTACAGAGGGACCTGTGGTGGTGGATTCAAGTGGGGACGAGTTAATACTTTGTGAGGATGAGGATGTACACACTGAAGAGGGTGAGGAATCGGTGGATGAGGAGGATGAGGATGACATCTTGCCTCCGTAGAGCCAGTTTGTGCAGGGACACATTAATTGCCAGCTTGTTTTGTGGGGGCCCAAACGAACCAATAATTTCAGCCACAGTTGTGTGGCAGACCCTGGCGCTGAAATGATTGATTTGTTAAAGTGTGCATGTCCTGTTTATACAACATAAGGGTGGGTGGGAGGGCCCAAGGACAATTCCATCTTGCACTTCTTTTTTTTCTTTGCATTATGTACAGTTTGGGGCCTAGTTTTTCTAACTGCCATCCTGTCTGCCACTGCAGTGACACTCCTAGATGGGTCACGTGTTTGTGCCGCCCACTCGTGTCGCTTAGCATAGTCATCCAGCTACCTCGGTGCAACCTTTTGGACATGAAAACACTATTGTGAGGTGTGAGGTGTTCAGAATAGACTGGAAATGAGTGGAAATTAAGGTTATTGAGGTTAATAATAGCATAGGAGCAGAGAAACCAACAAATTCTGTGATTTTAGCTGTTTTTATGCTTTTTAAAAAAAAAATACAGATCCAAAACACAAAACCCAGAACCCAAAACACGGAAGGGTGGTTTTGGCAAAACCAATCCAGATCCAAAACACGAAGAAAGATCCAGATCCAAAACCAAAACACAAAACACGAAAAGTGGCCGGTGCACACCCCTAAATAAAACTAAACTCTGGGCCTGATTCAGACCCTCTCGCAAGCGCTATGCGCTTGCGAGTGGGTCGATGTTTGGCCACTGCGCATGCGCACACCGGAGCCGGCTCCCACGTGCGAATGCGCAAGACCCGGCTACCGACGGGCGCTCCGGGTCTCACACCAAAAGGGGGCGGCTGTCGATTTTGATCGACAGCTCGCACCGTTTTGGAGGCATGGCGCGGGGTGGCTTCACAAACGGAGGCGTTCCCAAGCGAATGCCTGCCATTTGTGGGCGGCCATACTGACATCACTAGTGATGTCAGTGGGAGAGCTTCCGGCTCTATTAGAGCCGGAAGCTATCTGGGGCTTGCGGCCACGAGACCCTACCACAAGGGTCTCGTCGCAAGCCCCGATGGTTGCGATGGTCTTGACCATCGCGACCATCATCCTGGCCGCTCGCAATAGTTGTGGGTGGTCACCCACAGCTATGCGAGCGGGCAGGAGGCCGCCCAAAAAACCCCCAAAACGGCCCTGATTCAGAGCGAGCGCTCTTTCAGAGCGTCTGTCTCTGAATCAGGCCCTCTGTTTTTTGCACACAGCATTATCTATTAGTACAGCATTGCTTTACATGCTGACATTTTTATTTATATATATATATATATTTTTTTTTTTCAAGGATGATAAGCATGATCTCAAATAACAGTAGATGCTGAAACTTTTACGTATAATTATCTACATGTTGCTATCAGAGGTGAGCGGGTTCGGATTTCTGAAATCCAAACCCCCCCGAGCCCCCCCGATCCGAGGCCGATCCGAGTCAGGCTCGACTTTTCCCGCCTGACTCGGATCTGAAATCAAGGCAAAACGTCATCATCCCGCCTTCTGGGTCTCACGGGTTTTGGATTCTATATAAGGTACCCGCATCGGCGCCATTTTCTCACTCGGCTGTGGACAGTGAAGAGGGAGGGTGGGAGTTTGGGCTGGCTGGGCTGTGTAGTGTAGTGCAGTGTAGTGTTGTGCTGTGCTGCTGTTGTCCATAGGGGCTGTGGGCCTGATTCAGAGCCGGACGCTATTTGCGCTCGTTCAGAAAAAGGGGCCGGCTATTTAAATTGAGCGCTCGCTCTTTGCGGTCTGTTGACGCCTCTATGTCTGAGCGAGCGAATGAAACATGCGCTCGCTATTTTTTAAAGACGCCCCCTGGCCGCTAGCATCCTACGTCATCTCCGCTATTTATTAGATTAATCGAGTACATCGAAAGGCTTCTGAACTGCTCGCAGTGCTTGTGGTAGTATTTTCCTACTGCAATCATGCGAACAGTTCAGGCTAAGAAACAACCAAGTGACGTGGTCGATGACGCTGCTTTGTTAATTATGCACACCCTTAAAACGCCCGTTTTGACTGTTTGGCACGCCTGCGTTCGGATCTCCACTCCCACGTTTTCAAGCACCTTCCCCTGTTACCACCCACAAACGCCTCATCCTGTCACTCAAATTAGCAGGCACTCGCTATTTTGCGAGCGCTCGATTTCCGACCGCAATGACTGGTTGGCACATGCTCATTACGACCCATACACATGCGCAGTTGTGCGAACATCGCTCGGAGCTTATGAGCGGCTCTGAATCAGGCCCTGTGTCCACTCCTCCAAAGTCCATAGGGGCTGGCTGTGTTGTGCTGTGCTGCTGTTGTCCATAGGGGCTGTGTCCACTCCTCCAAAGTCCATAGGGGCTGGCTGTGTTGTGCTGTGCTGCTGTTGTCCATAGGGGCTGTGTCCACTCCTCCAAAGTCCATAGGGGCTGGCTGGACTGTGTTGTGCAGTCAGTTGTCCATAGGGGCTATGGACCTCATTCAGAGCCGGACGCTATTTGCGCTCGCTCGTTCAGAAAAAAGGGGTGGCTATTCAAATGAACCGTTCGCTCTTTGCGGTCTGTTCACGCCTCTATGTCTGAACGAGCGAACAAAACATGCGGTCGTTTTTTGGAAAACTACGCCCCCTAGCCGCTCGCATCCTACGTCATGTCCGCTATTTATTAGATTAATCGAGAACATCGACCAGCGTATGAACTGCTCGCTATTCTTGTGGTTGGTTTTTCCTACCGCAATCTTGCGAGCAGTTCTGACTATAAAATAACCCAGTGACGTGGTCAATGACGCTGCTGTATTAATTATGCACACCCTTAAAACGCCCGTTTTGACCTTTAAGCACGCCTGCGTTCTGATCTCCACTCCCCGTTTTCAAGCACCTACTCCTGTCAATCAAAATAGCAGGCATTCGCTATTTAGCTAACAAACGATTTTCGGCCGCACTGACTGGTTCGCGCATGCATATTACGATCCGTACGCATGCGCAGTTGGGCAAACGTCACTCGGAACGAACGAGCGGCCGCTTACGAGCGGTTCTGAATCAGGCCCTATGTCCACTCCAAAGTCCTGTGCAGTGTCCCAGTCCTAAAGGGGTGCTGTAGTGTTGTCCAGAGGGTGCTGTGTCCATCAGGGGTGCTCCCCCCAAGTGCAAAAAAAAATATATTTTTTCTGTGTTTGTGAAT
The DNA here is from genome assembly GCA_031769625.1 of Taudactylus pleione. NCBI lineage: Eukaryota > Metazoa > Chordata > Amphibia > Anura > Myobatrachidae > Taudactylus > Taudactylus pleione. Next base: position 268,017 of record JAUIMM010000517.1, on the reverse strand, counting down.
TGTGTGCGCAGTAGCCGCACGTGCATCAACAAAGTAGCGCCAAGGGTGCGCCTGGGTCATAAGTAAAGGGCCTGCTGGCTTGACCGTTAAAGGGTGCTGTAACCTCCAAAGTGCACTCCAAACCAAATAAAAAAATATTTTCTGTATTTGTGAATTGTGTGCACTGTGGCTGCACGTGCATCAACAAAGGAGCAGCGCCAAGGTCCCATAAGTAAAGGGCCAGCTGGCTTGTCCGTTAAAGGGTGCTGTAACCCACAAAGTGCACTCCAAAAAAAATAAAATATATTTTTTTTTTGTTTGTGAACTGTGGGCCTGATTCAGACCCGGACGCAAGTGGGCGTTCGCTCATCCGCCGTACGAGCGAAAATTTTTTAATTTAAGCGCTCGCTCGTATGTTCGCTCGTAGCTAACCTTCCGCCACATATTCTCCCAACCCCTCCTCTAGCTAGTGAGCGTTTAAAATAGCGAACGTCCGTCCCCTCTTTGGTTGCATTGAGCGCTCGCACAAGTCAATTCCGGAAGTGGCCCTGTCAATTTTCGATTGCCTGCTATTTCATTCTGCAAACTTACTTGAATCGATTACTGGCAATCATTATATTAATTACCTTAATTGTTATTCACGTTTCAATTCGTGTTTTTTTTTTCACTGTCAATAAACTTTATTCTTGTTAGTGTGTGTCATTTCTTCCGCAGAATACGTACGGTTTGACCAAGGGGATGGTTATTCGAAATTAATAGTTTGTTAGAATGCTGGTATTGTTTTTGTTTTTTTATAGGCATATTTAAATACTTTAATTTTAACTTATGCATGTCACTGCATCAAGCCTAACTCACATAATATTTGTGAGGGTGTAGGTCACATGACTCATACAATAACCAATAAAATTGTTCCTGTTAATTTACAAAGTACATTAGCCAATCAAATTTTTTCTAGGACCTTTATTAAAACTGGTTTGTGTAAAAAAAAAATCATTGCCATCATGAGAGCCGCAGCTTTTTGTCGCCGTGAACTCCTGGTCCTCACTGAAATGATGGACCAGAGAATCACAAATTATCCGCACCCCATCACTAACCTCCGCAAGCGGCTGGCCTACGCGGAGGTGCGCTCCGCCTACGTTCAATCGGCTACCGCAGAAATATCGGCCAACTTGAAAGAAGGTGGTCCGATCTGAGGCGCAGATCCCCACGCCTGCTGGCCCGTTTGCGTCTCCAAATAGTTCATAGTAAGTGTTTCTGTGTATGGTTATTTTTTTTATTTGTGTTTTTGGATTCTCATACTTGCGTGTGCTTGTTTACAGTATAGCCCTGTTTGTTTTATTTGGACATACTTGCGTGTGCTTGTTTACAGTATAGCCCTGTTTGTGTACAAATTTTTGGGGTAAAATCAAAAGACTCAAAGGCAAATTGTAATTACTCATGTTTTTCTCCATCATTTAGGGGCAGAGCGGAGACTCACACGGCGAAGACGTGTGTCTCGACCCCTATCCCCAACTCCCACCCAAACATCCTCTGCCCACTCTGCCCCAAATTCCCCCTCCACCCCAGACCTTGCCGCCCGTCAGTCCCCTCCCTCTCCTCACATTAACATCCCCCCAACTTCCCCCTCCACTCCAACCCCCCCTCTATTTTCCTCACCCTCCACTTTATCCCACATTACCCCTCCTCCTTCCCTCAGCCACTGGCCCACCTCTGATGAGGCGGAATTCAGGGCTCCAGGCCCAGTCAGCAATGTTCCCGGTATGTTTACCTTTTAAACTATGGTTTTTGGTTATGTTTCTGTTATTTTGGTTGATGTTGTCCTTTTGCCTGTGCAGTTCAAAATAGTAAAGTAGGTCCAAAGTTTTTTAAATATACCTTTGTGAAACAATGTCAAGGATGTTTTCCCCTTACACATATGACACATGTCCAAACACTCACACTTATGTATTTCTTGTTTACGCTACCAACAAATGTCTTATTTTTTTTTTTTTTTTTTATGATTTTCTTTAGTCTTTTTGGGACCTTATTTGTTTTAAAGCTTTTCTTTTTGCATTCCTTTTGTTTTGGACATGTTTTGGTAACTGGTTTTTTTTTGGTATAGTCTGAAATTTTGGTTGGTTGTTATAATCTAAATGAAGGTGTCATTTTAGTAATCCGTGCATTTTTTAAACCCACAGAGGAACAGAGGCGTAACGAGGCCATTGCTGCAGGATTAACCGAGATACGGGGGCATGTCATTGCCATGCTGGTGGCATTGGACCATGTTTTGGCCATCCTGCGCCACTAATTTTTGTCACTTTACCCCCAAAAAAAAAGTTTATTTTGATTTATTTAAGTCTCATTCCTTGTCTGTAAATCTTAGATTGTTGAACCTTACATAAGTCTACTATTTGTCCCTGAGTTTTTAAGTAATGTACATTTGTTTGAAGAAAGCTCAAGTAAGTATGTAAGCTTGCACATTAAACACATAACAATACCAATAGGTTTGTAGAATTAACCTGCAAAAGAGATTTTTTTTTTTTGGGGGGGGGGTAATGTAAAAATTAAAGCTACCTGCTTAGGCCTAGAATGTACAACATACTGATTCAGCATAATACCTTTGGGGTTTGTTTTGAGCAACAAAGCAGGGTACTAAAGATTACAAATTAAGAAATTACAGTATTAGGCATTAAGCAACTTTGCATTTTTTGAAACAGGTTACACTTTGTTGTAATTGACGATCAAAATGGTTGGGTAACGTAAAAAATAATTTTAATGCACACAAATAATAAACACCAAGTGAATTGACAATATATTCAAACATTGCAAACACACACACAAAATCCAAAAATCACCCAAAACCACAAAGAAAAAAAAAATCAGGAACTGTTTGAAGAAGTAGCATGCCAACATGAATCCACAAATGAGAAGAAATCAGTGTTCCTGAAGTTATAGCCAATGTGTCCACATAAAGTCATTTTTGTGGATCAGGTAGTATGCATGGATTTGTATGGTCATTTTAGGGAATAAAACAAAAACAAGTTAAAAGTGTACATTAAAATATTACAAGTCTACATTGTGTCAGTTAAATAAATTTGTTGAAATAATTACCTAAAAAATCTTGCAACAACTTGATTGCGTATGGCCCCCCCACATACTGACCTCCGACCAACCTCGGGGGGGCTGTCCTCAGGCAAGGCATCCTCTGGCTGCATTGGGACACCACTCCTTATGGCGATGTTGTGAAAAATCCCACACAGGACCACAATTTTGGAAACCATAGCTGGCAAATACATGAGGTCGCCACCAGAGCGGTGGAGGCATCTGAATCGGCCTTTTAAAAGGCCGATACAGCACTCCACCACCTGCCTGGTGGCTGTAAGTGCGGAATTATACTGACTTTGTGGCCCTGGTGTGGGAACCAAATAAGGAGTGAGCAGCCAGGGCGTGCAAGAGTAACCACTATCTCCTGTGAAAAAATATAAAAAAACATCAGGACCATTGTGTACCAAGCTTTGCATTGGTTTCAACAGGTGTCAACTTACCCAGAAGCAAAGCATCACCAGCTTGTAGGTTGTTTAATTTGTGCCAAATCCCTGATTGCCGGATGACGAAGGAATCATGTGCACTGCCTGGGAATTTGGCATTCAGGGACAGGATCTGGAGGGAGGCATCACATACCACCATTACATTCATCGAGTGAAAGTGCTTTCGGTTCCTAAATATAGCCTCCAGCCTTGCTGGAGGCTGAAGTGGTATGTGAGTGCCATCCACAACCCCTATGATGTGTGGGAAGCCAGCAATTTGGTAAAAATTAGCCTTCACCACATTAAGGGAACCCATATCCAATGGAATTTTAATAAAATGATGGAGGTGTTTAAAAAGTGCCTCCATGACTGCCCTCGGGATCCTTGAAAAGGAGGATTGGGATATTCCTGCCACTATTCCGACGGTGGTTTGAAAGGATCCCGAGGCACAAAAATGTAACACCGACATTAATTGCGTAAGTGGTGGTATTGCTGTAGGACTGTCAATTTGCCGTTCAAGATCACTCTCTATTAATGTCTATGATGATTTGTGGCGGAAGACAGTATCGCCTTAACACCTCATCATCTGGCATTCCAAAAAGGGTGACACGTGTTCTATATATCTGGGGCCTTGCATGCCTACGAGGCCTACGCCTGGGACGAAGTTGAGGTTGGTCGGGTTCTGGAAACATGGCCAATATATTACGACCAACATCAACCAGAAATGTTAAGCCAGGTAGTTATTGTTTTAGACAAGTGTGTTCAGAAAAATATACTTATCTTTTCAAAGCAAACCAAAGATTCTTACAGGCCTGGGTCGTGTCATGTGAAAAGAAACCTACATTACAAAAGACGAAAATATTTTTTAGATTAATTTAAAAAACTAGGAATTAAGCCAAATCTAGTTGTGGAAAATTTAGAGAAGGGAACACACATTAGTTAGCAAAATAGTACGCTACATATAGAGTTAAGACATGATTTTACAATGAAAAGAACACACATTACTTAACGAAACATATGCTAAGACCAACACATCGAATTTGTTAATTCTTAAAACCAAAAACACTTACCAAAAACAGACAAATATCCCAAAGTTAGAAAAGGTCACTTGGTCACTGCCAAAATAACTGAAAAAAAAAACAAAAAAAAAACACACATTTAAAAAATGAAATGTAAACTATTTATTATTACATTTTTAGGGGAATTGTGGAAATACTTAAAAATATAACTAAAAAGAGTAAAAAAAGCCCGCAAAAATGCTAACGTAAAGAAACTAAGTAAGAAAAAACCAAACGTCAAAAAAATACAAACTACTCCTTCCAGAAACCAGCAAAGAACTAACAAACCACTACACCGCAAAACCTTCAACAATCCAAAAATGCCACCTCAAATGGAGTCACACCAAGCCATAAATAGGCTTTATTTTCCCGCTCAAATTAAGGAGGGACAATAGGAGCGCACAAGGAATGATGCGGCCGAATAATGCTGACGCATGTCTAAAAACGTCACTGACGACCTAAATCGGTCTGCTACATTGCGAAAACACAATGAGTACAGAGCAGCAAAGTACTAGCCAAGAGGCGCCATGTAAGTATTTACAAAATTATGTGAAAATGCCTATGTTTAACATTACATTTGGAAACATTTAACTTTTTAATATTTTCTGCCATTTTAAAAAAAGGTGTGGAGGATGCCATGGAAGAGGCTGCTGGGCCTAGTAGGCAAACTAGGGCCAAAAAGAAAAGACAGCCACAATTCACAAGGAAGGAGATGGAGATTTTGGTCCAAAAGTGCAATGACAACCTGGCACAGGCACCACGGAATATGGGTGCAACCCAGAGATGGAAACTGCGGGACGACATAGCCAGTGCTGTCAATGGTGTGGGTGAGTTTGAACGTTCAACCCGGGAGGTCAAACACCGGTACGTCAAAACTACATTTGATTCCAAAATGGTTACAGGTCCAAATACTGCAGTAATACTGCCTACTTTTTAACCAACAGATGGAGCGACTTCAAATATTGGCTTAAACAAAAAATGGCTGATAGGGCTAGGCATGCAGGGGGAACAGGTGGGGGTCCCACCCCTGTGTCACTTGAGCTCACAGATTTGGAGGAGCTGGCCCAGGGGTGTGTGCAGGATGAGGAGGTGTTTGGCGTGTCGAACATGGATACCGACATGCCAGACTTTGCGGCTCCTCATGTTGCCCCAGGTAAATGTTGTAATGTTAACAACTCAGAAATGTGTTTATTAAAATATCTAGATTATAATTTTACTCTTTTCTATTTTTTCTCACAGAGACACAGGCGTATGAGTCTGCTCCAGAGGTGAGCTTTGGCCGCAGAATTTCTTCTGGCTCTGCAGGGGAGGAAGCAGTAGATCCAGCTGGGGACCCTGTGGCAGACAGTCCAGGGCATTCCCCCTCGCAGGCAGTGGCCCTCCTCACTGATCTCAATTTTAAATCGGGTCAGCACACCAAGATTCTGCTGAGGATGGACGCCAATCTGCTACGGGTGGCGGACACCCTGGAGCAAATTCCTCCGGCCAACGTGACCATTGCTATGTCATGATTGGTGCTTGTGAGTTACCGGTCTCAGGTGATGAACTGGATTCTCTGGAGGCCGGCTGGACCGGAACCATGGGTGATGTAGATAGCTCTATTTACAAGACTTGTGTAACAGTGAAAACTGGCTTTGATGATAAATGACAGGAACTGGAGGAACCGTACTGGGACCGGCAGGAAGACTTGTTGAATTGAACTGATGAACTAAGAACTTGACTCTGGACTGGAACAACGTGGACTGAACTGATGAGCTTGGAACTTGACTCTGGACTGGAGCAACGTGGACTGAACTGATGGGAAGTCAGGTAATGCTGAGACGAGGGCTAAACAGGGTAATCTGGAATTTCTATGACAAAGGCTGGAACTCAGGTGCAGGCTGGATTGTATAACAGGGAATAACAGGTTTCAGGAAGGAATGGGTAGGTTTGGGAAATTTAGGTTCAGGGAGGGAGTAGGTAGGTAAAGGGGCAGGAGTTGATCCACAGCAGGAAGCAAGGCAGGGTGACACGATGCAGGTTTACAGAGTGCCAGGGACCAACCAGGAGTAGGACTAGCAGCAGAGCACAGGCCAGGTATTGCTGGAACAGGATGACTGGATGCCAGGTATTACTGTAGCAGGTTTTCGGGATGCACCAGGGGTTGCTGTCAGCAGATTACTGGATTGCAGGTTTAGCTATAGCAGGTTTTCTGGAAGCACCAGGGGTTGCTGGCAGCAGATTTACTGGATTGCCAGGTACAGCTGTAACAGGTTTTCTGGATTGCACCAGGGATTGCTGTAGCAGGTTTCAGGGATATACTTGAATGCAGAAACAGCATGAACCATACACCATGGGAAGACGAGATGTTCAGGCCCAGAATGCTATCAGGAGAGGATATATATACCATGGGTCTGGCAGCAATTGGTGGATATGGACAGGTGGTCTGGTAGTAGCATTCTGAGTGGTGGAAGGCACAATATGCAGAGAGAGTATTCATCTCTGCAGCTCTGAGAATCAGAACCACACATGTGATTCCAATCAGGGCTAGCAGTGCTCACAGACAGAGGAGAGGCCAGGTGCAATAATCAGAGCAAATCCTCCAGGCAAATTACACACACAGATCCATGGGGGAGCTGACAGGGGTAAGTCCCAAGGCAAAAAGGTGACAACTAGACAGGGTCGTGACATGCTAAGGCCCTGGCGGAAAATACTGGGGCCAATGTGTGAATAGCAAATGCCCTGGAGCAGCTCGTTTGCCAGCACATGTTGGAGCCAGCCTCCCTTCCTGCTGGAACATCAGGACCCTCCACCTCTGGCACAACAACATCCATCCCTCCAAATGTGCCTAGCCCTAGGCCTAGTCCAGAGGCCACAACATCTGCCTCTGGCCAGGCCAGCCAAAGGACTTCCCGGACCCATTCAGGCTCCCTCCAACCCCCGGCCAAACGGCCTAAAAGGTGATGACAGCACTGGCTAATTTCCCCACAATCCATCTCTGTGTTTGCCCCATATTCCTGCATGCCAAAAACATCCCTCTCCTTTCTTATGAATTGTTTTTATTTGTTTTATTTGTGTTCAAATGCCACTTATTTTGTTGGTGTGTGGCCAAAATGATTTCTACATTTTGTTCCCTGAAAAAAAAAAATGTTTACTTAAAAATAAACTTAAAAAAAAAAAAAAAAAAATTAGTAAACTTTGGAACCAAATTTGCAATTTGTTGATTTATTCACAAACTGGTTAAAAGGTAATCCCTCTAACAAACTTACAAACAATACAACGGAAATAGAAACATTTAATATTTTGCTAAAAAAACAAGGGTTAAAAACAATTTATGAGTTTTAATTAACAATTATCCAAAAACAAAAGGACGATTGGTTTCTTGGTCAAAAAATAAAAATGATAAAAACCAAACATGCGTACAATATTGTTTGCCTAAAAAATAAACACTAAAGCTGCATACACACACAACGATTTTTTTAATGATTATCGTTAAACGATATCCTTTAACGATAATTGATGGCAAAAATCGTTCACTTTCTGAGTCAAACGATGAACGATTATTGTTCATGCGCGTTCACGGTTGTAGTTTGTCGTTTGTAGTTTGTCGTTCAGTCAGACTTGTCAACTCAACGATTTTCATTAAGGGAATATGCAAAAATCGTTTGTAGTTCATAAAAATCGTTCATGACATTTAGTAAATGAACAACTTTAGTAAACGATTTTAGTAAATTTTTTCAAGGGAAAAAATCGTTTACTCAAATCGTTCATTAAAAAATCGTTGTGTGTGTATGCAGCTTTACAAATATGTAAAAAGCACACAAAAAACACAAACATTTGTTAGCTAATTGATTGTATGACCCAGAAATTAGCAGCTGAGTAGTTCACCTGCGTTCGGTTTTTAGCTACTAAAAAAGGTCTATTTGCTAAACACCTTACAAGCTGTTTAGCAATTAAAAGTTAATTGTTTTTGTTGCTTCACTTGATTAATCGCAACACCATCGATGAGTCCAGGGAAGTACGAAGAGACCATCATCACTGCGGTAGACTATACCAGACCACAAGCTGAGCGAGCAGTCTTAATGGAAATTGGATCACACAGTGACGTGTACAAAATAGCGTCCACATTGGACGTTCGCACAAGATAATACATGTACGCCCAAAAAACGCCTTTGCCATGTCTGCGTTTTCTCATCTCCACCCCTGTTACCACCCATAAACGGAACATTCTGTCAATCAAATGACATAGGTCACTTCCTGCTCGCTGTGTATACGAGAGAACGAAAAATGACTGCAATGATCCGGCCGCACATGCGCAATGAGACCCGGACGCATGCGTGGTTTAAAACAATCAAATGCGTACGAGCGAATGGCTGATAGCGTCCGATCTGAATGAGGTCCTGTGTGCGCAGTAGCCGGACGTGCATCAACAAAGTAGCGCCAAGCGTGCGCCTGTGTCATAGGTAAAGGGCCGGCTGGCTTTACAGTTAAAGGGTGCTGTAACCCCCAAAGTGCACTCCAAACCAAATAAAAAATTTTTTTCTGTGTTTGTGAATTGTGTGCACTGTGGCTGCACGTGCATCAACAAAGGAGCAGCGCCAAGCGTGTGCCTGTGTCATAAGTAAAGGGCCGGCTGGCTTGACCGTTAAAGGGTGCTGTAACCCCCAAAGTGCACTCCAAACGAAATAAAAAAATATTTTCTGTGTTTGTGAATTGTGTGCACTGTGGCTGCACGTGCATCAACAAACGAGCAGCGCCAAGCGTGCGCCTGTGTCCCATAAGTAAAGGGCCGGCTGGCTTGTCCGTTAAAGGTTGCTGTAACACCCAAAGTGCACTCCAAAAAAAATAAAAATATATATTTTTTTGTGTTTGTGAATTGTGTGCGCAGTAGCCGCACGTGCATCAACAAAGTAGCGCCAAGCGTGTGCTTGTGTCATAGGTAAAGGGCTGGCTGGCTTGACCATTAAAGGGTGCTGTAACCCCCAAAGTGCACTCCAAACCAAATAAAAAAATATTTTCTGTGTTTGTGAATTGTGTCACTGTGGCTGCACGTGCATCAACAAAGGAGCAGCGCCAAGCGTGCGCCTGTGTCCCATAAGTAAAGGGCCGGCTGGCTTGTCCATTAAAGGGTGGTGTAACCCTCAAAGTGCACTCCACAAAAAATAAAAATTCTCCTTTTTTTTTCTGTCTTTGTGAATTGTGTGGGCTGTAGCTGCACCCGTATCCTCAAAGCAGCAGCGCCAAGCGTACATCTGTCTGTTAAAGGGTGGTGTAACCCCCAAAGTGCACTCCAACAAAAATAAAAAAATTTCTTCTGTGTTTGTGAATTGTCTGCACTGTACATGCATCCTCAAAGCAGCAGCGCCAAGCGTGTGTCTGTCTGTTAAAGGGTGGTGTAACCCTCAAAGTGCGGTCCTCAAAGAATAAAAAATTCTTCTTTTTTTTTTTCTGTCTTTGTGAATTGTGTGCACTGTAGCTGCACGTGCATCAACAAAGGAGCAGCGCCAAGCGTGTGCCTGTGTCCCATAAGTAAAGAGCCGGCTGGCTCATTTCTTAAAGGGTGGTGTAACTGAAAAAGTGCACTAGTCTCCAACAAAAATAAAAAATTATTTTCTGCGTTTGTGTGCGCCTTAGCCGCACGTATATATCAATATAACATAAATGGAGGACCAAACTTTCTCCGATAAAAATAAAATAGGGAAAGATCAAGAACCACTTCCTCCTAGTGCTGAAGCTGCTGCCACTAGTCACGACATACACGATAACATGCCATCAACGTCGTCTGCCAAGGCCGATGCCCAATGTCATAGTAGAGGGCACATACAATCCCAAATGACAAAGTTCAAGAAAATGACCTTAAAAAAAACATTTAAATCATCTGAGGAGAAACGTAAACTTGTCAATATGCCATTTCCGACACGGAGTGGCAAGGAACGGCTAAGGTCTTTCCCTATGTTCATGACTAGTGGTTCAGCTTCACATGATGATGGAAACCCTCCTCCCGCTAAAAAAATCAAACGAGTTAAGCTGGCAAAAGCACAGCGAAGAACTGTGCATTCTAAGAAGATATTACAAATCCCCAAGGAGAGTCCAAGTGTGGAGGCGGTTGCGATGCCTGACCTTCCCAGCACTGAACGGGAAGAGGTGGCTCTTTCCACCATTTGCACGTCCCCTGCAAGTGCTGAAAGGAGCACCCACAGTCCACTTGCTGATATGCAAATTGAAGATGTCACTGTTGAAGTACAACAGGATGAGGATACTGGTGTAGCTGGCGCTGAGGAGGAAGTTGGCGAGGAGGATTCTGATGGTGATGTGGTTTGTTTAAATCAGGCTCCGGGGGAGACAGTTGCTTTCCGTGGGATGAAAAAGCCCATCACGGTCATGCCTGGGCAGAAGACCAAACATTCCACCTCTTTGGTCTGGCAATATTTCTATCCAAATCCGGACAACAGCTGTCTTGCCATATGTACCATATGTAAAGTTGAAATAAGTAGGGGTAGTGATGTTAACCACCTAGGAACATCCTCCCTTATACGGCACCTGCAGCACGTTCATAAAAAGTTACTGTCAAGTTCAGAAACTTTGGCTAAGACTGTAAGCAGTCCAGGGACACCTAAATCCCGTTGTCCTGTTGTATCCAAGCGCCTGCAAACCACACCATCAACTCCCTCCTCGTCAATTTCCTCCTTCGTCAGGATCGGAAGTAGTCCTGCAGGCCATGTCACTGGCATGACTGACTCTCCTATCCGGGATTCCTCCGGAGGATCCTGCATTGCTACGCCTACTGCTGCCGCTGCTGCTGTTGCTGCTGGGAGTTGTTCATCATCCCAGAGAGGAAGTAGGAACACCACTACTTTTACTAAACAATTGACCCTCCAACAGTCCTTAGCGAGGAGGATGAAGTACGACAGGAGTCATCCTGAAGCAAAACGTATAACTGAGGCCTTGACTGCTATGTTGGTGTTAGACGTGCATCCGGTATCCACCATTAGTGCAGTGGGATTTAGACAATTGATGGAGGTAGTGTGTCCCCGGTTCCAAAACCCGTCTAGATTCCACTTCACTAGGCAGGCGATACCGAGACTGTACAGAAACGTCAGAAAAAGTGTCCTGAAAAATGCAGTTGTACCCAATGTCCACTTAACCACGGACATGTGGACAAGTGGAACAGGGCAGACTAAGGACTATACGACTGTGACAGCCCACTGGGTAGATGTATCACCTAACGCAGCAACAACAGCAGCGTCACCAGTATCAGCATCTCAGAAACGCCAGCTCGTTCCAAGGCAGGCTACGCTGTGTATCACCGGTTTCAGTAAGAGGCACACCGCCGACAACCTCTTAGAGAAACTGAGGGAAATCATCGCCCAGTGGCTTACCCCACTTAGACTCTCCTGGGGATTTGTGATATCTGACGCCACCAATATTGTGCAGACATTACATCTGGGCAAATTCCAGCACGTCCCATGTTTTGCTCACACAATAAACTTGGTGGTGCAGAATTTTCTGAAAAGCGACAGGGGTGTGCAGGAGATGCTTTGGGTGGCCCAAAAAATTTCTGGCCACTTTCGCCATTCAGCGTCTGCGTGCCAAAGACTGGAGCGCCAGCAAACACTCTTGAACCTGCCCCGCCATCACCTGAAGCAAGAGGTTGTGACGCGGTGGAACTCAACCCTCTATATGCTTCAGAGGATGGAGGAGCAGCAAAAGGCCATTCAAGCCTATACATCCACCTATGACATAGGCAAAGGAGGGGGTATGCACCTGACTCAAGCGCAGTGGAGAATGATTTCCGTGTTGTGCAAGGTTCTCCAGCCCTTCGAACTTTCCACACGTGAAGTCAGTTCAGACACTGCCAGCTTGAGTCAGGTCATTCCCCTCATCAGGCTTTTGCAGAAGCAGCTGGAGAAAGTGAAGGAGGAGCTAAGACGGAACGATTCCGCTCGGCATGTGGGACTTGTGGATGAAGCCCTTCATTCGCTTTGCCAGGATTCCAGGGTGGTCAATCTGTTGAAATCAGACCACTACATTTTGGCCACCGTGCTCGATCCTAGGTTTAAAGCCTATGTGGTGTCTCTCTTTCCATCCGACACAAGCCTGCAGAGGTGCAAAGACCTACTGGTGAAAACACTGTCAGCTGAAGCGGAACGTGACACGACAACAGCTCCTTCTTCATTTTCTCCCGCAACTGGGGCTGCCAGGAAAAAACTTAGGTATCCTAAGCAACCCGCTGGCGGTGATGCAGGGCAGGCAGGACCAAGTTTGGACATCTGGTCCGGACTGAAGGACCTGGCAACAATTTCTGACATGTCTGCTGTCACTGCATATGATACTGTCACCATTGACAGAATGGTGGAGGATTACATCGGTGACAGCATCCAAGTAGGCATGTCAGACAGTCCGTACCTGTACTGGCAGGAAAAAGAGGCAATTTGGAGGCCCCTGTACAAACAAACTGGCTCTATTTTATCTGAGTTGCCCCCCCTCCAGTGTGTACTCCGAAAGAGTGTTTAGTGCAGCCGGGAACCTTGTCAGTGAAAGGCGTAGGAGGTTGCTTCCACAAAATGTGGAGAAGATGATGATCATAAAAATGAATTATCAACTCTTCCAGGGAGACCAGCCTCCAGAACGTACAGAGGGACCTGTGGTGGTGGATTCCAGCGGGGACGATTTAATACTCTGTGAGGATGGGGATATACACAACAATGAAGAGGGTGAGGAATCGGTGGATGAGGAGGATGAGGACGACATCTTGCCTCCGTAGAGCCAGTTTGTGCAGGGACAGATTAATTGCTAGCTTGTTTTGTGGGGGCCCAAACGAACCAATCATTTCAGCCACAGTCATGTGGCAGACCCTGGTGCTGAAATGATTGGTTTGTTAAAGTGTGCATGTCCTGTTTATAGTACAACATAAGGGTGGGTGGAAGGGCCCAAGGACAATTCCATCTTGTACCTCTTTTTTTTCTTTGCATTATGTACTGTTTGGGGCCTAGTTTTTCAAACTGCCATCCTGTCTGCCACTGCAGTGTCACTCCTAGATGGGCCATGTGTTTGTGCCGCCCACTCGTATCGCTTAGCATAGTCATCCAGCTACCTCGGTGCAACCTTTTGGACATAAAAACACTATTGTGAGGTGTGAGGTGTTCAGAATAGACTGGAAATGAGTGGAAATTAAGGTTATTGAGGTTAATTATAGCATAGGAGCAGAAAAACCAACACATTCTGTGATTTTAGCTGTTTTTATGCTTTTTTAAAAAAAAAATACAGATCCAAAACACAAAACCCAGAACCCAAAACACGGAAGGGTGGTTTTGGCAAAACCAATCCGGATCCAAAACACGAAGAAAGATCCAGATCAAAAACCAAAACACAAAACACGAAAAGTGGGCGGTGCACATCCCTAGTTGCTATTAGCCAATTCATAAAAGCACGGTGCCTGATTCATTACAGATTGCAATTGCGATTACGCACGCAGTCAGACGATTGTTGCGTGCTGCCCATGCGCAAAGGTATTATTGCGGTCGGATCCACTGCAGAGTGATTGACAGGAAGTGACCGTTATGGGGTGGTGACGGGGGTGGGGGTGTGGTCGGAGAAACGCAGCCGCGCCGTTGCATTTGAACGTTGTTACAGGGGCGTGCATAAATTAACCACTGCAATGCCATACGCAGTTTGGTCTTTCACTGCGTGCAATGAGGTAATTCCTGAGTAAGGTCAGACCTTGTGCAAGCGTGCGTGAGGCTCCGATGGTACTCGATGTTACCGATGTTTTTTGCAGACTTGCAAAGTATTACGGATGTGAGTAAGGGGATGTGGGCGTCCTTGTGTTGTGCTGCGATGGCATAGCGGTCGCAGACATTAGCATATTTTCGCAGTTAGACTGCATGCGTAATTGCAGCTGCGATCGCAGTTGCGATCCATAATGAATCCGGCCCTCTTATTATTTTTCATATAACAAAGCCTAGATTTAATGTTTAGCGGCTATTACAGGGGGACAATATGTGTTATGTATATATGTACAGAATTCCTCCTTGAAAAGCGACAGTTGTACTAGAGGTGAGCAGACAATGGCAGAAATACAAGGAATCCTATGCAGCGGATGACAGATGGAAATGTGATGCACTCGCAGAGCTCCTGAGCCTGTGGCAGTGTGTGGGTGTTAAACTCTTGTGAATTCTGAAATTGGAACATGGAGAAAATAGCAACTGGATCGGTAAAAACATGAAATAAAAAAAACTCAAGCTTCTTGTCTGAATCCAGTACAGCATTTGCTATTTTATCATATATACCGGCTATAACGCTAGCCCCATTTCCACATACTTAATTTGAAAGGCGGGGACCTGTGGTGAGGTGGAATACCTTTATTCCCCCTTACATATGGTTGTCGCCATCGTCATCATCATCATCATCAAGTATCTTTATACCAGGATTTAATAATAATCTCAGTGGGATTGCTGCATTTTTGTGGCGGGATTATGGGCCTGATTCAGACCCACTCGCAAGCGGCTGTCCGCTCGCAAGTGGGTCGATGTTCTGCACTGAGCATGCGCACGACGGAGGGAGCTCCGTCGTGCGCATGCGCCAGACGCGACGAGCGAAGGAAAGTCCTTCGCTCGTTGTGTCTGATCAAAGGGGGCGTGCTGTCGATGTTGATTGACAGCACGCCCCCTTTGGTGGGCGTGCCTCCCTGACGGGGGCGTTCCTAAGGGAACGCCTACCGTCAGAAGCCGGCCCACTGACATCACTAGTGATGTCAGTGGGAGTGATTTTGGCTCTGATAGAGCCAAAATCACTCCGGGCCTTGCGGTTGAAAACCTCAACCGCAGGCTCCGGCTCGCAGTTTCGATGGTCGCGATGGTCACGACCATCGCGGCCATCAAACTGCACGCTAGTATAGGCTGTGGGTGGTGACCCACAGCTATACGAGCGTCCAGGAGGACGCTCCATAGTTATGGAGGACGGCCCTCATTCAGAGCGTGCGCTCTGCTCAGAGCGTACGGCTCTGAATGAGGGCCTATATTCCCTCTGATTTACTATACACAAAACTGCCGCAATCCTGCAGAGAAACCACATTTTATAAAAAAAAAAACACTGTCACGTTTTTTCCCCCCATTAAACTAGAAGAAACCTTAGATTTACTAATCTTTGGGTTTAGAGCCCGACGCAATCCTACCAAAAAGAATTACCTGTCTCTCACAAACATGTTGTTGACAAGCTCTGCACATCATTCTAGGAACTGTGCAGGCTTCTTTTTTCGGCAGACATTAGGCATGGGGTCCCCCTGCCATCAACCAACCTTAAGCGAGTCATTACAGCGTTGTAACCACTAGTGAAGTGGGGTCTGGCAAAAAAAGCTCCCCCTTTGGCAGTAAGTGTAGGGTTAATAATTTGTTTGCAGATTTTTTTTTTTTTAATATACTTCATTACTGGTGCACTACAAGTCCCAGCTAGCACAGTTATGCCAAATTTTAAGGGCTGCCAGGGCATGTTTGCTCTTGGAGAAAAATAAATAAAATAAAATACCAGCGCTATTATACTAGTAATTAAATAATGGACGGTTTGAAAAATTAATATTACACATTTATTAAAATTCTAAATATAAACATATTCACATGAAAATAATTATGTAATGAATTGATTACCACAGGTTTAAAGAAGTATAAAAAATATAAGAAATATATCTGACAAATGGGTTTCTGTGTCATGAATGGTTGGATTAGGGGCTCAATTCAGATCCGCTCGCTAGATGCGTTTGCACGCTAGATATCGTATGCAAATTTCGGCAAGGCAAGCGATCGCACGGCAAGACATTAGCATGCCCACTATGTCTTAGCGTGCAATCGCATTGTGTATGCAGATGCCCACCAGCCTGTCTTAAGACGTCCACTTGTGCACATCATCTCCAGGAAGTGTATGCAACCATCGGTACATCGGGTACCTTCGGAAGCGAACGCAGCGCTTGTGGTTGACCAAACCCTACTGCAAGCACTGCGAGTCCTTCAGTGTGATATACAACCAAGTGACGTGTACTATTACGCTGCTTCTTAATTATGCACGCCTCTTAAACGACGTGAAGATGCTCAGGTATGCCTGCGTTTGCAAATCCACTCCTCCATTTATAGTTCACAGCCTGTCACCACCCACAAAACAGTTTCTCCTGTCACTCATTCTGCCGGGCTGTCTATGGGCGGCGAGCGTACGCTTCCCGATTGCTCGCACTGGTTCATGCACTGTGATACGTACGCATGTGCAGAATGCAAACTATCGGCTGGCTGCGTGCGAATGCATCCTAGCGAGTGGGTATGAATCGGGCCCTAGGACTCTCTCCTCTGTGTCCTAAGGGAACAAATTGAGCAGCAAGGTGTTACCATGCTGTGGACCTGTGTGGCAGAGCAGTTCCTTCAGTATCCAATCACGCAGAAACATGGGCTGAGATGCAGTCCACCAGTATTCCTTGAAAGCTGCAAATGGTTCCAGGAAGAGATGTAAAGTCCAATAGATCACAGGAGTCCAAGTTAAGAAGTTCAATGCGTTTCACCAGGCTATCATAACCCAGCTTCCTCTTGGAGAACCACAGGTGCCATCATGCTTTAGAAGACACCAGCAGTGACTCTGCAATTCATGGCAGATCCCATTGATTTGCAAACCCATGTAAAATCAATGTTTCGCGAATCTCCCTCTCCCCCCCATGGTCTGAGAGCCACAAAATGTAGGCATGCTAAGAGAATGAAAACGCAGCATACTCTCCAAAAGACATGCTATGTGCATACATGCTTGTGTTCCCCCAGTCCATCTCTCCAAGATGCTCCACCATATGCAGTAAAACAAAAGACTTCTTGCAGCCCACGATTGATCTTGCATCTAACTGTAAATCATACTGTACCATCTGTGCTTAAATCCAAAATGTCTTCTTTTAGTCACTTGTCTTGTTGCTCACCTCTTTTAATTCTATTATGAGATTGAGAAGCTTAAAACATATTATATAAGCCTGAAGTTTTGATTGGAAAACTGCTTAGAACTGGAAACTTAGGGGCAATCTAAGTTTAGCAAACGCTATACATGCATATTTGGAAGATTCTTCACTTCTGGATTTTCCTTGATTTTTACAGTTAACTTTACTTTATAATATATGTCAGAAGTTGCCAGGGGCTGGCTGGCAACTTTAGGCTTTTAGGCTTGCATCTTAGTGCCCACCATACAATACAGAGAGTATTTTAGAGACACCCATACGATACATAGAGCCTTTATAGCACAGTACAATAGAGTAGTTTAGAGACACCCATAAAATACAGAGAGCCTCTACAAAGAGTGTCTTAATGATCATCATATAATACAGAGTGCATCTTAGTGCCTACCATACAGTAGAATAGAGAGAGCATATTAGAGTCCACCATAAAACATACTTGCCAACTCTCCCTCATTGTCAGGGAGACTCCCTGAAATAGTGACAATCTCCCTGTCTCCCTGAAGAGTCCAGCAATCTCCCTCATTTCACCTTACCCCCATTATGAAGCGGTTATAGTAAAAATAAAACCCAGAGATATATACATTCAAATGGAATCATTAGTATAATTTCCCGGCATTGGTTATAAGGCACATACATTTTCTGAAATGTATTAGTGTGTTTTATCAGCAAATAGATCTTACTAACAGCTTTCGGGCTCATTTACATGTGTATGTAAGTACATTTTATGACAGATGTAGCAGTACACGCCCACTTTAATGCCCACTCATAAGTGGTGCTTTCACAATCTCCCTGAAATGCTATTTCAAAAGTAGGCAAGTATGCCATAAAATACAGAGAGCATCTACAGATAGTGTCTTAGCTAATCATTCAGAGTTTGCTGTAAGAGCAAAAAAATTTGTAAAAACAAAAAAAGGAAAAAATATGTTGAACTGTAGGTTGGGCACATTTAAAATGTGCTGAGCGACTTATAATTGGGAAGGGCATGCCTCGATTAATTCAAAATTTTATTGTAAAAGCAAAGCTGTCTTCTATTTGTTCACTGTATGCAAAAGCAGCCAATATTTTCCCTGCATGCATAAAAATAAATGCATGTACATCCCTTGCATTGCCACATGGTTTATTCCAGGATCAAAAAGCACCTTTTTTTGCTCTTCCACCTAGTGTGTCTTATTGCCTACAATAAAATACAGAGAGCATTGTAGTGACCATCAAACAATGCATTGTTTAAGTGACCGCAATTACAATACAGAGAGTATATTAATGACCACCATAGAAAATAGGCCAATTAATATTAATATAAGTCTATTTATAAATGAAAGCACTGTATATCAAATTCCTATAAAATATTTTCTACCATATCCACTAAGTAATGTGAGATATTTCAAATAGTAATACCTGGAGATCTTTTTGCACTCACATTCAACAGAAGGCTTCTTTTCAATGAATACTTTTCAAGCATTGCTGATATATTCTAGAGACTGCAAATGTAAAAAAATATATTATATGCATCTGCAACAGTATCATAATCCACTTTTCCAGCCTGAATTTATTTAATTTATTTATTTATTTATTAACAGTTTCTTATATAGCGCAGCAAATTCCATTGCGCTTTACAATTGTAAACATTAATAAAACAACACTGGGTAATAACAGACAGATATATAGGTAGGAAGGCCCTGCTCGCAAGCTTACAATCTATAAGGAAATAGGCATTGATACACAAGGATAAGTGCTATATATTGCATTTTGGTCCAGCCAGAGTGCACAGTTTCTTGGTGGGCTGCATGATCCATTCACACTGGATTGTTGGCCAAATGTCATGAGGATGTGAGAGAAAGACGAAGTGTGAGGTTATGTGAGGACTGTGAAAGGGGATGTAATTAGATATGGAAGCTATGAAGGTTATGTGGGTGGTTCTGGGATCTGATAAGCTTGCTTAAACTATTTGGCTTTGGCCTTGCAGAGGACGAGTAGGGCTCGTCATCTGCATATACCTTAAAACTGCGGATGTAGAGTGCCCCCGCTTACTAATTTTCTCCCCACTCCCCGAGGATCAGCGGAGCCAGTCCCAGAGCAGTTTATAAAATATTGATAAAGAATGGGGGAGGGACTTTAAGTTCCTCTATCTCCCCCATCCTGGCATCTAGAGAGATAGGGACACCATTGTTTGAAAGAGAGGAGTGTGGCCCATATAGATTATTGCCCAGTGTAAGCACCAGGCACAATCCCCTGCACTACAGAAAAATAATGGGTTACAAGGATGGGGGAAGGTCTCCCCTCCCCCCATCCTGGCATCCATTAAATCAGGGGCACCCATTTTTGAAAGAGGAGGTCCCCTAAGTACTTATTGTGTGGTGATCACCAGTGTTATTCTACATTATGGAAAATGCATGTTTTCCATATATGAGGGAGGGCACCATGTGCCCTCTCACCCCCATAAAGACATTGGCAACTTCTAGGGCACCCATATTTGAAAGAAGGGAGTCTTCTTTTCCGAATGATGTGGACTCCTTAGCAGCTATTGCCTAGTGATCACAATATTGCCTGGTGCTACGGGAAAAAATAGTTTACCATAGATGGGGGAAAGGACACATTGTGCCCTATCTTCCCCATACTGGCCTGCACACATATGGGGGTACCCTGTCTTGTAAGAGGAGAGTCTCAATGAGCCCCCTTAGTAGTTATTGACTGTGAATAACAATACAATAACTGAAACAGTACACATAAAATACAGGGGAGATCTCAAAGCCCTGATCTCCACCATCTTGTTCCAAATAAAAAAAATGTATCCCCCGTTTAATGCAGTAGTTTGTCTAGTTATTAAATTGTTAGGCCTTTTTGGGCTACCATAATTTTCCTACACATAGGAAGCATTTAAACCGAGACAGCGAACATTGGAAAAATAAATAAAAAAAATTGCATTTTCAATTAGAGTGCATATTTTTTTTTGTCAAAACCTACACATAAAATCCGCTTTTTACTATTCTGGAAAGGTATTATTATTGGCAGAACAAGAACCACAAAGTATTTCTATGTGGTGCTTATAAGACAAAAAACAATTATGTTTGCTTTTGGTTCCCATTCTTGAAATTTCAATAAAAAAAAATTTTTTGGGCCATTTCAGTAACATTTTTGTTGATGTGTTAGAATGAGCAA
This sequence comes from Taudactylus pleione, assembly GCA_031769625.1. Taxonomy (NCBI): domain Eukaryota; kingdom Metazoa; phylum Chordata; class Amphibia; order Anura; family Myobatrachidae; genus Taudactylus; species Taudactylus pleione. The sequence goes on along the minus strand of JAUIMM010000517.1, from coordinate 247,372 downwards.
AAAGACAAACGGTATTTTCTGAAAATATAAAGTCTTCTGAAAATAACAATAATAATGTTGGAATGTGAAGAGTTCTAACCTCAGAAAATGGCGTCAGCAGAAGAGAATACCCTCAGTAGCGAAAGGGGTTAATATACAGGATGGATGAATTTTCAGCAATATTCAGGTAGACTGAGGGGATCACATGCCCCAACTATTTCTTTCATATTATATCCACTGTTAGCATATCTTTAATATTTATTAATAAAGATAATGCACTAGATATTGTTATGTTTCCTACTTTATGACGTTCATTACATTCTCCAGAGAAAGATTGTGAAACCGAGATAAGCATACTTCTCCTATGGGACTAATTGAATTTGGATATTCTGTTCCTGAAGCAAGAAGAAACAACGGGAACCCTTATTCCGCTTCTGTGACATCGCTGTATTGGAACTTTGAGTAATTTATCATCACCAGGAAGGATGTTGTTATCGTTCCCATCTTTGGACTAATATGTATCATCTTGTCTTTGAAGCCTAGAAGTATAGACATTATAGAAGGTGCCTTGTAGTACACTAGCCTTTTGTGGTTTGTACGTCCTGGCTACCAGCGTTTTAAGGTTACATAATTTTTCACAGTGTTCATTATTTTTTTTACTAGTATAGTGGACCCAGCATATGCTGGATCACTTCAGCCCATCCTGCTCAGCCCCCTCTCCGCTATCCTTACCAGTCTTCCTCTTTTGTCCTCTTTTGCAGGATGGCTATACTGTCTCAGCCGCTGGCAATGGGAACCATTGGAAAGGGGCATGCGCCCTGCAGGCTCCAAGTGTGTATTTCGGAGACATGAGAGCCCTAGTGCCTTATTATATAGATTCTCTTACATTCCTGTAACCAACAGATAAGACCTTACAATCTAATCCATCTCCTGGCAGTCCTCAGTTGATCCTATTGTCCTGCCTCCACGACCCGCCAGCTATCTGGTGGTCCTGATCCAAAATAAGATGGATCCATGTCTACTTCTAGCATAAAAGTGCTACAACGGCTACACATACCACCCATGAGAAAACATTTCTAGGGTGTTGATGGGAACAATTACTCTCTTACAACTGGGGTACCCACTTTGGTGTGAAGTTGGCACTTACAGTGGTTGTAGTGGCAGTGTGGCACCTGTAGGAGTAATCAGTAAGTTATTGATGGTAAGCAAACTACCCGACCAGTGTGTCATCTCAATAAAGGATGGCAATGTAAGCTTATTCTGTCACAGTGAAACATGCCCAGGTGAGTCATACTGTGGCACCACCAAATAATATCACTTTAAAAGTCCAGTCAATTAGGGTTCACTTTTAAAATTTTTTCTATGACAGCACATTTTTCCTTCTGTGCCTAGGAGTCAGGGGCGTATTTATAATGGGTGAATGGTGTGCGATGCACACGGGTCCCTGGGTCCAGGGGGGCCACACACTGCACCCAATTAAATATACTTACCTCTCCATCGCCCCGGCGCTGGATGCAGCACTACAGAAATCACCGGGTGAATGGCCATTGCCAGAGTCTACTGCACCGTTGGAGAGGAGGTGGAGCAATCGTAGCCTGCACATGGGCCCCCTCCTCTCTTAAAGCGCCTCTGCTAGGTGTAATCTATGTTGTCATACATAATGCTCTTTACGTAACGTCTCTTGCAGCAAATAGCACTGTATATATAATGATCATCTCGGCATAGCTCTCAGCATTCCCATATTGAAGTGAATAAATCATACCATGCTTACCCAAAATATATACCTATCCTCACACTTTTACCAGGCAACGCCTACCTTAAACACCAGATATATCCATTGTCCTGTTGGGGAAGTACTGCTCCATGAATTGAACAACTGTATAAAAGATACATTACCATGTACAGATGTGTCCACATACATCTTTCCGTGCGCTACCAGTCGCGTTAAACATAATGCGTGAGCGCCGTGAAACTCGGTAGCACATACCAACTTTTCATGCAACTTTCTACCTTGTAATGCGTCTTACTCACAAAGCGGCATGCCTATATTTGGTGTGCGACTGCGGGTGTATCTGCATGCAAAACGTTACATTACAGTGTCAGCGGCTGCAATACTGTAGTATTTCACATTCAGGTACGTTCGCAGTCGCACACAGAATATCGGCATGCTGCATATCATTTTAATCAGCAGAATCTTTGCGAATAAGATGCATTTGCAGGTAAAAAGTCATGCGAAAAGACGCTCGGTGCTACCGAGTCACGCCACGGCATGGCGTTAGAAGAAGGGCTGTTTAACGCGCAAGGAAGATGTATGTGGACACATCTGTATGTGTGTATAGCGTGCTGTGTGACTCTCATTAAAGTGAGAGCATATACTGAGACAAATATAAGAGCATGTTCCTGTGAGCTGAAACTACTCTCAGGAGTTTATTTACTATTCTCTTATATTTATTTTAACATTTCCCAAAGACAAAATGTCTGGGAAATATTAATAAAAGGAGTCTGGCAAATATTGATAGAGAGGGAGCTGCAGTGATAAGTGCAGACTGACAATGTAATCCTACATGTGAAAGTGTCACATAGACCAGAGGTTCTCAAACTTCGCCATTACAGTCCAGGTTTTAAGGATAACCACAATTGAGTCCAGATGATTAAATCAAATTGACTGAGGTACAAGTTAAGTCACCTGTGCTCGAACTTGGATATCCTTAAAACGTGGACAGTAATGGCAGAGTTTGTGAACCTCTGACATAGGCATTAAACAGCTGTTTGTTAAAAACAGTTGTAGAATGTGTGGGACTCCCCCTCTGGCAAATCCTGGAGAAGAGGTCCCGGGCTCTAATGCAGCATCAGCGGCACTGCCTGGCCCAATAGCTGCTCAAGCCAGGCGTGACGGCAGTACTGGATCCGAATGGATCCCGGCACCGTTCGCCGATGCAGTGGGGCTCGGCAGAGGCTACGTGCGTGGCGGCGGGCCTGGATCCTGGAGGATCCAGTCCCCATCAACCATTATGGCAGCGGGCATAGAGGCAGTGGTGGTGGTGGGTTTCCACTGGTGCCCTACAGGCACAATGATGGTGTATCCCAGTTAAAAATGGTGGCGCTGCAACATTTTTGAAATTCAAGATAGATGCAGCTTGCCAGGTCATCGCCCCTTCCCCTGGGGCTGGCTGATATCAGCCAGCGAATAGCAGCCCGATGGCTGAGAAGGAGTCGGCAAGAGCGCCAGAAGACGCGGATGTCTTGGGGTGCGGCGGCCATGCAAAAGAGCTTGCAGGCTGTCGCCCTCTAGGGGAAGACCCTGGAAGTCCTGGGGAGTGGTGGCTATATAAGCGAGCTTAAAGGCCGTCGCCTCCAAGTGAAGGTACAGGTCAGTAAATTACTAAAACAAAAGGTTTTCTGTATTTATTTAAATATATTCTTTACAGACAGACTACAAGTGCCAGTGGGCCCTTAATGTCTTGGCATGCTGACACTTGTTGTTCCACAAGAGCCAGCATGCCGGGGCAGGCTTGCTGGGACCTGTAGTCCCACTGTAAAGAACAATATTATTTTTATCTTTTACACATTTACCCCGCACTCACCGCCACCAGGTATGCAGGGAAGAGCCCTAGGCTTTCAGCCCAGGGTTGTTTGTTGCTCGGCAGGGGGGTCCCTACTTTCTGAAGAATTCTAGCCCTGCACTGACCAGTTTGGGGCTGGTTAATGTGATGGCAGTGGGACCCCGCGCAGTGTGTCCCCCTGCTTTGACATTATCCCCTGGCTGGTTTAGCCTGGTACTGGTTATTGGAAAAGAGGGGAAGCCCCACAGTTTATTTCCCCCCATTTTCCAATACTGGATCAGGCTCAGAGGCCCAGGGCTCGGACTGATTTGAGGGAGAACCTTATCCTTTTTTTTTTTTTAATGAACCTTTTCTTTAGCCTGCACATATTATACTGTGTGGTGTAGCTCTGGCCCTTATTATGTAAATTGGGGGGTGTGCAGTCCCTTACTTTGCCAGGGGCCCCTAGATACACCCCTGGTGATATGCTACCTCTTTGTGTGCCATTTTGTCTTAATTTACATGGAAGCACATGGGCAAGCTGCCAGCAATTAATGAACCACATAGGAGTTGTGCAGAGTGACAGCTTCCTTTTCATGTACAGAGCAAGCTCAACGTTGCTCCTAGTTTTGTGGCACACTGCAAAAGCCAGATTATTTGAAGGTGACAGGGCTACAATAGAGAAAGTGCATTCTTACTAGGCACATTTCTTGCTGTATGGTACATGACTCCTCACTCCTAAGAAGCACTTGATTTTTGCACAAGAGATTGTGTGTTTTTCTGTACTTTTAATTGGAGCATACTTACCGACTCTGCAGGGAACCTTTCCGGGAGTAGCTGCTTCTCTCATCTTCAGGGGCGAGTCCAGACAATAGATGACATTAGGCCCCGCCCTTCACAGGAAAACTCCGCAATTTGCTGGTCCGCATGGAGGGGGCGAGCCTAAATGATGCTATTCGCGTCATTTAGCCCCGCCCCCTTCGTACGGACCCACAAACATCTCAAAAAATCTGCCCATCCTGCCAACTTCACTAGGAAGTGGGAGATTTGCCTACTCTTTCGGGAGTATCGGGAGCATCCCGCGACTCCCAGGAGAGTAGGCAAGTATGAAATGGAGACATTTTGGACATTTCAGTCACAATTCCCAGGTAAGGACTTTCTAGAAGCTCTTTTATCCAATGAAAAAACCCTTGAATCCATACGTCTACTCTCCCAAAATCTCAGAAAGACTCCAGAATTTCAAGGAACTCATCCGTACTCCATGAGGAGGAGACCAGCCTACCGGTCGGATATTGCCCACGTGCAAAGTGAAGTGGCCCATCCCGAGCTTGATCGATGATGAGATTGACATACTTGAATCACACAAAAGTGCAATGCAATGAAATAGCCCCGATGTCCCCTCAGTCTTACAATTAATAAATGAGACAGAGCAAAACAGAAAAGTTCATCTAATGTACTGTATCTACACACATTGGTAGGCACAGGATTAAAAGGAGTTGGAAGACAGGTACAATTCAGCTAACAGCTGACTCCAAGAGCTTACGGTCATTTCACGTTCAAAGGACACTTCACCAGATAACAAAACACTGCTTTTTCTGAACTGCAGTGGTGTAAAATCATCCCAGATGCCCGGAGGCAAGTTATAATTTGGTGATCCCCCTCCAAAAAAAAGGGAAAATAAATATGGTGCATATCTATCTATCTATCTATCTATCTATCTATCTATCTATCTATCTATCTATCTATCTATCTATCATCACATATCTATCTCTCTCCTATCTATCTCTCCTCGCTCTCTCTCCCTCTCCTATCTCTCTCTCTCTCCTCTCTCCCCTTCCCGTGCACCACTCCCCCCTCTCTCCTCACAAAAACACTAATATAGAATATGTGAATTTGTTTCTATTAAAGTAAATTTGAAAGATATCCCCACAAAACACCCTTTTTCAGGAGAAAAACTTAAAACTGAAAGAATCCCCCGAATGTAACTGCATTCCGAGACTGGCCACAGTAGCGAACGCTATCTCAAGGTGGCGTTAGCTGCTGTTGCCTATGAGCTACAGATCGCAAAAAGTACCAGGAGAGAGATCCCTAGCATCCCTCCCTGGTACTCTATACTCAGACCACACATGCACCGTGGTGCTGAAAGAGAAGTGAAGGGCTTGCATTAGGGTTGTGTATAGATACCCTTCAGTTAATGGGGTAGATGTATTATAGCGGCACTTACCGTGCCGCTATAACGCTTCCCGCTTCGCCTCTTTACCGAGGCGAAGCAGGAAGCACTACCGATGAGATGTATAAACATCTCATCGGCCGGAGAGGGGGAGCGTTAACTCCTCCCTCCGGCGCTACCCGCTAGAGACAGCAGCGCATCAGCCTAGTGCTGATGCGCTGTGTCTCTGTCTTGGCCGGCTCCACTGAGCATGCGCGGGATCTCGCAAGTATCGCGAGATCCCCGCATGGAGCCGGTAGCCGCCGCAGCAGGGACAGCGCTGTCCCTGCTGTGGGGATAGGCTAGCGCCAGGCTGTAGCTGTCGATAACGACAGCTACAGCCGGCCGAACGGTCAGACGATCTGACCGTTCGTACATAGCCCAGGCTATCGGCGCTGCTATCTTGTAGATAGCAGCGCCGATAATGACAGGGGCGCATAGCGCCCCTGTCATTTACTGCCCAGACCCCCGATCATACATCGGGGAGAAGCGGTATCAGCGCACATAACGCGCGTTGATACCACTTCTGGGCTTCGTACATCTACCCCAATGTGTCTGGTACACATGCAAAGGTATACAGCTCACCCATCGTATACTTGAGACATAAGATAAGGGATACCATTGCAACATTGTCTGTTATAAAGATGGGGACTGCACTGAGCATTGTAATGTATGTTTGTATGAAGGCGACCTCTGATACAGCCCTGGGGGTAATTAGGAGTATATACTGCTATGCATTAGTCACAGATAAAATAGGTCCGCGGCTAGTGCTGCCACCAGAGAGGAGTGGGCTGAGGAGTTGTGGAAGAGGGGGGGGCGCCATTTGTGTCACACTGGCATAAGAAGCTTCTGAGGAGCAGTGACACCAATGAGCGAGAACAGGCTATAGAGCCCTCCACTAGTATATGGTTATGGCAGCTTCTCAGGTGCCGGGAAGAGGAGCCATGTATTGGGCGGCCATGACGGTACACTCTGGGTACACAGTTACAGCCCTAAGTGAGGTGAATATATTGTGGGCAATGGAGAAGGTACCCATTCAGTGCTGGTGCCCGGCGGCAGGCACCTCCATTGTGTCCCGTAGTTCTGCCCCTGCCTTGAGGGATGTGTGCCAAATGTCTATAACTCATTATATACATTAGTCATGACGGTGTGGATACTCTCAACATTATTTACACAGCACAGGCTTGCCGACTTTCTGGTTGCCCCCTCCAGGAGTGTTGCTGATAGTGATGACAGCCACCCTTGTGGAAAATCTGGGCGGCCGGTGATGCGATTTGTGATGAATCGCTCAATTGTAGCCCTGTCCAAAGCTGTACAAAGAGGTGGCTGGCCTCAGTACTGTAGGGTGCAAGGCCCAATTGCGTGTGGTGTGGCCACCCCTACAAAAGAAGTATTAAAAAATAATAATTGTGGTGCTGCATGCCACCATGGGGTGTGTGCCATGCTCTCCTCAGACAAGGGCAGATCGGGGGGGGGGGGGGGGGGCTTGGAGTAGCGATCAGTCCCACCCACTCCCCTGCACATCAAGTGCAGGCAGTGGGAACTGCTGCACTGCTAAACTCAGCGGCAGCAGCTTCCCTGGACCCAACCCCACTGGGATTAGAGAGGCTGCTGCAGCGTTGCTGACAGGTTAGGGGGGCAACGATACTGGCCCCAACTGGGTCCCTCCAACTCTGCCGGGCCCAGGTAATTAGTACCTGCTCTCTCCCTCTCGGCGCCCCTGGCCCCGTGCCCGCTTTACTTTGCCAGTAATCTCTTCATTGTATAGCAGGGGGAGGCGCCACGATAACGTGGTAGCCCACATCGCCCAACTATGCCGACGCCACGTCAGCCAATATGTATTAGTTTTAACACTGTTCCTCTACTAAAATATCAATTGTAAAGTGCAACAGAATATGCTGGAATTATAGAAGTGAATGTTAATATATACAAATATAATAAGCATTATATAGAACTCTGCAAATTCATGTTATTCATTAACTGTGTTACCATCAGTGATACAGCCTCATGTTATCTGTGCACTAGGTATATATAACCCTTGCACGTCAGTTCTGATGTGTCATATAAACTGAAGATAAGACTCAGCCCTACCCTAATGACACAAATCTGTCAACACAAGGGTTAACAACACCCAGAGCCGAGCCCAGGCTACTGATTTACATACCGGACACACCTCCAGTGATGTCTCACCGTCAGACCACGCCCCCGCAGCAGCCTCCTGCACAGTGTGCGAGAAGCTACGTGAGAGCGACCGTGACGTCAGGCAGTGGGCGGCGCCGCAGCTGGCTGAGAGGTAACGCGGTGACGCAGGCTGTAGATAGAACCGTCCGTGTGTCCGCTGTCGCCGCTCTGTCGCACTCTCAGCTGCCGTCCACCTGAGCTGGCGGCGGGCGCGGTGTGTCGCCAGTCGCGACATGCTGGTGGCCGGAGCGCCGGAGGGGAGGAAGGCGGAGAGGGCACGGTGAGGGGAGACCCATTCCCACCTCGTACAGGGGGCGCCCTCATCTCAGCTGCAGGATGGAGACCCAGCACCGCCACCACGGGGCCGCCGAGTCGCTTCCCCCGGGCAGCCAAGACCTTCACCGCCCCACCGGGGGGACCGATCCGGAGGTGCTGAGGAAAGACCCCGGCCACAACAAGTTACTGAACGGCTGCGTCCCGCTCTCGCATCAGGTGGCCGGCCATATGTACGGCAAGGATAAAGTTGGTGTGTATTGCTGGGCTCAGCCCCCTCACCTGCTGTCCTTTCATTCACTATCGCAGGGGCTCCTGACCCGCACTTTATGCAGACTCTTGTCACATTGCTCACTTTCCCCTCACTATGACTGTAGCTGTCTGCAAGTTATATCATTCTGCTCAGTATCCCACATTACAACTGTAGACAGCGAGGAAGATATCTACCTGTCTCGTATCTACCTGTAATGGGAACCTTGGTAGAATGTACAACATGAGACTAAAACTATTAGTACATTTGCATTATATAACACATGACAATTTGGGTCCCGGGCTATTGTGTAAGCATGCCTGTGTTGGATAACCTGTATAAATACTGTTACGTGTAATACAAGATAGTGATAGTGGGTGATTGCTAGCTACTATGGTAAAGAGCCAATAGCAGTATTTGTGAAGTGCAAGAGCTAATGGGGTTTTTTATACTCTGTACAGTACAGGTGTAAGACAATGAATGTTGACCTGTTGGGTGGGTAGAAGATTGGTATTGGGTTGTATGAATACATATTTATAATAAAAAAAAAAGTTCCTATAGTATCTGTAGGTGTGGTGCATCATATTCCCTGCACTTATCAGGCTCAAAGGGGATTCCATCTGCAAATGAACTAAATAGTTCCTCTTGCCCATAATATTCTCAATGGATGCCCTCCCCCTGTGATCCTCACGATTTGCTGTATTAGGAGCTGAGGCACATGTAGGACCTCTGACTATCTCTTTTGGCACTGCTTTTCTCTGTCCATAGCAGGGATGATCCAGCACTATCTGCTGACAAATCGTCCACAACAGCAAATGTTTACCCACTATGGACGACCATGTGCACTCCCGCAGGTTGCCCATCAGTGTCGTTCCGTCGGCCTGCGTGTAGGGCTGACTGACCCAGCTGCCGATGCCCGACATATTGGGCGTTTGGGCACCGTATCTTATGTGTTCGAGGAGCCCCATATGTCAGGCGTCGGTCGCATTGCTGGGTAAGTGTGTACCCAGCTTAAGGCTTTCACTTAGACCGAGTGTGTTGGGTCCCATGTACTGTGGTGATAACTGATCAGCACAGAAGGTGATTAGCAAATGTTCCAAATGTCCCAGAATGTGCCTTTTCTGTAATTCTGTTTATATTACTCTTTAAACTTTTTACTGTGAATCTGTTTCTCTGAGGCTTCATGGGTCACAGCAGTGGTGACAAATCACATGAGAGGGCTTTATCTGCATGGGATAAGCCACAGTTGCAGGACCACACACAATGACCCTTTACTGCAAACTTGGTTAAAATTTTGCCCAGTGAGCAGTCTCAAATTGCCAGAATAAATACATTGCTGCTTTCACAGCATATAGCCTGGTGTGTTCTAGTTTGTGCATGGCTTTGAGTTGAGAAAGTGTGTACACATAGTGTATATTGAGTAAGCTTCCTTCCATGTTCTATCTTCACTGACTGCTTAATGCCGTAACTTCTTGGTTTTATTTTGCTACCAGCAGCAAAGTACAGACTGTTTTGTCAATTTGTCAAAACCAGAATGCTGTTGCCAGTATCCCTACACAGTTGTAATGCTACTTAAAGCTATTTAACACTGCAGGCATTATAACTTTATATTGTAAAGCAGCATGTTTAAAGTAACAATGTTAAAATGCTAAAAGTAGTATTACATTTGTGATACTAGCACCAGCATTCTGGTCTTAACATAGTGACTGTCGAATTCACGTATGTATCCCGTATGGACTTGCAATATGGTTTTTAATTGCTCTAGCTATGTGTGCAGATACATCAAGCTAGGGATATATTTGTAGTGTGGTTCTTGAAAGTGCTTTTGCTATTTGGGAATGTCAGGTGCTTATTGACAACTAGGGCTTGAAGGCAAGTGGGTTTTGCAGACATACCTTGCCTGTTTTCGCTCTGAGCATGCTTCCCCCGAGCTAGGCGAACACAACTAAGGGCAATGCGGAGTCATACATAACTCTGTTGCATCTCCACTTGTGACTGTGGGGAGTGAGGGGGTATTTGCATGTAGGCGGATTTTACTGACGGTATATCAACAGATTTGCAGGCTATTCAGAGTTGTGCGTATGTGTAATTATGGTAGTACGACTGCATAGGTTCATACAACCCTCATATGGGTGACCACATGCATGCTATGCGATATCTTGATTCTTAGGGTGCGGTTCAATAATTCCAGAGGAATTTAGGTCCCTTTGCCAAGTATGAAAAACATAATATAGAAAGCGCTATTAAAATAAATAAAGTAAATCTGTTTGATATAAATCACAATTTTAATAACAATCAATCATGAAGCATAATAGATTCTTAAAAACAACTAGTAAAACACTTCAAAAGTGATACCGTGAATCAGCTAATTGCCGATTTGCATAATAAGCAATGAGGACCAATGGATTTATAGTCCAGATTTTATATAGAAATGTTAATTCCGGAAAGAGTAATAAAGCCCACTCCTTAGTGGTAAAATAAAGTCCCGTGTATTATCATCCAAATAAGGGATAGCAATGTTCCGGAATAGAGATTTAGCTCTTTCTTTGAATTATTTGGATCCAAAATATATATCTTTCCCGGCTCAAATGGTAATATAATAAAATTTCATGTGATACAGTTCCAGAGAAACTGTTGGGGGTTTAATCAGAGTTCCATTCAGCACCAATCAAAACAGCTGGCTAGTTAATAGCATCGGCCAAGTTATAGTAAGCGGAGCTATACAGCCAAAATGTGCCGGCTCCGTATGTACTCACAGCCTCCACCCGTAATGGAGTCTCCGCAATGTCCACTCACAATTCCCCAATTATTTCATTTTTCTAGGTAGCAGTGGAGCTTTAGTAATGCTGGGCATACACACTACAATTATCTGTCGGATATCTGTCATCTGTCTGGTGGGAAGGAAAATCTGGTCTGTTTTCTAGTGTCTGGGAGCAAATTTCTAATATTATTTGCTCCCATACTTTACCAGGTTTTCATTCAAACCGGCCAGATTGGGCAGATATCTGACAGATAATTGCATAGTGTATGCCCAGCATAAGATGTAGGTGGTTTTTGTTTTAATTTTTTATGCACGAAATGGACTTTATATATGGACTAGCAATAGAGTCTAAATGGTAAGTTTAGGGTAACTTGCAAAATGAATAAACATGGGAAGTGTTACTTTGTGTATACCATAAATATTTCAGCATTTCTTGTAAAATTGCATAGTACACTGAGTGCCGTATTCAATTAGAAGCAAAATGTTTTTTCATGCCATACTTTTTGCCGACATTGCTGGTTTTGCATGCGAAAAAGTATCGCACGCGTCCCTGCTTATCCCCGTATTCAATTCCAAAGGGAGCGAAACTTAAATAGGCACAAAGTGCTGGCAGATATGGGGAAGTCAGCCTGACACCCCCCAAAAGATGCACTGACATTGGGATTACTATGGATACCCCCGAATAGCCCTGCTGGATGTATTTGGGGTGCTTAAATGCTCTCAATTGGTGCTATTTTGCATCTTTGCACAAGTGGTGAAGAATAGTATTTTGCAGTTTTGTTTTTTTGGCAAAAATAAGTAGTCCCAGCAAATTTGGGGTACATGAAAATGGGTGCAAGCATGGTTTAAAATTGCTAAAGTGATGTCTTTAAAAAGCGTCAAAAATGCACCTGCAATAAAAAAACACCTCCCTCATATTTGCAGACCCCCCGCAAAGACTATTTCGCTAGTTTGTAAGTTTGTACCCCAACTTTGATTTTTTTTTTTTCGACCCCTGTTTCAAAGTAATTTTTTGGGGTGTTCTTTAATTCTTTTTTGGCTTTTTTGACGCAGTTTACCTTTGGAGACCTGTCCTAAGAGTGCAGGGTGGTTTCCCCACCTTTGCACCTCGAAACCGCAATTCTGCACTTTTTTTCCGCCAGCTATTCATAAGCGAAACGTTTCCACCGGGTACATTGCATTGTGTTTTCTCACAGACGAAAAGTCGCAATAATTGATTACGGGGTTAAGCTTCCGCTGGCGAAATGACGTCACCGGCAAAACTTTTTTGGAAAAAACGCCCTTTCGTCGCTAATTGAATACGGCACTGAATCTCAAAGTGAAAAGAAGTTAGCGCATCCCCTCCAGGTATAAAAAATATTTATTTCTGTAAAATATGCTGATTTTTATTAGGTTCACTATCTATTCCAGATAAGAGTATGTGTATACACACTGACTACCAGGAATAAGTTTTAGAACACCCACATTTTGCCAGTTTTTCTTGAAATGTAAGTAAATCAAGTTCAGTGAATAACCTGAAATTGTACAAATGTAAGCGGCAAATTGCTAGAGGTTTAAAAAAAAAATAATAATGTTTGATTTGCCACTGCAGAAAGTGTAGATTACAGCGTTCTAAAAAGGCTTTTTAGGAAACAAGTAATGGGTCAAATACTTACAGCTGTTCTGCAGCAATTACAAAGAGGCCTGGGCTGTGAAGCACGCCAGCGGACTACTGAAAATTGGAAGAAGGTCTTACGGTTCAATAAATTTAAAATTTATAACATTTGGTACATCATGCAGAGTTACTATTTACTAAGCGGCAGCTTATAAAAGTTTCCTTCCCGGCATGTTTAAGTCCAAAACTTAAATGCCAATGCTTTTAACAGCAAAAAATCTAATTTTTTTTTTTTTCTATATTAAATACTTAGTGGCGGTAGATGAATAGCGCCAGGAAGTTGGTCTCGGAGCTTCTCAATTCAGTGCGCTGTTTAGTCCGACTATTACAAATTAAGTCTGAGAATGCTGGTTCTCGCGACTTAACCTGGGTGTTTAGTTGCGACCTTCTTCCAACTTCCCGAGGCTATTCAACTCTCGCTGAATTGAATTGCCCCATTGCCTTATAAATTTTACAAGCCTCTGCTTAGTAAATAACCCCTGTGATACCACCTGCCAAACATGGAGGAGGTCTGGGACTCTCTTACTCGATCCAGAGTTGGTGACTTGCACAATAAACCAAAAGGACTTCCACAACACTTTGCAGTGCCATGCAATACCCATTAGTCTATGCAAAGTAGGGTTCATCCTACAGCAAGATAAATGACCCAAAACATACTATCAGGTGATGTCAGAGCTATCTTGGAGGAAAAGAACAAGAAGGTAGGCCCCGGCGCTATTCAACACAGCATTTAATTGAATTGCTCCCTGCACAACCATGGCAAAAGTTTTGAGAGCGATACATTGGTTTTCACAAAGTTTGCTGCTTCAGTGTTTTTAGACCTTTTTGTCAGATGTTACTATGGTATACTGAAGTACAATGACAAGCATTTCATAAGTGTCAAAGGCTTTTATTGACCATTACATGAAATTTATGCAGAGTCAATATTTGCAGTGTTGACCCTTCTTTTTCAAAAACTCTGCAATTCGCTCTGGCATGCTGTCAATCAAATTCTGGGCCAAATACTGACTTATGGCTGCCCATTCTTGCCTAATCAACGCTTTGAGTTTGTCAGAATTTTTGGGTTTTTGTTTGTCCACCCGCCTCTTGAAGATTTACCACAAGTTCTCAATGGGATTAAGGTCTGGGGAGATCCCTGGCCCGCTCAGTTTAAAAAAACGGGTCCCAAAGTTCCTGTAGCGCGTAAAAAGCGCACTACAGCGTGTACTTTGTGAACCCTGTATGTATTAATAAATATTGGTCTGGTTGAATAATAGATTCTACTAAAGATGAAGTCCTAGAATCTAATGGACCTGGGCATTTCATTTATTTATTTTAAGTTTATATATTCATCAAGATATTAAGAGTTCATGGAGCTATTCAATTGACCACACTGTTAAGTCTGACTAGAACCACTTAAGTTGGAGAATGCTTGTTACCGCGCCTTAAGCTGAGTGTTTAGTCGTGCTAACTGGCATTCTCCCACTAAAGTGCTGGCCACGAGGTTGTTGGCGCTATGCTAAGCCAGAAAACAGCATTGCAGCCGTCACTTAAGTCTGATTTCTCCTCGCACTTCAGGAGGGTGCAAGCAGAAATCCTGTGGTTGGACTTAACAACGCGGTCAAATTGATTCGTTTCAGGAACTTCTTCTCGGGGCTATTCAGCATTGCACTGAATTTAATCACCCCCATAGTGCCCAGACTTCTAAATTAGTAAAACTTTGTAGAATGATCTAAAACGTATGACACATACATGAAGGTATTTGTGAGCTTGTGAGTTCTGCATGGAAGAATGGGGAGCAAGTCTTTTAGATGGAGTAGTAGCTGGCTACAAGGGATATTTAGAAGGGAATCGGTATGAAATACCGCTGTCCTTCTGGCCGGCAGTTCGAATCCCGCCCGCAGCAGGCCGACAGAAGCAGAGATCCCGACAGCGCTGGAAATCCCGATCGTCCGTAGGTAAGTAAAAACTAACCCCCTAACCCTCCTTAGGGGTGCCTAACCTCCCCCCCAAGTGCCTAAACCTAATCCCCCCCCCCCCCTGTAATTGCCTAACCCCCTCTTCCCCGCTGCCTGAACCTAATTCCCCCATGGGGGGTGCCTAACCCTCCCTCGCCCTAGCCTAACCCTCCCGGGGGGGTACCTAACCCCAAGGCAGGCTGAACCTATGATGAGTTATCAGATAATTTTACCCTACCTACAAGAAATCCATTTACAAGAGTGCGTTTTACTAGCATCCAGGGTGAGAAAGGGATGGATCTGGGAAATAGCATGATTGACAGAGGATCTGGGTGTGGGGAGGAAAGAAAGCGTAGTCTTGGTTAATACCCAGACAATGTACTTGGGGAACAGAGGAGATGTTGCTGACAGAGAGGAGTAGGGACCTTGGCTTGGTGAAAGACAATGACTTCAGTTTTGGAGATGTTGCGTATCAGGAAGCTTTGTGACTTCCAGGAGGAGACCACTGACTGGCAGGAGTTGACACAGGAGCGGGCTGGTTAGGAGAGATACAGAGAAGTTACATTTGGGTATCAACAGCATGGAGTTGGTAATAGAGTGCTAGATACAGGCATATTTATGCTTGTATTTTAACTCTGGGTAACCATCACTGAACTTTGCCTATATGCCCATTTACGCCTCGGGTGCGAGTGGAGATGCAATTGATATGTGTACAACTCTGCATCTCCCATACTCGTATGCACTGTCTGGAAACACGAATGGTACACTCTACAAACAGCCGTATGGTTCAATTGGTGTTGGCTCAGTGTCCCCAACTCTTTTATTTATGAGGACTCAGGGGGCTATATACTAAGCCTTGGATTGTTTGAAAAATGACAGCTAAGAGATGATTTGTTAGTATCTTCTCTCCATCCACTTTATCTCTCTCCAAAACTTACTCCATAGACCCCTAAGTTATGTGACAGATGAGGTTAGTGAAAGAATACGCTACATTTTCATCAATATTGGTTTATGCCACCAAATAGCAGCTACCACCCTGTGTAGGCAATGGGCAGTTTATCATGCTTTACCGGAAGCTACTCTTGCCCCTCATCCCATAATTTTATTACATTAAAACAAACTGCACACTTATAATATATTAATGTCTTCATTTTAAGGCATACTACAGCATCCTGATGGGACTGTCCTAAAACAATTACAGCCTCCACCTCGTGGACCTAGAGAACTGGACTTCTATAACATGGTAAGTATGCTAGGATCTGGATTAGGCAGTGTTGTTGGAACTACAAAAATCCTATCATTGGCTGCTTTGTTTGTGTGTTTTTTTTTTTTTTTTTAATTGAATATGACGTGAGCATTAATAACACTGACTTGTTGGGGATTTTTTTCTTTCTTCCATTTGCCATTGATATTTAGTTTTGCTTCTTCAAGTCTTACATATGGCAAGTTAGTCTGGGATGTGACCCAGTGAAATGTACACATTCACTTCATTATGGGTTTTAGGCAGAAAGTTGACTTCACAGCTACTTTGTGTTCTTTTCCCAGGAAAAATAAGTTTATTATCAGTCACTTGAACATTTCACAGATGCTGCCTGTAAAGGGATCATAGCCACATATGACTGCAAAATTGCCACTTCTAGTACATTTCTTTCTAAATTCTCCTTCTTTCCACAGGTTTTCACAAGTGACTGCACTAATCCTACACTATGTGACCTGCAGACTTTTTTACCAAAATATTTTGGCATTTGGTCACCACCAGGATCTACAAATGGTATTCTATATATTATACCTCTTTGTTTCCTAACTGTAACTGAGTAGTTGAATCATGTTAGTAATGTGGGAATTTGCAGACCTTTTTAGTTATGCTGGCTCCAGAAATTCCTTTTATCTGACAGGACAAGTGAATGTAATCAGTATGTTTGTATCAGACTGGTTCTTAAGATGCGTATAAAGTAATAGACGGAGAAACAAGAGCACGATTACGACATCTTAATCGTGCTTTCGTTTTACAGTCTGATGTGCCTACACTCGTTGAGTGTAGGCACATCCATCATTCCTGTACATGCTGAACCTGATGTGATCGTCAGGTTGACCAGCATGTACGGGCGATGATAGATGTAAAAAACGACCAGCGAGCCGATTGGTGAGCGATTGCATGATTACTATGTCGTAATTGTGCAGTCGCTCAGTAAGGTCACGTAGTGGATACGCACCTTTACTCTTTCTATAGCTGTAAATAAAAGCTCAGTCCTTGGCAGTATCATACTTTTACATTCCATTGTGGAAAGAAGCTGTTTCCGAACAAAATAAAATGCCTCCTTCCAGTGTGAAGCCATCCATAAGAGCACATAGGTTTGTGGAAGTGAGATTTGTAGGCCAGCATAAATTAACCCTTTGCGTATTTCTATTTTGTTTTTTAATTACTCATTCCAAGACAGCTACTGATGGCTAGTATGCCTTATTATCTATGTATATATTTGCTTGCACAAGTAAAAAACTTGATTCCCAATAACAGCAATTAAGTTAAAATATGGCCTTATTAGTATCCGTTTTGACAGAGACCCCTGGCAGTGAAAGGGTTGAAACATGGCTGCAAGTTTGTACTGTTAAACTGCATAGCCCATTTTTTGAATTGCTATTCTCTGAAAGCTTGTCATGTAATGAGATGCTCTGTGTGATTTGGAAATACACTTATAGGTAGCTGCTAATTACTAGTTGGTTGTACCTGGTATTGGTAAAAATGTGCAGATTAAACAATTATGAAGATACCCTGCTTGGCCAGCTAGTAATATTTTGCCAGCTTAACAATTATTGCTCAGTGTGCATGTTTGTATTAAATAATGGCTATTTTTATTGCAGATCTGTATTTAAAACTGGAAGATGTAACTCGGAAATTTAACAAACCATGTATTATGGATGTCAAAATAGGACAAAAAAGTTATGATCCATTTGCATCGGCTGAGAAGATTCAACAGCAAGTCAGCAAGTACCCTCTGATGGAAGAGATTGGCTTCCTGGTATTAGGCATGAGGGTAAGGCGATGACTTTGATGTGTCTGTATGTTTTATCTTTGTATTTAATTCTTTTTAAAGAAAGGTGAATGCAGTTGCAGTAAGTTTTTTTTTTTTTTTTTTCTTTGATTGTTTTATGCGTGTTCAAGCTAGTTTAATATTGGGTATAATTTGGGCCTATCCTAACTGCAGCCAGTTGGAGAATCCAACATTCATTACACAATCAGGTGTTGAAACATTATATTAGGACCTATTTAGTTGTTGGAAACAGAAGCAAGAACCAGAGGAGTGAATGTGTTGAGTAAGGCCCCCATATATGTGCTATAGATTGGGGCAATTTTGTGATGATTGTCCCAATAAATCGCCAATGGATGTGCTTTCCCAGTTGGTGCTGAATTCAATTCAATGCGAAGCTGAATTGCTGCAGGAGGGAGCTCCCGCAGCTATTCATTACACCGCTCTGTCTGGGCGGGATAAAAGATTTCTTTTCGCACCCCCCTGGGGATGCAAGGAGAAATCCAACAAAAGTGTTTACCGGCTTAGCGTGGTGCTAATAGCCGCGCGGCCGGCAGTTTAGTCGGAGAAGGTCGGTTCTCGCACTTAAACACCCAGGTTAAGTTGCGAGAACCAGCATTCTCTGACTTAACCATTTCTCGACATGGGACACAGCGTGGTGTATTAATGAATGTCATTTGCTGCTAAAATGGCAGCCCTGCCTCCCTCAAGGCAGTGGGGGTCGACCATTCTCCTTGCCTTGGACCAAGACCGCTGTTGCTCTCTAAATCAGGCCTGGCCAACCTGTGGCTCTCCAGCTGTTGTGAAACTACAAGTCCCAGCATGCCCTGCTACAGTTTCGCTATTAGGGGTTGCTAAAACTGTTGCAAGGCATGCTGGGACTTGTAGTTGCACAACAGCTGGAGAGCCACGGGTTGGCCAGGCCTGCTCTAAATGACCGAGCCAAGTGAATAACTCATTAAGGTCTGAGCAGCCGGCAGCTGCAGTCCTCTTGTTACCCAGGGTCCCAGTGCACTGCCGGTATTTCAGCCCCTGCCTCATGGGGTCAGACCACAGACTATCAATATGGATGGAGCTGAGCACTCGAATCCGTGAGGAGACAGGAGAGTGAACCCAGCGGCGTCACGTGGCTGGGAGCTGAGGTCTCATGTGGCTATTGGATGTGGCTATGCTGCCGGGTGCAGTAATTGGTTGGAGACGCTAAATTTGTTGGCCGACTGCAACACAGCGCGTCCTGCGGGACCCACTCATTTTTAAAAAGGGAGTCCCTGAATGCCTGTAGTGCATAAATAAGCGCTATAGCGCATATTATGCAATCATTGATTATATATGTGTGTGTATGTGTATATATAAAAATCTTTTAGAGATGAGCAGTTCGGTTTAACTCTGATATGTTCGGATCTCAGGTGAACAAGCAGGAAACTAACATGCAAACACGTGCGAATAAAAAATAAATAATTTACTAAATACACAATCGACCCAAGTCACAAGTACTTTCCATAGGAAACAATAGAACTTGCAAATTTACCAAGAATCGTGTTTTCAAACTCCCATGTAAAATTTGCAAACTTGCACCAAAATACACTTTTAAAATAGAGTACCTCCTAAGCTGGGGGTTTATCAGAAACATACACAAATCTGTGTAATCCTTGCATGACTGTAATGAAGAAAAGAAAGGGTTAAATGTAAAAGGAAAAAAAAGGCGTGCCCCCCCAAAAGCATAACCAGCCCAGGGCTCTTTGAGCCGGTCCTGGTTCAAAACATATGGGGAACAAAATGTGTAGGGGTACCCCATATTTAACCGCTTAATTTTTTCAAAAAATATTCCCAAAATACATAATTTACCAATCAAAAAAAAAATTATCTAAGTAAAAGCTATTTAAACCTGATTTCAGTGTTGTTGTTTTTTTTTTTCTTTTTAACAAAATTGTTAAATCAAGTTTTTAAATGGCTATTCATTACATAATGTGATAGTGTTCTCCCCAGAAATTTTTTTCCAGCCGGTTGGCATCAAGAAGTAGCTGGGTGGGGGCCTTCGCAATAATAAAATGTTTTAAATCCTGACCTTTATAATTATTTAAACTTGAAATAACATTTTATATATTAATTCTCTTCTTAGAGGCCCAGATACTGTCTCGACTTGCAGGCTACACAGAATATATTTTTTATACAGCTCTATAGATACTGGCCCCACTTGCAGGCTCTCTTTAATCAGTTCAGGTGACTGTTCCTGTCTGAACTTTTATACAGGAGGAGGGATCTTTGCCCTCCAGCCTGACACCGCCCTTGCACTGTGATGACAAATACCCCCCGCCCCAATGCCACATCCCCTGCTCGGCACTCTCCCCTGACCCAATGCTGCGTCCCCTGCCCGGCACCTCCCCCCCGCCCCAATGTGCCGTGTCATCTAGAACCTTCACTAACATGTCCTTATTGCCGGCAGACACTGAGCATCCAATGTGAACAATGTGACGTCGGTGCAGCTCGGTGTCGCATCCGTGGCAACAAGGACACCTTGAGGGTGACCGGGAATGCGGTGCATTGGGGCTGTTTCTGCCGGGCGATGCACCCACAGAAAACAGCCTGGGGAGAACACTGTGATAATGAAAAAAATCATAATATTGGGGATTTTTTTGAAAAAAGATTTTCTAGTTTTAAGAAAAAGCTGAGGATAGACTGAGCACGTAGCAACATGGCAGGGATCTGCTGGCGTCCCCGGCATTGGGTCTGGCCGTGTCTAGCACTGTAGAGGATAAGTAGCCGGTGAGAGAATGCAGAGCCACTCCTGCTGTCAGTCATTGGGCAGAGGGCAGATCCGAACGATTACGTTTTTTTTTAATGTTTCGGATAACTGAATTTGATATGGGAGATCTGACGTGTATATGTATGAATGTGTATAAGTGTGTGTATGTATGTGTGTGTGTATGCATCCGGCTTCCAGAAGCCGCGGCTGCTACTTTCCATGGAGATCGTGGCTGCCTTAGAGACGTGCCGTGCGGGGGGTGATGCCGGCTTCCCGATTACTGCTGGCCACGGTGATTGGGACACAACCGCGGATGCTGCCTCTATGGAAGTCACGACTGCCCTTGCAGCCACATCGGGAAGGGGGTGCTGCCTGGTCCCGCTCACTGTGGCCAGCAGTGATCGGGACATCGTTGAGGTGGAGCTGCTGGAAGATTATATTTCAGCAGTTGACCAGTGGGCGTTTCTGACTGGTCAGAAACGCCCAGAAAAGCCCAGTCTGGCGTGGTCGCATCTGATACGGCAACGCCAGGCAAGTGGTTAATGAACTAGCACTGGGCTCTGTGAGCCGGTTCTAGTTCACTAACTCCTTTCACTTGCAGCAATTGTGCCTTTTGAATATTTAAAATATAGATTATAGTGCCAGGATTTGAGTGGTCTCCACTAATTGTTGGACCCTGCAGCAAATGCCATATTAGGAGGGAAGGGCTATTTTCACTAAACAGGCCCCAGAGGCTAAACTTTTGGCAGACTTCCCTTGCATATAATAGACAACGTGGATTGATATATTCATTCATTAATATAGAGAGGCAGAGCCAGTTATGTTGCTGCAACTTGAATGTCTATAGAATTGGCTTTCTGTCCTGCATTAAATCTCCTTAGGATTCTGCTCTAAACTGAGCTTCAACCCTTGTTAATGAAGTAGGTAAAGATTTTTGTACTTATAGAAAGAACAGAGCTGCAGTGGAAAGTCTGTTTAACGCTGAACAATGTACAGTATTCTCTCAAGAAAATTTTGCCGACCGGGTAGCAATAATGACATGTTGAAATCCTGGCCTTATATTGATTTAAACTGGAGATTAACATTTTATAGATTAATATGTTTATTCTTCGATGCCTAGTAGTCTGCAGCTTTTTTCATAATCAAAGTTTGTAGAATCTGGTCCCTCTAGTGAAATCGGCATCAGATTATTTATTGCCAAAACGAGTTTAATCACAAACTCAGTCTCCAGGCGCAATATAACATAAAAAATTAATTACAATAATATTTACATTTAATATTATTAATCTAATGTACGCTGCTCCCCAATAAAGTAAATCTGTTACTACTTAACAGTATGGATTATAGATATTATATACAAGAGGAATAGAATAAACTATTCCACTTGAGGGTGCGCGATAACCTAGATTAACTGAAACACAGATATAAACAAAAAAACATTTATATTTAATAATATGATATAAAAATATCTAGTCCTCAGTTAGGCTTATATATAATAGTAAAAACTGCTCCGATGTTGGGAGCTCTCACTGGCAGTATCCCGTTTAATAATCCGACATCAGTCGTCACCGCTGATAACGCTGCACCCGCCGTTAATTGCCATGGAGTAAGTACATGACCTATGAATGGTAGTGAATACCCATTACTCGGCGATTAACGGCGGGTGCAGCGTTATCAGCGGTGACGAATGATGTCGGATTGGATAGGATATATGAACAATCTTTGCAGCACTGATTTACTGCTATCTAGAGTGAGATTGTGGAAGAAAATGATTGGCTGCTTGCTTTAGTGGTCTCTAGATACAATTTATACGTCTATTAATAGTTAAGTGGGGATACATCAGGTATTGTTTCATTTTAATTACATGTATATGTAATATTGGAATTGTGTGGTGTATGGTTTTATGAAAGCCTAGCTGAGGACTAGGTATTTTTATATCGTATTATTAAATATAAATGTTTTTTTGTTTATCTGTGTCTCAGTTAATCTATGTTATCACGCACCCTCAAGTGGAATAGTTTAATCTACTCCTCTTGTATATAATATCTATAGATTATTTATTGTGCTCTTCCTTAAATAAGTTTTATCTATAACCGCTGTTTGAACACAGATATCATTTTTTTAAACCGTGCCAAGATACTGCTCCACTTTCTTTTTGTACACAAATAGAAAGTCCCACTTACTGCCCAGAAACTACCCAGTTGCTGGCTGGACTGATAGCCAGTTTAGTTACTGCCCCAATTGCTAGCTGGACTAATAGCCAGCCCAGCTAATGCCCCATTTGCTGGCTACACAGAAGGCCCAGTAAGAAACCTGTTGCCACTGAAACTCTGAGTGACTCTTTACTGTTCAGCCGGAATAGGTTGAAGATTCAAAAATGATATGATGCTAAGTAACATTGGTTAAATATTCTAAGTCTAAAGCTGCATACACACGTAACGATTTTGTTAGTGAACGATTTTCGTTCAGTTTTGCCTTTGAAAAAGAAGTGTAATGAACGATTTTTTTTTTTTTTGAACGAAATATGTTCCTTCCCTTAATGAAAGTCGTTAAGTTGGGTTAGTCAGAAATGGACGATGAACTACAAACTGGAACCCGCATGAACGATTATCGTTCATCGTTATAACTCAGAGATTTAACTATTTTTTGAACGATAACGACGACGTTATAGTTAAATCGTTAAAAAAATCGTTACGTGTGTATGCACCTTAACTGCAAATCAGCAATGGTAAGAAAGTATTAAAACCTAAGAAATTTTCATGCATTACTTTTAAATAGGGGCTGGGCACACGATGTACTCATTTGTAAATACAATTCTTTAATTATTTACAGATTTGCCTCAATGTGGTAAATGAGGCAAATCTGTAAATATAATTAAAGAATTGTATTTACAAATTAGTATAGTAGCGTCTGGCAGATGGAGACATACATAAAAGGACATCAGTTTGCCAGCTGATGGGTCCTATCACAAGGGCCATTCTTGCTGGGACTGAGCATAGTTACCCGCAGCAACTATCATTCCATGAAACGTACTTTATAAACAAATGCATTTATAGAAGCGCCTCAATACAATCATTGGCTAAATAGTAAGGTGTAAATCACTTTAGAGTAAATGCCAGCTATCCCTGACCTCATCGGCCCATCATGCCAGGCACAGGGGATGAGATGCCACCACGGAGTATGCAGTACACCATGGCCATCTGCTGATCAGTTACCCTTATGCTGCTGCGGCCTCAAAACGCTCAGAGCTGGTCCCTGGCACTGCCATGTGAGACGTGCACCCAGGCTCCGGCCCCGAGCACGCAGAATAATAGCTGCGTAATAAGTTTTCTGGCTCTCGGAGCGGCCAGATGCTACACCCCCAGTGTTTGCAAAATGTGCGCTATAGAAAGTATTTACGCATTACTGGTGGTTGGGCATCCAGTTATAAAACAGGGCGTGTCCTGCAGGACGCGGTGTGTCCGCAGCAGCCAATCACCGTCGGTAGCGTCTCCTCAACTAATCACTGCCGGCAGCGATTGTTTGGGGAGAGATGCTGCAGGCAGCGATTGGTTGCTACGGGCATAGCTTATACACACAGCGCGTCCTGCAGGCCCTCTCTCTTAGCCAATCGCCGCTGACAGCGCCTCATCCATCACTGCCACTGACTAGAGAACACCTCGGAGCACCTGCTTCCCTCCCTGCCCGCCAGCTCAGCCAGTACCAGAATAAAAGCTTCACAGCATGGTACAGGCTTGGAATCTTTGGGGGAGTTTACTTTGGAGGTGGGGTAACAGAATGACTGACTCTGTTCACTGCCTGTCCTAGCTCCCTCCTTTAACCCCCCAGCACACTCACAGCTGCTGTCTTCACTTACCTCTCCCTACCCGTGGTACTGCCTGCCCTTACTTCCCTCAGCTCTACCCCAACTACTCCCTGCCTATACCTCCAGCTCTACCCCAATGGCTGCTTGCCCTTAACCCCTTCTATCCCAACTGCTACCTGCCCCCAGCACTGTCAAAACTGCAGCTTTCCCTCACCTCCCATAATATGTGATGGGACCAAGAAACTGGAGTAGGACCCCAATTTTTTAAAGTGAGGGGTCCCACAATTTTTGCGCAATCACTCCACCCCCCACTGGTAAATGGTACATACCTGTCATGTGCGTAACCCTGACTCTGAGCCTTACCGACTCGGCAGCAACTATTCCCGTCGGCAACCATTCTGCCCCATTCCTTTTATACTAGAGGAGGGATCTTCTCTGCCCTCCAGTCTGACGTCGGTCATCAGTGTTACAGCGAATAAATTGCGCTTCACTGATGTTTTATATGAAATGTTAGTACAGCGTAACTTTTGGCTGCGTCATAGTGCTGGGTGACGGGGGAACTTTGCCAGGTGGACCACTCAAGAAATAAAGCGTGGGGAAAACACTGGGCTCAATCCAATTTGCCGCTATGATGTGGCAGGTGTGCGTCATCCAAGGTCATCGCGGTAATGGCCGCACATTATGGCAGCCCGGATTCGCTTAAAAGTTCTTGCAACCCCATAGGGCTCAGAGAAAATTGAGCGAATTCAGACTCGAAGCGGGCTGCAAAGGGTGCGAGGTGCCGGTCTGTTGCTGGCGTTTTAACGCTATTGCAACGGCAACTAGCACCCTTTGCATATAATTGGATTGACCCCTATGTATTTTGATTTCATGGTTTATATCTGAAAATCTAAATCTGTTTTTTGGGAACTGTTAACTTTGTCCTGGCAATAAAATGTAGCTGTACTTAGAGCCTGCAAGAATGATGTCTTAACTGTTTCATATTATAATGCAAAATTTCCTGTCTGGGTGAGAAAACATTCCTAAACTGGTAAATGAAGAGTGTGATAACCGCGACACTCTCACCGAATCGAGCAACTATAGAATAGTTCTGTTGGGCGCCCGAAAACAACCAAATTCCCCCCTAAGTCTGTAAACACAATTTTTCTCTACAAAGAACATTTGTCAATCCTTTAGATTTTTTATTTTGTCTACAACTCAACTTTTACATTTTATAGATTTTTCTTTTTATATATTTATATAATTTTTTGTTTTGTATATTTCCTGGGAATATCGGCATAATTTTTTTTTTTTTTTTCTGTTCCCTGTAACTTCCTGCCGTCAGCCAGATAATCTCCCTGCCAGCTGCACTGCCCAGACTGATGAGGCTTGTAGACTATAGAGTAGCATTGTCAGGTTAAGTCCTGGCAGCAGGTACTACTGCTGTTATGATTCTGTGCAGATGTTGGTAATTGCTGTGCTGAATTGTATAATTTGTTGCTCTTCTGCTATTGTGGAAGTTCCAAAACACCTGCAAAGCCAGAATTCTGTCATGTAAAGTGTTTGGGTGCATCTGAGAGTGCAAAGACTGGCAATTGCTGAAGATATGGGATGGCCCCAAGCAGCCACAATTTTGACTCGTCTCCGCTGGGGAAGTGACTGAGTGATTGGACATTCTGTGCACTGTGCTGCATAGCATGTTGGTACTATATAACTAAATGTAATTGACTATAATATTACTTGTACTCTATCTCTATGCAATGTGTATAGGAAATGGTTAGCTATCCCTTTTAAGCTCTTGCTTGTCCTGAAGCACTGTCTTTTGGTTGCTGGCTTTAAAGGGTTCCCTTGCTCTTCAGCAGACCCCGCCCTCCAATTGGGTTGAACGGAGTAGTTCTCAATTCTATGATCTATCATGCTTAATGTATTTTAGATTAATCTTAAACAACAATGGTTTGCATTGTCATTTACACTTATTTTTATTTTTTGTGTGGTCTTTAAATTGATGCATGGTGTTTTTTTTTTTTTTATTGATGCATAAATAAATACATACTGTTTTGTCTCCATTGCAATTGTATGGTTCTGTCCTCTGTATGGGGTTTGTTTAGCCAGATGACTGGTGCTATCATACAGCATGTGACCGCAGTTGGGCTTTCTCTGACACTGTCTCTTCCCATGTGAATGTGTCCGCCTCCTCTGTCCTCTGGTGTTTATGTGGAAAATCTATTCTTCATATGTACAGAATGGATTTCCTGCTGCTTGTCCGGCCTCTGGCAGTGATAAACTGTCTCTGACCACTAACATCGCATGCCAGAATGCTGTGCCATCAGTTCTGGAGCGCATGTGCCGATTACACAAAATACAGAGATCAGCTGCAGACAGATCATCACTCACCTCTGCCCTGTGCTTCACTGTGCTCTTCATGAGAGGAAGTGTTAGGTGCACTGAGGGGAGGGGGGAGAAAGTATATCTGTTGCCAGTGGTGGGAGGTTAATTCCACTGTGTTCTAATGCTTCAGTGTGGTGGGGACATATGGACCCAAGGGGTGGTGGCTAATGCTGCAATTGCGATCTATGGACAGGGTGGGAGGAATGCCACAAATATGACACTTGCACACTGGGGGGGGGGGGGGGGATGATACTAGGGGGTGTCAATTGCTGCAGGAACATCTATGGAGACAAAGGAGATGGGATAACACTACATGAATCTGCTAAACCCCCATACCCCAGGGTGTTCATAGCCCTCCCTTAGGCATATATTTTATTAATTATACTAGCTAAATCAGCTAATAAGTAAATATAAAATGATAAATATAATATTAAATCTAATCTAAAATTCAGAAGACATTATTGAAAAATATATTCATCAGCTTAGTGGTCAAAACGTGTTAGCTGGCCCAACCATGGTTAGCCACACAAGGATGTTAGTTTGACTATATGAAATGCAAATAAAAAGTATACATTTTGGATTGCAGGAGACAAACTGATTTATGTACATTTTACTGTACTAGAAATCTGCTCTCCTGTCAGGCCACAGAGGGCAGATTCAGCAGGTTGCTTGTTAAGTCTTTTTTAAACATCTGAGTCTGTAAAACGCTGTAAGATTTTAACATGTTGAATTACCGACTTGTCTGGCAGTGAGTTGGGTTAAACGTCTCTAATGGAGCTTATCAGCCATTATCCCTTACACAAAGCTTTATTTACACCTACTGTTCTAAATCCTGATTTGGGTATTGGAACACGGTCAAACATAATAAGCCTGCAGGGAACTAATTTTCTTTTACAGAGAATTTCACAGGATGGTTTGGATGAGTCACATGTTGTCCGGGCAATGTTTATTTACTTTTATTCCCGTTTGTTCTATGGTGTGTGAAAATGTTGTCAGCCAAATGTGAATTTGCTTTGGTTTAGATTAGGCATATTGTTTTGGCAGCAGATTGTATAATTCCTTCTGAAATGGCAAACTGCAGTTTATATTCATTCTCTTGTTTAATATAAAACTTTTTTTATGTAAGTTTAAGCATCAGGCATTCTATTCAGTTAATTTATAATTACTACTTTTATTATCCTAAAAGGAGCACCCAAATCTTGTATTAAACATATTTTACATTTGGTAAAGGTTAATATGACTTTAATATAACACATTGTGCTTGAGGTGGCAAGTGGACAATGTATCGCAATAGCATCCACAATACAGGTTGAGTCTCCCATATCCAAATATTTAGAAATACAGAATATTCCGAAATACGGATTTTTTATTTATTTTTTATTTTTTTGGCATGACTGAGGTAATGAAACCTTCGATTTTTGATGTACACTAACTTTGTTTAAGGTACAAATTATTAAAAATATTGTATAAAATTACCTTCAGGCTGTGTGTGTATAAGGTGTATATAAAACATAAATGCCTTCTGTGTGTTTTATCTGGGTCCCATTCCCAAGATGATAATTCATTAAGGTATGCACATATTCCAAAATACAGAATATTCCGTTATCCCAAATACCCCTGCTTCCAAGCATTTTAGGTATGGGAGACTCAACCTGTAGTTCAGTGTATGGTGTGTTTATTTAAACTTGTAGCGGAATTCCCATCCATATTGAGAGAGATATATATATATATATATATATATATATATTATATTATAATATAATATAATATAATATATCCCTGTCTCTCTTTGGCAGAAACATTTGGTTACTGTAGCGGATATCGCATGATCTGCAGAAGTAGAATAAAAATCTGCAGTTGACAACTATAACTGTTTTATCCATTAATTCAAGCAATCATTTAATATGCTCGACATACATTTAACGCGGAGAAGCCATACAGAAAGTGTGCCACATTTTCTCCCCCTCCTTCAGCCCTCCCCAATTATTTCCTTATCTTTTTGAATTTAAATAAGCATTAGAGTACTTAATTACCTTCAAAGAACAGTAACCATGAAGTCCAGGCTAACTGATGAGCCCTATTGGGGTGGGAGAATCTATTCCCTGACATATGCTGTTTTGGAATGGCACATTGCGTCTGCCAGCATCACAAATGTTTCCCTCCATAGAGGTGTGAGGGAAAGCTTGCGATGACTGCAGTACCGTAATAGCTAATATGTACAGCCAGGCATCACTGTAAAACATGGCGGTACATTGTGAAATAATTTTGGACCGACTAAGCTTTATGAAATTTACTGCAAAAAAATTTTTTTTTTTTCTTTAGTAAACATTCTTGTGTAATTTCTATTATGTGAACAATATGTAGTGGTGGTTTTAGGCTGGGAACGGCCATGACAATGATATACGGCATACCTATATTCTGTGTGCGACTTCAGGTCCATCTACATGCACTTTGTAATGTAGCATTTCCTATGCATCGGCAGTCGCACACAGAATATGGGCATGCGGCATATATTAATCAGCAGAAGCTGCTTGTACCGCCTACGCACACACAGTTGCTGTGCCAATAAGACGCATTTGAAGGGAAAAAGTTGCACGAAAAGACGGTCAGCGCTACAGAGTCACACGGCACTCATGCGTTGTGTAACGCGATTGTATCACACAGAGGATAGATGTATGTGGAGACATCTGTATGCATCACATAAATGGTAACTTATAAGTGTAGGGTATATGGTTTTAACATGGTTTAAATATAGTGGGTAAATGGGTATTGCTGGGGTGGCTCATAATGCTGTGTAGTTAAGTCATAATGGGCTTTGATTGGTCAAGCACATAGGTAAAACAGACGTAGCATTGCTTTCATCAGGGTACTGAGGAGTTGGCGGTGCTTTGTCTACGGTGAGGTATTGTGAGCACTGATGTATGCTGCGGGTTTTCTACTATACATTTCCGACTGTATTTCCATGAGATCACATAGCAAGTCAATTACCCCTACAATACACCTGTAGAAACCTCCCATTAGATGCATCAGGAAACCCAGTAATTAACTCCTGCTTCCATGGTTATTGCTTCTTGGCACCTATGGCTAGTGTAGAGGTTCCCAAACTCTGTCCTCAAAGTGACCCTAATGGTCCAGGTTTTAAGGCTGTCCATGGTTGAGCACAGCTGGTTAAATCAAGACTGTAGTACTAATTAAGTCACCTGTGCCCAAGTATGGTTATCCTTGCCCTGAGGACTGAGGAAGTTTTGTGCTAGTGAGAAATTGCACTCTTATGTTTGTGTTAAGTAGATATGGACACCGTTTTTTATTGGTATGTGGTCTTCTATGCTTCAAGTCTCTTGGATCCATTTACAGAGCTAAATATTGGTGTTTCTGCAAAGCTGAAGAAATTAGTTGGAGAGTGGGCTGTGGCTGCTGCACAACAGTCTATCACACACAGTAAGTGGCTAATACAGGGCTTACAACCTGCAGCTCGTAGTAAGCACAATGATTTTAGCGGAATAAAAAAGTTTTCGTTTAGTTTATAAATTTTGCCTATTCACAATGTCGACATAATTGTCGACCTTTTGACCACATCCCCCGTACAGTACATGTGGTACCAGTTTAGCATAACATATATATTTTTTTTTAATATTTACTCTAAAGTTTTGGAACATTTTAATCCACAAAATGCAATATTACAATATGCTCAGAAACGTGCTTTACGGAGCATAATGATCATTAAATTTTGTTATACATTTGTATAGTAAAAATGCCATTTACAGATATAGAAGATTATCATATAAAACATAAGTCTTAGTAAATTATTCCTAAGGGGGGTGTGTAGATCATGAGACCTGAGCTAGTCATAGAGCATATGAAAGATTTGTAGGTGTGCCTTATTATAGAAGATGTAACCTTTCCCTAAAGGTAAACAAATGATTAGTGTAAATCTGTAGTCTTGTGATCCCATAATATACGATGTGTTGGGTTTGTCGGATTGACATCGCTTTATACTAACATGCACTATGAAGCTGTAACATTTTCTGGCTTCTAATTAGAGCACAGACTTGCATGTAGATCCAGCCTGCGCTGAACACTGAACAGATTATTTTTGATTGTCAAGTGTTTGATGAACAGAAAAGGAGGAGTAAGATGTGATGGCTCTTAATGCCGTCGTGTTTATCTAAGCTTATGTGTCTCCTGCTTTCTTGACCTTTTTAATAAAACATATGCCTTATGAATCCCATTACGGGCTTGGATATGAGAAAATGCTTGGAATTTGTCTAGGTGAAAAAAGCATTTTTTAATTCACATTTCAAATGGATGTTTAATTTCACAGTGTCACACACAAAATGAGTATATTAACTAGGCTGCACTTTCACCAAACTCCTGTGAGCTGTAAAGGAAACGTATCAGGAGAGGAAATAAACCTAGCTTTTGATATAAAAATATGTAAAAAAAAATAAAAAAAAATTTAGAGGTGGTAATGTATATACAGATAGTCTCCCATATCCAAATATTCCGAAATACAGAATTTTTTTTTTGCATGACAGATGGTAAAACCTTTTCGCTTTTTGATGGTTTAATGTACACAAGCTTTAAGACACACGATTATTAAAATATTGTATGGAATTACCTATAGGCTCTGTGTATAAGGTGTATATGAAACATACATGAAATGTATTTATGTACACAAACTTTGTTTGAGCCACAAAATTGAAAACAATGTATAAAATGACCTGCAGGCTGTGTATAAGGTGTATACAAAATATAAATGCATTCTGTGTTTAGATTTGGGTCCCATTTCCAAGATATCTCATTATGGTATGCAATTATTCCAAAATACGGAATATTCCGATATCCAAATTACCCCTGGTCCCAAGCATTTCGGATATGGGAGACTCAAAGCTAACCACTGTGCCACCATGCTGCTCGTGTGTGAATGGAAGTGGTCTGCTGGTATGTGTTAAACGCTTATGTGCTGCATGCTATTTGTGTAATGATACTTTGTATTAGACAATACACTTTAGCACTATTATGAGAACAAGTGCTTTTTATGTGGCTTGTATGCCAGCCTGTGATGTGCCAGGAGCCAAATCATAGATCAAAGATTGTTCACCTTGATGTTTTTGACTGAGTGAGTGATTTCTAGTTGCAGAATAATAGTTGTAGTAGCCTAAGTCCTAGCCATAGATGGACTATAATTGCACTATCTATTCCAGGCTGTACATAACCTTATATATTAGAAAGGGATCTTCCTGGTGCTGAAATTGAATTCCAACCGATGCTTGCACTGGATAGCTTAAGCAAATATAAGAAATGGCGGCACTCGGCGTCTTTCAGTGCATAGTGCTGCCATTCCTTTTAAAAGTAAGTGTGTGTGTGTATATATGTATGTGTAGCCTATATATGTAATATTTTTCCTGTGCGCTATAGTGCCTTCTAAACAAGGTGTTTTACTTGTGTTATAAGCACCTGCACATGGCATATGTTAACTAATGTTTTGGAAAATGCTGCAGAACTCTTACTGTTAATTTACGAGAGAAGTGTTTATACACATAGGTGAGCAATACATCAAGCCTTAATGCAGTGGTTCCCAAACTGGGTGCCACAGGGCACTTGCAGTGGTGCCACGGGTAATGTGTTTGGCAGCCACCAGCCTTTGTTTTGCTTATCATAAAATATATGGACAAACAGATGTACAACAATGTCATCAACCACAGAACTGGATGATCAGAACAATTTACTTAATTTAATAATAATTGCTGAGCTTCTCAATAAGAACCTTTTGGCCCAGGGGTGCCGTGAAAAAAATGCTGGTACTCCTAGGTTGCCGTGATTAAAGTACGTTTGGGAACCACTGCCTTAAGGTATACAGATGTCTACACATACACCTATTCTCAAATAGGCCCGTTTAGCGCTCCACGGACTTTGTGACTTCGCAGCACCAAACTAATCTTATTACTTGGTACACTACAAGCTAACTAAGCCACAAAAATGAGGAAAAACTACACAATGTAGGGTAAAAAGGCAAAAGACAGGTCCAATACGAGTGACTCATGCCAATCATTATGCTTAATCTGCGACTTTGTACCAATTTCATTGCTACAAAAATATGAATCCTAAGTACATAGTACATTATATGCAATCTAAGACACAGAATTAATGATCGTGCACAGCATGGGAGTCGCGTCATGCATCTCTTGCCATATGGGGCAAAAGGATAGGTGTATGAGGACGCATGATGCTTCGTTATTATGGTTTCACAGGAATTAACAACAATATACCAAACACCTCTCTACACAATATATACCACAGACAACATATTATTGTGGACACTCAAAAAGGATACCTTTATTGCAGGCTTGCGGTTATAGTGTTGCAACAATAAGTTATCAACAATCAAGTGGCTAAACACTTTTCATTGAGGCTACTGAACTCTTGTTACACAATGGTTGTTGTTCAATAACTTCCAATACAGCAATATTTGTATCATCTATATTTATTGGTGAATCTAATATAGATACTCATTGTATATTACGTGCTTTTTATTGTTTAATATATGCCATTCTTTATATGTTTTTTATATTACTAATATTGTTGATATTTATTATCACAGTCTTCAGATACTCTTGTGGTTAATTTTAGTGGTTCACCAATTCCATTCATCATTCATCTACATATATGTATTATTGTTGACGACTATTTATTTTTTTGGTATTTTTATTTTTTACTTTTTCATTGAATAAATTAATTCATTTTGTCTGTACATTAGCGCAGTTTTCCTTATTTGTATATGGTCTTGTGTGGGGTTGCAATTTTCCCTTTATTTTAAACTGCTGCAGCTACAGATATTACAAGTGTTATTTAAGCGCCTTGATACTTTTTTGTCACAGGAATTATTGCCATGTATCACTAATCTGGTGTATATTGGATTTTGATGGGAAAGGTTTTCTGTAGTCCATGCCTTTTTGCATTCCTAGTTACATATCACAACAGTAGATGGCAGTGTTTTACTGAAGATTTGTCTGCTGGTTACAGTACTGAGCCTTGTATCAGTAGCTGTTCTCACTGTGACATGACCAAAACTGCACTGCAAAATAAACTATTTGGTGCAATTTTGTTAATAGGTTTACCATGCGGATTCTGATAGATATGAAACTGAAAACCAGCACTATGGACGGAGCTTAACAAGAGAGACTGTCAAAGATGGTAAGTAGCTTCTCATTTACTCTCTAGTCCAATTAGGTTGCATTGGAAATTACACACTATTTTTTTTTTTTATATGTTGCTGTGTGTATTTGGTGCTCCAGTAGTCTCATATTACAGCTCTGGTAAATGTAAGGCATGTCCCTTCTCCCATGTGAAAACACTTACAAAGTGTGCCGTTTGTGGACCGTATTGCCTTATTTTTGTTCACAACAAAGTTTTGGGCACATTTTAAAATCTCTAACTATAAATGAACTATGTGATTCAATAGCACATGGATAACTAGATGTATATTATGCTTGCTGATTTGTATCAGAATTGCTATCTTCAGTTTTATTCTAAGTCTATTTCCTTTCTTTTGATCCTATTTCTCATAACCATCCAAACAAAACAGGAGACAGAATAAGAATAAGCTTTGGAAGTTTTCTCTTGCACCCCATAGAGATGTGAGGGAAAACTTGCAATGTCAGCACTACAGTAAATAAGTGATGTGTGCGCGGCGATGCTTAGGGGCACATTGCTTTGAATTCCCCCCAGTTGTACTAAATCGGCGTACAATACCTGTGTAATTTTTGCCTGATTTGAGTACAGTTTGGCACTGTTAGGAAACCCTATGGGACGGACACTGGGGCTGATTCAGAGATGGACTCTAATGCGATTGCAGCTGCCAAAATATGGTAATGTTCCAAAGATCACCCTCTGCTGACTTTTCATTTGTGTACAATGTCGCTTACCTGCGTAAATATCTGGTAACATTGATGCACATTGAGCAGCCATCTTGCCCTTGCGGCAGGTCCGACCTGCCGCAAACACTGCAGCTCTCCACACACGCTGAGCTCTCGTGGCTACTTTATGCACGCTCATGAAATGGCGTTCACATGTACATACACCTGCGTACTTCTGACCACACCCGTTACCACCCCCACGCTGACAACTTGTCACTCACTTTACGATGGATTCCTCTGTGCGTCTATTTTTCGCAAGACAATCTCTCTGTGTGCGTAGTGCGGCTTATGCACATAAGCAATGGCAAACAATCGCTCGATTTGCGTAAAAATCGCCATTGCGTCCATCTCTGAATCAGACCCATTATTCATATATCTACACACAAAATATGTCCCAGCTAATGGTATGAGACACTACAAAGCAATAATAATTTTGAAGTGGCCAGCGGCTGTTGAATTTGTATTTTATGGTTCTCTTGTACTGGTCATTGTTAATGGTTACATGGATTTAATCCGCTCTAAACATGTCTTTGCATTTATTTGAAAAATAAGTTTACGGTTTGCGTCTGTTCCTATACAGAGTCTGCATTTTACCTTTTTAGTGCCCCCTACTGGAAACATGTTATATCCCACCTAACAATAAGGAGCTTTTGTTTATCCTGACTTTGAAGTGAAACTCTTGTATTAAGTGATGGGTCAGATAAAGAGAATATATATGTAACCAAAAAACCCTCATTTAAAAGTTGTCTGACTACTCTTTTGAAAATCTATTTATACACACACAAACTTTTGTTTTGCAGGTATGTCAAAATTCTTCAATAATGGTTGTTCTCTGAGAAAAGATGCCGTGTCTGCCTGCCTCCAGAAAGTTCAGAGCATTCTGCAGTGGTTCGAGAACCAGGACACCCTTCATTTTTATGCAAGCTCGCTACTCTTTGTTTATGATGGTTCTTGCCCACAAATAACAAGGAGGTCAGTTGATGGAATAATCTTTGAGAAGAGAGTTGTTCCTCAAGAGCTTTTTACAGATGAGGAGGCACTCGAGTGTAATAATAACATTACCATGTTACGATCTTTGGAGAATGGGAGGAATGAGGAATCTGTAGAGAAAAAGCTGTCTAGAATTTATGCCGCGCACAAGAAGACATGTCCTAAAAGACCTCACAGCCAAGCCTTTATGGAAGGAGAGATTCTGGACCAAGATAAAACATGGAAGAGTCACAACAATATTCCACAGGAACATCTGAATGGAAATCGTCTATCTAAACTGGAAAACGTACTTTGCCATGTTTCCGCAGAGCTGAAGTCTGATGTGAGAATGATTGATTTTGCTCATGTGTTTCCAAGCAATGACAAAGACTTTGGCTATATCTATGGATTGAAGAACCTAATTGATGTCTTGCAGAGCATTTTAAATGAATAACTTAAAAGTAATTGTAAATGGGAACCAACGACCAGATAATCAAAAACCATACCTTCAAGAATATTTGCACTTGTAATTGTGGTAACCTTTTTCTTTTTCATTCTATTGTGATTTCTGCATTCTAAGCTTTTTCTTCTTGGTGGAATGGGTTTACCTCTTTATAACAATACTCAGGAAATTTCAAGTGATACATAGGCATTAGGAAAATGTACATTTGTTGAGGGTAAGTGAATGGGAATGCTTTTGCGTCTCGAGTAGAATGTAGCTGAGAACATGGGAATATAATGGTGCTATGGCGGGACAGCTTCCTTTCTGACATACATTAGATTTGAATTTGGGACCATACTCACAAGACATTCGTTCACCTAAAATTGTCCATTTCTGTGGAGAAGCAACTGTGCCTTTGCACAAAAGTAACTGTTCTCGTAGTCTCAGACCAAAATCATCTACATAGATAGTAGTATGTAATGTAACAAACTAAAATGAACCTTTTCAGGTACTTAGCCATGGACACTTTGGGGCAGATGCAGTTAAGTGTGAGATTCGGAAGGAGACTTGCGTCCTGTGTCTCTGCAGGATGTTATGGTACTAAAGCATTGCTTTTTTGATGTGTGGGGAAACTTGAGAAATGTAATATCCAGAAATGCGCACTCACATCACATGCAACTCCTATGGGATCTAGTGCTTAATTGAATCTGCCTCTTTGTGTTTATGAAACCTCCCAGTAGTAGATCTGGAAAAGCCCATAGTAAAGGATGAATGTGAAGATTTACTAGTCTTTAAAAGTGTAATTGTCGCTTACACACATCAGACTTTTTTATGGGCAGAACCAGCATGATAGTTTATCAATTTACTTTACCAATTTGACAATGCAGGTGCTTCATGCCTCGATGATATCACTGGTTCCTATTTCTCAAGAGTGTTGATTTTTCTCACTGTGGCTATATCTGTTGTGTGTATGCAGTCAGTGCCGTTTAAACGTGGAATCAAAGGATCCTTTAAGCCTTATGTATTCTGGGTAACCGGAAGCATGGAATGTTGTACTTGGATTACAGCATTTAAAATGGATTTCATTGTGCACGTAGGTAGAAAGGAATATTTCAGATGAAAGCATCGCTTTTGACTTCATGTGGTGTTGCTTGCGAATTATTGGCCTTTTCCACCAATTAGTCCCATGTTCATCTCAAACAGTTGAAAGCTGCAAAAATGGGATCCATAGCCCTTTTCACCCTGATTAGTGTGATGCCTGAGGCTCCCCTAGTGCCCCATATCCTAATTCTATCTCCTGTTTTACATTTTCTCAATCTGCTTAATGAAGCCGAAAGAACTATATTGTGTCCACAGAATATTTAACTAGAGCCTTAATTTATCACTTTGAACAATGTCATTCCTATTGCCAGACCTATCATATATGCTGCTTGATGAAACTGGAAGATTTCTACCTCTGATGGAAAAGAACCCCAATATTAATTTCTGTGCTGTCCCAGGAAATGCTGAGTTTTGCATATGAATAATTCAGTCTATAAGATTCTTTCCATTTGCTATGTATTAACTGGATTGCATGTTGTCTTAAGTTTTTTCTTTTTTTTTTTTCTCTCTAGTTTAATATTCACCTTAGCAGAGTAGAATAAAAAACAAACTCTAAACCTGACCCCTACTGAAATTGAACAGATATATTATGTAATTTTAAATGTCACAATGTGCCGTGCATTTGTATGATTTATGTTGCTGTTTTTGTTTCCACGTAGCTGTAAGAAGCACCTTTTGACTGACAGGGCTGCTAACATGATCTTGTAACAGATATATGTATACACTTCTTCCTGGAAATGGATAAACTAACTACAGTACAGAGAATAAATAGGATGAACCATACAGGTAACTAGTGTATTTAGCAGTGCTTTTAATTGGCCCTTTCCAGCTTAAGATCTCCATCTGTACATGGTAGACATAGTGTTCGTTCTAGCACCCTGCACCTGCCACAACCCGTGCAGTTCCTCATTCCTGCCTGGGGTGTCACTATCTGCTCTGGTGCTTCTAGCACACTCTGGTCTGTATCTCAGCCGTTTGTATAATCAGCTGAGTGTGCTAGAAGCACCAGAGCAGAGAGCAACACCGCAGGCAGGAAAGTGGAACTGCATGGGTTGCGACTAGAGATGTGCAGGCTTGGATTAGTTTGGATTTTCCCGCCAGCAATAGTGTCTCAGAAAGAGGCAAAACGTAATCTTTCATGGACATACATCTCATGGACATACATCATCTCTCATGGACATACATCTCATGGACATACATCATCTCTCATGGACATACATCTCATGGACATACATCATCTCTCATGGACATACATCTCATGGACAAGTCAATGAAAGATGACGTTTTGCCTCTTTCTGAGACACGATTTTTGGTGGGAAAATGCAAACTAATCCCAACCTGCACATCTCTAAGTTGTGATAGGTACAGGGTTCTTAAATGAACACTAAACGCATCTACCCACATAAGAATCCTTCTTTTTTGTGAGTGTGTATGGAATAAGTGCAGTAAATTCAGGGGCATGATGCATGCCTTCATCTGATATAGACATGCATCTTGGAACTAAACTCATGTAATGCAACATGTATATGGAAACATGAAATATCCCTTCCACTTTATCTAATCTTACCTTTGGGTGCATTTATTGTTTTTTGTTTGTTTTACTGGAAATTGTTAAACACAATGAGCAGATCATTAATTTGTGACGCTGACTCTCGTCTAGCTTTGATCAAAAATAGATTAAACTGTATATGTTGCTTGGCGGGTGGGGAAGCATTGCATGGATTTTACATATCTTTTCAACGTCACAATGGTTCACACTACATTATAT
Source organism: Taudactylus pleione (assembly GCA_031769625.1). Taxonomy (NCBI): domain Eukaryota; kingdom Metazoa; phylum Chordata; class Amphibia; order Anura; family Myobatrachidae; genus Taudactylus; species Taudactylus pleione. Next base: position 208,449 of record JAUIMM010000517.1, on the reverse strand, counting down.
TGAATTGCTGCTTTTTTTTTTTCTTTCTTAATGAGCATTCTGTGTGGCAACCTGGTGATGGTAATGACCAGCCGATGGCTACAGCTGTCTTTCTATTAATCTAATAATTTAAGCCACTGTTTTCCATGACCAATACAATGTTTAAAAATCAGAAAAACATAAATCGCTAAATATGTTGCTCTTTTCTTAATGGTTGGTAGGATGGGACGCTGAAAAGATTTTTGTTGGGCAAGAGTTTGTTCTAGCCTTTGGCGTACAGCAATAATTTAGAATATAAATTCAACCTTCATATGAGTATTTGCACTGCACAGTGTTTATAAAGACTGACTTGTATGACTATTAATGAATTTTAAATGTTTATTTATTAAAAAGAACCAAAATTATGTAAATAAACCATTCGAGCAATGCTATAAAACAGGCAATAAATGAATAATTAACTGGACTCTCAAAATTGGTCACTGATATCTCAAGAGTTTCTGGATTAGATTAGAGCCGGGTACACACTAGACGATGTGTGTAGCCATCGATGTTGGATGCGGCGGGAGTGCTGGCATCGGTAAGTGCATAGACACACTTGCCGATGCCAGCAACGACGTACAACGGTGGGGGGGATTGGGGATTGCAGCATGGCGTTGCTAACGATATCCCCAGGTTGAGCTGCATGTACAGACTGGGGATATCGTTAACGACTCGCGGGAGCGTGAACATCAGTAAGTGCATACACACTGGACGACGTTCAAAGATATCGTTATCGTTCAAATGAATCGTCCACTGTGTGTGGGGCTTTATTGTGATACATTTCATAAACACACATTGCAATTTAACTTTACATGCATCTTTTTAAACTTAAATATGCTGGTTAATTTGTGTACTCTTAACCACTTGCCTGGCATCATCACATTGGTTGCAACCTCAGGCAGGTTTGTTTTTGCCTGGCGTGGTTGAATACCATGTGACCACAGATTAAAGTCTGACCCCAGGTCCGCCACAAGTAAGCTCGTGCTGCCCCCCCAAACACATAGAGAAGCTGTTGTGATGACTGCAGTCTCTGGCATCACGTGCCGTTTGTGAGCCCCAGAATGCCTTGCGATCTGCATTCTGGGGTGGTCCCTCTTTCCGGCCAAAATAAGTGCTTAGAGGAGAACTGAAGATCCCCTCTGAGCAGCACAATATAATTGCATGTATGATCATCGGCCACTCTGCTACTTCCTGCTCAGATGGGACTGTTCGGGACCCTCTGACCTACATGTTACTCGCTCCACTGCGCTCTGCATATAAGGGAGGGAAGGTGGGTGGAAGCGAACACTACAGGGGCAAATATGGAGACTGGGGTTTGGGGACTGGGGTTTGGGAGGTGAATTTTATAAAATATAAAGATTTATGGCCATGGGAGTTGGAATTGATGATGATTAAAGTGTGTGTGTGATCTAAAAAAAATACACCCGCAGGGTGGTGCTAGTCACCCCCTAGGTGGAATTTTTAAATAAAATACTTTTAAATATATTTTTAAAAATGTTTTTAGGCAAATTAATAAAGCAAAAATTGTCAATTTCTGATGCAATTTTAGAATAAGAATTTGATTTATGTGGTTAAAGCTCCGGTTTGTTAAACTTGTTTGTGTGTATGATTACACTTTAACTTTTGGACAACCCAATGACCTGAAACCTCAAGCTGGATGAGCGATTACTTTCTGTAACCAGGTCCAGGGTGATAAATGTGTCTCTCATTCATTTACCCATTGGTCAGTTTGTAACTAATACACTCCCCTGTCTTGTGTATACCAAACTAAAAGGAAAATAGGGACTGCAAGATTTGTTTCAAATGTGGGTTCTAATTTGCATTATTCCCCACTCTCCCTCCCGAAAAGAAAAGAAAAAAAACACCTAACTATGGGCCTGACTCATGCGCGGCTGCGATCCCGTACGCAGCACTTATGCAAAAAAGCTGCTGGGACTTGTATTGAGACACCCACTAGTGACACCTCTTTCGTACACAGACGCACCAGCGGTCGCAGCATCAATGTTATGAGCAGCTCCTACTCATGCACAGTATAAAAAGTGCTGAACTGCGTAAACATCCGCATTGTGTCCACCTCTGAATCGGACCCTTTAAGAGATCAATGAAAAAGTACAGTGTCAATCAAAATCTAGAGTGTAAACACAACAGTCCTGTTTGTCTTGCTTACCAAATCGGCAATATTGTAATGGCCATTTGACCATCATGTGGCTTTAGCTGAAAAACTAGTATTTACAGCAAAGCCTGTCCCTTTCAGCAGTAATCCTGGAAAAGAAATGGATCGGGAGGTGAAATTGCGCTGTATTTTGAAACCGGGATATTTACACCCATTGGGGTATATGTACTAAGCCTTGGAGAAAAGAGTACCAACCAATCAGCTCCTGTCATTTTTCTAACACAGCCTGTAATGGTTGGTCTTCTATCTCTCTCCACTTTATCTTGAGTACATCTCCCCTCCCCCTTCATTTTATACAATGCAGGCTGTATATTTTTATTTATAAGAGCGGTGAATTGTGGATACCCGGGTCTACAGCTTTATCTCAAACTATTCTTTGCTTTCAGTGTCCACTCAACAAACATGTCACGTTTGTGCAATATTTCATTGTAATCCCTACAGAGGCTTCTAAACCAGTCCCAGAAGTAAAAATACTTAAATACTTAGAAATGTTTCTTAAGTTGAGCTTGCAACTTTGATAAACGTTAAGTCCCAATGGCCTCTCCTCCTAATAGATGAATCTCATTGGTTGCCAGACATGATGACACCCATCTGTGATTATATGCTCGGTAGTTGATATCCTGCCCAGCATATTAATGCAGTCAACATTGGTGTCAGTGGTTGCCATCCTATCTGGCATACAAAAGCTGTCACCAATTAAGTGGTCTACATGAGAGAATCTGTTGCTGAGCCCATCTCCTTGGTCCTCTCTAGAGGGCCCTCCAGAACTGGCATAGAACACCTGGGGACACGGATTCTTAGTTATGAGCTGCAAATGTGATCTCTGGAAGTGCTTTTGTATCTCTAAGAAGTGTGACTTAATGTATAATGCTACTGTATATAACCACTTGAATAATGCATTCTGTGTTTGCTAACAAGAGCTCCACTGTCTTCTGATGATTGTGAGATAAACAATAATCAGTAATGCATATATAGCATAATTAGAGGGAGATGTGTCTCACTTTTCTAAAGAGGATAGGGGAGGTGTTGCCAATAGCAACCAATCAGATTCTAGCTGTCATTTTATTGAATGTACTAGATAAATGTTAGCTAGAATCTGGTTGCTAAGGGCAACACCTCCAGTTGTGCCCTTTTTAGAAGCTTTGAGAAACCTCCCACTTAGGGGTATATTTACTAAAATGCAGGTTTTTAGAAGTGGATATGTTGCCCATAGCAACAAATCAGATTCTGCTTATCTAGCTCTTTCTGGAAGATAATAATTAGAATCTGGTTGCTATGGGTTACAGCTCCACTTCAAAAAACCCACACTTTAGTAAATATATCCCTAAAGGCGCACAACCACTAGGCGATATTAATGAGTGACTGCACGATTACGACATCGTAATCGTCTAATCGCTCATTAATCGTGCACTATAATGTCGGAAACTACCAGTGATGCGCGCCCTCCCGCTGGCCGTTTCCGACATCACTCATCGGTTGGTCAATCTGCCGATAACGACAGATTGGCCATGTTCAGGGATGATGGGTGCCTACACTGAACGACTAATCGTTCAGTGTAGGCACTACACGGGATGGGGAACGACTGTACCTCATCTGCTAGTGGGTGCGAGCCTTTAGTCTCTCAAGGGTTCTCCCCACTTTGCCATCTTTTTCTGGAAAAGGACTCTATGAGCTCACTGTTGGGATCAGAGGCTTCTTTAACCACTTAACTGACGTGGTCACATGGGGTGCAAACGCAGCCAACTATGCTTCAGTTGACAAGATGCGACCGCACCACCTCGATGTGTTTTTCAAGAGGAAATCCGCTCTACACATGTGCAGAGCGGATCTCCTCTGACACCCTGGACTCTCCTGCGATCCCAGCAATTTTTGATCAGTGTTGCCGGAAAAAATAGTAGGATTTTCAATTAACTCGCCACCCCCCCCTGCCTGTTGAAAGTCTGCAATGGCAGCCAAACTCTGCCTTCTCGCTGACAAACTTGACCTAATCTCACCACTAAACAAAATTTAGCGAGTCCGGAGCTACCGTTAAATGCACTATATATCCACACTTACTCGCGGGTGTGAAATACTCGCAAGTTAATTGAATCAACCCTATAATCTAGAATTTTAAAGTGATCATCTCCAATGGAATAGCATTATGAGGAACACTTTTATAAATGTTGCTTTAGTGGGGTAACTTGCCTTTTGTAACGTATAAAGCACTAGTCTTTTTATTTATACAATTTTCACACAATTACAATTTATGTGCATTTCTATAAACCTCAAAAGTTGTCATGTTTACTAATAACCCCCCTCCCCCCACAATTCTAGGCAAAGATGCAGTTAAAGTGAGGAAAAATATATACATTTGTCAATATATGGCATAGGAAATTCTTAGGCCGGATACACATTAGATCGATATTGGCACGATTTGCCGTGTCTGCATGACAAATCGTGCATATCGTCTAATGTGCATGCACAGTTGCGTGCTCCCGTGGATAACCTACAAGATTGTGTGTTTGACCGTGCAGCACGGTCAATCAAACAATATCCTGTGTGGCTGTGCATTTTAATGAAGGATGGAACGAGATATAGTTCCGTCGTTAATTAAATTGTGTAGTGTGTAAGGCCAATCTGATGGTCCAGGGCGAAGGGAAATCGTCCCAACCACCTGCACAATTGGTCTTTGATCTAATGTGTACCCGATCTTAGTTTTACAATTGTTTATAAAAAGGAAATTTACTGGAATTATTTTTTTAAAATATTATGGCATTGAATAACAATGTTATCGTGGAATAAACAGCAATTCAGATGAGCATGGATTATTACTGATCAACAAAACATTTATTTATTTTTATTTTTTTAATTACTTTAGATATGTTCCGAAGTTTTGTAATCTTATTAAGCATTTTCTAATATTTAACTTCCCTCAATTGGAAAATTTGCTTTAGAAGTTGTTTTAGGAAACCAACATATTCCATAGTTTGTAGTTTCTTATTTTAACTGGATTTTACAGAAATGTTGCACCTTTGTCTATATTTGTGGCATAATATTGTGTGTTGTTTTTTTTTTTTTTAAGCATCATGCATTTGTTTTGCAGACTATCTCAATGGATACTTTTAGCTGATATAAAACAAATATACTAATTAAAGCTGTCACCTTCTAGCAACTATTCAAACTAAAGCAATTTTGTTTTTTTATGCAGAATGTGTCACACTTTTTTCCTTTTCACATAAATTTCTATTCCAAGCAGATTAATTTTATTGTCCTCGGACTCGGCAATAAAGTAAATCTGCCTGTCTGGAACACACTGTAGAGGAGGCTCAATATTATAAACATTTATGTAAGTATATCTTTTTAACAATTCTAATTGATTTACTTCTAATTTCAAAGTTGAGCTCACCAGATCTGTACATTTGCATCAGAATAATGAAATTGTGTGCACATTGACACTTTATAAATTTTGGGTTGTGTTTTGCAAAATGTATAAAAGATTTGGAAACTGGATTACATTAAATTTTTTTGTCTTAAATGGTTTATAAAACTACAGTACTAAAATCTGTTGTACTTGATCAATGAATGTACTATGTCAAGTGTTTTGATGTGACAATGTGAATAACTGTTTAATTTTTTGGTAATCTCTGCCACTACATATAAAGTATAAATGTATACCTAGTGAACATTTATTTTTCAAAAGTCTGGTACACTTAACTTTTGTATTGTTAGTGATATCTAGCTAAATAATAGCTGTTTGTTGGCATACCTGAATTGCTATTAAAAATTTGTTCTCCAACAAATCTGCTTTTTGTGTTGTGTTGGTCAGGCGAAAAAGAAAATCTGAAACTTGTGGGTAGCATTACCCATAGTATTAAGGAAAGGGTCTATCTGGCTTCCAAACACACAAAGGAAAAATTGTTATACATGTTGACCTAATTTAATACTAAATCAGAGGTTAAGAAAATAAAACCTAAATATATAAAAGTTTGCTCTCAAAAGCAAAGTGCTTGTAAAGTCACTGTGTGCAGGTAATACAGAGATTAACAATGCTGATATATTAAGGTTAGCTTTACTATTTACATTTCCTATTTGATCCTCCATGGCAGCCTCACCTTGGGATATAGGACCTGTTCCCCTAGTATAGACGGAAAGTTTTTTTCAGGGACCATCCCCCCTGCTGTATATATTCCAGATCCTCCTCCTCCTTGTCTTTGCCTCTATACAGTTAGGAGACAGGAAGAAGAGTAGGGAAGTTTTTTTTTTTTTTGACCTAATAGAGTAGTATGTCCTATTTGCCCAGTGCGCCCGATGTGTGAGCCGGGGTGGCACCCCGTGGCCATTATCATGGAGGCCGATTTGGGACTGGTGCTTCACCGGAGTCGGGTCTGGGGCTTGTTCCTGGTACCTGTGGAGCATTTGGTCTTGGAGCTCCCGATTGAATATAAACAAAGATGGTACTGCAGTTGGCCGTAGTGCGCAGGCGCGCATCTGTGGATCTGATGATGCGCAGTGCGGCTGTCGCTGCATGTGCACCCGACCGGATCAGAGGGCTTTAAAATTGCGTGGCACACCAGACGTAGAGAGCTGTGTTTTCTCCTCTACCGATCCACTTGCCTGCTAAACTGAGATGTGCAAATCCAAAGGATAGAATCAAAACCTTCACCCCAACAGCCGAATAGCGCCCAGTAGAGGTAAGCCCTTCTTAGTGGGTTTATAGGTATGAAGGTTTTTATGTATTAGGCTAGTAATGTCCACAGCAGTATGAGATGCACAAACACTACGTTTGCATTATAACATGCCACGTTCCACTGACACACATGCAGTGATGCTGCACAGGAGAAAACTTATTTCTACTTCAGGGTCCATAGGGTATCCACAGGATACCTTGGGGGTATAGGTGTGACGTCAGTCGCAGGGCACCAAAGAGTTAAGCTTTCAGCCTCCCAGGATGCACTAGGTCCCCCTCCTATACCCCGCCCCCGGGCCAAGGCACCTCAGTTTAGTTTGGTGCCCGGCCGGAGTCGGGTGCACCTGTTGGAGTGGGGGCTAGAAGAGCCCCTGAAGCTTTTTCTTCATGCAGCTGTGGCTGCACATCTGGATGAACAGCATGGACAGTCAGTCCTGACGTCCATGCTGTCTTCCCTACACCCCGCCGGTACCATAACGCCATGTACTGATCCAGGGATGCTGGTGGGCGTCTGGGGTCACAGCTAGCGGTGACCCCAGATGCTCCGGACCATGGCCGGATTCAAGGGGGACAGAGGTAAGCAGCGGGGTCCCGCGGTGGGTCCCCGCTGATCACATGGTCCTAAGTCCCCAGGCAGGGGGCTCCCTGGGGACTGGCTGCAGCGTGGAGCCAGGCGACCAACCTGCGCTTCCACTACCCCCTGGGACAGCGGACCGCAGCAGAGCGGTAGCGCTGCGGCGTCCCAGGGGTTAAATGCATGCCAGGGGAGCGTGCCTTCCCTGTCTCACAGCCGGCGCCTCCCCCGCTGCACACAGCCCTCTCTGCACTGTGCTGACTGGTCCTGTGTCAGCGCTCCTCCCCCAGGCCAGCTTCTCTCTGCTCCTCGGCGGCCATCTTCTCTGCAACGCATGGTGAACGCTGCTGGAAGTCTGGAAGGAAGCATCGTGGTCTGGCTCCCCCCGCATACCTCTCCTCCGCTGTGGCTCAGGTCTGTGTATGCAGCGCTGTGTCCTACCAGGCCCTGTGTCTGTGTAGTTGAGTGATCAGCGCTGTTAGTGCAGGAATTGTTATTTCTCTGCATTGTATGTGACTGTGCTAGCGCTGCCTGTAACTTTTCTTCTCTAAACTGTCAGCTTTATTACTGTCCCTGTTCTTTCTGCTAAAGCCCTTGCGGTGCGGTGCTGCAGGGTGGTCTCTCGCCTATTTAATACTTAATTGGTGAGAGAGGTCACATACGTGGTGCCATCATGTCTGAAAGTGATTTTCCCCTCCGGCTACAGTGTACCACGTGCAAAGTACCGTTAGCGGAGGGGGAGGGTAGCGCGGAGGGCCTTTGCCGGCAGTGTTTGTCCATGGCGCGGCCTATTACGGTTACAGCACCGGTACAGGAGCCGCCCTGGGCTTGTTTCGCTCAGGCGTTAACAGCTTTAGTGGGCCAGTTAGCTCCGCAGCCCGCGTTTACTCCGATGGGTTTGTCCCAGCAGTCTGTGGTGTCGTCACCCATGCAGGGGTTCCCACGACAATTGGTGGTACCCCACAGTCTCCCTATTTCCCCGCTCCCGGGTTCTCAGGAGCCAGCGTGGGTTAACTCCCTGACGAGTTCTGTACAGCACTTGTCGGATGTGTTGCAAGGGGAGTCTGTGATGCGGCCTCATAAAAGGCCGGTGGCGTCTGTCCGCTCCTTATGAGGATGACGAAGGGACGTCTGATGATGGGGAGATTCTGGATCCTTACGATCAGGAACCTCTCCATACTAAGGACGCTGATGCTAAGTCCAAAGTATATATTCCTGGACTTATTCGGGCGGTCCGCACAGCCTTGGTGATTGAGGACGAAGTTCCCCCAGCGGCTAAATCTAAGTATGCCTTTTTCAAAGATGTGAAGGGCGATGCCACAGTCTTTCCTCTTTCGGGTCAGTTGGTGGACCATTTAGAGGAGGCGTGGAAACAACCTGGCAAAAGATACCAGCCGCAGAGACGCCTGGCGGTGGCTTATCCGTTCGCGGATAATTATTTTGCTAAGTGGGAATCCCCTCCACAGGTGGATTCTCACGTGACCCGTCTTGTCCGTAGTGCCACATTGCCGATGCCATCCATGTCCTCCCTTAAGGATGCTACGGACCGCAAGGTAGAAATCTGCCTGAAGTCCGCTTATTCCCTTGCAGGGGGGGCAGCACGGCCGGCTATGGCCATTTGCTGGGTTGCCAGAGCGATGGAGCGCTGGGCGGATTCATTAGAGGCTTCTTTTGAATCCGACTGTCCGGCCGAACAGGCGGAGTTGATTGGCAATCTCCGTGATTCGGCCACCTACATCAACGAGGCAGCTCTAGACATTAGTACTCTGGTGTCTAGAATTTCTTCAGCAGCGGTAGCTGCTCGTCGCACCTTGTGGCTGTGATCCTGGAAGGCGGACGCAGATTCTAAGAAAGGTCTGGAAGCGTTGCCGTTTACCGGAGAAGTTCTCTTCGGTCCGGATCTGGATAAGATTGTGGCCACGCTGGCGGCAGCCAAATCTGCTTGTCTCCCGTCGGCCGCTGCTCCTTCTGGTTCTGGACCATCGTCCTTTCGGTCATCTAGGGCCCAGGGCAGGCCCAAACCACAGTCGTTTCCTCGACAGGCTGGCCCTAAGAAATCGGTCAAGCCCCGGAAACAGGCATGGAGTACCAGACGTCCGGCCCCCAAGCCAGATGACAAGCCTGCGGCCTGACGGTCCGGGTCTCCCCTTGGGGGATCCCAGGGTGGGAGGCCGCCTGCTGCAGTTCTCCCGGTGTTGGTCGTTCACTACGACAGACACTTGGGTTCTGGAGGTGGTCTCCCACGGGTACGCCCTCTCCTTCCGGCACAGACCCCCGGCTCGATTCTTCACCACGGGTCTACCATCAGACCGGAACAAGGCTACGGAGCTGCGGAAGGTATTGCACACTATGCTCCAGGCTGGAGTTATAGTGCCTGTTCCATTCTCCCAGAGGGGCCAGGGTTTCTATTCAAATCTATTTTTGGTACAGAAACCCAATGGGTCATATCGTCCGATTCTCAACCTCAAAGCACTCAACAAGTCTTTGCGGGTCCCGAAGTTTCGGATGGAGACCCTACGGTCCATCATTCTGGCGCTGGAACCTGGGGACTACATGGTGTCATTGGACATACAGGACGCTTACCTGCATGTCCCTATTCTTTTGCGCCATCAAGAGTTCCTTCGGTTTGCAATCCGCAGCGACCACTTCCAGTTTCGGGCGTTACCTTTTGGCCTGGCGACAGCACCACGTGTTTTCACCAAGGTGATGGCGGTCATGGCGGCTTCTCTGCGGCTGCAAGGAGTCCGCATGTTGCCGTACTTGGACGACCTGTTATTGGTGGCAGGATCTCCAGAGCTCCTGTTACACCACTTGGACCTGACCATTGCACTGCTGCAACGGCACGGCTGGCTAATCAACTGGCAGAAGTCCACTCTAATCCCGTCTCGGAGGATTCTGCATCTTGGAGCCTTATTGGACTCGGGACAGCAAAGGATCTTCGTGACGGAGGACAAGATCTCTGCTTTACAGTCAAGGGTGCGCAGTTGTCTGCACAGCCGCCGGGTGTCCTTACACTCGGCGATGAGGTTACTGGGCTCCTTGGTGTCGGTGTTCGACATGGTGGAATACGCCCAGTTTCACTCCAGACCTCTGCAGCACCTGATCCTGTCCAAGTGGAACGGGCTGCCTCAGTCTCTGAAGTTCCAGACGATTGTGCTCACCCCGGAGGTTCGCCTGTCCCTTGCGTGGTGGTTAAAGACGACCCACCTCAACAAGGGACGTCCGTTCTGGGTTCCAAATTGGATCCTGTTGACAACGGACGCCAGTCTTCGGGGCTGGGGAGCAGTTTCGGGTCCACACTTGTTCCAGGGCAGGTGGACGCCGACAGAAGCGGAGTTTCCAATAAATATCTTGGAACTCCGTGCGGTCTTCAATGCTCTCCTGCAGGCACAGCGGTTTCTCCGGGGTCACCCGGTGCAGGTCCAGTCGGACAATGCTACCACCGTGGCCTACATAAACAGGCAAGGAGGAACTCGCAGTCGGGCGGCTCTCGTAGAGGTCTCTCGGATCCTGGTTTGGGCGGAGCGCAATCTTCCGGCCATATCAGCGGTCTTCATCCCGGGAGTGCTAAATTGGGAGGCTGACTTTCTAAGTCGCCAGGACGTTCATCCAGGGGAATGGTCCCTGCACCCGGACGTTTTTCAACTACTGGTGGACAGGTGGGGTCTTCCAGAAATCGACCTCATGGCGTCCCGGCACAACAGCAAGTTGCCGGTGTACGGGTCTCGCACAAGAGACGAAGGGGCGTCTCTGGTGGATGCTCTGTCCGTCCGGTGGACGTTCAGGTTCGCATACCTGTTCCCTCCGGTCTCCCTTCTTCCACGGGTGATCCGGAAATTCTAACAGGAAGGAGGGACGCTCCTGTTGATAGCTCCCGCGTGGCCCAGACGGCACTGGTTCTCAGACCTTCAGGGTCTGTCCGTGGACAGTCCTTTGCGGTTGCCGCTACGACCGGACCTTCTGTCTCAGGGTCCTTGTCTTCACCCGGACCTGACTCGGCTGTCTTTGGCGGCGTGGCTGTTGAGACGGCCATGCTGAGGTCCCGGGGGTTTTCCAGCTCTGTGGTGCGTACCATGTTACGAGCTCGGAAACCGTCTTCCGCGAGGATATACCATCGCGTGTGGCATACGTTCTTCCAGTGGTGTCGACCGAGAGGTTATGCACCGTGGGAGTTTCGTCTGTCTCGGATTCTCGCCTTCCTGCAAGCGGGACTAGATCATGGGCTTCGCCTTGCTTCTTTGAAGGTACAGGTTTCGGCCCTATCTGTCTGGTTTCACCGTAGGATTGCTACAGTCCCGGTTGTGCGCACCTTTATGCAAGGTGTTCTCCGTATTCAGCCGCCCTTTGTTCCACCTGTGGCGCCTTGGGATTTGGCTGTGGTCCTGAGGGCTCTCCAAGGACCGCCGTTTGAACCACTGGGCTCAGTGGATATTAAATGGCTAACAGCTAAGACTGTTTTCCTTCTGGCCGTTGCTTCAGCCAGACGTGTTTCTGAGTTAGGGGCTCTTTCTTGTAGACCCCCTTTCTTGGTTTTTCATGGGAACAGGGCAGTGCTCCGCACTCGGCCCGAGTTTCTTCCCAAAGTTGTTTCCCAGTTTCATGTTAACGAGGAAATAGTTGTTCCGGCCTTTAACTCACCGGGTCTTTCCGTGGGTGAGGCCTCTTTGGATGTTGTGCGGGCCTTAAGGACTTATGTTGACCGCACTTCTTCGTTTAGGAAGTCGGACGCTTTGTTGTCCTCTATGGCTTCTGTAAAAAGGGTTGGCCTGCTTCAAAGCAAACTTTGGCAGCCTGGATCCGTATGGCTATTTCTGAAGCTTATCTTCATGAAGGCCTACCGGTCCCTCCTTCTCTGAAGGCTCATTCCACTAGGTCTGTGGGTCCTTCGTGGGCAGCTCGACGTGGTGCCTCGGCAGTTCAGATCTGCAAGGCTGCTACGTGGTCTTCTGTCCATACCTTCGTGAGGTATTACAGGTTTGACACCTTCGCCTCTCAGGATGCTTCCTTCGGGCGGCGGATTCTCCTTTCTGCACAGGAGCATCCCCACCCTTAAAGGATACTGCTTTGGGACATCCCCCAAGGTATCCTGTGGATACCCTATGGACCCTGAAGTAGAAAATATGAGATATGGTAAGAACTTACCCTTGTTATCTCTATTTCTACGAAGTCCATAGGGTTCCACAGGACTCCCGCCCTGTCGCACCTGTGCTGCAGATGGGCTTTGCTCTGGTCACCGGTTTTCCGTCTCCCTCTGGTGAGAATGTGATTCTTGTATGTGTCCAGATCTTTGTTCTCTCTCTTCCTTCTCCTCCTCCGGCCTATGGCTTGGTAACTAACTGAGGTGCCTTGGCCCGGGGGCGGGGTATAGGAGGGGGACCTAGTGCATCCTGGGAGGCTGAAAGCTTAACTCTTTGGTGCCCTGCGACTGACGTCACACCTATACCCCAAGGTATCCTGTGGAACCCTATGGACTTCGTAGAAATAGAGATAACAAGGGTAAGTTCTTACCATATCTCATATTTTTCCACCTCCTGCACTTTTATACACTAGAAAGCAGAAACTGGCTGTAAAAAGTACACAATTTTGGGACGAGCCCAGTAGCAGGGTTGTAACACGCTAGGGGGAGCACTTGGGTCGTCACAAACATACTAGAATGTATTTACGGGAAGGTGCCTCTTCATCATGTATGACTGAGACCAGACTTGAAAATCTCTGGACTGGTGGAAAAGTGTGGATCTAAAAAAAGGTCAACACCGTTGTCTCAACCGAACACGCAAGTTCCGTAGAATGGGGAGCACGCTTGTCACAGATGATGAAACAAGGTTGGTGAACCCACAAAGGATTACTTCCAAGATTATCTGAGAGAAAGTAATTTAAGAATATTTTGGGACAATATGACAGTGATATCACATATAAATCAAGGGGTTACCAGAAGCAAGACCATCATGGAAGAAGTCTGAAAAATGTATGATTTGGGCGGAGAAACACCACCTTTCTCTTTCAGAATGCCACGTGTCCGGCAAGAAACTTTGTAGCAGAATTTCTGAGCAGGAAACATTCTCCCAGGAGAATGGGAACTAAATGCAGAGATATTCCAAGCAGTTGTGGAAAGATTTGGATGACCAGAGATTCTTTTCAAGACCCTATGTACAAAGGGGAAAGATGCTTTGTCCCAGCAATGGGATTTTCATCTAGGATATGTTTTCCCGCCTCAACCATTGAGATGTCGCATATTGGAAGACCATCAAAAAGGAACAAGTAGAGATTATAGCATTCTACCCTATTGGTCCATAAGGGCATGGTTTTCAACAGCACTAGAAATGGCAGTGGAAGAACCATGGATGCTACCAGCAAGGCCGGACATATTGACTCGGGGTCCATTATTACACCAGAATCTAACAGTCCTCAAACTAGCTGCCTGGAGGTTGAGTGGGAAATGTTAAAGAAAAAAAGGCTTTCAAAGCAAGTGGTACAGACTTTACTACAAGCCAAAAAGGAGAATTCTTCACAGATATAGGATTTGGAAAACCTTTTGTCTCCTTTAGTAGGAAGGGCACCTGAGGCAATGACAACAGACATACCTCAAATATTACAGTACCTATATGAAGGATTTATCAAAGGCCTGGCAGTTTCAACAATGAAAGTACACATCTCAGCTGTCAGTGTACTTCTGGATAGGAAATTAGCAGAAGAGGAGTTGGTGAAGAGATTCTGCCAAGCAATCAAGAGGATAAGTCAATAGATCAAATCTTTCATAGCCCCTGGGATCTAAATTTAGTCCTGGGGGCTTTAATGATGACACTATTTGACCCTCTAGAAGAAGTTTCCTTAAAGCATCTAACCTGGAAAGTGGTCTTCCTGATTGCTGATGTTCTTGCAAGGAGAATAAGCGAATTACAGGCCTTGTGGTCAGAAGAACCATACCTGCATATTAGGCCAGACACCTAAAATTTGTACTGAAGGCAGTCTCGTCCTTCCATCTCAATCAAGATCTTGTACTTACCAGACTTTTTCGCCCAGCCAAAGGATAACAAAGAGGGCTACATACACTGGATCTGGTTAGAGCTATTTCTGTCTACCTTAATGTGGGTGAATTCAGAAAGACAAAAGCACTTAATTGTTTTACCATATGGAAGTAGACAGGACCATAGTCCCACAAAACAGACCATTGTAGATGGATAAGATAATTTATTTTCCTATGGAAAAGGAAGGTCTCAAGGCATCATCTGGCATTGTTAGAGCACGCTCGACTAGGGTGATGGCACACGACACGATAAAGGAGATCCGTAAAGCGGAAGCATGGTCTTCTGTACATTTACAAATCATTGGTGCAGATGTATGAAGCTCTGGAAAGTGATAAAGTGCAGAGTGATAACCGTCCAGCCACTCAGCTCCCTACTGTCATGTTAAAGGCTGTGTTTGAAAAATGTCAGTTGGTAGCTGATTGGCTGGTCGTTTATCACTCTCCACTTTATCACTTCACAGACCTTCATACATCTGCCCCAATATTCGCTGGATCTGTTAGAGGCTCATTTTAGAGATAAGAGCTGATTCAGAGCTGCTCTCTAGATGCGATCGCTCGCATGATGTGTATGCAAATTGCGTAGGCAGTGCAATCGCAATGCATTAGCACG
Source organism: Taudactylus pleione (assembly GCA_031769625.1). Taxonomy (NCBI): domain Eukaryota; kingdom Metazoa; phylum Chordata; class Amphibia; order Anura; family Myobatrachidae; genus Taudactylus; species Taudactylus pleione. The sequence goes on along the minus strand of JAUIMM010000517.1, from coordinate 193,384 downwards.
CATAGTATTTCTTAGAGAGCGATCACATAGTGTATGCAGACACCCACCAGCCTGTCTTAAGACGCCCACTTGTGCACGTCATGTCCAGGAAGTGTATGCAACCATCGGTACATCGGATGCGATCGCAGTGCTTGAGATTTACATACCCTGCCGCAAGCACTGCAGTGTAAAAACAAGCCAGGTGACGTGTACTATGATGCTGTCTTTTAATTATGCACACCTCTAAAACGCAGTTTTGAGATGCACAGGCACGCCTGTGTTTGCACCTCCACACCACCGTGTTTAAAGGCCAACCCCTGTCACTCACTCTGCTGGGCTGTCTCTGCGCTGCGAGTGAACGCATTGTGCACTTTCGCTAAGGTATGCGCACTGCGATGCATGTGCACAATGCATAGACACTGCATACCATCGGCAGCAGCGAGTGTTTGGAGCTCATTCAGAACCGCTCTGTAAAAGGCAAAGTCCTCCAGAGAGGCACTCAAACATTTGTTATGCAGAGTTTGAAGTCTTATTGTTATTGCTCTCCCTGTATATATGAGCTTTGATATGTCCCAAGGTCAGGCTGACATGGAGGATCGATGAAGAAAACATCGGATTATACTCGCCGATAATTCTGTTTCTTTGAGACACTCCATGGCAGCCTATAGATACCCTCCCTTGAGTAGCTTTGTTTTTCTTCAGGAAGTGATTATAAGGAGACACTCAGAAAGACGAGGAGGAGGAGGAGGAGGAGGGGGGGCCGGAATATGTACAGCAAGGTGGGCGGTCACAGTAAAATCTTAGTTTGCTGTGGCTTGACATAACACACTTACTGTGTAAATCCACTTAATGCACAATTCAATCATTAAAAGCTTATCCCAGCTGTGCGAAGTGTGGGGCAAATCAACCTGTACCTCAAATTGCAAACTACAATTGGATAAAAATATAGAAGTCTATTAGTGACCAAAATTAAAGAACTGGGAGCTCTTAAAAGGCGTCAAAGTGCTTATTTTAGCATATTTTAATAACAGTGAAAAAAATGACATACAGATGTCTCCGCCCTACATCTTTGCTGCTTTGCTGTCAAGCAGCCCCACTAGGCACTCCTGTGCAACACTGCTAGTGCCGGGTGTTTTTGTTTTTTTTTTGCCTGAAAATGCATCTTAAGGTGTGTATCCACTAGACGATGAAAACGAACGATTACAACATCGTTATCGTTCAATCGATCATTAAGCGTGCAGTAAAATGTTGAATACGACCAGCGATGCGCGCTCCCGCTGGTAGTTTTTGACATCTATCATTGCCTGAACATGCAGGCCAACCTGCCGATATCGACAGGTTGTGAATGTTCGGGGGGTGAGCGAGGGTGCCTGCACTGAATGACATTTCGTTCAGTGTAGGCACATCCACTGCACAGGGTGATAAACGATTGTACGATTACAATGGTGCATGTAGTGCACCTTTAGTCACAATGTGATGCACCAGGAGACACTGCTGATTCATTTGATATTCAACACATAGATCTGTGCGACTGAGTCTCTGAATCTACTGTATACGAAGTGCTACGATGCAGCATCAGTTTTTTTTTTTTTTTTTTCGTGCCAAGTTGTAATTCATGTACAGACTCCGTTGCACATAGATATACAAGTATCTCTCATCAAATTAGCACAATCTCCTCGTGCATCCCAGTATATCGCATTGCTATTAAGATACATTTTCAGTAGAAAAAGATGCTTGACCCTAGCAGAGGTGACCTGACCGCTTGCTCATGCCAGGTGTCTCGCGCCACATGGTTTATTGAGGCTGGATGTATGAGGGCACATCTGTAAAACAAGGTTTTTTGGTTTTTTTTGCCAACAAATTAATGCTCTAGAGCAGTGATTCCCAACCGCGGTCCTCAAGGCACACTAACAGTCCTGGTTTTGGTGATATACATGCTAAAGCACAGATGGTTTAATCAAAATAACTGAGGTACTAATTAAGTTGCATGTGCTCAAGTATGGCTATCCTTAAAACCTGGACTGTTAGTGTGCCTTGAGGACCGTGGTTGGGTACCCCTGCTCTAGATGAATTTAGGATGCATAAATATGACTGTATATACTTTCTTTTGACAATCTCTGACTTTATTATTTATTTTAATAAGCAGTGCTTTACAGAGATTGTTTAGTTATTCACATCAGTCCCTTTCCCAGAGGAGCTGTGCCCCCAACAAAAGATGTAACTTTGTCCTCCTTGCAATTTAAGTGCCTGCTTCAGAGACAAACTGTAATGCAATTGGAACTGCATTCTCTCCTGGATCGCAGTTGCTAAAATATGGTAATGCCCTCCAAAGCATAGGGACACCCACTGCTGCCTTCTATCTGTTCGACGATGTGCAACAGCATAAACATCAACGCACAGCAGACAGACTAGCAACATGTAAGGCAAGTCTCACTAGCCGCAAACACTGCAGCTCTCCTGACACGCAGAGAGCTCTCATGTTGCACAGGATATCACAATGACTCATTTATGCATGCCCACAAAATGGCGCTTAAACAGTCAGACACCCCTGCATTCTACTAATCTCTACTCGTTACTCATTTTGCGCACCTTTCCAAAGTTCGGACGTAATCTCAATCGCTGCGCTGTGGCTTTTGCAAATCGCTCGATCTGCAAAAAGATCAGCTTTGCTTAAATCTCTGAATCAGGCCCTAAATACTCTGCCACACTAACATTAACCTACCAGCATGTTACTAGTCATAGATCATATTCACAACAAGTGGTCATGCTGGGACCTTCCTTATCTATGCCAGAGTGTAACTTTTTTTTCTTCTTCCATAAAATGTCATTTTACAATACTTAACAGCTTGTCATTCATTCCTGTCTGTCGCTTTCAAATGTATCTCAGTCAGACATTGTGCTGAAATACATCCAGCAACAGCCCTCGAGACCAGCTCTTCCCTCATTCAGAATCCTACTTTACGTGGCATTACCTCAAATAACACAACTGTGTGTCCAGTCGACGGCTTTCCTGGATCTCATTACTAAAATAAATCAATACGAACTGAAAATGATACCTCACCGTTTATGCCCCTGATTCATAGGCATCTTTATAATTGTGCACACGAGCCCCTGGGTTCAGGGGGGCCCACACCACACACGCACCCATTGTTAATAAATCTCTCCGCAGATTCCGATGTGCTGCTCCACAGCGCCGGGCCGACGCTGCAGAGCAGCAAAAAAATCACTGGGAAAATGGCAGTGGCCGTTTTCCTGGTAAACTGCATGCGCAGAAAAGATGTCCCCGGGAAAATAGGCGTGGGCTCCATTTTCCTGGAGACTCGCGCATGCACTGTGGATTCTGGCATGAAGAGAATTAGCAGAACCCAATTTAGGGTGTTTGTTCCCCTGCTATCTTGAACAAGAGAAAATAAAAAATGAATGCCGTAGTACTGGATTTTAAAATATTTCATATATTTTTTTACACAAGTTTCTGATTCACTGAGAAAACAAAATGGCAGTTAAAATGATAGAATAGACAGACAAAAGTAAAAATCAGTGTGTGCTCTTTTAGCTGACGTAATGTTAGGGATATTTCTGGGTTTCTGTTCTTTTGTGATGTGAGAAATAAAATTAGAAAGTCTGTGAAATCTAACACATGCATCTTTGTTTCTAGACCATAAAACCTAACTGGTTACATCCCACATTTATAATGTGGCCTATAATCACAATGCAGTTATCTTCCTTTGGGTGTTGAAAAAGAGATTGCAAGCTCTGCCACTGCAAAGGATTAGAAGCAAAGTGATCGCTACTGTGATCATTTTCCTTCCAGGTTCGGATGCTAAGGGCCTAATGCACTTGCGCAGCCATTGGCAGGGCTGATGGGCAATACTCCGGAGTATCCCTTCCTAGGCTACCATGGGCTAACATCTTCAGATGGCATAAGTTGCTGGGGCAAAGCTCCCAAATGCTTCACATTCCAAACCGTAGTAAATCTGACAATTTAGCTGCCTATGGGGTTACTATGCTGTTAGCAATGCAGGGACCACTGCAGATCGCTCCTGCGGTCCCTGCTGTGTAATAGAGTGCCAGTTCTGTTGTTAGTGCAAACTCACAATTACTGAAAAATCCGCACCCCCTCTCGGCAGCTAACACCACAGCCGCATCAGTAATAGGCAAAGTATTCACAGCATGTGCGACCCGGGGGCATATGGCAGCCTGGCCCTCCTTCCCCTCATCCAGCCCGTCCCTGCACTCTGGGGCCCCCTAGGACTGCGGGGCCCGGTACAGTTGTGCCCCTAGGCCCCCCCCTATCACCTGGCCCTGCTGTCTGCTGCCGGGTGGAGCCAGCCAGAGAGTGTCCAGTGTCCAGAGTGGCCCAGAATGCTTGCAGCAGTGCGGGGGTCCCTGGACGACCACCCTGTCCGCCCCGCATATAATCCGGCCCTGATTGTACCACACTGGCCCTATATAAGTAGCATAATTTTTTTATAGGTTTTGTGAAGGAGACAGTGTAGGAGTGTGGAGAAACATTGTGAGGTATAATTTGTGTTTGGCAGTTGGCCGCAGAGCCGTAACTAGACTTTTTGGTGCCCTGTGCCAGAGAGAGCATTGGTGTCCCCCCCCCTATTCTTCAAATAGGGACATAAGATGCGCATCTGAAAAAGGGCCATGGCCTCATGGGGAAGGGCCAGGGAAGAGATAGGGGAGGACAGGAGATGCTGTGGATAAAAGAAGAGGAAGCTATAAGTGAGAATCATAATAAACAGGAAAGTTGACAGGCCCAAACAGTGCCCCCTGCCCTGGGGTACCTTGTGCCATGGCACTGGTTCTCTACCCTAGTTACAGCCCTGGTTGGCAACATGGCATGTAGGTTGAGAGTTGGGGGTGAGCTGAGTCTGGAGGAGGTGATAGGGACCCAACCTGAGTTTGAAGAGGAGGGTGGTGAGGATCAGGAGGAGGAGTTGGTAGGGGAAGAGCCTGCTGCATCTGCCCCTGGAAAGACAAAAACAGGGCGGTATGTCCGCTTCACTTAAGAGAAGAACTGGGCACAGGTGCATGCAATTGTGCCAGTGCATAGTAGGATCCTTGGACCTGAGGCACACTGCACAACCCTGGCCTGCAAGGGGTCTGTAATTCTGTAAATGCAATGAATTGTTGCAAGTGGTCTGTTGAAAACTGTCAAGAGGGTCCTGAAGGCAAAGATGGCAGCAGAGCTGCATAAATCTGGCACAGCAGGGGGTGGCCCAGCAGTCCAGATCCATTACACTGCATTTGAGGAGGAGCTTAAGTGGGTGTTACCGCCAGAAATCCTGCCAGGCACCCATATTGAGTCTGTACCCCGTTAGATTTTATCAAAATAATACATATGGGAGTGCAACCTAGACAACCAAATAAATCTATTACAAGAAAGAGAGAAAAAAGGGGTTGTGTTGTATAGGCGCACAAATTTAATTTATTAAAATATCACTTCTATTAATTCATATTAAACAGACTTATTCCATATCACATTGATTAAGTAAAATCCACAGTGAAATATATTGGTTAAAGCAGAAAATAGACAACAATATAAGTGTTCAAGAAACTAAAGTGTTTTAAAAAGAACAAAGTTTATATATATATATATATATATATATATATATATATATATATATTAGACAAATAATTAGACAAAATAAAAGAATTAACTGCCCACAGATTATTTGCTCTGCTTTAATGGAGTCCTATATTATTGTGTACAAATTGTTAAATATTCCCAGAGTACGTTATTGATCAGCGTAAAGTAGAAGATTTCAAACCAGTCAATATTATTTCATAATAAGAAAAATATCTTAGGTCATCCTGATATTCCTATGAGTAGTGATACCCACATATAAGTTGGTGTCCCAAATAATGACAATTGCCTATTGTTAGTTTATCACTGTAGAGTTTATAAGAATCCAGTACTATTTCCAGTATTTTAGGACCTCTATTATATACTTGTCATGGGTTGTCACGTAGATGTTTCACAAATGGCCGATAATGCTGTTATAAAGAACAGCACATATTATCTCCCAGGTTACTACTGTACATATCACCTGTTAATTACCTATAATTAATAGGATAAATAATCACAGGAACAGAAGTAACCTATATCTAGAGACCCAAAAGCTGGATTTATTAGATTAATGATAATTACATTTGTAATGCAAAAACGACTGGTACTTCAAGATAGTATATTACGCTAATACTTGGGAATGATAGAAAAAAAATCAATCTAAATGTAGCTCTGATATACAAAATATTGTTCATCAAATCAGAGATACACATTAAATATAAGACTCCCTTTTGTAAGCTAATTAGTGATATTATTAGTTTGCCTTAAGAATGAACAATTATATAATAAATTGATCAGGTTTAGTGATTGCAGACAAAAAATTCCACACCACAAAAAATACACAAATACCCCATTTCCACCAGAAACCTGGGTCCGACCTGGGTTTTCGGGCATAGTTCTAACACAGGTCACACCCCGTTTACACTGCACCTTCGATCTGGGTTATTCCTGGGTCAGCCCCGTTCACACTGAACCCGGGTATGTCCTGCTAAACTTGTGAGGTCATAAAAAGTGAGAGGTGACTGCTCCACAACCACCAATCATTTTAGGCATGACCCAGGTTGGATAATCTGGGTCGTGCCGTTTACACTGCACCATTACCCGGGTCCGACCCTGCTTGACCCGGATTATTTTTCAGGGACCCTTTTCCACTGAGTCTCGACCCGGCAATAACCTGGGTTATTGCAGCAGTGGAAATGGGGTAATATATGTCTTTATATATGAGATTAATTCCCTGTGAATAAGTATTCCTTATTTCACATCAGATCTGTTGCCACAAATATAAAGTATAATTTCTCTCAGTATTAAGACTTAAATGTTTCCTTGTGAAATGTATATGAAATTGTGTCCTATTATTTACAACACATTAGCTGTGTCATAGATTGAGAGAGAAAATCACTAGGCATATGTGGTTATTGTGGTAGTGGTTATTCAATGGTTACACTTGTCTACCATTATAAGCATCATTGTCATCGGGTTGTAAGGAAAGGTTTTATGAGTCCCTCTACTAGTATAGATATTCACTTAATAAAAGTGTGATACAGTGTATTCAACCAACGTGCAAGATAATCTGCTAGGGCAATTTAAATACATGATACAATTTTCCTATTGACACTGCCGCGTGCTGATTGTCATTTGCTCCCATGCATTACCGGATTTTCATTCCAACCAACTAGTTGGATGGTTGGAGGAAAGTTGGTCTGGTGTATGATCAGCTTTAGTATACTCTAATACCCCTTTTACACCGGAGCTAAAACCCGGGTTATTGCAGGGTTAACCCAGGCAGCTCCCTGGTGTGAGAGGGGAGAGGGTTGGATCGCCGGGTTGAGTGACCCGGCAATCCAACCCAGGTAAATAGCAGGGTGTAACACGGGTCCTGAATTGCCATTTGCTCTAAATGGGGGTATCCACTTAGCGATTTAACCAAGCGATTGCACGATAATGACGTAGATTATCGTGCAATCGCTTGCAAATCGCGCATGCATCGGGCATGTTTTGGTCGGAAGCGACCAGCGATGCGCGTGCCCGCTGGTAGCTTCCGTCATCTGACATCGCCTGTACATGCTTGTCAACCTGACTATCCCGTCAGATTCAGCATGTGCAGGGATGAGGCACATCACTAGATATACAAACGAGAGCACAACAGCAATGTCGTAATCGTGCTCTCATTTGTATATCTATAAGTGGATACCCGCCTTTACTCACAGATCACCATAAAAATCTTACAGCTAAATGTCATTTAAGGCCAGGGACAGTTTGAACAACATAAAAAAAGAAGTACTACGTATACCACATGATCAACTTCTATTACCTTCTGTTAATATTGACACTAATACACAAAAGATCCCTTTCATTACGGAGTACAGTTTAGCGAGTCCCATGTTACCCAGAGCCTCCAAGGCACTATGGCCAATTGTGACCGGAGACAAAGATTTACAAGTTTTCAAAAACAAAAAATTGATGCCTGCATACAACAGAGGCAGGAATTTAGAAAACATTTTGGTCAAAGCCAATGTCATTATAACAGCCGAGTTTTTTTGTCTGAATGAAGGGAATCAAACCTGTCGGCTGTGAAAATGTGCCAGTTGCACAACATGCAATTACATGGAAAGTGGGCATTACTTTAAACATCCACACACTGGAAGAAAATTCACCATTAGTCACGTTTTGACATGCATGTCACAATTCGTCATTTACATCATTATGTGTCCGTGTGGTATGTACTACGTGGGACAAACCACGCGCACGTTTCGTGAACGGACGGCACTTCACTGGTCTGCTATTCGGGCTGCTTTAAATGGGAAAGAGATCGATCAACCCGTTGCTCGACACTTCAAACAAGCAAACCATCAACTTTCAAGTTTGAGATACAAAATTGTGGAACATATTCCCATAGATATCCATGGGGGAGATCAAGCCAAGAAGCTAAGCCAACGAGAAGCAAAATGGATTCACAAACTAGACACCATTAGCCCTAAGGGGCTCAATGAGAAATTTTCATGGAATATTTTTCTATAATAATTTTTTCTTTTTGAAAAGGTATTTTTTCAGCTTTTGACCATTTTGTTCTTTTATAGTTACGCACAAGTTCTTCTACTTTTCTTTTTCTCCCTCTTTCCCCCCATTTTTTTCCTCCCTTTCCTCCCCTTATTTGCTCCCCTCCCTGGTCTTCCTTTTCTCCCCTCCTCCTTCCCTCTCTCCCCTTTTTCTACCCTTCTTTCTCCCTCCCCTTTTTCCCATTCCCTTTGTCTTTTTTAGATTCCATTTATATTCATTATCTACATACCTCCCAACATGACCCTCTCCAGGAGGGACACAATGCTCTGGTCCTGGAGTTCCCTGGTAAGTTATGATTGGTGGCGGCTCCAGGGGCGGGGCTGCAGCACAGTCCAAAATTCAAATAGGGGAGTCACACCAACTGTCAGTGAGTCCCAGCCAGTGATGTTTGGCAGTGTGTGAAATGACAGTTGGTGTGGCTCCCCTATATGAATTTTGAACTGCGCTGCAGCCCAACCTCTTACCAGGGAAGTCCAGGACCAGAGCATTGTGTCCCTCCTGGAGAGGGTCATGTTGGGAGGTATGTATCTATTGTACATCTTTTTCATGTGACCCATTAATATCTTTGCTCTGTAATGCCTTTGGTTTTTTTTCAGTGTTTTTGTTCATTATCATAAAGTTTTAGGTCCTTTAATTTGTGGTTCGTGTAATGTCATTTCCATTGACACTCTATTATTTCCTAACATTATCAATTACAGTCTAATACATTTTTTTTCTTTCTCATGTTGCACGATCAAAAATGGCACTTTTTAACTTTCCTACATATCTTTCAAATTCCCACTTACACAGCAGACACTGCACCACTCGTTTTGACATTTCTCTCACCATGCACCACTAACAGTTGCAGAGCAGGGTTCCCCGATGACGCGACCTGCCGGGCGTCGCAGTTGCTAGGCAACGAGTTTGGAGTAACTGACTTCCGCCGAATGCCCCGCTGGCCGTGCTGCTGGGGCACGCTGAGCTGCAACATTCTGATTTCAGCACCTTCTCTATAAAGGTAAGCACTTTTTTCTTTACACCTTGGTTGGTATGTACAGTCCTGATGAAAAGACCTTAGGGTCTTAAAACGTCGACATTATCTGTACCCATGTATTTACCCATATAAGCACGTTTTTGATTTGTTTTAAACTGGGAGTGCCGCCTCTTTTTTTCTTATTATTGTGGAGCTGCAGGGCATCACTATAGGAAAAATCTTCTGTAGATATATATATATATATATATATATATATATATAGTGACGTGCTGTCAACTGGGACACATTGCCCTGTTCCATTTTAACACTAATTTTAATAACCTGGATTTAATTACCAGACTGTTAAACACTGTTAACAGTCCACATCAATTAAAGCTGTAATTAAGTGAGAAAAACTGCATTGTGTACTAGGCAAATGATGCTACTGAAGTCATGCGTGGTCGTGAATATGATAAATGGGTAATATAAATTAATTTACAGACTCAGCCTTTGCTAAATGCAGGCTGCCCGATGATGTCTGTTAAGGGACAATACGCTAAGAGCCAAGAAAGTTTGACAAAAGAGAGAAAGTACATCCACTGGTTTATAGATTCAAGTCCAGAGAGTATTTTCCCCACCATTCCTAATCCCTACCTCTAACCCTCCCTCTACTGCCTAACCCTATCCCCCCTCGCAGCCTAACCCTACCCCCCTGCACCCTAACACTAACCTCCATCCGTAGACTAACCCTAACACTTCTGGTGGTGCCTAACCATAACCGTCGACAACCTCAGAATGTTGACATTTCACTTGATGACATTTCAGAGGTTGACATTGTGAACATATTGACATTCTGAGGATGTCGACATTGTGCCTATTGACATTTTAAACCATGTCAATGACATTATCTAATGTCAACATGGTTACTGTCAATCTTCAGACCGTATACCCTGCCTAATCTTGTATTATGACAAATAGAGCTGTAAGCTTGATAACAGAAATGTATTGTATTAGGAGGACTTGTCCAGTCAAAACCCGTGTTAAGATGCACACTTATTCTCTCCTCTATGGAAATTCTCTGCACACAGTAAAGGTTGACATGGAAAATGACGACGGGTACAAATGGTCGAAATGGTTAAAAGGTCAACACGAAAAATGGTCAACTCACAATGGGTCAACACTTTTTTTGGGGGGTTAGGCACTTACCGGAGGGTTAGGCACATAGCTCTATGGTTAGGGTTAGGCGCCAGGAGGAAGGGTTAGGCACATACCGGAAGGTTAGGGTTTGGCACCTACCTCGACTGTTAGGGTTAGGCACCAGGAGGGAGGATTAGGGTTAGAAAAAAAAATGTGTCAACCTTTTGATCATGTTGATCTTGTACCTGCCGATCTTCTTCCAAGTCGACCGTTACTGTGTTGACCTTTTGTTCCTGTCAATCTTTTGTCCCTGTCTCCTTTTTAGCTGTCTAGAATCTGGTGTCTAGACACTGTCAACCTGCTTACTATCTATCTTTTATACCATAACCAATTAACTGATGAGTATAGGATTACAGTACAGATGGGAAAATGGGGGGCAAGACAGAATGTGAATATTTTATATTAAAAAAAGGCTTTAATCCACTGATACTCTGTACTCCCCAGCTAACTCTCAGCGTGGTTTCTCAACATGCCAAGTACACCGGGACAATGGTTTACATGCAGGAGACTGACTGTCAGGGGCAGAACTATGGGAAACAATGGAAGCGCCTGCCGCCGGGCTCCAGCTCTGGGGGCGCACCTCCTCCATTGTCCACAACATATTCACTCAACTTATGGCTGTAACTATGTACCCGGAGTGAACCATCATGGCTGCCCAATACATGGAACCCCTTCCTGGCACCTGAGAAGCCACCAAACACTAGTTGAGAGCTCCATGTCTGCATGCGAATTGCTACATTACAGTGTCAGCGGCTGTGACATGGGGGGCACCAAATTATAACTTGCCTCCGGGCATCTGGGATGAACTTACGCCAGTGCTGACTGTGATGTAAGATTGAGAGACCTACTGGATGCAACATCCGCTTTGTGGATATGGTGATATTCCCAAATATAATTGTATATTGTACACGTTACCTGCATAGTAGGAATTCCTTACAAGCAATGTGTTTTATTATAAAAAACCGAAACATTTATGCACTATGGAGTGCCCCCGTTTGTTTTTTACAGAATATAGATAGACTTATAGATTCAGGCTCAGACTGGGCCACCAGGGATTTGGGGAAATGCCCGATGGGCTCTGAGATTCATAACCATGCCCTGAATCACAGGAGGCGGGGCCTACGGCTGCAGGACGAGACAGGCAATGGGCAAAGTCAGGGTGCACTGCAGCAGCAGAAGTACTGAATCCAAAACTGGGCTCACAGAGGACGACAGCGGGGGGAGGAGCCCAGGCAGCTGCAGGAGCTCCCTGCAGCAGCAGAAGTACTGATTCCCAACCTGGACTCAGCAATGATGTCAGCAGGGGGAGGAGCCCGGGCAGCTGCAGATGCTCACTGCACGGAGGAGCCAGGCCTGACTCTGGAAGAAAACAAAAGCGTCATCTGAACTCAGAAAACTAAATGGCATAGATAGTAAACTCCTTAAACTATAGCCAAGGTTAGTATTTAATTATCTTGTACTGGTCATTGAGACCATAATGATAGTCCTGCACAGATAAATTCTTGTTACTTATATATGTATTATGGAAACTCTAGCCGTCCCTTTTACTATGTATAAACACAGTTCTATGAGCCATGCCTTTTTTTGACCAGATAATTTATCATTATTTTAGATAAATATATAAATAAACAAAAACTTATAATATAGTGGTATGTATATATATATATATATATATATATATATTTATTTACTGGTTATATAGCTAAAAATTGATTTGCAACAATATTGGAATTAATCCATAGGATTTTCTATTTATGCTCACCCCTCCCTAATATTCACATTGTGAATGTTGGAAGAGAAGGGATGATAATTTAATTCCAGCATAATTTATTTTTGAGGGCCCCTTGAAACTGAGTTTCTGCTCTATCAGTGCCATGGTTGCATTTGGCAAATTAAATCCTATTTAGGATGCATGGTCTTAAAGGCCCCTATTTACTACAATCTGCATTTAAAATGCGTTCGTAGTCTGATATGTTCGACTTAATTTCCATTGCCAATTTAGGAAATATCACATGAATGTACTAACATCCGCATGCAGGGACAGAGCTTGTGATAAAGATCTGTCCATGCGAATTCTCTTTGCACACAAAACATACCATGATAAGGTGTCCGCTGGCTACTGCTACCCCCGATACCCACACAACCTACCTCCCCCCCGCAGCCACACACCCCTCTCCCTGCTAATGGTGCATACACACGATCAGATTTTTTCTTCAGATATGGACGATAACGATTTAAAAATCGTTCAGTCGTTCATATCTGATGGAAAATCGTTCATATCTGACATGCCTGAACGATGGACGATCAACGATGCGCGTTCCCGTTTGTCAGATAACGATATCTGACATCTGATGGGTTTGCAGTCAGACTTGGACGATTCCATTCATTTTAATGCAGTCAAAAATCGTTCAATCGTTCAAATCGTTCAAATCGTTCAAAACTTTGGTCAAATCGTCCAAATCGTTCAAATCGTTTAATCGTTCAGTCGTTCATCTGACAAATCTGACAAGTCTGACAAATCTGACCGTGTGTACGCTCCATAACACTTAATCAGTGATCAATGAGCTCTCTCCTCTGGTCAGCTGGTTGCTGGGGCTCCTGGTCTGTGACCCTGATCAGCTGTGCTGTAAACTGAGATGCTGGTTTACAGCACAGCTGACCACCCTGGTCGGCTGTGCTGTAAACCAGCATCTCACAGTGCAGGAGCCCCGTCGACCAGCTGACCGAAGGAGAGAGCTCACCGATCAGCAGACCCTGGCTGCAGATAAGCGTTTGAGGGTTTTGTTTTTTTGTTTTCTTTTTACAGTGATCAGTATGTGGTCTATTTAGACCACAAAGCTGACCACTGGTGCTGGCTCCCAGCTCTGTTAATGAATGCCCTAATAACACCATCTGAAGGTGGCGTTATTATGACAGGACTTCCCCCAGTATTTTTTTCACAATATATTTTGTCATTTTGAGCAGATCACATTTCTCATTACAAGTATGGGTAATGAGATCTGCTTACTAAAAATAAGTGAATTGAAGTGATTGGTGTAGTTTTTCTTTGCCATTTAATACAATCATGTGATACTAAAATAATGTGAAAAGGGTGTGAAAAAAACTATTTTCACATTATTTTTGTAAAAATAATGTTAATAAATATGCCCCTAAATATCAGTATTAGGGCAAATGAGCATTCAGTAGGGTGGTCCCAGGTTGAATTATGTAGGTTAATGAGAACAAAGATAAATAGAACTTAAGTCCTCTTTGTTGCCTCTCTGACCTTCTAAAAGTTTGACCTCTGTGAATTTGGCAAGCTTTTCCCAGTCATATTACCCCAATGGTGAATTCTAGTGGTTTCCTCTGAGCCAGTGCCTTGCGGTGAGGTCAATGGCTGGGGAGGCACACATGGAGATAGGTCAACTTACCTCTGTTCCGTGGTCGCGTCCTCCTTCAGCAGTGTACTGCGTAGGGCAGGCACATCTCCTCTCCCTGTTGGCTCCATAACTGACTGATGCTGGGAGGAGCCATGCTGAGACTGCTGGGGCATCCCCGATCATGGCCATGCCTCCTCCCAGTATCAGTCAGTGAGGAGAGACGGAGGTGGAGCCGACTGGGAGGGCAGATGTGCCTACCCTCCCGGTCACACTGCTGAAGGACACGACTGCGGCTGGCTTGGCACCTTAGGTGCAGGAGGAGGGCCGGGCCCCATAGCAGTTGCACCCTCTGCACCTAAGGTAGTTACGCCAGTGTACAATGGTATCTCTCATGTCTGTGCTGTTTAGTTGTTTCATGTCTGATTAGAAATAATCTCTACACACTGCAGTGCACTTCCTGGTCACATGACACATCCAAGGTGTCCATCAGTGCTCAAGGCAGGCCCCTCTACTTAGAGGCATACCTCTATTAGTTATTTTTCTGTGCAGCTTACTGTCTGTGGTGTGGCCCTGCCCCCAGCTCAATGTTTGACTATACAGAAACGAGGCTGAGCTGGTTCTGCCTCATCTCTCGTCTCCCTACAGTCCCGGAGAGCTTCACAAAACTGGTGAGTGTTAACTATAAAAATTATTACAATAACCAAAGAAGATATTTATAAATTATTAATATTGTCTTTGTATTATTCTAATCATTTATATATCAAATCTCAGGAATATGACAGGGAAGGCACTGACTACACGTCACTGCTCTCAACATCAACCTTTCTGTGTATTAAATTTTCCTTAGTAAGTACTGTAGAGAATCACTGATATGTTTAATGTTGAATCTCAGATCAATATCAAGTGGCACAAAATATAAGGGAGCAAAATGCTAACTGGTCTAATGCTGTATACACACTATGCGATGTGTCATTTAATCAGCCGACGAACAACAGATCGCATAGTGCATCAGTGGTTGTGTACAGAAGAAATGTCTGAACAATGTTGTTCACAGACATATCACATTAGCCTTGCAGCACAGCCGATATATATCTATAAGATATATTGATATCAGTACATCTGGCTGTGCGGCCGACCCGCCAGCCAACCCATATGCTAGCCCAGGAATCGTCGACAATGACGTCACTACCGGTTCTTGTGAACAGGCATGTTGGATGGCCACACCCTTTTCAGCAACTGGTCACGCCCCTAAGTGGGTCTCTGTGATTGCATTCCCCTGGTGGGCCCCTCATGCCCCAGTCCGAAACTGTATAGATTAGAATCAAGTTACCTACCACACTTAGCTTTTAATGGTCTTTCAAGCATTTAACTAACTGATACAAGATAGATAAATATATAGGACCCTCTGGAATCACAGATGAAATGTCTTTGGCCTATGATTTAGTTCTATGTGTATCCATGGCCAGTCCTAGAACAGTTCAAAAAGTGACTGTCCCCACATTTCCAAAAATTCCGCTCGCCCTATCTGTACCAGAAATATCATAGGCTCTGTCAGTATCTAATTCAGGAGGGATGGGTACGGGATACCGGCGCTCAGGATCCCACCAGTTAAAATCCCGACGCCGGCATCCTGACAGTGTTCGGATACCGACACCTGTCGGTAGGTATCCTAACCCTTCCCCTCTCTCTTCCCTAGGTATCCCAACCCTCCCCCTAGTGCCTAACCCTAACCATTCCCCCAACCCTGCTACTTACCTTCGGGATGCTAGTGCCGGGATTCTGGCGCTGGTATTCTAAGCGCCAGCATCCCCTGCTCCGCGATATTGAACATATCCCTCCGCGATATTGAACATATCCCAATTCAAGATACAGTATACAGAGATTGTGTAGGATGCATTTGTCATTAGCTGTTGTTTTGGCTGATATAGGTCTTAATTTTTCTTTTTTTTTTTGCATTGTTTATACTGTATTCATTTTTTCATTTATTGTTTAATAGCCTATGGCAAAACGGAGGCGGTATCTCTTACTAGTCACAGACTTTACTCTGCAGTAAACATATTACTGAGTCATGATCAAACTTACTGTACTACTTGAGATTATTCCAAATAGTCTGTAACCGCAGTGTAGACTGTGAGACTGCCATGGTTCACAGCTGGAGGTGACTGAAGACATCAACGACAATTGCTGTTCAACGAAAAGCCTGTTCAAGTGCCAAGCAAATTCTGCAGTCTGAATGTTACAGGCGTCCCACAATGTATCAGACACAAAAATGTATTTGTGGTATTGTACTTTTGCCTCCCAGATCAAAAATAGCTTTAATTAAAATAATAGTCTTTGACTGAAGTGATGATTAGTCAGACGTTTATTGTAAAGGGAGAAGGTAATGTACTGTATTACAAGCATGTTTAAACCATATGTTCTTTTTTTAAGTGAATAGGCCTTAACAAATGCAAAAATGTTTTTCAATAGTTTAATGAAAAACTGACAGGAGTACATAGCTAAGAGTTTTCCGCTTTCTCCAGCTGTTTTTGAACTACAGTACAATAACTGTACCAGCGTGATGAATGTTAATGGCACAGCAGCACACGCCCATTACAATTCACATGGGTGATTAGGCTTCTTAAAGCATTTTCTATATTAATAAAATATTTCCTTGTAATAGTGGGAGGTGGAGTTATAGCTCCTTAAATTTTTAAGCAGAAAACCTGAACTAATAAGTGCCATAAAATGTTTTTCAGCCATATTAAACACAGACCTTAAGCTTTTTGCAAAAAATCTCTCAATCAGGCTTAATTCCGCCCTCCCCTCACTTATTCACCCAGACTAGATAGCCTTTGTGCCCACTCGTCAAGCTCTAGATAACACCAGATGGAATCGGTATGAAATACCGCCGGCCGCATGGTTCAATTCCCGGCAGCGCCTGGCCGACAGATGAGCGGAGCCCAGCAGCGGAAGCCCTACAGCGCTGGAAATCCAGATTGTCCCTAAGGTAAGTATAAACTAACATAACCTAACCCCCTAACCCTCCTTAAGGGTGCTTAACCCTAACCTCCCCCCAAGTGCCTAACCCTAATCCCCCCTCTAAGTGCTTAACCCTAACCCCCCCCTTCCCCGCTGCCTAAACCTAAGTCCTTCTGGGGGGTGCCTAACCCTAACCCTCCCTCCCCCTAGCCTAACCCTAACCCTCACAGGGGGGTGCCTAACCCTAACCCTCCCTAGCCTAACCCTCACGGGGGTGCCTAACCCTGAGTCCCCCCCGGGTGCCCTAAACCTTACCCTCCCCCCCTGCGGCTGTCCGTTCGTGGCGCCCAGCATCCCTTCGAACGGGATGCCGGGTGCCGGTCTCCCGGCATCGGGGAAATGTCAGGCGTGTACATTTAGACGCCCGGCATTTCACCCTCGCCGGGATATGACAGTCGGGAAGCCGGCTGCCGGTATTAAGGCAGCCGGTTTCCCAATCGTATACCCACCAGATGCACAGTGGACTTAATCCATCACATTAATGTTATCAAACTGCCCTCCCTGCTCCTAGCCCTGGACGCAGAATAAAGCATTGACAGAGCCTCCTGGCCTTTTTTGCTTGACACACTCCGGCATTTTGGCTTTGAAGGCAAATTCTTACATGCTAGACAGGCCATATATATAACAACCCCACCACATCAGTTCTAGCTGGGGTCTCCTATCAGACTCTTTTAGCATCTCAAATGGGACCAGGCAAGGGTACCCACTTTCCCCATTAATTTTTGCTCTAGTCATTGAGCCCTTTGCATGTCAGAATCGGGCTAACCCTGACATTGCTGGCGTCATCATTGGGAGGTCTCATTAGAGAATCTCCCTCTTTGCCGATGACATCCTCCTCACCCTGTCCAACCCTTTAATCTCTCTTCTGAGCTTTCTTCAAGAACTGTCCAAATATGGCTCCTTTCCTGCTATAAAGTCAATCATGACAAGTCTGAAGTGCTGCCCTTACACATTATGAAGTCGAATATAGATCTTTTACAACTAAACTTCCTTTTCAATTGGTGGAAGGACTCCTTAAAGTACCTTGGTATTCACCTGACCAAGCCTTACGAGCACTTATATAACACCTTTTTAGGGCTATTGAGCAGGACATGTCTAGATGGCACAAATACTACAACTCTTGGATAGGACGCATAGATACAATCAAGATGAATGTCCTCCCTAAATTGTTGTACCTCTTCCAAACCCTTCCGGTCACAGTTCCTGCCCATGTGCTTGCTTCCCTACAAACCTTTTTTGGCAAATTTATCTGGAATTCTTGGAAGCCGTGCCTACATAGGGAAATTCTCCTCCAGAGACCCTCTGACGAGGGCCCAGGCCTGTCGTCCATCTCAAAATACTACCAAGCCACTATTCTTAGTCAATTGGTGGCTTGGAACTCTCCCAAGGGTACTAGGTGCTGAGTGGACTTAGAGAGTGAGCTTGGCAGGGTGGACGCAATATCATGCCAACCCTGGCTTCTTCATAAGCAGAGATCCTCTTCTGCACTATTGATTCCCCCAGTTGCTCCTACTCTGTCTGTCTGGGAGTCCCTTGCCACGAAGTTCAACCTCTTTACTTACCCCTTCCCTAAATGCCTCCACCCCTAATTTTTTCCTGGCCTATCCTCGTGTATGGCCTCTATCTGGACCGCAGCTGCAATTACCTGTTTTTGGCATATATCAGAAGTCAAAAATATTAAGTACACTACAAAATATGCCTTATATTTCAGACTTTAACAAAATTCCAGTTTACATTTCAAATTGGCCTAAAACACAATATCAGATGGTTCTGTCAAAAAAAACCCAAAACTTTCAATGGACCCAGGATTGATTGGCAGTGTAAATACCGTATGTTTGCTTCAATTGTTAGCTTGGACAATTGGAATTTGTTGGTGATCAAATAGACCCTGTACGGTAATTGTCTCTGGTCTGCAGAAAACCAACATGAAGGTCAGATAACATACAAAATGCTAAGGATATGCAGATCTTTAATGGTAGCTCCTGACTGCATTTTGTTTAACACACCCTGTGCATGCCATTATCTGTACATTTTACTATAAGTTGTATTCAAGCTGTGTATATATAGTACAGATCAGACATTTATATTAGAATTAATAATGACATGTCCAATGTATTATATATATATCCTGGCTTTCGTTGCTCACACAATACAAACCTGCCTCCTACTCAATAATTTACACATAGTAGTCACTCATACAACCAATGGTTTACACCAAAGTACAAATGTATTAAAGAGAAGAAAACCAGCTATACATATAGTTCAGGGACGGGACCACATATTAACATCGTGTTTGGGGTCATAATGTACAGAATTGTGTTAGCAGTAAGCCGGTGGTTGCGAATAGATTGTTGCACATTGTGGCAAGCAGATATTAGCAATGCCGGATTTATGTTTAATATAGCATATATACAGTGGTTGATTTGAACTAGCTTTTCGGCGGGAACTCAGAGGTAAACATCTGCAACAGCATCCTGAGCCTAGGCATTGCCCACTATTTGAACCAACCAATAACCCACAGTGAACTGGAAACATCCTGCCCCTGGACCAATGGAAGAAGACACAGCCTGCTATTATACACACCCATAATTTAACTGTATAACTTAGGCTCCCCTGGTCCAGAGAGTAGTAGCTGTATTCTACCGGTCATCTGGTGACGACTGTACTCTGGATCCAGGGAGTGCATGCGAACATATGTATACTGGTTTGTAACTCTGACCTTTTTTTCTGAATTGTTTTATACCACTGTATAACTTGTGATAATAATGTTATATCCTTTTAATACAATATTTACCTTTGTGCATTGGACCAAAGAAACTGGTGTGTGTGTGTGTGTTCACTTGTTTTTACCTAAGATTATTATACTGTGATATATATATTGCACTGTAATTCACATTGTGTTTTGATACGAAGATAGCGACTGTTCCGCATACTGGTGGTGTTACAATAAGGGTAGGTATTGCGTATGCGTCACACGTTGCGTACACTGTGCATCCACATTTGCGTATCGCCATACGCAAGGTGTGTACACTTGGCGTCAACAGCCGTAGAGAGATTTGAACAGGATTCCGCAAGGCGGATTTGCTCCTCAATCTTTTGCAGAAATTCAAGAAAGACATTCCATACCCCCACTCTTGCTTTTTTCAATACCTTTCAATATGGAGCTTTGTCGATTCATACCTTTCTTCTTCTACCCCCCCCTAGTGTTCCCACCCCAATGGAGCGTTTATGTATTTATCGCCCTTTGGATAGAGGTACTATTTCCCAATTGTATCACTCCATTATAAGCCCAGCACGCTCATCCCTGGCATACCATGAACTATCCTGGGATGCAGACATTGGTTCCCCCTTAAGGGAGGATACCTGGGAGGAAGTTCGGTCTAACATTGTGAAATGCTCCATTAGCATTGCTATTAAAGATAACTTATATAGGGTGTACACACGTTAATACCTAGTCCTGGATAGTCTCCACCAACTGTTCCCCAGTGTCTTACGGTTATGTTTGTGCTAATGTGGTCAGGTGGGCACCGTTTTCCACGTTTGGTGGACCTGACTGCAGGTAGCACCCTTCTTGGCGATGGTCAGATCGCTTCTAACTTCAATAGCTCCTGCTCAGCCCTCATCTCTCCAGCTTCACTTCCCTTGTGTGCCCCAGTCTGCCAGTTATCTAAGCAAGCCAACAAATTGATTCTGTATATCTCTTGTGTGGCTAAATACATCACTAGAGCTTGGAAACCATCCTCTCCACTCTCGCCAGAAACTTATAAATAAGATATGGTATGTGTCTAAAGCCGTGTATAAATAATGAAATGATAAATGATATGGACAATAACAATATAATTCAACGATATATCGTTCATATCGTCCAGTGTGTATGCAGTGAACGATCAATGATGCGTGCTCCCACGGTATTCCCAGTCGGATGTACATGCAGCTCAATTTGGGTGTATCGTTAATGATGCCAAGCTGCCGCCATACCCCCCCCCCCCCCCCCCCCCCTGGCGTCAGCAAGTGTGGATGCACTTACCGATGCCAGCATCCACGCCGGGCCCGCCGCTGACTATATCGGCTCATAAACACATAATCTAATGTGTGTGAGCCTTTAGATGGAATTTCTATAAGACTCCAAAACAGCATGGTAGATAAGTTTCACTCAGTCTGGAGACATTCATAATGCATCTCTCTCTGGTTTGGCATAGTTACTTAGCTTCTATTCCTAGTCTTCCTTTCTTCTACATATCCCCATGCTCACCCCTCCCTTCTTTTTTATTTTTTTCTCTGCTCATTCATCTGCCACCCCTATCTTTTTCTCTCAGTACAACTTTATTGCCTGTACTATCTACTGGCAGGTGGACGAAGTAGAAGTGAGATTTCTGGCGTGGCCTATCTAGGAGTGGATACAAAAACTGCATATATCTATAATGGGTCCAGGGGGGCCCAGCACTGCACACCCTACACCCATAGTATTACTTACCTTCCGGAGTTCTACGTTGGTGCGGGGGTCCGGCACTGTAAAAACGACTGGAAAATGGCCACCGCAGCCATTTTCCCATCGTTTGCACATGCGCAGTACAGGGAAAATGGCCGCCATGGCCATTTTACTGATGACCTGCGCATACTCTATAGACTCTGGGTGCACTCTAGTACCCAGAGTCTATAACTCTGGCCAGGGGTGTTTCTAGAGAGGAGGGGGCCCGTGTGCAGTCTCCGACACGGGCCCCCACCTCTGTCCGGCGGCCCAGCGCCGGAGTTATAGACTCTGGGCACTAGAGTGTGCCCAGAGTCTATAGAGTATGCACAGGTCACCGGGAAAATGGCTGCTGCAGCCATTTGCCCTGTACTGCGCATGCGCAGACTACGGGAAAATGGCTGCGGCGGCCACCTTCTTGATGTTTTTAGAGCGCCGGACCTCCGCTCCGACGTGAGACTCCAGAGAGGTAAGTATGCTATGGGTGCAGGGTGTGTGGTGCGTGGCCCCCCTTGACCCAGGGACCCTGCACCCATTATAGATACGCACCTGACTCTGGCATTGGCCGCGCACAGATCAGTGCGCTGCCGCCCACCGGACAGAGAGGAGGTGGCCCATGTCGGAGACTGCACACGGGCCCCCTCCTCTCTAGAAATGCCCCTGGGTGGGGCTGTGCTTATTGGAGGCCCAATCTAGAAGCAGCGAATAGGGAGTGCAGCTACGCATCTAGGACTCCAAAGAGGCCTTCCTTTAAGGAAGTTCCCTGGGGTCATGTGTACTGCACACTCTGGGCCTGATTCAGAGCTCTCGCTCTTTGTGGTCTGTTGACGCCTCTATGTCTGAGCGAGCGAACGAAACATGCGCTCGCTATTTTGTAAAGACGCCTCCTGGCCGCTCGCATCCTACGTCATCTCCGCTATTTATTAGATTAATCGAGTACATCGAAAGGCGTCTGAACTGCTCGCAGTGCTTGTGGTTGGATTTTCCTACCGCAATCATGCAAACAGTTCAGGCTAAGAAACAACCAAGCGACGTGGTCGATGACGCTGCTTTGTTAATTAATCCACACCCTTAAAATGCCCGTTTTGACCGTTTGGCACGCCTGCGTTCGGATCTCCACTCCCCGTTTTCAAGCACCTTCCCCTGTTACCACCCACAAATGCCTCATCCTGTCACTCAAATTAGCAGGCACTCGCTATTTTGCGAGCGCTCGATTTCTGACCGCAATGACTGGTTGGCACATGCGCATTACGACCCATGCGCAGATGTGCGAACATCGCTCGGAGCGAACGAGCGGCCGCTTACAAGCGGCTCTGAATCAGGCCCTCTGCACCCACTATAGATACGCAACTGGTACCTCTCTGAAATGCATACAACTCTGCATAACCCAGACTTGTGTATGCTCAGTGTGAAAACACCAAAATAGGCTCCACAAATGGGGGTATGTTCAACTCTGCACCAGGCATCCTCATAACTGAACTCTATCAGAAGGGATTTCCCAAAGTCCAAAAGCACAGTCCACTTGCACTTTGGAATTTATACATGGGCTGGGAAATATGTGAATAATTAAATATTCTCTGTAAGATAGATATGAGATAGATACTGTATGAGATAAATATATAGATATGAGATAAATATATATATATATATATATATATGAGATAGATATGAGATAGATAGATATTAGATTGATAGATATGACAGAGTAGATAGATATGAGATAGATAGATAAATTAGATAGATATGAGATAGTTAGATGAGATACATGAGATAGATATGAGATAGGTAGATAAATTAGATAGTTATGAGATAGGTAGATATGAGATAGATGGATAGATATGAGGTAAACAAATAGATATATATGAGATAAACAAAGAGATATGAGATACATAGATAGATGAGATAGATATGAGATAAACAGATAGATATGAGAGAGTAGATAGATATGAGATAGATATTAAATAGATAGATATGAGATAAACAGATAGATATGAGATAGATATTAAATAGATAGATAGATATGAGATAGGTAGATAAGAGATAGATAGATATATATGAGATAGATATGAGATGGATAGATATGACACATATTAATGCAATATATACAGTAAATATGAAACATGTAGGTAGATGTATTAGATAGATAAATATGAGATAACATAGATAAAACATACTTGGGGACATGTATGTATAAAAGAAATTGCTGTAACCCCCAGCAACCAATCAGCGCTTTTGATTTAATTCTTTATAGCATAAAGAATGTTTTTCCAATAAAATGTCATCTTCATTATTTGTAAGGCACCACAAATTCCATAGCTATGGACACTCCACATACAAATCACATGAATACAAATTAAGCGGAATAACAAGACCTGGTACAAATACACGTATGATTTCAAAATGTACAATAACATACAGCAGAAATTCAAGTACATATAAGAGGATCATAACTTTATAACACTCACATAATAGAAAATTACATAGGGCATAACTAGGACATACAAGGCAGACACAGAGGATGCAGATATGAGGTGAGCTTACATTGTAGAAGAGGAATCGGTATGTAATGCCGGTGGCTGAATTGCCGCCGGATCATATACTGGACACCAAAAGACAGAGCCAAATCCCGACTGGGGCTGGTATGCACACTAACCCTCTCCCTACCCTAACCCCAACCCTCCCTTCGTGCACCCTAAACCTAACCCTCCAGGGGGGAAGGGGTGCCTAACCCTCCCTTTCCCTAACCTAACCCTCCCAGGGGGGTGCCTAACCTTAAGTCCACCCGGGGGTTTCTAAACATAATCACCTTCCCCTGCAACTAGAACCTGAGATACCCGGCTTACCCTCGTTCGGTATGCCGGGTGTCGGGATTTTGTAGTGGGACTAATAATAGGTGTCGAGATTTCAACGCCTATCTTAGGTCCCCTGTCGGGCTCGTAGTGTCGGGATATCCAGCATCCCGTAGAAGAAGGGAGAGAAGAGGGAGCCAGTAGCAGCAAATGGGACACAAGTGGGACATGGCAGGTGGACGAAGTAGAAGTGAGATTTCTGGCGTGGCCTATCTAGGAGTGGATAGAAAAACTGCATATTATAATGTGGTACCCCTATGTTAAGGCCATCCCGTTTTAGCCAGTCAGTGGGCACAGGAAGGGATAGGATAAAAGGAGTATAGCTACATACCACCTACAGTTTTTGTTTAGATAGGGCTCAATAGCAGCCTCATTTAATCTATTAGCAGGTCTGCTGAACTTTCAGTGACCCCCTTCTCCCTGGGGATGCTGAGTCTGCGTAGCTCCAGGGGAGATTTTGTCCTGCAGATATCGATCTACAAAGCCTGTAAATAGGGCCCCGTACCCATTGGTGGCCTGTGTTGCAGGGTAAAGGACCCGTGGGGTGGACTAGTGCTGGGGCCCTCTGTTCAGTGAAAGAAAATAGGCTGTAGGAGCTGAGGTGGGCCAGACGGCCACTGTTATACATGAAGGCAGCGTGAGGGAGAGGAGGACACTGTGCAGTAGTGCAGCTATGTAGCAGGGAATAGAGTTACACTGTTCCTGCAGGGAATGCAGCAAAAGTGTATACATATCCCTATTTTCTCTCTAATGCTGGAATGTGGAGCTGATTCAGCAGAACCCATTCTGTTAGTGTGCAGAATGGATCCTGCGTAGTCACATGCAAACCTCTACTGTGCCTTTGCCTGATTGACAGGCAGAGGCACTTAAGGGGCGGGGCGGTGCGTGTCCATCCCGTTTTCCAGGAGTGGAAAGGCCAGGGACTGCGTCGATGTAGGGTATTGAGCTTGCAAGCCAGCCAGCTTGAGTTCTCAGCTGGCTGGCTACCCGGCGCTGTCCACCATCGCGACCGTCGACAACCAATGGTTGTGATGGTGATCCCAGCCTACAACCTCTGTTGCAGTGCTCTTGCTGCATTGGCATAATAGCAAGGACGGAATTGCAAAGCTGCCTGCGTGCATACATCATATATCTATAGCCTGCGTGCATATATCATATATCTTTGCAATTACGATCCTTGCTGAATCACCCTCCGTGTTTTCTATGGCCACAAAAATATATGCAAATCCCTGTTTTCTCTCTAATGCTGGACTATTTTAGCTTAAAGCTAAAGCTGCAAAAGTTTATGTAAATCCCTATTTTTCTGTAATGCTGCACGGTGTTTGTAATACCAGAAGTGTAGTATCTTTTCTGAAATTAGTTGTTCTAAAAAGTTGCAATTATGTTGCGAATGTTGTAACAAGTCTCCTATAAGGAAAGCTAACATAACAGACAATTATACTGTTGTTATGTGTCAATTGTTGCTCTCACAAAATAAAATTGCTTTGTACCTTGAATTGCCTCCCTGATTTACTCAAACCTTACCCATAGTATCAACTAGGGTCATTACAATTCCAAAACATTTTATGGCAGCTAGTTAAAATTAAAATGTCAGCACTAACTAATGGTTTTAAATCTTAACATTTTTAAGGATATTAATTCTTAACCACTTGCCTGGCATGGTCGTATCTGATATGACCAGTCAGAAAAGCTCAGTGGGCGGCTGCTAGAAGCCACCTATCTCAGAGGGACCTCTCGATCCCTCTGCACCAGCGGCTCTGCCCCCAGTGTGTCCCGATCACTGCTGGCCACAGTGATCGGGCAGTCCGGCTGTACCCCCACCCAGCAGATGCTGGCTTAGCTAGTTTATCCTGATCACTGTGGCCAGCAGTGATCGGGCTGCCCCCTGTCTGTGCAACCCGGCGGCTGCATAGAGGAGCAGCTGCCGGGAACTAAGTGCTGTCCACAAACCCCCGGCGGATGCTGACAGGGCAGAGAAGGCAGCCAGGACAACATAATTATGTTGTCCTGACGAAGGGGTGTAAGACCCCGAAACATTGACTTGCACTTGCACAAATAAATCCCTCTGGTGAGGGTTTATGGATTTCAAACCTCTGAGTGCCACCTTTTATTGCTGAATATTTGGAGTAGGGGCAGTTACCCCATAAGGAGGGCACCAGAGCCAGGTGCACTATATGCCCTATGTTAACAGAGTGCCGGAGGAGTATATGATTGATGTATGTACTATATATATTATATATATATATATATACACATATGTGTATATGTATGTATATATATATACATACATATAAACATGTCTGACAGGGGTGCGTGGTGGTCTGGCATTGTCCGCAAGAGGTCTGGCTTGCATTGCGAGGGTTCATAAGCGCCCAGGGCAGGGTGCAGGGTCAAGCGGCGGGGTGCGACGGGGTCTTGCAGGGGTGCGGGAGGGTCCAGTGGCGCCCACAGGGGGCTTCCAATGCTGTGGAAGAGAAGTAGCTGGTCCCATGCTGGCAGTCATTGGACAGTGACATCATGACACCAAGTCACGTCATGATGTCAGGGCACATCCAAAATATTCCAGTTTTATTTCTTTTTAACATTGATATTATAGGTTATTTTATTTTTATTATGGCGCTCGAGTACAATCAAGACTCGATATGGGGCCTCCGCTTAAGGATGGTATACTATATAGGATACTAGGGATGGCCACCAACCATTGATGGTTTGAAAACCGATGTTAATGAAACATCGGTGGTTGTGGTCTCAAACAATCGATGGTTTCTATTGATGGTCGAACCCATCGGCCATCATTACAGTATACCATAAGAATTGCTATTTTTATCAAATACGATGTTTAAAAAATATATATATTTTTGTAAAATCGTGTTGGATAAGTTTTAAAAAGATGTTCTTGAACTAATTCAGTCATAAAAAAACCCAGATAATTTCTGAGTGGTTAAAAGATATTTTTTATGCATTATTTTAATTTTTGCTTGCTTCAGTCCTTTTATTAGAAATAAGACATATCGACAACTTCTGGTTCCGGCATGACCAAGAGAGCAGCTCCCGCTTAGAGCTCGTCCTGATCACTGGCTGTAACCTTCTCAAGGCTGATACCCGCGACCCCCGACTCAGCGCGTGATACCCCTCACTCATGTGAACATCCATGGACAGATTTGTACTATCCCAGCCACCGCAAAAGACACCACTCCAGATGCAGAAACAGGAGAAGCGTTGGGCTGCTTCCAACATGGCGCCAGACGCCGATGCAGCAGTGACCACTCCTGCAGCAAAGAAAGTGATTACGAAGATCAGCTCAGATCCTGACTCCACTAAGGTACGCCACACTCATGACAACCCGATCACTTATAGTGATGTAGTGGATGCTATTAAATCCACCATGGATCCATTATTACATCAAGCTGTGTCTGACATCACTGCACAATTGCAGACCCTACTAATCGAGTCACCACAGTGGAAGAGAACATAGGGGCTAACTTCCATGATATCAATCAACTTTAAAAAGCTGTAGAAAAGCTGGAAAAATATAATTATCAGTTAATGAATAAAACTGATGATTGAGGGGTCTATTTACTAAGCAGTGTTAGGAGACAGAGTGAAAAGTGATAAGGTGCCAGCCAATCAGCTCCTAACTGCCATCTCACAGGCTGTGTTTGAAAAATGACAGTTGGGAGCTGATTGGCTGGCACCTTATCACTTTTCACTCTGTCTCCTAACACTGCTTAGTAAATAGACCCCTTAGAGAACTGTTCAAGACGCAATAATATTAGATTGGTTGGCCTCCCTGAAACAATAAAGGGACCGTCTTTGGCACACTTTAGCCCTGATTCGGGGCCGCTCGCAAGCGCTATGCGCTCGCAAGTGGCCCGATATTTTTGCACTGCGCATGCACCGCGTCTGGTGTGCGCGAGATCCGCTGAGCGACTGAAGTTCAGTCGCTACCGGGCTCGCAACAAGATGGGGTGGCTGTCGATGGTGAGTGACAGCTCGCCCCGTTTTGTGGGCAGGTAGGGGGGTGGCTGGACAAACGCAGGCGTTCCCTTAGGAGGTCTATTAGAGCAGGAAGTACACTCGGCCTTGCGGCAGCCTAGACCCTACCGTAGGGTCTCTTTCGTAAGGCTGATGGTCGCGAGGGTCTCCGGGCCACTCGCACAGCCAGCGGCAGCGAGCAGATCTGAATCAGGGCCTTTGTGCGCAATACACTCCCCTCCTTGCTGGGTATTGAAGCAGAATGTAGAGACCTGGTAATTGAAAGGGTGCACCGAGTGGGCCAGGCTCCCTGTTCATCCGCACAGCGTCTGAGAGCGGTCTTTTTCAAATGCTTGAATTATCTGCACAAGATAGCTTTCTGGACTGCCTCACGCAAAAGGGAATCGCTTATGTGGGAAAATAATCGATTGCACATCTTTCAAGATTTTTCAGTGGAGCTTTCTAGATTTTGGAAAGCGTTTAACCCCATATGTGCCTCGCTTATAAAGGACAAAAGCAAATTTGCCCTCATATATCCAGCCAGGTTACGTCTGTTTATTGGCACTTCTTTCAAGGATTTCACTAATCCAGAAGATGCAGCTGCGTTCCTCGGTGAGGAAAGGGAAAGTGCTGACCATGATATTTCTGACCAAACAGAACATCAGCCATGACTTACCACTCTGTTATTATGGCTTTCTGATCTAATGCTTTTTGTGGTGTGATTACTTGTTTGATGGGTAGTGTAATTATACACTCTACTTAGCAAATAATAGAATGTCTTAGTTAATGCCTCAGTAGTTTTCTGCATTAATAAATGACATTATAGACGTCAGATTGATATATTCAACTCATATGTAACATGATGTAAGATTTATTTGAACATTGTGTTCTACCATCGCTAATAATTGATTCTATAACCTCAATTTTTACATGGGTTATTTACTTAAAAAATAAATAAATAAGTACAAAAAAGAAAAGAGGGTGTTTACCTATATTTATATGCTTGCACAAACAGCTAGTGATTGAGAGAGAGCTCTCTGGTAGCTGTGAGTTAATCTTATACAACTTTAATATTTTTACCTTCTAATCAGAAGTTATTATTCAATGAAACTTTAGCACCTTATGACATTAAATGACTAGTGGTTTGTGGAGATTTGAACTGCATTTCTTCTCAGTATCTAGATCGTCCTCATCCTCCTAATGGTTCATTCTCTTTACCTAAGCTCGGTGTACCCCTATTCTCCAAGCGACTTCAACTGTCAGACATATGGAGATCCCTCAATCCCATAGAGAAAAATTATACCTGTCTTTCGGCGGCATATAACACTTTATCTAGAATAGATTATGTTCTGCTTTCCAAGCACTTGCTTAACAGAGTCCTTGAAACACATATAGAGCCGATATCGCTCTCAGACCATGCTTTAGTTTGGGCTAAAATACAATTAGATACCGAAAAAAGTCCAATCGGATCGTGGAGATTCCCAACTCATCTCTCTAAATCAATTAAATTTCATAATAAGTTGGACGCGGCCTGGGAGGAATATAGGCTCAACAATTTACAGTCTGCTGACACTGACCCTTCCCTGTTCTGGCAAACAACCAAAGCTGAAAAGAAACTACATATGGACACGTACTCTGACTTGCAGCAAAAACTAACTGACACTTTTCAACAATTTAAGATCCTTCCGAACCCCTCAACTAAAGAGCTGTATAATGAAGCTAAGATTCACTTTGATGAATTCCTCACGGCATCTAGTGATAAATATTTATTTGCAGTAAATTATAAGTTCAACAAATACGGAAATAAGACAGGCAAATTACTTCCCAACTTGTTAGCAGGTTCCCGGCCTCCGATGATTGTTCAACCCCTTAAAAAACAAGATGGCTCTTTGACCTCTTCCAATAGTCAGATCACTTCAGTAATGCAAGAATTCTATAAAACTCTTTATTCTCCACCAGATTCCACAAACATCTCACAGTCTCCTTTTCTTGAAAATCTCTCCTTGCCACAGATGAGATGTCTCTGGAATTGTAATCTTCTTTAACAACCCCAATCACACTAGACGAGGTAAATAAAGCTATTCAACATTTAAATCTGGGTAAAGCTCCAGGTCCGGATGGCCCCCGTGAATTTTACACATTTCTAGCACCTAGGATAGGAGATACATTAGTCCCCTTTTTCAATCACCTTATAAAAAACAAATCCCTTCCCTTATACTTTCATTTGGCGGTTATCAAGGTCCTTCTTAAACCAGGTAAAGATCCTTCCAAGCTCATATCGGCTAATTTCTCTCTTAAGCATAGACTATAAAATATTGACGAAGATTTTAGCTGAAAGACTAAAACATATTCTCCCCACTATTATTCACCCCGATCAAACGGGATTCATATAGGGGAGACATTCAGTAGTGTCAGACGAGTATTATCAGCTATTCATTATGCAAAATCTACAGCAAGCCTGTCTCCTAGTATAATAGCTTCATTAGATGCTGAAAAGGCTTTTGACCTGGTTACTTGGCCTCATCTTTTCAGCACCTAACAAAAATGTGGCTTTCTTATCGCTTTCATCGATATTCTTTGCACACTTTACTCCTCTCCACAATCTCAACTCTCCTGTAATGGATTTCTTTCATCACCTTTTACAATATGTAGAGGCACCAGACAGGGATGTCCCCTCTCCCCACTACTATTCACCATAACAATTGAACCTTTAGCTCTAACCATTAATTCGTCATTCCAAATAAAAGCAATACAAATAGGCAATACTGATCTTAGAATAGCATTATTCGCAGACGACATGGTACTATCTCAGGTTATAAGGTCAATATTGCGAAATCAGAAATTCTTCAAATTACTGTTAGTATCTATATCCCCCATGAAGATCTTGACTTATCTTCATTTCAAACAACTTCAAAACAAATTTGTTATCTGGAGATTTATGCTATATAAAGCTAACTTTTCATCAGTTATCTCCAAAATTACATTATTACTTGATAATTGGAGATCTCTTGCACTCTCTTTACTAGGCAGAATGGCCGTCATAAAAAGTATTATTTTCCCAAAGATTTTCTACCCAATGCAAATAATACCGGTGGCGTTAACTAAGGTGGATATAAAAAGATTGAGGGAGCTATTTCCAGATTTCGGTGGCAGGGTAGGAGACCCAGAATAGCATTACAGAAGTTGAAGGCTACTCGTGGAGATGGAGGATTGGGATCACCTGATTTTACATCATACTTCCTCTCGGTCTTTTTCAGCTACATCAATGATTGGCTATTTTAAAAGGATGATTACACTGATAAATACTTAGACCTAGAATTATTCAAACCGTATTCCCCAGCCTCTCTTCTTCACTCTAAAATATCAGATATTCCTGACAATATTGTATCACACATTATATTTAAAGACACCTACTTGGTATGGCTAGCTATTAATAAAAAACTAGATTTGTACCACTATGGGGTATTCCAGAAATAAGAGATTTGACAGATTTAACCTCTCACTGTGAAACAACTTTGCGCCGTTTAAATTCTGCGTATTTACAAGAAGTCCATGTCTGTACTTTACATAAGGCCTTCATTACCCCACATCAGAGACGACATATGACCCCTACTGAAACAGGAGTTTGCTTAAAATGTGGATTTCACTCTGCTAATTTTATACACCTTATGTGGAACTGTCGTAAAATTAAGAAATTTTGGAACAAAGTTATCTCATTTGTAAATAAAATTTTCTCACTCACAATACAACCTGATCCATAGGCCTGCCTTCTATCCGAATTTCAACATTGGAATTTGGGAGCCCACAAAAAGAATATATTACCACTTTTGACTACCTTAATGACTGTAGGGAAGAAAATTATACTAATACTCTGGACAGTAAGATCAGCTCCTACTCTCATGGAAGTAAAACGGAAAATGCTACAGCTTCTATACTTTGATAGACATTCTACATTTCCAGATGAATAGAGGAGTAGAGAAATTCTATAAAAAGTGGGAATTATATATCAATAAATTAGGGGTAAACACTCAAAAACATATTGCCAAGGTATTTCAAACAACTGATTGGTATCTTAAAAATCTTTTAAATAATGTATATTGATTATGTCTTACTGATGCTGAACGAATCTTACTATATGAGACAAAATAATAATAAAAAAAATTGTTCATTTGCATCATAATGTGTTACTTAAGTAATATGGATATCTAAATCTATGTTTCATAATTGTAATTAACTGCAATGTATACATTATTCTGGCTTCCCTACCATCCTTCCTCATGTCCTATACCTATGTGTTAAATTCCCCCTTATTCTTCCTTGTCATTTATTTGTTTATAATATGTGTTGTTATTACCACTAATTTGTAATTATTATTGAGGTCCTGCATGTTTTTATTTTTATTGGAATGGTATCTTTGCTATTCGCTACTTTTAAATATACACTATTAAGTGAACAGTTCATTGGCTTGGGTGCTGAGAAACACACTCCAGTATGACATCAAGTGGATGAAGTATCAGCAATATGTTCACAAATTTGACTTGCTATACTATATGTTGATGAAATTTGTTATGTCTCAATATCTTTGAGTGCTATTTGAAAAATAATAAAAATATGTTTTAAAATAAAGACATATCATATGCAACATAGAGTCAGGTGGAGATGGTCTATTGTGGCCTTATAAGATATTTATTTGTTCTATTATTACAGGTTAGTGTCCTATAATTAATGTTAAAATAATTAGTTTATTGATTTGAAATAACAATACACAGAACTACTAAATCTGTACAAGAGTGTAGATGTGATAATATTTATCACCGGTTAAAATCCTTGAAGGGATTACCCTCTACTTAGTCCTTTGTCATGTGCGAGTACAATTGCTCAACTAGCATTTACTTTTCCTCTGTTCAGTGTCATCAGTGCTTAAAGTGGTCCTAGAAATGTGGTGGAACTCACCCCCCTGTCCTCTGTGCTCTACGGCGTGTGCTGCAAAAAGGGGTGTATTCTCAAAAAAGGGGAATGGTCACACAATAGTATCACCAATTCAAATTACGCCACTCAGTAGCACAATCATATTCACATTACACCACACATAGTGCCCCTGATTCATATTACACCATATAGTAGTGTCCCTAATTCATGTTATGAGACACAGTAGTGCCCCTTATACACAATGCCCACATTAGTGCCCCTTATACACAATGCCCATAGTAGTAATGCCCTTAATACACAATGTCCATAGATAGTAGTGCCCCTTCTACAATGCCCAGAGCAGTAGTGCCCTTTACACATAATGCCCACATTAGTAGTGCCCCTTATGCAAAGCCCACATCAGTAGTGCCCCTTATGAAATGCCCACTTTAGTGGTGACCCTTATCCAGTGCCCACAGTGGTAGTGCAACCTATCCAGAGCCCACAGTAGTGGTGCCCCTTATGTATTGCCCCCCAGGAGTTGTGCCCCCTATGCAATGCCCCCAATGGTAGTGCCCCCAGTAGTAATGCTCCCAGTAATAGTGCCCCCTGTAGTAATGCACCCAGTAGTAATGCCCCCAGTAGCAGTGCCCCCAGTGGTAATGCCCCCATTAGTAGTGCCCCCAGTAGTAGTGCCCCTTGCACAAAAAGAAACAGTAAAACACAATACTTATCTTAAGCCCTGCTCCTACGTCCGCTGCCATCCGACTGTCATGAAGTCTCATAGCGCCCACTACTGGAGCCGGAAGCCAGAGCTCAGGAGTGAACTCCAGCCTCCGGCTGCTGCTGTATGGAAGAAGCTGAGGGCCCCTTTGGTAACAAAATCTCAGCAGATGCGCGGCAACTCCCTGTAGTGCAGGGCTGACTGGCCGGGTAAAGTAGACTGGAGGAGAGGGAACTGGTTCCGCATCCAAATAGAACTGACGGAATGCAGTTCCGCCTCCTTTTGGCTCACTTTAACCCCAGACTGCCATCATTATGTAACCAAAAATTACTTCCAGTCATACTATATCACTGAATATGGAGGGTGATTCAGGCTCGGACCTATTTGCTATTGCAGCTCCTAACTTGGTAGCAGCTGCGATAGGACTAATATGGTAATGTTGCAGGAGGCCTCCTGCATGCATTACTGATCTGAGCTGCGTCCGTGGGCGCAGCATCGAATCATCTGCGTGATCCTCTGCCGGCTGAATGAACATGGGGTCAAGGAAGCTGGCGATCGCAGTTCCTCAAAAGAGGCCAGGAGATCTCAGTCCGGCCTCCCCCCCCAAACAGTGGTGACACGCCTCCATTTTGGTAGACGGAGGCCATCAGTGCTCTCTCCCCTCCCAGAAATGGCAACAGATTGTCAATCACTGACAGATTGCGTACAAGACCACAGACCCGTCCTGCGCCTGCACAGAGGGGCTACAATCGAAGATGTGTGCTAACCAACGGGTTAGGGTACATCTCTGAATCAGCCCCATGATGTCCAAAATTTAATGCTTGGGCCAAGTCACAAAAGTGGCACTTGTGTGGCTCAACACCTTCAGTCGCCATGATCTTTTACTACATTATATATATATATATATATATATATATATACACACACATACAGTGTATATATATATATATCTATATATATGTAAATCAAATGCCCTGACTGATTGACTCATCAACGCCCAGCCCAAACCAATAGACCTAGAAACACAATTCATTCCATGGTGTAGCTGCCCACTAAGAAGGGATTTTTCGAAATGCGACTCCTAAGGGGATGAAAAGGGCTAAAATGTTTCTTCCCCTGTGCAATGTCCGGCCTGTCTCATCGTGCCTGCAGCACAGTTCATATTCAAACACCAAGGGGTCTATTTACTAAGCAGTGTTAGGAGACAAATTCAACGGTGATAAGGTACCAGCCAATCAGCTCCTAACTACCATGTCACAGGCTGTGTTTGAAAAATGGCAGTTAGGAGCTGATTGGCTTGTACCTTATCACCGTTCACTTTATCTCCTAACACAGCTTAGTAAATAGACCCCTCAGTGTCATCCCAAGTGCTGCCAAACATCACTGGCAGTTGGTGCGGCTCCTCTATTTGAATAGTGAGTGAAGGAAATTTGTTACTACAGAGGTGAGAGACGAAAATGTGATGGTGAGGGAGGGGAATGTTAAATGTGTTACTACGGGGTGAAGGAAGGGAATGTGTTACAACATAGGCGAAGGAGGGGAATGTGTTAGTACAGGGGTGAGGGAAGGAATATGTTGCTACAGAGGTGATGAAGGGGAATATGTTACTAGGGGCGAACCGGGGTAATGGGGTACTCCAGAGGTGAGGGAGGGAAATGTATACTACAGGTGTGAATGAGGGTAAAGTATAAGGGTATGAGGGAGCGATTGCATTTCTTCACAGGTGATGTAGGGGAATGTCAAATGTGTTGCAACATGGGCAAGGGAGGGAAATGTGTTACAACAGAGGTGAGTGAGGATAATTGTTAATACAGAGGTTAGGAAGTGGAATGTGTTAGTACAGAGGTGAGGGTGGGTAATGTCTTACTATAGCAGTGATGCATTACTACAGAGGTGAAGTATTATTGGAGTGGTGATATGGAAATGGAAATGGAAGGTCTACCCGAATGATACTGGGTAAATCAGCAAGTCAAAAATAAATTGATAAATTCCATTACAGACAAATATTGAATCATATAAAATATGTTTTAATGCTTTTCATCTACAGCAGAGGTTCCCAACTGATCTACAGTAAAGGTTCATTTTCAAAATCATTTAATAGTAAAAAACATAAACTAGAAAAATAGGGCCTGTTGAACCAAATAGTATAATCCCTACATGTGCCATTTATGTATACCCACTAGGCGGGATGTCTTAACAGCAGTGTGGGCTCTGGGCAAAGCAATGCACTAGGGCCCCTACCCACTCATTCATGGGAAAAAATGTAAATGGTCAATAAAATGAAACCCTCCTGCATGCCCTCCAGACCTCCCACACATGCAGAGAGACTCTGTCTGACTGGTCTGAAGCCGGCGGATGAATTGAAACTCGGACTGAGGTGGGTATTCGTCACCCCATGGTATTGGGTGGGGGAGGTTAGATCAGAATACAGTGCACCAGCGGCTGGCTTATAAAAATATCACAAATTTACCAACTGGCTGCGGCTTCAGAGGGGCGGGTTGGCAGGCCCCTACAAGCTTCGGGCCCTTGGGCAACTGCCCAACAAGCCCAATGGAAGAGCTGGCCCTGCCCACTAGAAGGAGCAGGCTCCAAGGGCAATTATGTTATGAACAGACCTCTATGCAATTGGCCAAAGTTTAGGATGCAGTCTGCAAAGCATAATCTGGTACAGGGTATAATGTGGAAAGTCAAATATATAAATTAAACCATATCTCCTGCCCATATCTAATATGCTTAGTGTTTTCTGGTGCTCTGGGTAGTATACAGAGCCATGTCTGTGATGAATGGTGTCTTGGTGACACTGATTTCCAGATCTGGAAACTTGACATTTTAACTGGTTATTTGTTTATTTAGAGGCAGCTGCTGGTATTAGATAATTTCTGTATATTACATGTATGGTAGCTATTCTCTGTCAGTCCTCAAACTAATCAGCTGACTGGCAGAAGTTTGGTGTCAGTATAACGCTGCCATGAGGAGGACACCTGTCAGAATCCTGGCACCGGTATCCCGACGGTAAGTACTGCGGTTAGGGGTTAGGGTTAGGCACTAGGGGGAGAGCTAGGGTTAGGCACTAAGGGGGGAAAGTTAGGTTTAGGGTGCGTGGAGGGGGGAATGTTAGGTTCTGGTACTGAGGAGGGAGGGTTAGGGTAGGGAGAGGTGGAGGGAACCCTGTCGGGATACCAGAATCAGGGTTCTGACCGCCGGCATCCCGTATCCAAACCCACAAGGATACACACCATTTAATTTATTGAACTATCTGCTCAACATCTTCATCTATAATAGACACATCCGGCAAACATTGACTCAAGTTGTCTATTGCCAACTGTCTAAACCAGATCTGGCTCTACAGGCGTTGTGAAACTACATGCCCCAGCATGCTCTGACAGAAAATAATAACTGGTACATACTTACCGACTTAGCAACATCTCCTCTAAGGGCTGCTCCTGGAAAGGAGATTTGCAGACAGGTTTGGTGGGCAGGTCGGACTATAGACGTCATTAGGTCCCACCTCTTCTCGGGAAAAGGCCGCTATTCGTGGGTCCACGAGGAGGGGAGTGGGACTAAATTATGCGATTTGCATAATTTTAGCCCCACCCCCTCCTTACAGACCTTCAAATTCCCTGTAAAATCTCCCCATTCTGCCCATTTCACTAGGAAGTGGGATGCGGGAGATCTGCCTACTCTAACAGGAGTACAGGGGGGCTACCTGAAAAATCAGCTGGTATGGTATTGCTGAGACTTATACCTTCACAACACCTGGAGAGGTACAGGTATGCTTTAACCTAAAGACAACACTGACAGTAAATATTAGTGATAATCAGGGGTGCCGAGAGGGGGGGGAGCGGGTACAGATTACCCGGGCCCGGGCTTCCTGAGGGGCCCGGCGGGGGCCCGGGTCCGGCGCCGCCCCCCCCTCCCTCACAGCAGCCCAGCACACAGCGTGTGCTGAGCTGCATTTGGAGACTGCTTGTGGCTGCTGAGCAGTAGCCACAGCAGTCTCCTATGCCTGTGCGGGGGAGCGATCACACTGATCGCGCCCCCCTGGCTTTGCGCTGGGCTGAGGGGGCTCAGAGCGCCCCCCCTCCCCAGCGCGCTGCAAATCTTTTTTTCCCCTCTCGGCAAGGGGGCGTGGCCACGCCTCCCCTATTAGGTCACGCCCCCTATTACCGGGGCCCGCCACGGCTCTTGACGGGCCTGGTGATAATTGTATATAACAGCAGGTATCAGTATAGCCATTAGGTATGGGGAGCTGTACAGATAACAATTGCAGCCCAACATACCAAGACAGAAAAAATAATAAAAAAAATTAAAATAAAATAAATTTTATATATATATATATATATATATATATATATATATATATATATATATATGTTTCTGCAGAAAACAGATAAGTGGTACCCAGTTTGAATCTGTGTTTAAACATAGTCTATGCACTGAGGATGACAGTAATTTAAATGAGTAAAACATTGCTATAAATCCTAAAAACCCTTGGAATTAATGGCATCATATAATAATGGCTTGGAACTTATCATATCATTTACCACTTAATGGTAGATTTAATCCTCAGCCCTGAGTGAAAAGATTGCTAAAGGCACTGTGGCTGGATTACACAGAAGGTAGAGCCTGTATAATGTATAAGCTGAACTGGAATGATTTCACACCCACTGCTCATTGCTCTGTAATTAATGTAGTTGCTATTGGGGATAGTGAACGAATGTTGATTTACAAGAGTAACCATGTTGTCTATTAAGCATTCTTGTATATCCTCTTAGCATATTTATTCATCTTGTTAAATAAAACAGAAGGTCAATTCAAGTCACGTTCCCTGCATTCACTGCAGTGATCGAATTGGGAATTTAGAGGCGGGAGAATGTTGAACAAGGTTTGCTCACATCTCTGTCTTCCATGTGTCCCTTCTGCTTTCCCTTATCTGTTTTCTTTTCACTCTCCACATATGTCCATATCTTCATCCTAGGTAACCCTCTTACTCCCTATATACTCTCCTTTGTGTATGATCACTTACGTCTCTCTTTCCTTAACTTACCCCCTACAACTCCCACTCCCTGCTACCCTTTCAGCCCCTGCTTCCATCTGACCCCCTGCACCTCCCACTTCCCTCTCACCCTCCACATTTCCCCCTGCCTGCTTCCTTCTCTCAACCCCTGCCTAACTGATTCCCTCTCACTCTCACCCCCTACACCACTAATTGCCTGTTCACTTTTCTCACCTCCTGCCCCTCCCTCTAACGGATTCCCTCTGTCTGCCCCTCTCTCTAACAGAGTCCCTCTCACACCCTCCCCTCTCTCTGATTCCCTCTGACCTTTCTCTATCTATGTTGGAACGGAGCCGGGAGCATCGGGTCCCGTCTGCACAGCAATTTAAAGTTAGCACCGGCCATTTTTCGGGAACACCTCCATTTTGCCATCCACCCCCCCCTGCCCGCCTCCAAAACGGGGCGAGCTGTCAATCAAAATCGACAGCCGCCCCCTTTTGGTGCGAGACCCGTAGCAACGGGGCGCCCGTCGCTGGCCGGGTCTCGCCCATGCGCATGCGCACGCCGGAGCAGGCTCCGGCATGCGCATGTGCAGTGAGGGACCATCGACCCGCTTGCAAGTGCTGTGCGCTCGTGAATGGGTCTGAATCAGGTCCACAAGCCAATGAGAAGCTGCCGCTTGGCAGCTTCTCATTGGCTGGCAGTCATTGGCTGGCAGTCTGAAAGCCGCAATTGGCTGGTGCACAGTGCTTACTTTAAACTGCAGTGCAGCCGGGACCTGGTGCTTTTGGTTCCATGCTAGTGCCGCCACCAATCGAGTTGTGTCCCCAGCGGGACACATCTCCACACAATGCCACTGCTGTTCCAGCGCTGGGATCCCATACTCGATCCCAGTGCTGGTACATTCTTTTCTGCGGAAAAATGAAGTGGCGGCAGGAAGTGGCGGTATGTCATACCACCATATACAATGTCAACATTAGGGTCAGGAGGGATAGGGTTAGGCTGCGGGGGTAGGTTAGGCTGCGGGGAGCGGGGAGGTTCGGGTTAGGCACTAGAGGGTGGGTTAAAGTTATGGTTAGGGATAGCAGAAAAATACCCAAATACCAGACGATTGGATGGTTGACAATCAAGTGACCGTCACATGACCACCGGGACTCAGTTGCAGCGTTGGAGCTGCTGCAGTTGCCCTGGGCAGGTAAGTCACTGCTGGGCCACAAGGGACCAGGGACGATATGTCAATATTCTAACATGACATCATTTAAACAGTGTCTACACGAGGAATGTCGACTTGGTCAATGTCGACATGATGACCATGTTGACATTCTGAATGCTGACATCACTGTCGGCATATCACACCACACCCGCTGAGAAGGTACTCGTACTAAACCATGCACCTAAACTTCTCGAATGTTATCAATAAGTGTAAGTAGAGCTTAAAAATAGAAACACATTGATTTTTTTTTTCAAATTCAACCTTTAAATTGGTTTGGTAGAAAAGTTATGTGTCGTTTGGGGATGTTCTTGAGTTAAGTCACTTATGAAAAATTAATTAAGCATTCTGTAACGGCTTAAAAAGATCATCACTGAATGGCAGCTTATAAAGATAATTAACTGAATACAGTAGATCAGGTAGATCTATAAATAGTGCCAGAGTGTTTAATAGCAAGTGAGTTTCCTTGAGGAGATTCATTTTTTTTTTAAATGCAATTTGTTTCCGTATATATTGGTAAACATAAATTTACATGAGCTGAGTATATAACAAAAACGTGAAAAAGAACAGTGAAGGTAATGAACATACCAAGTTGGCAAAGTTGTACCTTTAACCACTGAACTGATGATATTTTTCCCAGTCAAACCAGTGAGAAATTGACATTTTTTTTTTAAATTTAAGATAGTTTAAAAAGTATTTAAAAAAATCTATTTAAATATTTTATTTAAAAAAAAAATGCCTAAAAACACCACCCCATGTCCATAGGCCCCCA
The DNA here is from genome assembly GCA_031769625.1 of Taudactylus pleione. Lineage (NCBI taxonomy): Eukaryota > Metazoa > Chordata > Amphibia > Anura > Myobatrachidae > Taudactylus > Taudactylus pleione. Next base: position 152,342 of record JAUIMM010000517.1, on the reverse strand, counting down.
TTATAAAATAACTTCCCACCACCCATTGCCAATAGACATCCCAATGGTCATAAATCCTAATAACAGTACACCCCCAACTAAGTTCCCCTCGCACTTGCATGTGCCCCAGAATGCCGTTCGCACTGCGATTCTGGCAGTGATGTTGGTGGTCACAGACTGCCGCATCACTGCCAGGGGTTCAGGGAGTCAGAGGAGATCCAATCTGCACTAGTGCAGAACAGATCTCCTTTTCTAAAGCCAGGGCACACAGCAGGGCGGCATGGTCGCTTGTCAGCTGAAGCACAGCTGGCTGTGGTCGCATCACATGTGATCACATCAGTTAAGTGGTAACGCAACATAGATATCGGACAGCACAGTGGAGCAGGGATTAACACCTCTGGGGCTGAATCTAAGTCGGACGCAAAGTGGCTGTTTTGGCGTGAAGCTACGGAAAGCAGATTTTCTACCTTATGCTAAAGCGAGTTTGCGTAAGGCTAATAAGAGCAGCACTGATTCTTCGTCAACCACCAACAACCGTCATCCTTAGTATTGGCACTTTCACCTGCTCTATGCTGGGTGCAAGAGATCCATCTGAATCAGGCTTCCCTACTCCATATGCAAGACTCAGAATAGAACAGAAGCATAACTACACACCCATGACACACCCATGACACTCCCAGAACACTCCCAGAACACTCCCAGAACACTCCCTGACACTCTCATAACACTCCTGACATGCCCATCACACTCCCATAAACACTCCCTGACATGCCCTATACCAGTGTTGGCTAACCTTGACATTCCAGCTGTTATGGAACTACATAACCCAGCATGCACTGCTACAGTTTTGCTATTAGGGCATGCTAAAACTGTGGCAGGGCATGCTGGGATATATAGTTCCACAACAGCTGGAGTGTCAAGGTTAGCCAACACTGCCCTATACACTCCCATAACACTCCCTGACACTCCCATAACACTCCTGACATGCCCATGACACTCCCATCACACTCCCATAACACTCCTGACATGCCCATAAACACTCCCTGACATGCCCTATACACTCCCTTGACATGCCCTATACACTCCCATAACACTCCCTGACACTCCCATAACACTCCCAGACATACCAATGACACTCACATCACACTCCCTGACATGCCCTATACACTCCCTGACATGCCCTATACACTCCCATAACACTCCCTGACACTCCCATAACACTCCCAGACATACCAATGACACTCACATCACACTCCCTGACATGCCCATGACACTCCCATCACACTCCCATAAATCTCCCTGACACGCCAATGACACTCCCATAACACTCCCTGACACTCCTATAATACTCCCTGACACCTTCATGACACTCCCGTAACACTCCCTGACACGTCCATGACACTCCCATAACACTCTCTGACACACCAATGACAATCCCTGACACATCCATGACACACCCATGACACTCCCCGACACTCCCATAGCACTCCTATAACACTCCTATAAGGGGGAACAGTTCCATGAAATTGCATGATCTGGCTAGATCCATCTGACTCACAAATGTCTGGAGCAGGGGCGTATTTAGAGAGGAGGGGCCCGTGTTCACTCACCATCCGAGGCCCCCTCCTCTCTCTTCGGTGGCTGTGGCATACTGTCAGGTTCAGTAGACTCTGGGTACTAGTCTGTGCCCGGAGTCTACTGCGCATGCACAGAACAATGGGAAAATGGTGTGGCAGCCATTTCCCGGTGATTTCCCTACTGCGCATGCACAGAACGCCAGGAAAGTAACCGCTGCGGCCATTTTCCAGGCTTTCTGTGTAGCGCCTCTCCAGCTGATGTGGGACTTCGGAGAAGTAAGTAGGAAGTATGGGTGCATTGTGTGCGGTGTGGGCCCCCCTGGACCCAGGGGCCTGTGTGCCCCGCACACCCTGCACCCATTATAGATATGCCCCATGTCTGGAGATACTCAAAAATGTGTAAATTCACTTGTGTGCATGCGCAGTTTGCTAATTAGAGATGTGTGCAGACCCTTATGTTTTGGTTTTTGTTCTAAAGTTTCATAAAGTTTTGGATTTCTTTAAAAAAAATGACAAAAACAGGTAAAATCATGTAATTTGGATCTGTTTTTTCCTACAATATTATTACCATCAATAACAATCTTTTCCGGTATGTACCTAGTATTGCGATTAAAATCGTAAAGGACAGCTCTTCCAGTGCGCCGCAGGAGGAACTGGGAAGGATTCATTTGGATACCTTTCAGTGAACATTGAGAAGAGAAGACCATAGGCTTCTATTAGGCAATATTTTTATTATTATTATTAATAATAAGAAATACCTATATACCTATTGATGGCATTTCTTAACTGGTCCAAGCTCCGGTAAGCTTAGTATTCCAGAACTTGGTACACATGGGGAATGCAGCCAGAATTCTGAAAACTGACGTCTCCTGAGTTTTGGCTGCATTTTAGCCTTAGTACATTCTGCCCTGTGTCTGTAAACATCGAGTATCTATCTAGAGCAGAGGAATCGGTATGATTTACCACCAGACCCATGCCGGCGGTTGGAATCCTGACAGCGGCATCCCGGCAGAGGAGGAAATCCCAAACATCCAAGGTAAGTATTGTCCAACCTAATTCTACCCCCTAACCCTAACCCTCCCTTAGGTGTGCCTAACCCTAACCTTCTCCCCCAGTGCCCAACCTTAATCCCCCCTCTAAGTGCCTAAACCTAACCCCCCCTTCCCCGCTGCCTAAACATAAGTCCCCCGGGGGGTGCCTAACCCTAACTCCCCCCCCGGGGGTGCCTAACGCTAACCCACCCTTCCCCTAGCCTAAACCTAACCTTCCAGCGGGGTGCCTAACCCTAAGTCCCCCCGGGAACCCATACCTAACCCTCCCCCCCACGGCTATCCACGCTCGGCGCCCGGCGTCCCTTCGATCAGGATGCCGGGCACCGGCCCCCCGGCGTTGGTAAAATGACAGGCGTCTAGATATAGACGCTGTCATTTAACCCTCGCTGGGATTAAGCAGTCGGGAAGCCGACTGTCGGGATTAGGTCCACCGGCTTCCCTACTGCATACCAAAGCAGAGCTGGTCCTCCATAACCATGAAAATTCAGTTCTTTTAAGCCACTCAATTATGGTCAGAGGGGAGAGGAGATATCCATCTGAGAGGAATGAACTCTTTCTTTAGATTCTTCAGCAATTACTTACTGGATTTAGAAATGAGAATATTCATCAGATGAAGAAGCCAAACGTCAGGGTTCAGTGGTTCCGATACACCTGTTATTCCCTAAGAGATGACCTTGTCTTCTTGTTTATAAATTCTGGAAGTAGGAGAAGAGCATTTACATTCTAAATGTTTGCATTAGTGTTGATTAAAAGCACTCCCAGATACTGAATCTGGAAGGGTTGCCATTTAAAGTTATTGATGATTGGAGCTCTTTTATTATTTCTACAGTGGTTGAAAGCTTTAACCCTAATGATTTTTGGAATAATTAATCTTGTTCAATAGGTGACCAAATAGCTAGAATTCTACTATCAAGTCTGTCGTAGAAACCCCAAGATTTGTAATTCTAGCAAGAAGTTCGTCACAAAGCTAATTTATGGTCAGTCTTCCCTAATCAGATGCCATTAAACTCAGTGTTGGCCCTAATGGCAGTCGCTAAAGCTTCCATGCACAACCCAAATATATGGGGAGATTCCAGACACTCCTGTCTAATGCTGTTTCCAGTGCAGAACAGGTCGAAGAGTACTCCATTAACTGGGATTCTTGCTGATGGATTTCTATGCAGGTGTAAAATTCTTTGAAGGTATTGAATCAAGCCCAACATAAAGAGCCAATCCACCCTTTCAAATGCTTTTTCAGCATCTGTAGCAAGAAGAATCATATTGATGTTATTCTGGCTAACGTAATGAGTTTAAAAATCATTTACTTTGGTAGTGATAAGGAAATACATTCTGATGCTGTTGAAGTGATTATAAAAGTATATTTAGTCAGTTTATGAGCCAGTATGGGCTCTCTCATTAAAGTAGAATGAGAGAAGAAATATATACAGTAGCCATCTCGTACTTCTACACATTTGAAATCATTATTATTAATCATTGTGTAAATTGTATTGAAAACAGGACATTTCCCTAATCAAACATATTGGTCTTAACTTTCAGATATTCCTAATCTACTGCAGTAACGTGTTTTACTGTCATAACTATCTGGAATGTACAGTAAATGTAACCATTGCACAGACCCCTCCTCGATATGCTAGTACTATATTGAGGGCTACTCTATTCTGCATGGCTACTTCTCTAATCTGGGCTACTTTGACATTTTGTATACAAAGGGAATCTTGGGTATCAATAATAACGTTGTTTAGGATTTGTATATATGCTAATGATAACAATCCTACAACAATATGGGCAACCTAATAAACATATCTCACTTGAGCCTCTTGGTAACCAGATATTAACTATTTACTGCTTATAAATTCCATCACCTTGGGCAGAATAAATGAAGTAAAGATGTGCGCTGACACCCGTGTTTCGGTTTTGGCTTTAATTTGTCATCGGGTTTTGGTTTTGCCAAAACCACCCTCACGTGTTTTGGTTTTGGATCTGTATTTTTTTCAAATATTGGTAAAAACAGTTAAAATCATATAATTTGGTCCTTTTTTGTACCTACAGTATTATTAACCACAATAACATTAATTTCCAGTAATTTTCAGTCAATTTTGATTACCTCAAAGCTCATAATATTGTTTTCAATACTATTCACCAAAATAGGCCAAAGACTGCAGTGAGCTAACTGGCTAAACTAAGCGACAGAGCAGCACCACAATTGCACAGCAGTTTAAAAGAATATAGAACATCTATGATGCATTGCCACACAGCAGTGGCAGACAGGATGGCAGTTTAATAAAATATAAAAATGTCAGTCGGCAATGCCCCAAACCATGAATAATGCAAAGGAAAGAGGTGCAAGATGGAATTATCTTTGGGCCCTTCCACCCATCCTTCTGTCGTATATATTAAACAGGATATGCACAGTTTAACAAACCAATCACTTCAACAACAAAGACTGCCACTTGTGGCTGAAGTGATTGGTTTGTTTGGGCCCCCACCAAAACAAGCTACCAATGGGCAGCTAACATTGCTGGTAATGATCTTTATGTACAAACTGGCTCTACAGAGGCAAGATGTCATCCCCATTATCATCCTCACATCAGTGTGTACACCATCTTCACACAATATTATCATCCCCAGTGGAATCCATCTATACAGGTGCTTATGGACTTTGACATAATTGTCACACTGGAGGGTGGGCAGCTTAAGTAAAACAAAGCCAGTTTGTGCAAGGGCCTCCAAATTGCCTTTTTCCAGCCAGTAGTCAAAAAGTCCTTATTTGGACACTGTCATTGAAATAAATTGTCAACCATTCTTTGGATGGTGACTGTACCAGATGGGGTCGCAGTAGAGGTGTCACTAATTTTAGGCAATTCTTTTAGATCCAACCTGATGAAAGTGCTGTGTTGACTCATCTGCATCATCAGTGGATTTCTTAGGAAAACTGAGTTTTTTTCCGGGCAGGCGCAGTTGCTGGAGAAACAGAAGGAGGAAATGTCACCAAGTCACGTGCTGCTTGAGCTTAAAACTTGCTCACCAAGAGCTCTTTGCATCTCTTAAGATTTGTGTCCATTGGAAAGAAAGACTCACACCTAGGATCAAGCACAATCACCAAAATGTATTGATCCAATTTTAAGATGCTGGCAACCCTTAGATCCTGGCAAAGTGAATAAAGAACTTGATCTAGAAGTCAAACGTACTTAGCAGAATCACTTCATTTCAGCTCCTTATTCAGTTTCTTGAGCTGCTTTTCCAAGATTTGAATTGGGGGATTCACCTGACTCAAGCTGGCAGTGTCTGAACTCACTTGACAGATGACAACTTCTAAGGGTTTCAGCACCTTGCACAACACGCAAAGTATTCTCCACTGTGCTGGAGTAAGGTACATTCACCCTATGCAAAAAAGAATCTATTGAAAAGATAAAAATAACTTTTATTTAGATATACATTTTAAAATTGAACAAAAGTCAAATTGTGAACAAAGTCAGCAAAATATGTTTAAAAATATAGAGAATATCAAGATAGGAATACCAAGTGATACCGCCGGACCTAAGCCCGGCGGATAAAATATTGATGCCGGAAGGCTATCAGCTGAAGATCCCGACTGAGGTAAGTAACACCCCTAACCCTCCACTCCACTCTCCCCCCTAACCCTAACCCTCCCTTAGGGGGGCCTAACCCTAACCTCCCCCCAGGGGTGCCTAAACCTAACTCCCCCTCCCCGCACCCTAAACTTAACCCTCCCGGTGGCGCATTGGGATTTTGTCATGGGGCTGATGATAGGCGTCAGTATTTAGACCCATGCCGGGATTTCTTAGTTGGGAGGCCGGCGGTCAGCATTTTCGACCACCAGATTCCTAACTACATCCTTTTTAGGACATATATTAACCAGATTTAGGATTTGTTGATAATGAAGTATATCTCTAATACAATATCAAATATGGAAATATGGGTACACTACAATGGATCTAAAATATCTATAAATCAGCCTCTAATGTCAATAAGTATATTTTAACATGACTGACCTCAAAATAAAGGTACTACATATAAATCTTAAGGGAAAAGAAAAAAGGGCAGTGGACTGGGGTATTAGGGTCTGCACAGTCGTATAACTTAAGACTTGAAATATTGTTATATGAAGATAGCTTCAGATCTCCCTTGATAAGCCCCTACTATTGAGGGCCAATAAATATTCTGGGAGTGTTCTTCAATAGACCCAAATATATTCCAGACTCCATGTATATTATATAATATTAATATGGATCCTCAAATTATTAAATTTAGTGTCAACTGTTCAGGAGATTAATGAAATATTTCTATTATATAGCTCCCAAAATTTAAGGTAGATTAAATCCTTAGGCTGTTATGTCCTCAATGTAATTCATGTGTATAAATATTATATTTCCTTTACCCATATTAATGATCAGTTGTAATTCACTGCCACAGCTTGATATCTGAAGATAGATTTGAATATTTTTCTATTTCTTCCTGGTCAATTACGTTTTCTCCAAAGAAGATGCTGACACACTTAGACTCTCCTCAGGGATTTGTGAAGTTTCTGAACAACACACAGTTTTTTCTACTGCATTAGTGTTTTTTTCACCACTGATATTCCAGTTTTCATTATTTTACACCTCTTCTAGAGAAAGAGGCTCTTGCATTGTCATGTGAGGCAGAACAAGATGCCAGACTGACAGTGGTTGCAGAACCACCACTCAGAAATAAAGGGCAAGGCCTGAGCCTTTCCTTTCCACTGCTTGTGGTGTATGGCATGTTGGCAATTTTATGTTTTTCTGTCAGAATCTTTCCCTTTATTAATGGTGTTTTTTTTCTAAAGCAATGTAGTAAAAGTAAAATATGCTTTTTTTGGGATTTTAGATGCCCTGTCTGAAAGCCTCTATGCCCTTGAGCATCAGCTTTAGTAGATGACGTTGAAGCGGTATCATCATGAAGAAGTCAGCAGATGAAACATGTTGGGAACCTCTCCCCTTGTACCTAGGATAATTCCTATACTTTGACTCAGATAAGCCATTATTTTATTCTCCTGTAAAAAATAATTTTTTCCTTTTTTACTGATTTGTATATTTTATTGAACTGGCTATTTTATTGAGGGAATTTCCCTTACTTAGCAGTTCCATTGTTTATATTTTTCTTGTATTCTTATTTGTTTTAAAATCCCTGGAATAAATTGTACACTTTTAACTTCATATTGGTATTACTATTTACACTGTCAGGGCCGAAACTAGGATATCTGTTACCCGGTGCAAGGCAGCAATTTTGCGCCCCCTCCCTTCCTGTACCTGGAGTTTGTCCTTGCTCCTCCATAAAGCAGTGCACTACTCAGACGTCCCTGGTATAGTGACTTACATTATTCCATACACCATAATGCCCATTACACATTATGTCACACACTGTAATGCCTATTATCAAAGTGCCACTTACATATTTGCCCGACACCATTTTATGCCCCACAGTAATGCTTCTAGTTACTTTGAAATGACCTGCTCATTGCCAGGGGTTTTATGCTCATTGCCAGGGGTTACATGCTCGTTGCCATGGGGTTTCATGCTTGTTGCCATGGGGGTTTATGCTTGTTGCCAGGGGTTACATGCTCATTGCCAGGGGGTTTCATGCTTGTTGTCAGGGGATTTATGCTTGTTACCAGGGGTTCCATGCTCGTTGCCAGGGGTTACATGCTCATTTCCAGGGGTTTCATGCTCGTTGCCAGGAGTTACATGCTCGCTGCCATGGGGTTTCATGCTCGTTGGCAGGAGTTCCATGCTCTTTGCCAGGAGTTCCATGCTCGTTTCCATGGGGTTCCATGCTCATTGCCAGGAGTTACATGCTCGTTGCCATGGGGTTTATGCTCGTTCCCAGGGGGATTTATGCTCGTTGCCAGGGGATTTGAAGGGAGTAGATGCAGCTCTCGGCATCTTCTCCCTTCAGCACCAGCGTTCCCGGCACTTCCGGGAACCCTGTGTGCATTGCACTCTACTAACAGACACTAGAGGTCCAGTAGGACCTCTAGCATCTGTCTCTTCCTTGGCGGCGGCCATTTTTGGATGGCCGTTTTCATCAGATTCCATGCGGACGGCTAGTCCGCATGGAATCTGCTGAAAACGGCCATCCAAAAATGGCCGCCGCCAAGGAAGAGACAGACACTAGAGGTCCAGTAAGGACCTCTAGCATTAGTCTCCTCTTTGGCGGCGGCCATTTTAAGATGGCCGAGTCAGCTTTTTCACCCACCCGGTGCACGTGCACCTCTAGCCCCCCCCTAGTTGCGGCCCTGACACTGTCTATTTGCACGTACTTAATGCTTTTAAATTATTTAAAACAATTCTTCTTATCACTATTATGCACTTTACCTAATAGCACTTTGCACATAGAGTTTTCTATATATCCCCAAAATTCTGTTGTTGGATATATACCCTTAAAACACTTTTGCATATAACTGGCGGAATTGTCGCCCAAAGTCGATTCGCCCCCCCTCTTTATCAGTTACGAAGTAATACATAACCAATACTACACACTATCGACACAGAGCTGATGCCCACTTAGAGCATTGGGCTTATCTGCACTATCTACTAAAGTTTGCTATCACCCACCTCTCATTTTCGTTTATTGTGAAAATTTTTACTGGCGCCGAATCCACATATCTCTATATCTCTGTATCTGTATCTCTCTCTCTCTCTCTCTCTCTCTCTCTCTCTCTCTCTGTGTGTCTCTGTCTCTGTCTCTCTCTCTCTTTGATGCAGGTGTGGAGAGAAATGCTTTAAAAAATAGTTAATAGTTTATTTTTTTTTATCAATTAACAAAATGCAAAGTAAATGAACAGAAGAGAAATCTAAATCAAATCAAAATTTGGCGTGATCACCTTTTGCCTTCAAACAGCATCAATTCTTCTAGGTGCACTTGCACACAATTTTTGAGGGAACACTGCAGGGACTTGTTACAAACATCTTGGAGAACTAACCACAGATCTTCTTTGATGTAGGCTTGCTGAAATCCTTCTGTCTCTTCATGTAATCCCAGACAGACTTGATGATGTTGAGATCAGGGCTCTATGGGGGCCTTATCATCACTTCCAGGACTCCTTGGTCTTCTTTATGCTAAAGATAGTTCTTAATGACATTTACTGATTGTTTGGGGTTGTTGTCCTGCTGCAGAATAAATTTGGAGCCAATCGGACGCCTCCCTGATGGTATTGCATGATGGATAAATACCTGTCTGTATTTTTCAGCATTGAGGACACCTTTAATCCTGACCAAATCCCCAACTCCATTTGCTGAAATGCAGCCGCAAACTTGCAAGGAATCTCTACCATGCTTCACTGTTGCCTGCAGACACTCATTATTGTACTGCTCTCCAGCCCTTCAGCGAACAAACTGCCTTCTGTCATAGACAAATGCTTCACATATTGACTCATCAGTCTAGAGCACCTGCTGCCATTTTTCTGGGTCTCACTGATTTCTGCCAGTTCTGAGCTGATGGCACTGCTGGACATCTTTTGATTTCGAAGGGAAGTAATGTGATGTGATGTGTCTTTCATCTGATGCACTAAGTTTCCTTGGCCAACCACTGCATTTACGGTCCTCATAATTGCAAATTTCTTTGTACCTCTTCAAAAGGGCTTGAACAGCACATCTTGAAACACCAGTCTGCTTAGAAATCTTTGCCTGGGAGAGACCTTGCTGATGCAGTATAACTACATTGGGTCTTGTTACTGTGCTCAGTCTTGCCATGGTGTATGACCTGTGACATGAAACTGTCTTCCACTATCTCACCTCTGTAGAAGAGTTTGGCTGTTCCTCACCAAGTTTTAAGCCTCCTACACAGCTGTTTCTGTTTCAGTTAATGTCTGTGTATGTGTGTATGTATGTATGTATATGTATATATATATATATATATATATAAACGACAGGCTCAATCCACGGCACTCGACCATCTGGGGTGCCCTTGGTATGTGACCACACCATCTACATAAAAAATATCATACAAACTCGGCACTCACATGCTTTTCAAACTGCAACTCCTTTGAACATAGGGAATGTTGGTTCCAAAATATTGCAATAATTTGTTAAGCTGGCCACCGCTTCACGGTCATTCCCATCTAGCCAGTCCCTACACTGATTCTCAGATAAATGAACTTGATCTGCCATCTTGGCCTCAAGCTTGCATACATTTTAAACAGAAAACTGGGTCCTGCCTTAAAGAGACAGGACCACACCCAGGGCTATCAGTTAATAAGCACCTGGAAAAAGAAAAAAGTTTGTCTTACATTTGAAAAACAGGGTGCCCTAGCAAGTGTGACCACAAAATTTAAATAAACGACAGGCTCAATCCACGGCACTCGACCATCTGGGGTGCCCTTGGTATGTGACCACACCATCTACATAAAAAATATCATACAAACTCGGCACTCACATGCTTTTCAAACTGCAACTCCTTTGAACATAGGGAATGTTGGTTCCAAAATATTGCAATAATTTGTTAAGCTGGCCACCGCTTCACGGTCATTCCCATCTAGCCAGTCCCTACACTGATTCTCAGATAAATGAACTTGATCTGCCATCTTGGCCTCAAGCTTGCATACATTTTAAACAGAAAACTGGGTCCTGCCTTAAAGAGACAGGACCACACCCAGGGCTATCAGTTAATAAGCACCTGGAAAAAGAAAAAAGTTTGTCTTACATTTGAAAAACAGGGTGCCCTAGCAAGTGTGACCACAAAATTTAAATAAACGACAGGCTCAATCCACGGCACTCGACACCCAGGGCTATCTGCTTATTAACTGATAGCCCTGGGTGTGGTCCTGTCTCTTTAAGGCAGGACCCAGTTTTCTGTTTAAAATGTATGCAAGCTTGAGGCCAAGATGGCAGATCAAGTTCATTTATCTGATAATCAGTGTAGGGACTGGCTAGATGGAAATGACCGTGAAGCGGTGGCCAGCTTAACAAATTATTGCAATATTTTGGAACCAACATTCCCTATGTTCAAAGGAGTTGCAGTTTGAAAAGCATGTGAGTGCCGAGTTTGTATGATATTTTTTATATATATATATATATATATATATATATATATATATATATATAATTATTGTACATCCAGCTGAGGCTATAGCTATTTAAGTTAACAATATGTAGCCCTGCATCTTGGATTGAAGGGAGTACCCTTATCTGGCTTAGGTGTTGACATACATAGGACCATTTTATATCCTAATGGCTAAAGGGGCAGTGTGTTCACTAAGGCTAGGGTTCAAGTGTGACTCATCTTGACCTCCCTTTTGTCTTTCTGTTATGCAAGTGTCTTTACCCTCTATCTTTACATCTATAGGTGTTGCTAAGTATGATCCTGCCCACCTCACACAGAGGACTCCTTTTCTCAGAAACTTCCTTCCAAGGACCAGTGTCTGACACTTTGCATTGATCTCAGTGGGGAGGGAGTCAGCAAACTATTTGCAATTAGAAACAAGAATGAGTCTTGTTTGATTTGGAGAAAAGGAAGAGTTCTGGAATTTAAGGGTTCAGTCCTTGCTGTCCAAACAGAATACACATGATGACACTTCAATTGCTCCTCCTTGCATTGCTCCGATGGGGAAAAATAATGGAGGTAAGCCAACCCGCCAGAGTACGGATGCCTGTTCTTAAGTTCAGCCAGTTTATTTTCAATGGTGGCATTGTATATTTTTGTATTTTCCACTGCTTTTTGGATGATATGTGGTATGTGGCTCTTGATTTATGCTTAGGGCTTAATAGATAGTGCATGACTTGGGCTGTAATAGTGGTGCTTCTGTCGAAGGACAGTATTAAAGAGACAGTACTCCATATCTGCATACAAATTCAGTTTAAAGTTTCTTTGTGGTTACCTATGCAGTCTCATTTGCACAAACATCAAGTCATCTGAGAATAGATCTACACAAACTAAAGTTTACTCCAAATTTCTTTCCTTGGACGAAATCAAGATGGACATGTGGAAGGTGTGGCTTAGCAGATTTACAAGCAGGTTAACTTGTTATACAGACAAGTGTCACAAGTCCTGTAAAAGGTTTGGACAATGGAAGAAAATTTAGGCACCAAACCAATATTTACACACTGTAACGAATATTTCTTCCATGACTTTAGCAGTATTTGAGACAAACTGCTGTGCTATAAGTGTCAACCCAGAGTCTCAAGGTGGGTGCACACTAGACGATATGTCGCCTGATATGGCAGATCGGGCTGACATATCGTCCACATCAGCCAGTGCTCACTATGAGCAACCATGCGAACTCATGCAGCACCATTCATTGCATCAACAGATCGAGCCTACATGCTGCTCAATCTGTCAATTTGATGAACAACCAACCCATGGTGGTGAACGACATATCATGCGGTTGTTCATCAGATTGTGCGGTGTCAAGCGACTGCAAGATATGTCGTCAATCGCATCGGGTGGTGGCCGGGTACACACATCGTCTAGTGTGTACCCGCTATTAGGCCAATTGTAGTACAACCTTTAGATAACAATGGGCCTGATTCAGACCCACTCGCGAGCGGCTGTACGCTCGCAAGTGGGTCGATGGTCTGCACTGAGCATGCGCACGACGGAGGGAGCTCCGTCGTGCGCATGCGCCAGACACGACGAGCGAAGGACTTTCCTTCGCTCGTTGTGTCCGATCAAAGGGGGCGTGCTGTCAATGTTGATTGGCAGCACGCCCCCTTTGGTGGGCGTGCCGGGGGCGTGCCTCCCTGACGGGGGCGTTCCCACGGGAACGCCTCCCGTCAGAAGCCGGCCCACTGACATCACTAGTGATGTCAGTGGGAGTGATTTTGGCTCTGATAGAGCCAAAATCACTCCGGAGCTTGCGGTTGAAAACCTCAACCGCAGGCTCCGGCTCGCAATTTCGATGGTCGCGATGGTCACGACCATCGCGGCCATCAAAATGCACGCTCGTATAGCCTGTGGGTGGTGACCCACAGCTATACGAGCGTCCAGGAGGACGCTCCATGAAAAAGGAGCCCGGCCCTCATGCAGAGCGTGCGCTCTGCTCAGAGCGTACGGCTCTGAATGAGGGCCAATGTTCTGTTTATTGTTTATTACTGTATCTGTTTGTTTTGTATGAGGTGTGATGTATTACAGTTTGATGATTATGGGAGATAATGATGCCACATTTGAACAGAAAAGGGGCTTAAAAGAAGATGGGGATGTCCTGTGGGGACTTTTAGCTTACAATGTTCTGGAACTTAATTATAAACTATTTGAGTCTGTAAAGTATCAGTTAAATCCAGTAATTTATCTTTACTAACATAAAACTATATCCCTTACATAAATAATATTTACATTTGACTACAGTATATCCAGGGCCAGATTAACATAGGGTTGTAGTTCTATCTGCCCCAAAGTCTTCACATAAAAATAGGATCATCACCATCACAGCATGATGATGACCAGCAGCCCAGCAACAAAACTATGCAGATTTTTTTACTTTTACATAATTAGGTTGAGATTGGGGCTGTAGGCGATGTAAACGCCCACATGGCACTGGCCACTCCCACACAGCACTGACCACACCGCCTCTGCTTCTCACAATAGGCCCTTGATCATTTCTAGCCCCCAGACCCATGTGACCCATAATCCGGCCCTGGCTATATCAATTGAACCCTGTCAATGAGCATATCTTCCCCTTTCCCGAGATTCCTTTCAATTCTTTATATTGTTTTATGTTAAAATGTATAATTCCATTGATCTTACGTTGTCTATATATTTGCTGAATAATCATTGTCACATATCTATGTAGAGTAACAGAAATATTCTCTGTGAATTGTAACAAACATTGGGCAGTATTCAATTTGAGTCGAAATGTCGCAATCGGCGATGATGTCATTTTCGCCTATTTCAATTATCCCCGTATTCAATTACATTGACTTTTCGCCGGTGCGAAAAGTCAATGTAAAAAATTGGGGATAAGTTTTCATCAGCCTTTTGCTGGTGAAAAAAAGTACAGAATTGCGGTTTAGGGGTGCAGGCTTAAAAAAAATAGACTGCACCCCTGGGAATGTCCCCTAAAAAAGATGCGTAAAAAAAAAAAATCGGGACACCCCAAAAAATGACCTTTAAATTTGGGGTGAAAATAAAAAATACAGAACACATTTATAAAAGAGCCAAATTGAATCCAAAGGGGTTCCCTTATATGCGGCAGGTGTTTTCTTCATTGCCGGAGTAGCGGCATGTGCATTTTTGAAGAGTTTTTAAATATCATTTTAGGGACTTTAAAATATGCTTGCACCCATTTTCATGTACCCCAAATTTGATGGAACAAGTTATTTAAAAAAAAACCAAAAAAAAAAAAACCTAAGTACTATTCTTCACCCCTTCTTCAATAGCCGCATTTATGCACTTGCCGCGGCTATTACAATCCTCAACTTTCTTCAGCAGGCTAAAATGGGGGTGCCCATAGTGAACCCCCATGTCTGGACATCTTTCGGGGGGACCCAGGGACATTTCCCGAAAATTCCCGAATTTTTTGCGTTTTTTAACTTTCCGCCATCTCCCGTTTTCGCTGCTTCCTAATTGAATACGGGCATAAAGCGTGCATGCGCCGATACTTTATCCCCGGAAAACCTGCGATGTGGAGCGAAAAGTCCAGCATGGACTTTTCGCTCCCAAATTGAATATCCCCAATTGTCTTTTTAAACAAACCAACATGCTAATTTCATGTAAATTATCTAATAATCATTTAAAATTTTGGCATGGAATTAAAACAAAAATGTTGGCTGTATGTTGCTCCTAATGTACCCCAAGAGACTAAAAAGACACTAACGGGCCAACTCTTGACCACTGGTGAGGCCACTCAATCCAAATCTACAAACGTTGTTGTTTTAGCATAAGTGGTATATGCCGAGACAGTTTGTAGTTAATAAAGGACATGCCCATGCTGTTGCCCGCAAACCTGTTTTCCCATTTAACCCCCTCATCTTTCCCACTCAAATATCGTATAGTCACTTGTTCTTGATTTGGAAAAGTGCAATTTGCCATAATGCAATTAATTTTCTGTATTATTCTGATATAACAGCTGAAACAGATGTGAAGGGAGGATGGTGTTTATATATCTTGTTATACTCTTTTAATATCTACTTTATAAGATACATAATTTATTGTACGTTGGGCTGATGGAAGAGCGGATAAGCTTTTTTTTTTTACTGGAAAAAGAATATATACCTGGTGCTAGGAGAGTGGTATCTAAATGACTTTATTAAACTTATTGAAGTGACTCTATGGAAATCAGATTATATGCTTGTTACCTGTGATGTCCAAGCATTATATACCAACATCCCACATACTAAAGGAGTGGAAGCAGTGGATTTGAGTCTTGTTAAGGATGGAGAGATCTCAGAGAGGAAACGGAAATTTATTTTGGATTCTATTTTATTTATTTTACAGCACAATTATTGTATGTTTGATCACAATCACTATCTACAGGTCATCGGTACGGTGATGGGGACCAGATTTGCACAGAGTTTTGCGAACATCTATATGGGCCGCCTAGAGCAAGAACTCATTTGGGATGGTCCCTTCGCTGTGAATCTGGTCCTCTATTGCCACTATATCGACGACCTGTTCTTTATTTGGAAAGGGGACCCTGATTCAATCACTAATTTTATGCTTTATTTGAATAACAACACTTATGGTTTATCCTTCACTTGCACTCACGACCCGTCATGTATTAGTTATTTAGATATTACGGCGGAGGTGGTGGAGGGAAGGATAGTCACCTCTATATATAGGAAACCAGTTGATGTCTGCAAATTTATCCCTTATTCCAGTAATCATAATAAGAAATGGCTTGATAATGCACCTAAGAGTCAACTACATCGGATCAGAAGGAATTGCACCAGTGTTGATGCATTTCAGGTTCAGGCATCAACCCTGGTGGATTCTTTCAAAGAATGCAAATATCCGCAATCTATTCTTGATCAAGCTATAGAACAATCTTTATCTTTGGATAGGACTGAAATGCTAAACAAAAATAGATCAATGAACCAAAAATAGTGGATTTAAACATAATCCAAGTTTGACATTTGTTTCTGAATACAATGTGGCAGCTAATAAAATAACTTATATAATAAGAAAAAATTATAAACTCCTTTTTACGGATCCAATTTTTAGAAAAGTATTCATATAAAACCGACTGTAGTTTTTAAGAGAGCTAAAAATCTTCGTAATTTTCTTGCTCCAAGCTTTTTCAAAAATAACGCATATCAAAATAAGTCTAATATTGGATGTACATGGTTGGGTACTCCTATTACTGTATTTTATAGATGCAAATTCCAACTGTTGTACTACATGCCTCTTTGCACTTAATAACGCAAAAACAATATGTTCAACAATAGGGAAAACTGTGTTTTCTATAGATACACATATTAACTGTAATTCTCATAATGTCATATATCTATTGATTTGTCCGTGTGGGCTCTATTATATAGGCCAGACCACACGGAGTCTAAAAACTAGATTTATGGAACATAGAAGAAACATACTCAATAGATTTCTTAAACATAGTGTTCCTAAACACTTTATGGAAAAGCACTCTAGTGACCCCACTGGTTTAAAACTTGTTGGGTTGGAGGTGACACCCAAGACTCCTAGAGGTGGAGATCGCTTTAGATTACAGTGCAGACAAGAGGCCATATGGATCCTTCAAATGCAGTCTCTTAAACCACACAGCCTAAATTATAATATAGATCTGGAATTTATATGATTGTTTTTGTTAAATTAGTACATTACCATTTTATTACTCATAAAGTACTCTTTTGTTCTATAATAATTGGGTTTCTTATGTATTACTTATATAAGTGTATATATATATATATATGAATTCCCATTCTGTGTCAACTATTTACTATGTCCATTCTTATTATATATAGTAATTATTTGGTCTCATCCTATGCCTTTTTCTATAAGTCAAATGTGCTTTATCAACACGTCTATGTGTTTATATACACCTTCTCTTCTGACATATTATACCTATGATTATATTTGATTTTATATAGAACCATATATGGATTAGTATTGATTATTTATTTATATGTACTCTATGTGTATAGATGTCTATTTATTGCTCTACAGTTCTCTCCATTTATTGTTCAATGTTTACGATCTGTCTGTGTGGCATGTTTTTATAATTATATTTATTATTTTAATAATATTATTACTATAATATATGATATAATTTACTATATTATTGTAATATATAATTTATTATTTATAATAATTTTTTTCTTTTTTCTTATTGTGTTTTTTTCCTGATTTATTTAATTTATGTAAATCTGGAGGAGTATAGCTCTATTGAGGGCTGACTGATAATTAATTAATCTACTAATTAAATAACAGCTGTGGAGGAGGTATATAATCCCTCCCAGGATACAGATAGGAATCTCCGCTTCTTGACAAAGCTGCCGTGTGCAGAGAAATGCGTTGAATTTATATGGATTCCCCTACACCAGATACTACTTGTGTTTGCCATTCCAGCTGGCGCTAGCTACTAGCTCATTTCATCAGCTTCGATTGCTGCCCGTTTTCCGTCTGTGTGCCTGTGCACTTTGGAGCAGCTGAATCACCTGGAGGTGAACGCGCCCCACGGAAGCCCCGACGGGGGTAGAAGGCAGACGTCTGCTACACTGGTCCCTGTGAGCACCACGCTGCAGGACACCGTTTCCATAAGACCAAGCATTGAGCTTCCTGGTGGTAACTATACCTTACTGTGCTGGCACACAGTTTACCACTTTGGATTATTCATCAACACTTAGAGACTGACAGACTCACTTTTGAGAGTCTCTATTCATTATACCATTTATACCATCTGCTGGTTATGAGGAACTTATCCAATTTCCATTATTGACTTTTTTTTCTCCAGTTACAACTAGAGCTCTATTTACTTTGTTGCACTCTGTTTACATGTATCAGCTGTAATTTATTGGATACACTACTCTTCCTAGAGATTGCAACATTAGCATTTTATGCTACTGATATTGCCTATTAGCATTGTGCATTTTTTGTTCTATGTATTATTGTTTTGTATGGTGTATTTTAGATTGTTATTTTATATGCATTGTACCACACTCCCAAGAGTATTTTCATGTGTATACCCCTTTCATATTTAATACATTTATTTGAATATATAGCAGCGCTATCAGTGTTTTTTTGTTCTTTTTTTTTTTACTGTCTGTGTGGTTTTATATTTTAGACTCATTCAGAAGTGGGGCTGAGGGTATTCATAGCTTCAGAATTTGTTCTCACTTACATACCTGACTGTGGATAAAGATGGACAAAATAATAAATCTTCACAATACAATAAATCTCAAGATACAATAATATTTTCAAGATTAATTTAAACCTTTTGAAATGCTAATCAGATTTCCAATTACAAAGCACTTGTTTTACTGCTCCCTGGAGACATTTTAATTGCTCTTAAACTACAGTTATCTTATAATTTAATTTATTATCATTATCTCTTAAAAAAAAACAAAAAACGTATTTATAACTTTTTTCTTTTGTTTATATAATGCTTTGCCAAGCATGAATTTCCTCCAGTTATTATTGTTTTCCATATAAAAGGCAAGTCAAAAATAAAATCTGTTGGAAACAGGGGTTTGTTTGATACACGACAGCATTCCATTTATACACATACTTGTAGCCATTGTTGACTATACATTATTGAGCCAGGTGATCCTATTTCCTACCCTAATAATAGGGTACACTATTACCACACTTTTAAAAATCTAGACTTAAAAAATCTCTAGATCTCATAAAACTTGTCGAACCACAGAGATAACATTGGTCATAGGCCAAGTAATCTCTATAAGTGATCCAAGTGGAATCATATTTTAATTTCAGACCCTCCAACATGACCCCTTCCATCATGTCCAAAATGCTCTACTCTTAGACTTCCCGCCTAATTCATAATTGCTGGCACCTGCGTTGAACTAGTTAATTGATGAGAAAAGTGTTTCAACACAGGTGGCTGCAATCATAAATTAAGAGGGAAGTCCAGGAGCAGAGCATTTTGAACCTAATGGAAGGGGTCATGGTGGAGGGTCTGTAATTTAGTCTGATGACTGTTATATACAATCAAGTAGTCATTCATATTCATTTAAGATACGTCTCATCCTATACAATCAGCTCATTGGTTATCTGACCAATACAGCCACACACAGTCTGGAAGGAATAATATAAAATGATGGGCGCTATGTTTAATTTATAAAACAAATTTGTAGGTGTGTACAGGACTCAGCTGCTGCCTATAATTAACAAGACCTGGATTCTTGAAACCAAGCTTAGATAGAAAAGAACTGAAGGCACTGCTATTGAATTGCTGTATAAAAAAATATGTATGTTTATGAATACTACTAGCCTTAAAATTACACACATAAACAATGCAAGATCCAGGAACACAATAATTATATATATATATATATATATATATATATATATATAGAGCAATCACATAGTTTATTGAGCTACTATTGAAATACCATTAAAACTGTGGCCACAGATTACAGACCATTTGCATGCATGAAACAAAGTTAGTGTCACTGTGTTAGTAAAAAACCCTTTGCAAGAAATGAGTCAGGGAGTGTGCAATCTCTAGATTGTGTTAGTCTGAGGCACTGAAAAGGTTAAGCCTTTTGAACGATGAGCAATTGAACGATAATGATATAGTTATCGTTCACAATATCAGCCAGTGTGTATGCTGTCAATGACCAGTGATGCGCGCTCCTGCCGGTCATTGATGACATTGTTCGTCGCCCAAACCTGCAGTCCAACTTTACGATATCGTCAGGTTGTGCAGGTTTGGGGATGAGGAAGGTGCCGGCACTGAACAATATCAGTGTGTGTGCTCAATGTCATTAACAGCCGGGAAACCACTAAACAATATCGCTCAATGAGGATATCGTTTAGTGTGTACTGGCCTTTAGTATGACTGTAATACAGATGATTTATTGCAATAGTTGGTAGACTTTACTTTTGTACCCAGCTCACCAGTAATGCCGGCTGTCGGGATGCCTCCTGTCACAATACTGGCAGCGGCATCCCAATGGTTGGTATCCCGACAGCGGTTGAGTAAGTATACTTGCCCTCCCCCTTCTCCCCCTAATCCTCCCTGCTTGTAGCCTAACCCTAACCCTCCCCGTTAGTGCCTAAACCTAAGTCTCCCCCCTTCGTGCCTACACCTAACCCTCCCCCCTTAGTGCCTAACCCCCCCAGTGGTGCCTAACCCTAACCCTCCCCCCTAGGGGTGCCCAACCCTAACCCCCCCCCAAAAAAACCTAATGCTAACTCCGCTATGTAACATAAACCTACCCCTCCCTGCGGCTAACACTAAGGATGCCCTGGACTTACCCCGTCTTTCTGTGTTCCGGCGTCGGGGTTAACTCCCTTATCAGGATTCAGCCATCGGAATTTAGACTAACTACATCCCATCCTCAAACTAGTCTTTCAGTGTAATACTACCACAACACTCATATCAGATGGTATGCTATATAATAGTGTATAAATATACAGTATATATATATATATATATATATATATAGCAGCGGCTCCAAGCTTTAATCAGCAAAATATTATAGCCAGAAGTGATAAAAGCTCAGCGGCTTATGGTAGATCTTCCAGTATCTTACCACCTGCTGTTTTCATTAGGTACCCCTGTAATATACTACTGAGGCTTGCAAAGTTGCAAGTGCTTTTTCATTGAGGTACTTATAGTGTCTAGTTTCAGTGCACTACATAGAGGCATAAGCGCTGAGCTGACAGCCCAGGGCTGGTGCCTCTATGTAGTGCACTACATAGGCATCCCACATAGAGGCATCCTACACTTGCAATCCCAATTATAGAGGAAACAAAGCCCAGATATCTTGTGTTTGGATTGGTTGAGGGCTTACCATTGTTATTTAATTGAATGTTTTTGAACATTCATGTGAAATTTATAATTTTGCAAAGTAGATCTTTAAAGATTTGTTTCCACAAATGCATATATTAAAGAGCTTATGTACTTTACATATGTGTTGCTGAGAGCAGAATATGCACCTTTATGTGTACAGGATGGACCACAAAGATGTACTAGTGCAAAGCCAAGGTGCTTTGCAGTGTTCATTGGGTGGGCTTCATAAATGATCATCAGCGTATTTCAGGAGATGAGTGGGCTGATTTGTGGTAGGCAGTGACCTTTCCACCTCTGTAATTATCTGATGACAAAGCTGCAAGTAACAGGATGAACACACATTGATGAGGATTTCATGATCAAGAAATACCCCTAGTCATTATGTGAGGTCTTGATGTATTACAGAACACTCAGACTGATTGTACCCAGTGCCACATATCCTAATGAGGCCTGATAATTCACATAATTAACATATCACATGGATGGAAGTTTGTTTTTACAGAGAACCAGATTTATCTTAAATTTTTGCATAATAAATGAGATTTGTCATACTAATTGCAAATCATAGGTATACAGGTACACAGTGGGCAAGTTTTTTGAATTTGGGCCTTCAGTCCTGTATCCTTATGTCACAGTGGCCACCACCTTCTCCTCTGTGACTGGTAATAGGCAGCACTATTATTGCAGGTACAGGGTGTTTCACTCGCTATTGGCCCCAAAGGTTTTCTTATACCTTTTAAAGTAATTGACGTAATTTAGTGAAATGTGACACAGACATACCTTGGTCTATGAGACGCATGAGGAAGTCATAGCAACTATTGAAAGTGTTTGCCATTAGCATCCAGGTCAGCTGTTCACACATGTGCAAAGTGAAGGCCAGATGGTCACCACCCTAGTCATCAGCACAGTCCAAAATTCAAATAGGGGAGTCACACCAACTGCCAGTGAGGATATAACCAGTGAGGATGGCAGTTGGTGTGGTTCCCCTATGTGAATTTTGGATTGTGCTGCAGCCCCACCTCTGGAGCCACCACTGCTAGTCAGTAGGTATTCCTGCTTCTGACAGTGGTGTTGTGTACTGTGGCGTCCTCATTCATCATGTCTGTGTGTTACGTGCCAATATGAACCTTTATCGACTTTTCCAGTACGTCTGGGCAATAAATACGCGTTGTTCAGTTGTGTACCGGTTCATATTGGCACGTAACACATAGACACGAGGTGGGGCTGTGTCAAATTTCACTAAATGACATCAATTACTTTCAAACTTTTAAGAAAAACGTTGCGGCCAATAGCGAGTAACATACCCTGTATAGGGATGCGCCCATAATTCCGCCGGAGCTGAAATCCCAATACCTGTCTCAATGCTGGCATCCTGACCCCTGGAATCCTGAAGGTAAGTAGCGGGGTTAAGGGGAGGGTTAGCATTAGGGTTAGGGGTTAGGCACTAGGGGGAGAGTTAGTGTTAGGCACTAAGGGGGGATGGTTAGGTTTAGGGTACGGGGAGGTTAGTTTTAGGCATTAGGGTGGAAGTTAGGTTCAGGCACCGGGGAGGGAAGGTTAGGGAAGGGAGAGGGGGAGGGTTAGGATACCGACCAACAGGGATGCTGGCATTGGGATTCTGTCCGCCGGGACCCTGAACACGGGCATCCCGTACCCAATCTCCTGTATATTACCCCCTAATCAGAAGGTTTACTTTATATGGCCTATAAACTAATTAATTAGCCCCTGCGAGTGCATACACAGCATGACAGCCCTCTGTGTGAGAGGAGAGTTGCCGAATCTACGGCTGGTCAGACCTTCCGCAAGGGCAAGATGGCCGCCAGTGTGTGTCGATGGTACCTATATTTACGCAGGTATGCATCGTCACACACAGGTAAGAAGGCAGCAGTGGGTGTATTTATGCTCAGGTGATCTTGCAGACATTAGCATATTTTCGCAGCTGTGATTATTAGCGTCCATCTCTGAATCAGGCCCTTAGTTTGCTTGGAAGGTTCCTGCACCACCCTCCCACTCCCATCAGCCAAGAAAAACTTCTGCTACATCCCAAAAGCTGAACATAGGGCCTGATTCAGACCCGGTTGCTAAGCCGCGATCATACGCTATGGCCGATAGTCGACCATCTGCGCATGCGTATGCATCGCAATGCGCAAGCCAGCCACTGCGAGCGTGAATCATGTGCTTGTAGAACAAATATCGAGCGCTACTTTGAGTGACAGTGCCGTTTGTGGGTGGTAACGGGAAGGTTCTGGAAAACGGGGCATTGGACGAACGTACGCAGGTGTGTCTGAGTGTCAAAACAGTGTTCTTTGGGCGTGCATAATTAGCATGGAAGCGTCATTGTATATGTCAACGGGTTGTATTTCAGCCTGCAGTGATCGCCGTGCTAGCAGTGGGGTAGACTCTACCTCAAGCGCTGCGAGCAGCTCCGGGGGCTCTCAATGGTTCTGATTAATCATACACCTCCTGGAGATGACGTGTGCTAAGAAAGAAAAGTAGGGTCTTTATACTGGCGTGTGTTCGCTCTGCTGTCGCTCTCTAAGACATAGAGGGCGTCCTTTAGCCTGGCTGTGAGACCGCAGAATTTGCATACCCAGCCTCTGATGACTGCAAAAGTGCGCTGCGTTGCGTCCGGGTCTGAATCGCTACCATAATGTTTGGTACTGTATGCTCTTTGGGCCTGATTCAGACCCACTCGCAAGCGGCTGTCCGCTCGCAAGTGGGTCGATGTTGTGCACTGCGCATGCGCACGATGGCGGGAGCTCCGTCGTGCGCATGCGCCAGACGCGACGAGCGAAGGACTTTCCTTCGCTCGTTGTGTCTGATCAAAGGGGGCGTGCTGTCGATGTTGTCCCAAGGGAACGCCTACCGTCAGAAGCCGGCCCACTGACATCACTAGTGATGTCAGTGGGAGTGATTTTGGCTCTGATAGAGCCAAAATCACTCCGGGCCTTGCGGTTGAAAAACTCAACCGCAGGCTCCGGCTCACAGTGGCGATGGTCGCGATGGTCAAGACCATCACGGCCATCAAACTGCACGCTCGTATAGGCTGTGGGTGGTGACCCACAGCTATACGAGCGTCCAGGAGGACGCTCCATAATTATGGAGGGCGGCCCTCATTCAGAGCGTACGGCTCTGAATGAGGGCCTTTGTTGGTAATCTAGGTGCACAACTCTGTCAGTGTGGATTTTGCATTCTGCCTGACTGTTTTGCACTTTGTAGATGAGGCAGTGTAGATGCAGCACCATTGTCAACTGAGCCATTATTCTCAAGGAACCCGAGGTGTCTCTTAGGTACACAGGATACACTTACTAGTGAATTTATAATGCTGCTCATGATTCTCAGTGATGTCACTAGTTTATACTGAGCCTGATTCAGAGATGGACGCTAATGCAATCGAATCTGCGATTTCGCACGGAATGTGGCTGCAAAAATATGCTAATGTTTTCAAAGCTTACCCCAGCATAGGGACGCCCACTGCTGCCTTCTCATATCCGCCCGACAACGTGCAGCAGCGTAAACACCGGTAACATCGATGCAGATCAGGCGGCCACACAGCACATTCGGCAAGTCTGACCAGCCACAAATACTGCAGCCCTCCTGACATGCAGGGAACTCTCATGCTGCGTAAGAGATCGCAATAGCTAATTTATGCATGACTATGAAATGGTGTTTAAACGGTCAGACACGCCTGCGTTTATCTCCCCCAAACGCTGACTACCTATCATTCACTTTGCGAATGGGTTCTCTATGTGGGCGTAATCGCAAAACAATCACTGTGCATGCTGAGTGCGACTTACACACATGCGCAATGGCAAACAATCGCTTCATCCGCGTAAAAAAATCGACATTGTATGCAGCGCTGAATCAGGCCCAGTGTACAGATGAGCTGCATTCTCATCAATATCGGTTGAAGATTCTTGACTCCACTGTGTGCAGATAGAAGTTGAACTTTAAGAATATTCAGATTAAAAGAACAAATATAAACAATTGTGTGAATTTACTAACTGTTACACTAGATGGCACTGTGTAACCAATAAATAATAAATAAATAAAGAATTCTGTATACTTTCCATGACACGTGCGTGAATGGCTTACAATGATACCAATATCCTCTTACTATGATATATATCCCTCTTAATAACTTTTCATACCTTCAAATACATTATCATAAATACATTTTCATTCTATCTGATATGCTTTAATTTGTCCCTTTGGTTTTGTGATCAGGGTGAATGATGATATAGGATATGGATGTCTACCTACAGAAATCTAACTCCTGCCAACTTTAAAAATTCAATCATATTGGGACTGAATTTCTCACCAATATGTCAGACAGATAATCAAAATGGGAAATTAGGAAACTAAATATATTCTAGGAAAGACTAGGTTTCTTGTGTTTGAAAAGCCATATAAATTGCTACTGGAAATGAATATGTCTATATATTATTAACACAGACCAGATAGAAATGTAAGATTTTAAGATTTATGTCCTTACACATTTGTTGGCAGCAGTACTACAGAGAAATCCACTGCCCCAACAAACACATTGTAATTAAAACCTATGGTAAATTGAAAGTAAGACAGGGACGCAGTTTGTCATTTGTTATGAAAAAAGTACAAATACATGTTTTCCAATAAACTAGACAGGTTTATGTTATTTGTAGCATATTGATTTTCTTGCTCAGGGCCTCAGAGAGTAGGGAGGGTACGAAGTACCCTGCCCTAGCGAAAGCCCAGGCTGTCAGGAATGCACAGCTAAATCCCCAAGTTGCATTGGCCAAGCCCCATCCATCGATAGGACTTACATATTCACAATGCATGCCCCAGCCACGCCAGAGCTGGATTAAGACCACATGGGACTCTAGGCAAGATTCTGGTTTGGGGCCCCCTCCTCTTCCAATTAATCTATTTCAAAATACCTTTCCCATAGTAATCACTAGCCCTTTTCCACTACAACAGTCTATATACTGTACTTATCCTATAAGTGCTTACTAGCTTTTCCTTCAAATGCCCTTATCCCCCCCCACCTTTTCCCTTACTTTCTCCTCTGCTTATTAGCTTTTCCCTTACATGCCTCCATACCCACCAGCTTTTTACTCACGTCACTCTGCCCATCAGTTCTTCAACCACATACACATCTGCCCGCCAGTCTTTCTCTCATATGCCTCTGTGCCCACCAGCTTTTCCCTTGCAGGCTCTTCTGCTCATCAGCTTTTCCCTTACATGCCTCTCTTCCCACTAGCTTTTCCATCACATGCTACCCTGCCCACCGGCTTTTCCCTTACATGGTGCCCTGCCTTCCAGCTTTTCCCTCACATTCCACCCTGTCTACCAGCTTTTCACTCATATGCCACTCTGCCTGCCAACTTTTCTCTCACACATCACCTTGCCCAGCAGCTTTCCCCTTACATGCCACTCTGTCCACTAGTTTTTTTCATCACATGCCACTCTGTCCACCAACTTTTCCATTACATGTCACTCTGCCCACCAGCTTTTCCTTTACATGCCCATCACATTTTCACTCATTTGCTATGTCCTGTTATATATTTTTTATTTATTCACTAGCGCTCTATACTGCTTGATTGTGGATTAGCTAGAGGTTAAAGTAGGAGCTGCCAGTTTTGGAGCGATCTCATTGTATGTTCTGTTGTTATATACATACAGGCAGGGTTACATGTAGAGACATACATGCACACATACAGACAGGGTCACAAACACATGCACCCTCCTCTTCCAAGCTGCCTGGACTGAAGAGTATGGATGACCATGACCATCGCTGATTTGCAATTATTGGTGTTCTATGGTAAGAGGTTTTACCATCAATGGTGTGGCACTGATGTTGAGAAAACATCAGCAACGCCTGTCTGATGGCCAAGGTCTGCACATGCACAGTACTCAGCCATTGATGGCTAAACTATCAATGGTTTTCTACCAATGGTTTAAAACCATCGACCATCAATGATACAGCCATTGATGACCATTATTTCTATAGAGTTGAACAATGCAGTGTAGCTGTGCCTCCTGCTCGAGTCAGAAGAGCATGGGTGCTATGCTCCTCCAATCAGGGTTCAACACACACTCCCCTGACCCTCAGGTGTCTCACCATAGACAAGCAGAAAGAAGAATCTGCTGTAGATCCCATCAATGCCCCTTCCCTGATGTGGTTCTCATGCAGCGGTGGGACCCCTAGAGACCACCGAGCCATAGACAGGTGCCTATACCACCTTATAGATATTCCAACCCTGCCACGCTGCCTGAATATCAGGGCTCAATATTTTTCTACCTATATCTTTCTACTCATGCTATTGTTTGGTGGGGTTTTTATTTCTCGCCAATACTAAAATCATCAGAGTCTTGGTATTTATTAGAAGCTGGTAATGTTCTGTAACCATCAGTCAGTTTCACTAGAGACTGCTAATCAAAGTGATTGTCATATTGAACCTGTACAAGTTTTTTTCTTGGGAGGGGGTTGGCTAGTGCCTGGCAGGGGTTAAAGTGGGCAGGAACGGGGTGTAACTGAGTTCCGTCACCTCTAATGGCAGGAGGTGGAACTAGTTCCACCAAGTCCCTGCACAGAAGTCCCAAAGACAGAGAGCCACTCACTGTCTGCCTAAGGAGGCTCAATTTCTTCAGAGAAACCATCATATCAGTAAGGAAAGAATGAAGCGAAGGCAATACATAGGGGTTGCAAAAAAAATTAGGCATCCAAGTGACATAGACAAGTTTGTGGGGACCCCATAAAAAAAACTCAGTGGCACAGCAGAAAAATAACACTGATGATGTAGAACTTTTTTTTTTCTTTATAAGTGATCTAACACTGCAGACTCAGCTGATGGCAGGAGTGCTAACAAAGCATCTAAAATGTATTTCACGCTGTAATAGCCCCCAAAGCTTAGACGGCCCCCCGCCATTCACTTTACCATTTCCTATACACAACAGGGTGTGTGTGTAAAGAACAGCTTTCACCCTTGTTTTGGCCTGTCAGACTAACGTGGCAGGGGGAGGCGTAGGCAGCGGGAGAGATGAGTTCCACCCCATGTCAGTGGTGGTATGGCACAGTCAGGGCCGCCATCAGGGGGGGACTGCCGGGACTGGAGTCCCGGGCCCGGACCCTGGAAGAACGGGGGTGCCTCAGCACCTTAACTTTGAAAATTCTGGAAGTTTGTGCGCTTCTATAATATATATCAATGTAAAGCCGGAAGTCCACAGCGTAAAATTGTCCTTGCCCAGGTACCCTCAGACGGTTGTATAGCAAAACAAACTGCGGCACTCACAGGACCTTGTAAATAATACTCCAGAAACCAACAGGTCTAAGTTCGACTTTTCAGCCTCACCAACGTTTATTAAGAAAATCCTGCATTTGCACCTGGGTCCAGTCATAATTAATCAGGGGGGGGAGAATTTGGAAAATGCTGGGGAGGGCAGTCTGAGCACTGATCTGGCTTAATAATTTTTGGCTAAAATATTTGAATATGAATAAGGTAGCAGGGAAGAGGGGGTTGTGGGGAGTAGGCAAAGGAGGTGTTGGGGGGGGCCCTGCCCATTATGACAGTCACGGGCCCCACAATTTCTGATGGCAGCCCTGGGCACAGTGTAATAATAGCCTAATAAAACTGACACTTTTCACAGTAGCAAAATACAACTGCATGCACATAAACATATAACCAAAAGTACAACCAGAATACTCTGACAAAATGTAATATGCATTGGTCACAAGCTGTTCTTAGTGCTCTAGTAATTTGCCTTATGTGCAAAATAGTAGGCTCACATGTTTTAATGTCAACAATAAAAAGGATAAAATACAGGCCTTTATCACCAGTCACTCTAAGCATGCATTTTATAGAATGTCAATGGACCTCATCTATATAGGAAAAACAACAGGAGCCCTTAAACGTGAATGTCTGAACATATGTACAATGTAAGAAAAGGGCTGTTTACACATTCACTTTCCTCCCATTTCAAGGAAGCACAGAAATGTTCAGCTGATCAGAAATGTAAAAAATCAGGGTAGTCAATAGATCAAACCACAGTAGAAAAAGCAGGAATCTAGGTAATAGATTGTCCAAAGCTGAAATTAAATCATTTTACCATTTTAAGACCTAAACCCTAGCAGTCTAAGGGCCGTATTCAATTAGAAGTGAAAAGTCCGTTTCGGCGAACAATGTTTCAGGAAACCACCCTGCACCCCTTGGACACCCCCCCCTGATGCTAACTGCATCAAAAAATGCAAACAAATCCACAAAAGACACCCCAAAAAAGCACTTTGAAAAAATGGGCAAAAAAATAAATATATCAAAGTTGGGGTACAAATTCAAAAACGAGCGAAATAGCCTTTTGGGGGGTCTGCAAGTATGGGGGAGGTGTATTTTTGATTGCTGAAGGTGCGTTTTTGGTGCTTTTTAATGCTTGACTTTACACATTTTAATATATGCTTGCACCGATTTTCATGTACCCCAAATTTGATGGGAATTCTTATTTTCCCCCCCAAAAAGTAGAAAAATGCTATTCTTCACCACTTACTCATAGACACCAAATAGCGCCTATTAAGACCATTTAAAAACCTCAAATACATTTAGCAGGGCTATTTGTGGGTACCCATAGTGAACCCCCATGTCAGAGCATCTTTAGGGGGGGTGTCAGCCTGATTTCCCCAAAAGTGACTGAACTTTGTGCCGATTCCAGATTTGCCGGGTCCTGTTTTCGCACATTTGCAATTGAATACGGGGATACACGGGGACGCGCGTGATAACTTTTCGGCCTCAAAACCTCCGATGACGGCGAATAGTCTGGCCTTGGACTTTTCACTCCTGATTGAATATGGCCCTAAATATGGGTTTTGATATAAGGTTTTCTTATGATAACCTTGCAACATTTTATAATATGTTTTAAGTACTTTTTATAGATGTATTATTACGCATTTTAATTAGTCATTCATTTTTCCCTTTATTTATTCTTTACATCTGGATGTAAACATATACAGCACATCTGTGGTGAAATGCATTGTCTCTCGTATGGAATGCGGAAGCAAAATGTATTATCCATGTGGAGAACATTTACACCACACCCGCGGTGGAATGTACCATCGTTTCAGGAAATGTACCGTTCCAACAGAAAATTCCCGACCCATGGAACGCTTAATTAAAGGTCTTACAGTTTTATGTGACACAAAAAGTCATGTGATTTGAAAAAGATTACTTTATTGCAACGTGATGTGTCACTGCATATGGAGGAGAACTGCAATCTATGCGGGTGTCCGGGACTCTAATTGGTGATATGCTGTTTTATTTCCTGTTTGGTACAAACTCATTTTGGCAATTTTTATTGTTTTATTTAATGTGTGTAAAATATTAAATGGACTCATAAACCTGCGGGTTTTCTGTCAGAATGTTTCCTTTTCCTATACTCGAATAATCCTGATTTCCATAGATAGGTGGTGCGGTATCCATATATATGTTTGGATTGAATGCGATATATTCACCATCATTGTGTAATATATCAATACCAATAGAGGTGAGACAGGATCGGTATGATTTACCATTGGCCGCATGGATACAGATTGGGTCACATGTCCTCCTTTCTCTCCCCTGATAGCGATAGTAGTTGTCACTACTGCAGCAGCTCTACCTCCTCCTATCTCCCATTGTGCCTGCAGGAGCAGAACTGCACAGTACTGCGTATCCCTGCCCCCTACTTTGACTCTGCCCGTCCCTCTAAAACCTGTTTTCAGCTCTACATCTGTAACCTAATGGTCTGGGGACTCCCTAAAAGAGTGGGTCCCGGGGCATGTGCTCACTGTGCCTTGGCTCTTCTGAGTCTCCTATAGATCCTATGCAGGCCATTAGATGTTTGCACGTCAGACCTAAAATGCCTGGGGGCGCGGATACTGCAGAGATAAAAAAAACCTCTTACACTCTGTCCACACCCCCACATATACCGCTGAGACACAGTTTAGCTACACACAGAAATATGCATACATGGGGTCTGTGGTTGCTTTTCACCCATGTTACTGAAAGAGTCACCAGAAGGATCAATCCGTACACACTTGCAAACTCTGGTCTGGCACATGCACAGTTGCAGATTTCTTTTAAAGGCGCATATTCGACACATGTGCCTACATTTCCACTGACTGAGAACCAGGCTCTTAATGTTCACCTGCTGTTGCCACTTTTACTCAGTTCACATCTCTATGACTATCCAAAAATGCACATCGCATGCCACTGGTTCCGGCTAGGTTCCAAAGTTTGCTGGTAGTACAGATATGATAACTGCATAATGAGAAACACTTTGTTTGCTAAGTAACAAGACAGAATTTGGCAGTGATAAGCAGCCCATCTTTATTCATGAGCTGTCTGTTCCAACCTTACCCCCCTTTGAGAAGGGGTCAATGAACCCCAGATTTATAGGTGTTAACACTTATGGAACATCTTCCTTAGCTTGCCCACATTGACATTCCTAGCTATAACCCAGGACATTTATTTTGGACAGCAACCCTTCCAATGAATTTGACAGTGGATTTGGCCCTACACTTTTTTAGGAATCCAACACCACAAGCCATGGTGCTAATGCCATAACAGGGAGACACAAAAGATGGGGTCCTCCTGCCAAAGCATTATAGAACCCCAAACTTATCATCCCAGGGCTGGAAATCTTTGGAAAGTGGAGACCCCAAAAATAAAATGTGGTCACCCTCCCGAGGATCTGCCCACACCCCTGTTCTTTATGGTGCAACTACAGGTCCCAGGAAGCCTACCCCGGCATGCGTCTGTGTCCATCTCAGAATCAGCCCCATTGTGTGCAGTTTGGATAAGTTACAATGTTGCAGTTTAAGTTGATACAATGCTATACATAAATGTATAATAATTGTAGTCCTATGTCAGCCCAAACTGATGGGTAATTCACCTATACAGCAATAAAGAATTTACAGCAATATTACTTACAATACTATCGCTTTTTATGTGCTCAGAACATATTGTCACTTATATAATAGGCATTTAACCGCTGATAACTGCTACAAACACCTAAGGAAACGTGGAGGAAAATCCACTAGAAATAGCATAATAAATAGAAGCCGTATACGCCAATTTGACTATTCATGACACATTCTATTACATTCTGTTTTTTGCTCATGATGGAATTAGGTTTATAATGAAAAGATACACGGAGCAGATTCAATGAATAACAATTTTTGAATAGATGTTTATTGAACAATTACACATAATAGAAATAAACAATAAATATATAAATAAATAGGTGTGTGATTATGTTATATACATGACACATCCTACGAATACATAAATTGAAGATGCTTATTTAGAAGTTATATTAATCATGAATCTTGTATACCGCATGGATTTGTACTAATATAAGGGTGCTTAGACAGTGCACAGCTTTATTTTAATACTTTCATCTTTACACTTTTCCTTTACTTCACTGTATTTTATTCATGCATCATATATACAGTAGATGTGTTTTATATTAAATAATAAAATTTTCATTTCCATATTTTCAAGATTAAGGACCTAATTCAGAGATGGACGGTAATGCAAAAGGGACTGCGACTTTTCTCAGCGCATTTATGCTAATGTGGCAGCCGATGGGTTGTCTACTGAGACACCTACTGTCTGAAGCTGTAATCACCTGTGGTGTGGTATTGGTCGCACCATTGAGCAGACATCAGCTGCACCATCGAATATTAAAGCAACCCCATGATTGATTATATTGTCTGACAGTACATGGCCATCAGTGCCAGTACAACTGCGCCTTCTGATATAATCCCTAACACTGGCACATGCCCGACACGGCTTCCGATATAAACTACCCACAGTCACCACCCAGTAACGTCTATCAGAATTCTGATTTGCGTCCGCTGTCAGTGACTATCGGGATGCATACACAGTTCTAATATATCGGGTGCTTGCCTACACCTCTGAATCAGGCCCTTAGTGCACCCAATATATAGACTAATCTTCTCACTCTAGGGTGTTATAATTATAAGTGACCAGATGATCTCGCTCCCAGGCAATCAAAGATTTTTGAAACAAAAAAGGCCCAGTTTCTGGGGAGTTAAAATAACCCTTCCAGATACAACACAGTTGAGTGAGAGAGTCACTCTCACCACAACACAATAGGATCAGGGGCGCCGAGAGGGGGGGGGGGAGCGAGTACAGATTACCCGGGCCCGGGCTTCCTGAGGGGCCCGGCGCCACTCCCCCCCTCACAGCAGCCCAGCACACAGCGTGTGCTGAGCTGCAGTTGGATACTGCTCGTGGCTGCTGAGCAGTAGCCACAGCAGTCTCCTATGCCTGTACGGGGGAGCGATCACACTGATCGCGCCCCCCCTGGCTTTGCCCCGGGCTGAGGGGGCTCAGAGCGCCCCCTTCCCCAGCGCGCTGCAAGTCTTTTTTTTTTCTTGGCTAGGGGGCGTGGCCACGCCTTCCCGATTAGGTCACTCCCCCTATTACCGGGGCCCACCACGGCTCTTGGCGGGCCTGAATAGGATATAAAAAACAGAAGTAGCCGTAGTATCTGAGGGTTTAGAAGTGAATGTCACTGAGAGCAGTTCTAAATATAATTGCAACATTTATTGACAAAATGAACACATGAAAAAACAATATTAAAAATAGCACTATGATAACGGATTGCAACAATGTGAATTCAAATGAGCAAGCAATGGTACGTCAATAATCAATTGATCCTGGAGTCCAGACCCCTAAACAAGTGATGGCTATAATAGTGTTCCTCAGTTAGGAAAGAGTTTCCATATGGGGTATATTAAAGATGGTGCACGCACTAGGGCAATAGAATTCCAAATAAACACGTAATGTGTTAATGTTCCACAGCGCTGGGTAATACCTGCACAGGTGATGGTACCGTCCCGTGTGATGCTGAGTGGAAATCCGGCAATAGCGGTACAGCAAACCGCGTCCATGGATGGCTGGCTTCGGTGTTCAACCCAAGATGTGGGGAACTCACGTGGTGATGGGAAGCTGCTCTGGAGGGTCCGTGTGAACGATGTATTCTAGAGGGTTTCAGGTAGAAGTAAATTCCGCAGATGGGTGGGAGACATGAATGTGAGGCTGTTGGTAAAGCCTCTCATAGGCTGTGACACCCGGAACAGCAGTCTCCGTTTCAGTCTGCCAAACAAATTGCAAGTGCTTCCATTCGGTGCTCACAGGATGGGGAAGATAGGTAGACGTTTCAATGTCCTCCTGACGTCTTTTTCAAGTTGAATGCCTCTCTTCAGCTCATGGGGCATTAAATAGTGTCAGTCTATGTAATCATTTCAAACAGCTGTATCAATTAGCAATTGGTCTGAGTGAAACAAGTTAAAATCATCAGAATAAAACACATATATATATATACACACATACATGCAGAGAACAATACAACAACTAATAGCAATTATTTCTCTGCCATTTAGGTCAATTAAAAGGGGAAATCTATATAAACCACTAAAGGATAATGTATTCTTAATTCAACAGCACATAACAGTTAGCTGGGATACAGTGTGTGAAAAGGAGAATATCACATGCTGCATTTCAGTCAGTTCATGTATTGCACATACAATTTGGCTAGTAGGAAAGAGAGTAACCGCTCCTTGTAACAGTTATCTATACTTGAAAAAATTAATATGTTAGAGAACGACTAGAGTATAAATATTGGTAATACAGAGATAATAGGATAAAGTAGGGAAAAAAATATAATTAATAAAAATAATGATAAAATAATAGTGAATAAATAGAGGCTAGCAGACCAACAGATGATCACATCAAAAAATGCTATTCAGCTCGATTTGTTCATTTCGACCAGTGGTTCTCAAACTCGGGACCCCACACAGGTCATGTTTTCCTGGTCATCCAGTAGGTGCAGATGTTTATTCATTACTCACTGACACATTTTAAAAGATCCACATGTGGTTATAATTATTTCACTTATGATTATGTGAAGAGACCTGGAAAACATGCACTGTGTGGGGTCCCGAGGACCGAGTTTGAGAACCTGTGATTCAGACCATCAGGAAACAAGCTATTCATGGAGAATATCCAAAATATTTCTTGTTTACATAAGATCCTAAATCTATCACCCTTTCTAAGAGTGGGGGGTATGGATTCAAGTCCTTTGACTCAGAGGGAGCTCACATCCCCTCCATGTTTTTCTGTAAAATGCCGCGAGACACTATGTAACATATTTTTCTTGAGGATATTCCTCCTATGTTCCAGGAATATTTCGCGGAGGCTTCTAATAGTTCTCCCCACGTATCTGGTGTCCCTGCAGCTGCATAGCAGCAGGTACACTACAAACTTAGAATTGCAGTTGATGAACTGTTTGACAGTATAAGTTTTCTCTAAACCTTCAATATTTACAGTTTTGGTCTTCTTTACAACATGTTGACAGGTAATACATTTATTTGAACCACATTTGTAGAAACCAAGGGGTTTTTGTGGAAGCCAACCGGAACCTGATACAGGGGGATTTTTTTGTATTGATTTCAGAGAGCTTGGTGCTAATATATTTTTAAAGGATTTATTTTTCTATAAATAACTGTCGGTTTAGTTGGTAGTATATGTTTTAATACCGAATCGTATTTTAACACAGGGTAATTCTTCTCTATAATTCTTTTAATCGCTCCCGAAGAGTTATTATATTTTGAAATGAAGGCGAAATTACTTTTCGTATTATTTCCACTGTATTCTCTTGGATTTAGATCGTAAAAGTTCTGCTCTACCCATGACTACAACCTCATTATATGTTTTTTCCAACAAATTTGGTGGATAACCTCTCTCAGTGAAACTCTTGCAAAGGGTTTTCGCTTGTTCAATAACATTGTTAGGATCGGAACAAATGCGTCTTAGGAGCATAAGTTGGCCTTTTGGTATATTCGTCTTCCAAGGTTGGTAATGGCAACGGCAACTATTATAATGCAGATAATTGTTTGAGTTCACTTCTTTACAATAGTTGACAGGCTCTTACTAAAGGCACCTGTAACCACCTACTTCTGGGGTCTGCCAATGACCGCTGCCTTTCCTCCCCTATGGTTAACACATCTCACTCCAAAATTCAAGATTTCTCCCGAGCTGCCCCCCACCATTGAAACAATCTCCCTCGTTCCATCAGAATATGCCCCAGCCTGCATTGCTTCGAGCGGGTGCTGAAAACCCACCTGTTTTTAAAAGTTTTTAAGTCTAACACTTAACCATGTCACCATGTACCTCACCGTTATGCACACTCTAATACTCTCACTCCTGCTTTCTGCCCTTAGCTCCCCTTACATTGGCTCACTCCTTATGTCTTTTGTTTGTCTACCCCTTCCCTTTAGACTGTAAGCTCTATGAGCAGGGCCTTTCTCCCTCCTGTTCTCATCACCTACTCCTCTTGCACACCTGCCACACATCCTGCATGGGCTCTCTGCCCCTGAACTCCAATCATCTGGGTTTTTTTTTATTTCAGATGAACCAGACCCATTGTTTGCTCCCACGCTAAAAGCTAGAGGTTTCAGCTGACGCTGTACATTTCAGTTGCACCCTTTGCATGATTTGCTGTGTCGAGATTTGTACTGTACTGTTTTACCCTTTATTGTCTTTTTGTTTTGCTGTGTGGACATGCTGTTGCAACACCTCTTGGGTAGTGTTGGCTAATTCTCACTGGTTCCTACACTGCACTGGGTAGCTGGCAGGGGGCCTCAACTTGGAGACCCTGGGCTCAATTCAGAACAGTCAGAGAATGGAGTAGAATTTAGTGCTACTCTGGTAATGACAGGATACAAGCAGATGCAGACATCTTAAGGCAAGATGTTTATTGCTCAATGATCCTGAGCCCAAGATGGATGCAATGCCGAAGTTTATGCAGTTGAGCGATTATTAGGGATCTGCGCATGCGTCCGAGTTGCACTGCACATGCATCAAATTTCATTAATGATGTTGCTCACAGTTAGTATTTGCTCGCAAAATGGTTAACAGATAGGGACCAAATGTAGGCGAAACGGGGGAGAGATGGCATCTCAAAAATGCAGACATTTAATGATCGTTTGGGGGCAATGTCTGTACACAGCAAAAATGGCTCCGTAAATTTTCCTGACCATAGAATTACACCAGAGGGCCGACTATTGACTGATCTGTAACAGATGATTAGTCTTTGTACACTGGGCCTGATTCAGACCCGCTTGCGAGCGCACAGAGCTCTCAAGCGGGTCAATGATCCCCCACTGCGCATGCGCGAGACCCAGCCAGCGACAGGCACTCTGTCGCTACGGGTCTCTCACCAAAGTGG
Source organism: Taudactylus pleione (assembly GCA_031769625.1). Lineage (NCBI taxonomy): Eukaryota > Metazoa > Chordata > Amphibia > Anura > Myobatrachidae > Taudactylus > Taudactylus pleione. The sequence continues at coordinate 114,564 of JAUIMM010000517.1, read as the reverse complement.
GGCAGCTGATGATGGCGATTGACAGCTTGCCCCATTTTGGAGGTGGGCAGGGGGGGTGGCTGAGCAAATGGAGGTGTTCCTGCCGTTTGTGGGCGGCCCTACTGACATCACTCGTGATGTCAGTAGGTGGACTTCCTGCTCTATTAAAACAGGAAGTCCACTGGGGCTTGCGGCCACGAGACACTGCCACAAGGGTCTTGTCGCAAGCCCGATGGTCGCGATGGTCTTGACCATCGCGACCATCACCTGGCCGCTCGCATAAGCTGTGGGTGGTCACCCACAGCTATGCGAGCGGCCGGGAGGCCGTCTTTAAAAAAGGGACGCCCTGATTCAGAGCGAGCGCTCTCAAAGAGCGTCCGGCTCTGAATCAGGCCCACAGTTGCTTGGGTTTCTGAAGCCGCTGGTAAGGGTCTCAATACAAATTATGACAGTTGTGACATTTGCATTTTTTCGCACAGCTGCTACATTCAAATTCACAGTAACAATGGCATTAGTGTACATCTCTGATACAGGCCCTAAGGTCCCATGCTAAAGGTGCTTGTGACATTCACAGCATACAGATGTCACAGAAGTACATTCCTTCCTGATGTTCAATGGATACACTCTATTAGGGCTCACAGGCCCTCTTTTTATACAGTTTTAAAACACAAAGCCATTGGAGGTAAGCCCACCATGGGTCCCTTAACCAGTTAAGCTAAGTGCATGTGCTGTGCATGGACACATTTAATTTAACATTGTCCCTAAAGGACAGGGGGTAGTCGTCACTCCTCTGTGCCTAAGACCACCTAGACAGGTAGGCATACCCCAAAAGCCGGCAATTCTGAAGTAGATTGATACTTGAAATGCTACATAGCTTATATCATAACTGGGTAAATTCACTACCATGGCCACAGCAATGCTCTCAATGTGTCATCTTGATCCTCTCCATTCTTCAGTTTATATGGATGTCACCCCAAAAGCCAGTTTAATTGATAATATTGTCTCAGAATCTGTTGAATTATATAAGACTGCTGTTAGTCTTAAATCCATGTGGAAAAAAGTTAACTTGTCTCTGTCGCAATTAGCCGTATCAGCAAAAACAATTTTGACAAGTGCAGGAGTTTTCTTTTATTCTAAGTCGGATTATACTTTTGCCTTCTGCCTTAACCTTGTGTACTGATCATTATTGTCCATGGCCTGCCTTGACCTCTGCTTGTCACCTCACTATCCTGACAGATGCCTGCCTTGATTCTTGTTTCTTGGTGAATCATTGCTGTCCTGATTTTGCTAGTTATCTTCAGTATTAGAAAAAAACTATTTGCAATCAGAACTTGCAAATATCCCGGCGCTCAATATCAAAAAGGTAGTAAAATACATGCCTGCTGCAAGTAATAGGGTTTTTTGTCAAAAACCCAGAGACACAAGTCTCCACAACAAAAACAACATGAAAACAGACTTTACTGCGCTAGGCACTATAGGTAGATGGGAATCTATATATATCAATATATGGTTTGCTAGCTGTTAATAAACAGGAGGCATGTGTTAAAAATTAAAACAAATATTTATTACATATAAATGGATCCACATATAAACATCAAAATTCAAAAATTGCAACCTAATTGCACATGAATGGATTAATATATAAAATTGCAGAGATCATATGACTCTCTTGCTACGATGTATAAAGAAATAACTTGATACTATATCAATGGGGTTCCACAGCACAACGTTCTAATTGCTGCCAATAGTAATGCAACAGTGTGACTTAAAAGTAACAATTTGTTTCCAGTAAAATCAGCTGTATTCCGCTGTTAGTGGATGATCACTCTGGCGTCCCAGTGTGATATGCAGTCACGCTGAATATGTAGGTGGAATAGGGGAAAGAAATGATAGTACCTCAGCCCTTGGAATGCTGTATCCAAATCAATAGGCGTCCTTGTTTGACTTGTCCGCTCACTGTGTGAGCTGCGGCTGGATGATAGTCAGCTGCCGTGCAGCGGGATGACAGAGCTGTTCACGGGGCAGTGAATGGGTGGCGGCTGGCGATGCACTCCGATTGAACAGTGGAGGAGCAGCACCGACCACGGAGCAGCGTCTGCAGACCAGCCGGCGGCGAACTCCGAGAACTCAGCGGGACACCAAGGCGGCACACGGAGCAGTGTCTGAACACCAGCCGGCAGCGGTCTCCAAGAATGGATCGACACTTTCCAAAAAGGAAAATCGGAGTGCAATCGGAGTGCACCGCCAGCCGGCACCCATTCACTGCCCCGTGAACAGCTCTGTCATCCCGCTGCACGGCAGCTGACTATCATCCAGCTGCAGCTCACACAGCGAGCGGACAAGTCAAACAAGGACGCCTATTGATTTGGATACAGCATTCCAAGGACTGAGGTACTATCATTTCTTTCACCTATTCCACCTACATATTCAGCGTGACTGCATATCACACTGGGACGCCAGAGTGATCATCCACTAACAGCGGAATACAGCTGATTTTACTGGAAACAAATTGTTACTTTTAAGTCACACTGTTGCATTACTATTGGCAGCAATTAGAACGTTGTGCTGTGGAACCCCATTGATATAGTATCAAGTTATTTCTTTATACATCGTAGCAAGAGAGTCATATGATCTCTGCGATTTTATATGTTAATCCATTCATGTGCAATTAGGTTGCAATTTTTGAATTTTTTATGTTTATATGTGGATCCATTTATATGTAATAAATATTTGTTTTAATTTTTAACACATGCCTCCTGTTTATTAACAGCTAGCAAACCATATATTGATATATATAGATGCCCATCTACCTATAGTGCCTAGCGCAGTAAAGTCTGTTTTCAAGTTATCTTCAGTATACCTTGTTATAGACTAAAATGTATTACTCAAGAGTTTTAGTCTCCTATATATATTTGTCTGTACCAGTCTCAATGTAGACCTATACTACCATGCACAAAAGACCTGGGAGCAACCAAATATGAGGTCCACATCGAACTTTCCTGATGGAGGAGATCCACAACATGTACTGGTCCCGATAATTAACCATAATAATCTTCTCCTGACAGTGCACTGACCAAGGTGGATCTAGACTTACTGACATGGGGTCTCCTTTTATCTCACATAATAACACAAATTAGGATTCAAGTTTGCTTACCTTTTTTACCTGCTGGAAAAGGCCATGTAATAGCCTCACAGTGTTGAGCATCTTTTCTTTGGCATCTGATGAAAGAGAAAAGATGATGCCATCTTATCATCTCCTTCCTATCACATATGTATGTTACACTTACCTGGATTTCATTTCACTCTTTTTCACTGCTTTTTTCTCGTCATCTTTCTCTATTTTTATTTTATCTGAACTCTTAACTTCGTCTTTGCCTGCTTGTTTTTCTCTCAGGGTGCAGTGAGGGGCACACTTTCACTGGCCCTATCTGTGAAGGAATCTCTTATTGACCGATGCTCCCATCTAGGGTAAGTCAATTACATATTTGAATATTAACAAATTAGGAATGAGGTTTCCATATTCTATTTTATTGTTTTATTTTATATCTGAGAAAGCCTGTTTAACAGGAGAAACATGTTGGAAGATTACAGAGCCGGAGTGTAAACGTAAGAATGGAGTTGACCGGTTTCTATTACATCACCAGTCCAGTGACTCAGCAGCTATAGAAAGATAGACAAAGAAATTGCCCACCACATAAATGAACTTCAAGCCTCACTGCATTGGAAAACAAACAAAAGAATCACACTGCAAATTGTGAGCACTCACCTATGTTAAAGTGCAGCTGTGACCTATCCAGGGATTTGATCCTTGGAGGAACAGCACCAAGACAGATTTCTGAGCACAGGCGGTTAGCCAATACTGACATTTACATTTATTTTATGCAAGTCTGTGTTCCTATGCAAAGTATATATACTGTATATTGTGGGCAGGGGCCCAGGCTTGTTGGAGAGGCCCAGCGGGGGCCCGGGTCTGATGCCGCCCCCCTCCCTCTTACCTCTCTGCAGAATAGCACACGCTGCTGTATGCTGGGCTGCAGTGTGAGACTGACGAGCAGCAACAGTCTCCTCTGTCTGAGAGGGAGAGCAATCACACTGATCGTGCCCCCCATGGATTTGCGCTGGACTGAGGGGCTCACTGCAGAAATGTTTCCCCCCCCCCGAAAGGGGGTGTAGCCACATCTCCAGCGATTAGGTTACGTCTCCCTCCCATGGCCCAGGACGGCTCTCTACGCCCCTGATTTTGGAACCTACCATAAGTCCACATGGAAAACGGGATGAACTTAATGCAATATAATACTTTATCTTTTGATTTCACCCAGACTGTGTTATTTTAAATTGTGATATTTTCTCCATTTACCGACTGTATGCTTTTATTGTGGCTATTTTATAACAGACTTATTGCTCCACTGCAAATGGCAAAACATCCTTTAATTTGTGAGATCACCAGAAAAAAAACAGTTTATGGCTCTGATCTTGTTTTTATTTCTTTATTTTACTCTCGACCTATATTTGTTTCAGAGATGATAGCTATATATATATATATATATATATATATATATATATATATAAATTTTACAATGTAGCACCTTCACTGCCCATTTCAATGCAGCACCTTACCTTACCATTCCATTGCAGCACCTTACCTTACCATTCCCATGTAGCACCTTACCTTACCATTCCATTGCAGCACCTTACCTTATAATTCCAATGTAGCACCTCACCTTACTATTTCAGTGTAGCACCTTACCTTACCATTCCAATGTAGCACTTAACTTACCATTCTATTTTAGCACCTTCACTAACCATTCCAATATAATCCCTTACTTTACCATTCCAATGTAGTACCTTAACTTACCATTCCAATGTAGCACCTTCACTAACCATTTCAATGTAGCACCTTACCTACCATTCCAATGTAGCACCTTACCTTACCATTCCAATGTAGCATCTTATCTTATCATTCCAGTGTAGCGCCTTACTTTGCCATTCCAATGTAGAACCTTACCTTACCATTCCAATGTAGCACCTTACCTTACCATTCCAATGTAGCACCTTACCTTACCATTCCAATGTAGCACCTTATCTTACCATTCCAATGTACAGTAGCACATTACCTTACCATTCCAATGTAGCACCTTACCTTACCATTCCAATGTAGCACCTTACCTTACCATTCCAATGAGGCACCTTACCATTCCAATGTAGTGACTTACCATACCATTTCAACATAACACATTACCTTACCATTCCAATGTAGCACCCTACCTTACCATTCCAATGTAGCACCTTACCTTACCATTCCAATGTAGCACCTTACCTTACCATTCCAATGTAGCACCTTATCTTACCATTCCAATGTACAGTAGCACATTACCTTACCATTCCAATGTAGCACCTTACCTTACCATTCCAATGTAGCACCTTATCTTATCATTCCAGTGTAGCACCTTACTTTGCCATTCCAATGTAGAACCTTACCTTACCATTCCAATGTAGCACCTTACCTTACCATTCCAATGTAGCACCTTACCTTACCATTCCAATGTAGCACCTTATCTTACCATTCCAATGTACAGTAGCACATTACCTTACCATTCCAATGTAGCACCTTACCTTACCATTCCAATGTAGCACCTTACCTTACCATTCCAATGAGGCACCTTACCATTCCAATGTAGTGACTTACCATACCATTTCAACATAACACATTACCTTACCATTCCAATGTAGCACCCTACCTTACCATTCCAATGTAGCAACTTACCTTACCATTCCAATGTAGCACCTTACCTTATCATTCCAGTGTAGCACTTTACATTGCCATTCCAATGTTATACCTTACGTTACCATTCCAATGTAGCACCTTACCTTACCATTCCAATGTAGCACCTTACCATTCCAATGAAGCACATTATCTTACCATTCCAATGTAACACCTTACCTTACCATTACAATGTAGCACCTTACTTTAACATTTCAATGTAGCACCTTACCTTATAATTCCAATGAAGAACCTTACCTTACCATTCCAATGTAACATCTTACCTTACCATTCCAATGTAGCACATTAACTTACCATTCCCATGTAGCACCCTACCTTACCATCCAATGTAGCTCCTTACCTTACCATTCCCATGTAGCACCTTACTTTACCATTCCAATGTTATACCTTACCTTACCATTCCCAATTAGCACCTTACCTTACCTTTCCCATGTAGCACCTTACCTTACCATTCCATTGCAGCACCTTACCTTACCATTCCAATGTAGCATATCACCTTACCATTTCAATGCAGCAACTTACCTTACCATTCCAATGTAGCACCTTACTTACCATTCTATTTTAGCACCTTCACTAACCATTCCAATATAATCCCTTACTTTACCATTCCAATGTAGTACCTTAACTTACCATTCCAATTTAGCAACTTACCTTACCATTCCAATGTAGCACCTTACCTTACCATTCCAATGAGGCACCTTACCTTACCATTCCAATGTACAGTAGCACATTACCTTACCATTCCAATGTAGCATCTTACCTTACCATTCCAATGTAGCTCCTTTCCTTACAATTTCAATGTAGTGCCTTACCATACCATTTCAATGTAGCACATTACCTTACCATACCAATGTAGCACCCTACCGTACCATTCCAATGTAGAACCTTGCCTTATCATTCCAGTGTAGCACCTTACTTTGCCATTCCAATGTAGAACCTTACCTTACCATTCCAATGTAGCACCTAACCTTACCATTCCAATGTAGGACCTTACCTTACCATTCCAATGTACAGTAGCACATTACCTTACCATTCCAATGTAGCACCTTACCTTACCATTCCAATGTAGCTCCTTACCTTACCATTCCAATGAGGCACCTTACCATTCCAATGTAGCACATTACCTTACCATTCCAATGTAGCACCTTACCTTACCTTTCCAATGTAGCACCTTACCTTACCATTCCAATGTAGCACCTTACCATTCCAATGTAGCACATTACCTTACCATTCCAATGTAGCACCTTACCTTACCTTTCCAATGTAGCACCTTACCTTACTATTCCCATGTAGCACCTTATATTACCATTCCAATGTAGCACCTTACCTTACCATTCCAATGTGACACCTTACCTTACCATTCCAATGTAGCTCCTTACCTTACCATTCCAATGAGGCACCTTACCATTCCAATGTAGCACATTACCTTACCATTCCAATGTAGCACATTACCTTACCATTCCAATGTAGCACCTTACCTTACCTTTCCAATGTAGCACCTTACCTTACCATTCCAATGTAGCACCTTACCATTCCAATGTAGCACATTACCTTACCATTCCAATGTAGCACCTTACCTTACCTTTCCTATGTAGCACCTTACCTTACCATTCCCATGTAGCACCTTACATTACCATTCCAATGTAGCACCTTACCTTACCATTCCAATGTGACACCTTACCTTACCATTCCAAAGTAGCACCTTACCTTACCATTCCCATGTAGCACCTTACATTACCATTCCAATGTTATACCGTACCTTTCCAATGTAGCACCTTACCTTACCATTCCAATGTAGCACTTTACCTTACCATTCCCATGTAGCACATTACCTTACCATTCCAATGTAGCACCTTACCTTATCATTCCAGTGTAGCACCTTACATTGCCATTCCAATGTAGAACTTTACCTAATCCATTCCATTGTAGCACCTTACCTTACCATTCCAATGTAGCACTTTCCCTTACCATTCCAATGTAGCACCTTACCTTACCATTCCCATGTAGCACCTTACATTACCATTCCAATGTTATACCTTACCTTACCATTCCCATGTAGCACCTTACCTTACCATTCCAATGTAGCACCTTACCTTACCATTCCAATGTAGCACCTTACCATTCCAATGTAGCACATTACCTTACCATTCCAATGTAGCACCTTACCTTACAATTCCAATGTAACACCTTACTTAACCATTACAATGTAGCACCTTACTTTAACATTTCAATGTAGCACATTACCTTATAATTCCAATGAAGAACCTTACCTTACCATTCCAATGTAACATCTTACCTTACCATTCCAATGTAGCACATTAACTTACCATTCCCATGTAGCACCCTACCATACCATTCCAATGTAGCACCTTACCTTACCATTCCAATGTAGCACCTTACCTTACCATTCCCATGTAGCACCTTACTTTACCATTCCAATGTTATACCTTACCTTACCATTCCCAAGCAGCACCTTACCTTACCATTCCCATGTAGCACCTTACCTTACCATTCCATTGCAGCACCTTACCTTACCATTTCAATGTAGCACATCACCTTACCATTCCAATGTAGCACCTTACCTTACCATTCCAATGTAGCATCTTATTTACCATTCTATTTTAGCACCTTCACTAACCATTCCAATATAATCCTTTACTTTACCATTCCAATGTAGTACCTTAACTTACCATTCCAATTTAGCACCTTACCTTACCATTCCAATGTAGCACCTCACCTTACCATTCCAATGTAGCACCTTACCTTACCAATCCAATGTACAGTAGCACATTACCTTACCATTCCAATGTAGCACATTACCTTACTATTCCAATGTAGCACCTTACCTTACCATTCCAATGTAGCTCCTTACCTTACCATTCCAATGAGGCACCTTACCATTTCAATGTAGTGCCTTACCATACCATTTCAATGTAGCACATTACCTTACCATTCCAATGTAGCACCCTACCTTACCATTCCAATGTAGCACCTTACCTTATCATTCCAGTGTAGCACCTTACTTTGCCATTCTAATGTAGAACCTTACCTTACCATTCCCATGTAGCACCTTACCTTACCATTCCAATGTAGCACCTTACCTTACCATTCCAATGTAGCATCTTACCTTACCATTCCAATGTACAGTAGCACATTACCTTACCATTCCAATGTAGCACCTTACCTTACCATTCCAATGTAGCTCCTTACCTTACCATTCCAATGAGGCACCTTACCATTTCAATGTAGTGCCTTACCATACCGTTTCAATGTAGCACATTACCTTACCATTCCAATGTAGCACCCTACCTTACCATTCCAATGTAGCACTTTACCTTATCATTCCAGTGTAGCACTTTACATTGCCATTCCAATGTTATACCTTACCTTACCATTCCAATGTAGCACCTTACCATTCCAATGTAGCACATTACCTTACCATTCCAATGTAGCACCTTACCTTACCTTTCCAATGTAGCACCGTACCTTACCATTCCCATGTAGCACCTTACATTAGCATTCCCATGTAGCACCTTACATTACCATTCCAATGTTATACCATACCTTTCCAATGTGGCACCATACCTTACCATTACAATGTAGCACTTTACCTTACCATTCCCATGTAGCACCCTACCTTACCGTTCCAATGTAGCACATTACCTTACCATTCCAATGTAGCACCTTACCTTATCACTCCAGTCTAGCACCTTACATTGCCATTCCAATGTAGAACTTTACCTTACCATTCCATTGTAGCACCTTACCTTACCATTCCAATGTAGCACCTTCCCTTTCCATTCCATTGTAGCACCTTACATTACCATTCCAATGTTATACCTTACCTTACCATTCCCATGTAGCACCTTACCTTACAATTCCAGTGTAGCACCTTACCTTACCATTAAAATGTAACACCTTACCTTACCATTAAAATGTAGCACCTTACTTTACCATTTCAATGTAGCCCCTTACCTTATAATTCCAATGTAGAACCTTACCTTACCATTCCAATGTAGCACATTAACTTACCATTGCCATGTAGCACCCTACCTTACCATTCCAATGTAGCACCTTACCTTACCATTCCATGTAGCACCTTACTTTACCATTCCAATGTTATACCTTACCTTACCATTCCCATGTAGCACCTTACCTTACCATTCCAATGTAGCACCTTACCTTACCATTCCAATGTAACACCTTACCTTACCATTCCAATGTACCACCTTACTTTACCATTTCAATGTAGCATCTTACCTTATAATTTCAATGTAGCACCTTACATTACCATTCCAATGTTATACCTTACATTACCATTTCCATGTAGCACTTTACCTTACCATTCCCATGTAACACCTTACCTTACCGTTCCATTACAGCACCTTACCTTACCATTCCAATGTAGCACCTTACCTTACCATTCCAATGTAACACCTCACCTTACCATTTCAATGTAGCACCTTACCTTACCATTCCAATGTAGCACCTTACTTACCATTCTATTTTAGCACCTTCACTAACCATTCCAATATAATCCCTTACTTTACCATTCCAATGTTGCACCATACCTTATTATTCCAATGTAGCACCTTATGTTATCATTCCAGTGTAGCACCTTACTTTGCCATTCCAATGTAGAACCTTACCTTACCATTCCAATGTAGCACCTTACCTTACCATTCCAATGTACAGTAGCACATTACCTTACCATTCCAATGTAGCACCTTACCTTACCATTCCAATGTAGCTCCTTACCTTACCATTCCAATGAGGCACCTTACCATTCCAATGTAGTGCCTTACCATACCATTTCAATGTATCACCTTACCTTACCATTCCAATGTAGCACCCTACCTTACCTTTCCAATGTAGCACCTTACCTTACCATTCCAATGTAGCACCTTACCTTATCATTCCAGTGTAGCACTTTACATTGCCATTCCAATGTTATACCTTACCTTATCATTCCAATGTAGCACCTTACCTTACCATTCCAATGTAGCACCTTACCTTTCCAATGTAGCACCTTACCTTACCATTCCAATGTAGCACCTTACCTTACCATTCCATTGTAACACCTTACCTTACCATTCCAATGTAGCTCCTTACTTTACCATTTCAATGTAGCATCTTACCTTATAATTTCAATGTAGCACCTTACCTTTCCAATGTAGCACCTTACCTTACCTTTCCAATGTAGCACCTTACCTTACCATTCCAATGTAGCATCTTACCTTTCCAATGTTATACCTTACCTTACCATTCCAATGTAGCACCTTACCTCACCATTCCAATGTAGCACATTATCTTACCATTCCCATGTAGCACCCTACCTTTCCATTCCAATGTAGCACCTTACCTTACCATTCCAATATAGCACCTTTCCTTAACATTCCTGTGTAGCACCTTACGTTGCCATTCCAATGTAGAACCTTACCTTACCATTCCAATGTAGCACCTTACCATTCCAATGTAGCACATTACCTTACCATTACAATGTAGCACCTTCCCTTACCATTCCAATGTAGCACCTTACCTTTCCATTCCCATGTAGCACCTTACATTACCATTCCAATGTTATACCTTACCTTACCATTCCCCTGTAGCACCTTACCTCACCATTCCAGTGTAGCACCTTACCTTACCATTCCAATGTAGCACCTTACCTTAGCATTCCAATGTAGCACCTTATCTTACCATTCCAGTGTAGCACCTCACCTTACCATTCCAATGTAGCACTTTACATTACCATTCCAGTGTAGTACCTTACCTTACCATTCCAATGTAGCACCTTACATTACCATTCCAGTGTAGTACCTTACCTTACTATTCCAATGTAGCACCTTACCATTCCCATGTAGCACCTTACCTTACTATTCCAATGTAGCACCTTACCTTACCTTTCCATTCCAATGTATCATCTGACCTTAGCATTTAAGATTTCACCTTACCTTACTAGTTCCCTTTACACTTACCTTTTTAAAATGTCTACAATTTTATATTATCTTATCATCACAGAATTAGTCCATCATTCCATTGTGGCACCTTCTACATAAATACATCTGGCTGCATTTAGAAAAGCTTTGTGCTTTTACAGTATTAAAATATATCAGGGTTCATTGAGGATCATGGCTGAATAAATCCGTATTCCTAATACTGTTATCTGAAATTAATAGAATTTTATCCACAGTACAAATGGCTTACATTAGCCTACAAAGCAAATATATATTCATCACAAACTAGCTTCTTTTGTTCAGAAAGCAAACACAGATTTTGCCTGACTACAAAATGGAACTTCTTATTCATCAGTAGTTAACTCCTAGCTAAGATAAACTCTAAAATAGTCTATGCAGAAAAACCCTACTATGACACTAATATATGGGAAAATCATTTATTTACATTCTATTACTCAGCTTCAATAAGAAATCTTTTCATTAATGAACTTCTTTGTGTTCCAGTGTAAAATTAGCGTTAACCTTTGATAACTTAAGCCTATGGTAATTTGCTTTCTCCACAGGATACCATGTCCATCAATGAGACTAAATAATACGTCCTTTACGACACTGCAGGAAATCGAACACAAAAAAACAGACATGAGTGCAGCTGACATTTAGAATTCCCTTGCTGCCTATCTGATCAGTCAACCTAACATCCAACTTGCTTTTGAGATACTGTAGTACATGTCCCGCATACTAATTATGATTTTGATGCTAGTACTGATGTGTGGTGTATTGATCGTCTAGATGTAATGATAGAAATGGGCAAGATCTTAACAGACAAGTCCCAAATCGCACCTTAATTCAGCCTTACAGTAAATCAGAATAGGTTCACATGAGTACCACAGTATTCTAAAATGCGTTCATCGTTTTTCATTGTCAGATTTTTAAATATAGACGTACATTTCTCAAACAAACATTTTTGATTTAAGCAAGATATAGAAAATGATTACTTCTCTGATGAGAAATTAGTCATAAATATTTCATCTACAGCAGGTTATGTGGTGAAATATTTATAGTGGTACAGTTTATGTCTGCAAAGGGATACATTGAAAACATATTCAGTTTGACATTCCTTTCAGAATAATTATTTTCTCAAAGGTATTAGCGTCATATTTGTTCTGAGTAATAGGTTATAAACATTATGCACTATGCATAAAAGTCAGAAAAAAACATTGCTTTTTATTTTACTTGAACCTCTGAAACATTAATTAATTCTATCTTAGTGTAACTGCTTATACTGTATATCTGCATATATGAATATCTCAACACAAATGGTCTCAATGGGACACTTAGAACTAGCCTATATGTACTTATTGCCCAATGCATGCATTACATAGAGCTGCACATCTTAGGGTAGGGTTATGCAACCTGTGTCACTCCAGCTGCTATAGAACTACACGTCCCTGCATGCCCTGCCACAGTTTTTTCTGCTAGGGTATTCTGGGATGTGTAGTTCCTCAGCAGCTGGAGTGCCACAGGTTGCCTAATCCTGTGCTAGGGCATAAATATACACAAGAGTCAGAGTAAAAAAAGGGAGACAATGACTGTAAATGTAGACAAGATTATATATTAAACAATCTGTCACCTTTGTCTTTATGTAGCAAATAAAATATAGAATACTGACAGGAAATCTTATAATGATGCTTGGTGAGGCTGTTGGCCGAGGCAACAGGGCTTTGGAGGCAATAAAAAATAAATATAAATGTATAAAATATAAATGTTATGGGGCAAAATATGAAATGAGTGGTTCCAACCTTGGTTGCAAACTTAGTAAATAATTTAAGTTACATATGTCTATTGTAATGTAGATTTCACGTATTCAAACAGCTATGGTAATTCAGGGAATAGGCATGAAATGTGCCATTTTCGTTGTTGCCTTAGGCAGCATTATGATTAGGTTCACCCATAAGTTTATTCAGGACAATGTGTTTTGACATTCAAAGTATAGATGTCAAGCTGTGCACTTTCGACACAAGATAACATCATGAAGTGATCTTTAAAATGTTCTCATCCCAATTTTGGAGGGAAAAAAGAAAACTCAAGCATGAAGTGGTAGCTGTTTATTGGTACTCCTAGTACAGCACACAGACACATGCTACAGATTTTGTCAGCAGCCAATTAACCTACCAGTATACTTTTGGACAGTGGAAGGAAATCCGAGCACCTGGCATAAATTCACACAAACACAGGGAAAATATACAAATTACCAGGGCCGTCATCAGGAATCATGGGGCCCAGTACAAGTGGTTCATGCAGGGCTGAGTGATAATTTTACTTACCTGCAATTAAATTATGTGGTGTTGAACTTGGTTGTGCTTCCCTTCATCCATGCCTCTTCTGATCACCAGCCAACGGCCATGGTTCTATGTAGTACATGCAGAAGACATAAAGATTGGAGAAGTGGAAGATGAGGGGGGTAGAAAGGTGTGACATAAGAGGAAAGTGAATGGTGAGAGCAGATAGGAAAAGCAGGTTGAAGATGGGATATGCAGGCCTGGACAACCTGCAACTTTCCAGCTGTTCTGAAACTACAAGTCCCAGCATGCTTTATAAGCTGATCAGTGGGAGGGTATGCTGGGACTTGTAGTTTCACAGCAGCTGGAGAGCCACAAGTTGGCCAGGCCTGGAATGTGACACTGAGGAAGAAATAAAGTGACAGAGGTCAGAGGCACACAAGTGGATGAGTGGCAGTGGCACCCATAGGGAGGGAAGGAGGCACATAGGCACACATGGGGAGTGTAGTGTCAGGCAGAGATACACATTGGGATAGAAGGGGACAGAGGCACACATGGGGAGTGTAAAAGGGGCAATGGCACACATGGGATGTGGAGTGGGAGACAGAGGCACTTATGGGGAGAGGAGGGAGTAGAGGCACTCATGGGGTGGTATTCAATTGTTATAGCATGCCCAATCTCCCATCTAAAATGATGAGAGATCGTGGGGCACTATTCAATTGTTGGCAATTTTCACCCTGATCGCGGCGGCCATAGTGGTCGAGTTTAGCCACGTAAAATGGCTGTCCCCGAAGTGCTGGGCGCAATCGTAAAAAGTGCAGTTTGGGTGCCCAAACAGGTCACTTTTCACCCATTTCAGCTCGCACCCCCCGGGTGCGCTGGCAGCTGATCTGGCCCGCCAGTAGAAACAATTGAAAAGCTCCTGTCAGGTGCATAGGAGGGCAAAACAATTGAATTCCGCCCATGGTGTGAGGCAGAATCACCCATGGGGTGGGGCGAGGAGGGAATGGGATGAGGGGGGAGGGGCAGAAGCACACATACATAGTGTCAATAATAATACAGAGTACAGACAGGGGAGAGAAACAGGGACAGACAGACATCAAGGTGGTAGGGAAGGAACATAGAGCTACAGACACAAGAAGTGAGATTACCGTACTTACTGTGTGCTGTGTCTGCAGCATTCTTCCTGGGCTGTGTGTGCCTGACAAAACACCTGACCTCCAGGGAGTCCAGGCTCCAGTTTCGATCGCAGGTCTGCTGAGGAATCCAGCATCATTTTAACAGCACTAGCTTGTATGCTGCTAGCACTGGCTGGAGTGTTAATTAATGAGGGACTCATCACACACCGCTTAGCTCTGTGATGAGTCATTCATATAACTCAGGCCAGCACTAGCATCTTGTGACGCCCCCTCAGCTATCGGGCCCAATACAGGAGTACTGGCTGTCCCAACCTGATAGCGGTCCTGCAAATTACCAACAGATGGGGTCCCCAGTTGGAGTTCAACCCATGACCCTAAAGATATCAGACAATAATGCAAACCACTGAGGGTCCATGTAAGGGGCGGTTTAAGAGAGTAGGGGGACAGTGTACAGTCTCTGTGTTATCTCTTGATTGGTAATAAAACTAGTGTCCTTTTTAATATACATAACTCATAGAAGCTGTTAAAGTTAGATATCTTGGATGAAGGCATTTACTTATACAGGTTGCAAATAATGATCAGCCAATCTGATTTAATGAGATCTGATTGTATGCTATTGTGATTTATAATATTGCACCATTCCCTGGGCTTGTTCTGTTCTGTATTTCAATAGGATAACTTTGGAGACCCTGCAGAAATTATCACACCGTGCGGTTATGGAATATGATTAATACAAAGTTCTTACTTTAAATATACTTTAAGTATATTAATAATTTTACATAACCATATATTGATGTTTAGTCTTATTTTAATCAGCATTTAATATGTATTGTTTTATAGATAAATACTACATCTCTGCTGTAAATATAAATTTAATATTATTGATGTAATGTTCTAAGATCCCTTTATTTGCAGTTAAGCAATGTAGTGTGCTGCCCCTGAAACTCTATATTTCCCCCTTACCCATGATACTGTAAAACAAAGGAAATCCAGCATGGGATAATCATTGGCGAGTCCCTCTGGCTTTATGAAGATCCGGCTGCAAATACAAATGAGAAGATGCTGACCTATCCAACGTCGAGTATACACAGATCCCTGCCTTTATCCAATCCTTTTATTCCCTAAGGAATATTTGAATGTGTACCTATAAATTGTACTGCAGTGACTGTTGGAAGTCAGTGCATTCAGAATTGAAGCCTTGTGTTGGTGCCAACCGTCATGTGCATTGTAAGGGGCGGTACTCTTTTTATTTCTTTGTGCAAATAAATCTTTTGGACTTTGGAACTCCAAGTAAGCTGAGCGGACTTCACAATTATTGTACTTTAATAATTGGGGGCTCGTAAAAGTACTCTCACTTCTCTACTCATAGACGAACAGATTTCGGGGTATCAACATGGGTGAAAGACGTGTAACAAAAAAGGTAAGAACAATTTGTTCAATATCTTAAACCATCTGTGTTGATACACCAAATTCCTGCTTTGTGAGTTGAGAAGGTGCAGAGAAGAATTCTGGAATAAGGTAAAATAAATTGCATAGTCTGCGTAGATATTTGCTGTATTTTAAAATAACTTTTTGCCTCATAGTTGCGCTGCCATCAAAATTGTATACCATAGCTCAGTGTTTTAAATTTCACCATTTATTGTTGCTATGCAGACGTGATAGGCAAATTAATTAGCACATGAAAACATTCAGTCAGGACACAGACAGTAGTATCTTTGGCATTCTAAGAGACTCGAACTGACTCATAGTTTAGTTTTTATCTCAGTCAGTATATGTTTGGAATAGAAAAGGTATCTGAATTAAAGGTACCGCCCCAGAATTCGGTTTCTCAGCACAAGGGTGGAAGCATCTTTAAGGTAAGAACACAAATCATTATCTTAAAGTGCATCTGGTGCTGGCAAGCCAAATTCCTACTTGTGTGAAAGGGGACGCCGATGTGAACCTGGGAAAAGGTAAAAATGTGTTTCACATAAGTCCTATTGTGATTTTTATGTAAAGAGATTGTGTACTTAAATTGCATGGTTATGTTCAAGCGTAAGCGGCTGAGTCTTTAAGTTACATATATACTGCATTTACTGTTTGTCACTAAATTCAAATTTTATATTTGTTCTGCTATAGTATAGTATACTGAATGAAATTGTTAGAAGTTTCTGGGAATAAGTTACCAGCAACAGAAAATTCCTGTACAGGAAAAAGTGTATATGTGAAGTAAGAAAAGTGTGTTGAAGAAATTGTTAAAAGTGGAGGTAACGTTGCTTTAGAAACATGGGATACCCATGTGAGGTATTGAGCTGAATGTCCAGGTAAGAGGCATTCAGATTTTTAAATATACAAGATACTGTAGGGATGAGAAGTATTTTTTGTTGTGTTGTGAGGTTAGATTAGCTTGAAAGTATATTTCAGAAACGCAAGTGGTTAAGGCAAGAGTTTTAATCGGCTTGAATTGTTTACAACAATCATCAAAGCTTGCACTAAATAGTACCAACGAAAGCAGGTGACTGGCCCGACTCAGAGACAAGAAATTTTAACTGATTGACTGTATCAGTCTTTAACAGGGTGTGTCAGGGACCACGCTGGAAAGGCACATTGAATGTGGCTTAGTGTGGTCCCTGTTGTGAAGAGTGGAGGACTCGTCGCTTAAGTAACGTGAGCCCGCGGACGCGCACCATGGTCTGTTTGCATATGGCAGGAATAATATTTTCCGCTATGGGAGCAAAGCAGACGCTGCAGGTCGAATTAGGGCCATTAGGGTCAACAAGGTATATTATGCATAAAAAAGTATAATGTGAATGCAATACTGTACAGTGGATGAACCTGACTGCAAAATGTGTAAAACCATTTCCTAGTGTTGGTAGCTTTGACCCAGAAATATTGAGCTCAGTTAAAGATAGGATTTGTACGTTAAGATCATAACATAATATGTTTTTGAATTTGTGGCTACATGAGGGCAGTATATGGAGCGAAAAAAATCACACATACTGGTATGAACAAACAGACAAAAGTCGCAATCGCACCACCTCCGGCATATGCAGATGATGGCTTAAGTACCGCCTATAAGAAAGTTAAATGTAATTTGTATCTGGTGTTGGAAAATTAAAAATGTGATGATTTTGATGAAGACAATGCACTTGCTTTAATCTCTGCTGTTTCTCATATCATTCAGTTACAGGAGGGCCCACAAAGAAGGGGAGGTGTAGTTTCTGCTCCAGTTGCCATTGTTGAGGATTATGAGGTGCTCTCAGATGCTAATAAGCCCAGGAGCATTCATGCTACTGAAGCAATAGTCCCTGCAATTAGCATAAACAATAGTGGACCTGCAGGACTACACCCTGTACGCACAATAGCTGTTCCTAATGTGTCCTAAAGGATCAATGAAAGCCCAAGTATCTTTCCACAAGTCTGAAGTGACTGTTTTCATTATTTTTATTAAGTTATGTATCAATCCTTAGTTATATGGATGAGTTATTATTATGATCATTATTGTCTTTATTGCCTAACGCTAAAACAATTCTTGTTTTATCTCTTGCAAGCAGGGCACAAGATATTATAAGGACAAGCTACAGTCATGTCGGTCAAAGGAGAAATATTTGGGACATGTCTGACACAGGGGACGAGACACTTAACACCGGACAGGATATAGTAAAAACACAGAATAAGGGGCATGATCTAATGTTATATGCACACTATGCAGTATCTGCTCATTCTAAATTTGACACAAACGAGCACAAGATGGAAATTGTCCCTTATGGCATCATCAAATAATAACCATCAAAAGATGTAATATGCTAAATTCTGTAATTTATTTACCATATGTATCTCATAAGATACAGAGGGTGGAGAGTGATGAGGATTTAGCAGTTGCACAGATACGCATGAATGGAACATTTATATCAGATCAACTTTACATGTGGCAACCCTTTAGAAAGTATAGACTTTAATATTATGTTTTTTTACCCTCCTTTTAAAGATGGGAGCTGATATTATATATATGAAGTTGTGGTCATATGACAAACAACTAACACACCACATAAAGGACTACTGACAACCATACAACTGCCACTGGCAGTGACAGATATAAAATATCTAAGCACTTGTATATACTGTATAGGGATTATATTTATCAAGACCAGGAGAGCTGATGAGGTTGCAAAGAGAGCGGCAGCCTCATCTAGCTCAGTTACCAAGAATCCAGGCAACCAATTTAATGTTTATTTTTAGACTCTTAGTGTACAGAAACTGATTAATATGCAATATTTGTGTTATCACAGGGGGCTCATTCCGGCCCAGGTAATGATGACTGAGACAGGGTAAGTATGGCAAGAAGCATTGCCACTAGTATTACAAAAGTATCAGAACCACCCTTAGGCCAACACTTAACCTGTCACCATTGGATATATTTTATTTTTGTTGGACAGACAACCTTGAACTGTGATAATGAAATTACTTTCAGGTACATCATGGGTGTGAGAAAGCAAACAAGACGATAAAATGAGTTTAAAGCTTCTGTCTCTGATCATGTTGGGCACTAACTGTAATCCCAGTGTTCCTGGAAAACAATGTAATGGTTAAGACATTTCTTGAGTTCTGGTTGCTTAATAGATCATTGAGAAGTACTGTAACAGGTGTTGATGACCACTACTATGACATTGAAATTTGCTGAAAGAGACACCTGGATCCATTCCGCTGATTGCAAGAGCGTATCCGAACAAAAGGAGAATAAAGAACAAGAAAAGGGAGAAATGCTTTCACAATTTGAGATCCTTTTCCCTGCAACATAAACTTGCATGAGGGCAAAGCAACTGAACCAAAGATGAAGAATAACCATTACAGCATGAAAGTTTTCCTGACTCTTCTGTGTACCCCTTTTTCTTTTGTTTTTGTTCTTTTTAGCTGGAACCATTTTTGATCTGACACCAAAGTGAAACGTCCTGGAGGTGGGTCTGATAAAGATGTCATGGGAAATACAAGGGGAGGTACACAAGATCAGGCCATGACCTAACTCAACTTATAACTAAGGAAAAGGTTCATAAATCAGGAAAATATTAGTAAATAAAGTGTACAACATGTTTGGTTTTGGGAGAATGGGACATAGGTTACAACAGAGAATACCAGAGGAACAGGTATAATCTAAATATTGATGCAGAAGGGAACATGCTGTCAGCAGATGGGGGTGCTAGTAATCAATAGGTATATTGTGTTTAATTTTTGAATAACCAAGGTCTTATATTTGCCTGGAGTATATTATGAGTGGTTCTGCCTTTCCCCAAACTCTGAAGGAGTGTAGTTAAAGAGAAAGTATCACTGAATGTGATGACATATGTCTCATAAAAGGTACATTAATACTGATAATTCAATTTAAAACTAATCCAACACCGAATGGTACTGAATTAAATAACATCAGTGACTGGTGGATATTGTATTACCTTAGAGACAAACTTTAGGACAAAATGTTTTACATACTGTACATCACAAATGAACCATTATGATCCTAAAGAGGTGATAGATCATAAAATGGATGAGATACTACAAATTAAATTGGATTTTAGGAGAGCTCATAATGCTTCATTGGCCCAGGTGGGAGAAGACATAGCAGACTGGTTCTCTTAGCTGGATCCTGCAAAATAGTTTTCAGGATTTAGTATGTGGGTAAAAGGAGTAATGACTACATTGGGAAGAATTCTGTTGTTAATATTGACAATCATATTGATTATATATATTTTTTCAAAACTATATCTCTCTTTATAAGGTGTGTTAGAAATATGATCAAGGGCAACAAGAACCAAACTAATCACCCTGGTATAGAAATGGATGTTAGGGTTCCAATAAAGTATTACAATACAGAACTGGACAATCTACAATATGATCCTACATTGGAATTATGAAAAGAGTAATAGTTTATTGACTATCAAAGGGTGGACTGGCAAGCTAGATATCTTGGATGAAGGCATTTACTTATATATGTAGGTTACAAATAATGATCGCCAATCTGATTGTATGAGATCTGATTGTATGCTATTGTGATTTATAATATTACACCATTCCTTGGGCTTGTGGTTATGGAATATGATTAATATAAAGTTCTTACTTTAAATATACATTAAGTATATTTATAATTTTACATAAATGTAAATTGATGTTTAGTCTTATTTTAATCAGCATTTCATATGTATTGTTTTATAGATAAATACTGCATCTCTGCTGTAAATATAAATGTAAAATTATTGATGTAATGCTCTAAGATCATTTTGTTTGCAGTTAAGCAATGTAATGTGCTGCTCCTGAAACTCTATATTTCCCCCTCACCCATAATACTGTAAAACAAAGGAAATCCAGCATGGGATAGTCATTGGCGAGTCTCTCTGGCTTTATGAAGATCCGGCTGCACACACAAAGAAGAAGATCCTGACCTATCCAACGTCGAGTATACACAAATCCCTGCCTGTACCCAATCCTTTTATTCCCTAAGGACTATTTGAATGTGCACCTATAAATTGTACTGCAGTGACCGTTGGAAGTCAGTGCATTCAGAATTGAAGCCTTGTGTTGGTGCCAACCGTGCATGCGCATTGTAAGGGGCAGTACTCTTTTTATTTCTTTGTGCAAATAAATCTTTTGGACTTTGGAACTCCAAGTAAGCTGAGTGGACTTCACAATTATTTTACTTTACTAAAGCTTGTACATGGGAGTAATGAATAGCAGTAATCAACCCCTGTCATTTTTCAAATACAGCCCGTAATATGGCAGTTAGGAGCTGAGTGGCTGGTAGTTTATCACTTTCAAATTTATCACTTTCCAGAGCTTAGTACATCTCCCCCATTGTGAGGAGGCCAACCAATATGACAATTATTGTCTAGATTGAATTTTGTTGAGATAAGATATTTGGGCCTGATTCAGAGATGTACACTAATGTTATTGCTACTGTGAATTTGTACGGCTGTGCGAATATGTGCAAATGTCGCAGCCTCCTGGATTTGCATTGAGATGCCCACCGGCAGATTCACAAATTCATTTGACTGCATACAAAGATGCAGCATCGGTCACAGATCAGTCGATAATCAGCCTCCTAATAGCCTTGCAGAATGGTACAGGAACTGAGACGCTGGAGCCATTTTTATTGGATATGGGATTGGAGTTGCAGGCTGAGACACACCCCAAAAATGGTCACAATAGGCCTGCATTTGACTTGCCACTCCCCTTTGCTGCCCACAAATGGTCCCTGCCTGTCATCTTTGCAACTAAATCCTCACTGCGAGCAACATGGTGATGAAACTTTACACATGCACAAATTACCGATAATCGCTTAACTATGTAAACATTGGCACTGCATCCATCTCTAAATCAGGCCCTTTGTTTGGCACTGGCATTCATGAACCTCCCTAACACTTAGACCAGTGGTCCCCAAACTTGGTCCTTAAGGCACCCTAACAGGCCAGGTTTTAAGGGTATCCATACTTGACCACAAGTGACTTAGGGGGTCATTCAGACCCGCTCGCGAGCGGCAGTACGCTCGCAAGCGGGTCGATGTTCCCCACTGCGCATGCGCACGACGGAGGGAGCGATGGGCTTTCCATCGCTCCGGGTCTCGCACCAGAGGGGGCATGCTGTCGATGTTGATTGACAGCATGCCCCCTTTGGTGGGCGTGCCTGCCAGACGGAGGCGTTCCCATGGGAACGCCTACCGTCTGAAGCCGGCCCCACTGACATCACTAGTGATGTCAGTGGGAGTGATTTTGGCTCTGATAGAGCCAAAATCACTCCAGGGCTTGTGGCAGGGGGACCCTACTGCAGAGTCTCCGTCGCAAGTCCGATGGTCGCGATGGTCAAGACCATTGCGACCATCTTTTTGGCCGCTCGCACATGCTGTAGGTGGTCACCCACAGCTATACGAGCAGCCAGGAGGCTGCTCCATTTTCATGGAGGAGGGCCCTGATTCAGAGCGAGCGCTCTGGTCAGAGCATTCAGCTCTGAATCAGGCCCTTAATTAGTACCTCATTCAATTTGATTTAACCACCTGTGCTCAGCCATGAATATCTCTAAAACCCTAACTGTTGGGATGCCTTGATACACTATGCGATGGATTGTTAGATCCTGCGATGGGATTGGAATCGGAAATCGATGTTCCACGATCTGTCGGAGCAGTGGCGGAACTAGAGAGTGGTGGACCCAGGTGCAAGAATATGCTTTGGGCCCCCCTGCCCATTCCTGGCACCCCAACATTTTTTCACCACCCCTCACTCCCACCCCCCGGTCATTAAATCCAGTCTGTCCTGACTCCTGCTGCCCATTTTTGTTTTTTCACCACCTCACACCGCAACACTCCCCCCTGCACAGCCTTTTTTTCACCACCTCTTCACACCGCATCATCCCCCCGCCTGCTGCCAGCCTTTTTATCACACTTTACACCGCAACCCCCCCCCCCCCCCCGCTAGGGGCAGATTGGGATGGAAAACCAGCCCGGGAAAAATTCTAGAAGCAGCCCTTATGGGGACAGGTCTGTTGAGGGGGTGGGTCTGTTGAGGAGGGCAGTATACTCCCTCCTTTTTGGGACTGGAAGTGCTTTTGCAAGCCGCTGAGGGGAGCAGGGTTGGCAACAGAAATCTTGGTGAATGATACACCATCCATCCCTCTGCACTAGGTACAGGCCAGTCAGTTTGGAAGTTTTTTCTTACCTATATGGTGGTTTCTCTGCCATGGAGAATTTAAGCCTCACTGAGCAGCATCTTCAGCTGGTATACACTGTTCATGTAGATCACACTGTCTGGAAGATGCCTATTTACATAGAAAATATAACCAATGTCATCATCATAACCAGATAATTTATGGTAACAGAAGTTTTTGTGCAGGGCAAAATGTGAATATCCCTGTTCAGATCATTTCTGTGTCTCTCCAGGCCCCCATGTTACTCCAGACTCTCTTACATCTCTCCATCCTCATGCCCCCCTGTGGTTCTCCATGCTCCCTGTCTCTCTCTCCTGGGCTCCATGTCTCTCCATCTCCAGGCACCCTGGTCTGTCTCCAGGAGTCCATATGTCTCTCCAGGCCCCCCTGCATCTCTACATCCTCAGGCAAACCTGTAGCTCTCAGCCTCATTCTCCCAGCTCCTGTATGTCTCAGCCCCATTTCCCCAGACCTAGTGAGTGTCTCAGCCCCATTCCCCCAGACCTAGTGTGTGTCTCAGCCCCATTCCCGTAGACCCAGGGTGTCTCTCGTCACCATTCCCCTGCTGTGTCAGCCTCATTCTCCCCCTAGCCCCAGGGTGTGTCAGCATCATTCTCCCCTCCTGCATGTTTCCCAGCCCCAGTGTGTCAGCCTCTTTCCCCCCACCTGCAGCGTGTCAGCCTCTTTCTCCCCCCAAGCCCCAGAGTGTGTCTCAGCCTTGCCTTCCCCCCGCCCCAGAGTGCGTTTCAGCCTTGCTTTCCCCACCCAGCCCCAGTGTGACTCAGCCTTGCCCCCCCAGCCCAAGTGCATGTCTCAGCCTTGCCCCACCAGCCCCACTGCACTGCGTGCCTCAGCCTTGCCTTCCCCCCAGCCCCAGAGTGTGTCTCAGCCTAGCCTCCCCCCCTCAGCCCCAGTGTGTGTCTCAGCCTTTCCTTCACCCCAGCCCCAGTGTGTGTCTCAGCCTTGCCTCCCCCACAGCCCCAGTGTGTGTCTCAGCCTTGCCTTCCCCCCAGCCCCAGAGTGTGCCTCAGCCTTGCCTTCCCCCCAGTGTGTGTCTCAGCCTTGCCTCCTCCCCAGCCCCAGAGTGTGTCTCAGCCTTGCCTTCACCCCCCAGCCCCAGAGTGTGTCTCAGATTTGCCTTCCCCCGAGCCCCAGTGCATGTCTCAGCCTTGCACCCCCCAGCGCGTGTCTCAGCCTCCCCCCCCAGTGCATGTCTCAGGCTTGCCTTTCCCCCCAGCCCAGTTCATGTCTCATCCTTGCCCCCCCAGAGTGTGTCTCAGCCTTGCCTTTCCCCCCCAGCCGTGTGTCTCAGCCTTGCCTCCCCCCCAGCCCCAGTGCATGTCTCAGCCTTCCCCGCCCCAGAGTGTGTCTCAGCCTTGCCTCCTCCCCACCCCATACCAGCACAGTCGCCGCCACTTACCCTGGCTGCTTCTTTTCCGTGGCTCCTCTCGATCCTATCCTTCCGGCAGCCCGGCCCCTTGTTATGACACGGCGCGCATGACGTCACGCGCGCCGTGTCATAACATGTGGCCGGGCCGTGGCTGGTGGCTGTTATGTTGGTGGAGCCGGAGCGGCCATAGCTGGCCCACTCCGGCTACAACCATTTAAGTAACGGAGACCGGGTCAGCGGGCAGCGGTGCTGTCGGATGCAGGCGGCCATGGGCCCCTGTGTCGGAGGATCAGTGAAATTATACATGTTAAATTTCACCGATTTGCAAATCATGATCATATTTTGATCTGATCGTCAAATCAGTGAAATCCAACATGTTGGATTTCACTGATCCAGAGATGCCGGCTGGCAGGTGTGCAGGAATGCGGCAATACGTCGCTAGTGTATGGGCCCCTTTAGACTAAACTGTTCAGGCAATTCTAGTAAATTTCCAGGTCTGGGCTTCGCAAGAATTTGCAGTTGCATTTATAATTGATGCAAGTTTGCAACTGATAAAAAAAAGACTCAACTACCGTACAGTATAATGTGAACTTTATTCTCCCGAAACTGAAGTTAGATATTTTTTTGTTCAATAAAAGTAGTCATTCTTGGTAATAATTATATTTTGTATTTATAATATTTTGCAGAAGTTCCAAAATTTTTGCTTCAAACATCTTAACCTCTTCCATACAAAAAAGAATAAAAAAAATGTTATCCAGTCCCTCTAGCAATGTACCAGCAGCACAATATCCTCCGGTTGAGAAGCTTACTGTACATAGTGAGCCAGGTGTATCCATGGTAACTGAGTCTTACCAGTCAGGGCCATTAGTAAAAGGACAGCAAGAAATACAGTAACCACCTCACCTTTTTAAATGGATATCCAAGATATGAACAATATGGATTAAAAGTCTGACTGACCGCAGCTCATTTTTTCTTCGTCTGGAATAAGTTACACAAAGGCACGGTGCTATGTGCTGACACGTATTTTTTTTCTTTTTCTTTTGTGCTGAAGAAACTGTCAGTCAAACATATAATCTGTTTAATGAGAGGCAGCTATTTTGTTAGGGTGACAGGGTGAAGCAGTTCAAGTAAGGAGAATGTATAAAGAAGTGTATTCTGGCAGACCAAAATGATCAATTAATAGAGCTGACTTGCACATCAAAGTACACGGTGGTCTTTCAACGCCAAAGGGAATACCAAATTAGAGGTTCTGCCGGTCATGCGGTTACATGTCTTAGCGACAAAGGAGGGAGATGGACTTAAAACAATAGACTAGCAACACCTAGCAAATAATTCTGCCTATGCCAGACTGATTTTTCTTCAGGGACTTGTTATTTTCTGTTTCAGTGGAGCTTAGCAGTGGCTGCAAAAGCAGAGCTGCTGTCAGGGAATTATGAGCTATCACGTGGCTCAACTTATTATCTATTTACTCTATTAGCACCAAATGGCCTGATTTGAAGGTGGTGGGAGGGGTGCTGACTCCATTCTTCATGAAGTAACACAAGTTAACCCGGCTGGAGCACAGCTGACTCCATGTATATTTTAGTATTTTACCTTTTTTTTTTGCCAGCTGCACAGGATAAACTGTAGGATAGAATTAATATAATGGAGAATGCCTCGAAAATAATAATCATTTTCAAATGACTTAATATTACCAATTTTCCGCTGCCTTCTGTTAGAAAAAAATAATAATAACGTTTCTGATTTATCTAACTGCTTACTTGCTATCTGCTGACACGTATGAAGTCACTTTGTGTACAGTATTTGTGAGTATTTACTTCCTCATCCCCATCATTAATTAATCCCGGCATTATCAGTTAATTTCATTCATATTCACCGTAAGTAACCACCTGTTATTGACTATTCCCACTGTAATGTGGGCAGGTACTGTAACTCACTGCCACCACCAGGCTCTTACACTGGCAGCTGTAATTTATTAGATAATTCATTGTGACCAGAAAGCAGGAGTCATCTCTGCGCTCTACTCCTGCTTTCCTGCCCTGTGCTCCTGCTTTACTGCTCTGTGCTCCTGCTTTCCTGCCCTGTGCTCCTGCTTTACTGCTCTGTGCTCCTGCTTTCCTGCCCTGTGCTCCTGCTTTACTGCCCTGTATTCCTGCTTTCCTGCCCTGTGCTCCTGCTTTCCTGCCCTGTATTCCTGCTTTCCTGCCCTGTGCTCCTGCTTTCCTGCCCTGTGCTCCTGCTTCCCTGTCGTGATCCTGCTTTCCTGCCCTGTGCTCCTGCTTTACTGCCCTGTATTCCTGCTTTCCTGCCCTGTGCTCCTGCTTTCCTGCCCTGTATTCCTGCTTTCCTGCCCTGTGCTCCTGCTTTCCTGCCCTGTGCTCCTGCTTCCCTGCCGTGATCCTGCTTTCCTGCCCTGTGCTCCTGATTTCCTGCCCTGTACTCCTGCTTTCCTGCCCTGTGCTCCTGCTTTTCCAATCACTTTTTTCTTGTGTTCTGCTTTACTGCCCGCCAAGCTCCTGATCATAGTGACGTTTAAAGGGGTGCAGATTAAGATGGGAGCAATTAGGGTGGGAGAAGAGCAGTGATTATGATGAGTGTGTCGTTGATGATACTTATATTTTTCTCTTTTTTACCTTAGTAAATATGGTATTCATTTTCTGTCTGCCTGTCTATATAATGGTTGAGCGATTTCTCTCTTTGGCTCCTATTTACTACAATACGTATTTAAATGCGGATTGTAGTGTGATAATTTCACCTAAATTCGTATTGTGAATTTAGGAATTATCACGAGAATGTATCAACACTCTCAAGCAGGGGCAGAGCTTGTGGGAAAGCCCCTGCCCCTGCGAATCATCACATCACAATTCTCACTGTATTTTTCACAAATAATACAGCGAGAGTGCCTCTGCGCATGTGTAGATCCCGGCTAGCGCTACTCCCCCACTACACCCCCCTCAACATACCCTCCGCCCTCTCCCTCAGCAGACACACCTCGGTGATCGTTCAGCTCTCTCCTCTGGTCAGCAGGTCTGCGGGCTCCTGATCTGTGACCCAGTCAGCTGGGCTGTAAACCGAGATGCCACTCTACAGCACAGCTAACTGGGGTTACAGTGCAGGAGCCCCGGTAACCAGCTGCTCGGAGGAGAGAGCTCACCAATCACCGATAAGTGGAGATAACTGAGGTTTTTTTTTTAAATTCATTTTTTTTTGCAGTGATCAGTCTATTTAGACCACAAAGCTGATCACAGGGGGCCAGCTCGAGGCTCTGCTGTGCCTGTCAGAGCGGTGCAGGTGGGCAAACATCTTTGGCCAAACATGTACTAAGAAACCTTACATTTAAAACAATGTTAATTATTGCAGTCTATTATAGATTTTTTGATTATTAGAATTCTTAGTGCTTATAGTGTGCACCTGCTCCTCCCCCTTCTTTTTTGCTGTAGAACTACAGGTGTCATGGTAGCACCTATTATCATGTTTAAAATTAGGATGTGCAACCCAGCCCCTCCTTTTTCCTGTGTGTGTATTTAAGGTACATTTTGAAAGTGAGCCCCCTTCTCTTGGGCTAGCACTCCTCCTACCTACCCCAGGTGATTTTAATTGGTATGTGTCCTTGCATTGCAGTACACACATCTAGTGGGGCCTATGATAGGTAAGTCCTAGATAAAGTAATTAGTGTGTCAATATTAGAGATGTTAGGGACCCACCTATATAAGGATCACCGTGACGTGGCAGGTGAGCAAACATCTTTGGCCAAACACGTACTAAAAAACCTTACATTTAAAACCATGTTAATTATTGCAGTTTATTATAGATTTTTTGATTATTAGACTTATTAGTGCTTATAGTGTGCACCTGCTCCTCCATCCTTCTTTTTTGCTGTAGAGCAGGAGTCAGGGAACCGGGGGGAACCAGATGGCGTTGTTATAGCAGGGCTCCGACCCGGTATTATTTCACAATTCCCCCTTAGTAAATATCAAGCAGATATGCAATCTACATGCTAAAGAAATGTGAATTAAAGGGCTTGGAGTAGAGTTCCATGAAAGCTGCTCCGAGAGCTCTTTAATACACTTCAGTGTATTTGGTATGAAAAAGATTGATAAATAGAGCCCTTTCTCTCATACTATACACACTATATATATATATATATATATATATATAATTGCAGCATACACCCCGGCACTCCAGTGCTCAAATGCAGGATCTTGCTTCGGTGCCCTCCTTGAGGGTCAGCGCCCTCTCAATGCAGTCACATAAGTCAAATAGGCGGCTCTTGGAGACTTCACAAATCAAGCAAAGAACCCCATGTCAGGGGAAACAGTATTTGTCCTGAGGAAGGGCATCCGATCCCCTAAACGTTGACCACACAAATAAATGCCCCTGCCATGGGGTTCTTTGCTTGATTTGTGAAGTCTCTGAGTGCTGCCTATTTGACTTATGTGACTATATATATATATATATATATATATATATATACAGTCAGGTCCATAAATATTGGGACATTGACAGAATTTTCATATTTTGGCCTCTATTCACCACCACAATGGCTTTGAAATGAAACAAACAAGATGTGCTTTAACTGCAGACTTTCAGATTTAATTTGAGGGTAATTACATCCAAATCAGGTGAACGGTGTAGGAATTACAACAGTTTCTATATGTGCCTCCCACTTTTTAAGGGGCTAAAAGTAATGGGACAAACTAAACAATCCTAAATCTAACTTTCACTTTTTAATACTTTGTTGCAAATCCTTTGCAGGCAATTACAGCCTGAAGTCTGGAACACAAAGACATCACCAGACGTTGGGTTTCATCCCTGGTGATGCTCTGCCAGGCCTCTACTGCAAATGTCTTCAGTTCCTGCTTGTTCTTGGGGCATTTTCCCTTCAGTTTTGTCTTCATCAAGTGAAATGCATGCTCAATCGGATTCAGGTCAGGGGATTGACTTGCCCATTGCATAACATTCCACTTTTTAGCCTTAAAAAACTCTTTGGTTGCTTTTGCAGTATGCTTTGGGTCATTGTCCATCTGCACAATGAAGCGCCGTCCAATGAGTTCTGAAGTATTTGACTGAATATGAGCATATAATATTGCCCGAAACACTTCAGAATTCATTCTGCTGCTTTTGTCAGCAGTCACATCATCAATAAATACAAGGGAACCAGTTCCATTGGCAGCCATACATGCCCACGCCATGACACTACCACCACCATGCTTCACTGATGAGGTGGTATGTTTTGGATCATGAGCAGTTCCTTTCCTTCTCTTCTCTTCCCATCACTCTGGTACAAGTTGATATTTGTCTCATCTGTCCATAGGATGTTGTTCCAGAACTGTAATGGCTTTTTTAGATGTTGTTTGGCAATCTCTAATGTGGTCTTTCTGTTTTTGTGGCTCACCGATGGTTTACATCTTGTGGTGAACCCTCTAAATTCACTCTTGTGAAGTCTTCTCTTGATTGTTGACTTTGACACATATACCTCCTGGAGAGTGTTCTTGATTTGGCCAACTGTTGTGAAGGGGTTTTTCTTCACCAGGGAAATTATTCTTTTGTCATCCACCACAGTTGTTTTCCGTGGTCTTCCGGGTGTTTTGGTGTTGCTGAGCTCTCCGATGCGTTCTTTCTTTTTAAGAATGTTCCAAACAGTTGATTTGGCCACACCAAATGTTTTTGCTATCTCTCTGATGGGTTTGTTTTGATTTTTCAGCCTAATGATGGCTTGCTTCACTGATAGTGACAGCTCTTTGGATCTCATATTGAGAGCTGATAGCAACTGATTCCAAATGCAAATGTCACACCTAGAATCAACTCCAGACCTTTTACCTGCTTAATTGATAATGAAATAATGAGGGAATAGCTCACACCTGTCCATGAAATAGCTTTTGAGTTGATAGTCCCATTACTTTTGGCCCCTTAAAAAGTGGGAGGCACATATTGAAACTGTTGTAATTCCTACACCGTTCACCCGATTTCAATGTAATTACCCTCAAATTAAATCTGAAAGTCTGCAGTTAAAGCACATCTTGTTTGTTTCATTTCAAAGCCATTGTGGTGGTGAATAGAGGCCAAAATCTGAAAAATCTGTCAATGTCCCAATATTTATGGACCTGACTTTATATATATATCTATATATATATCTATATATATATATATATATATATCTATATATATATATATATATTTTGCACAATGCAGCTAATTGGGTTTAAAATAGCTTATCTGTTTGTTAGAATTGCAGTGTATGAAGACACCTTTAAAGCGGGTTGGGTGTGGAATCCCGGCAGTCGGGATGCCGGCTGTCAAAACACCGACAGCGGCATCACGATGCTGAGGATCCCGACAGGAGATAAGTTAGTATGCTATCTCTCCCCCCTTCACCCCCTAACCCTCCTTTTCTCTTCCTTAACCCTCCCTACCCCGCACCTTAACCCTAACCCCCCCCTTTCCGCAGCTTAACCCTAACCTCCCCCCTCCGGCACCCTAACCCTAACTCCCCTTGGTGCCTAATCCTAACCCTCCCCCCCGCAGCTAACAACTAAGGGCGTCTACAGTACTTACTATCGGGATCCCGGCATTGGCATTTCCACACATGCCGGGATTCCGGCGCCGGTCTTCTGTCCGCAGTTCGGGATTCTGGCGCCATGATTTCATCAGCCGGCATCCAGATCGTAGGTTTTTTAACTACATCCCCTTTAAAGCACTATAAAATATCCTAACTGTGATAGTAAATATATTTCTACATCTTTGTGTGTTTTTTGTACAACAGCATAACTTAGTTTCATTATATTGTATTGGCAACATTGGAAATGGTTATTACATCCAGTAATTGTGTCAATGAGTGTTATAACCCACATCAACCAAACTCATTTATCTATTAACAAAAGAATGCTAATGGATCTTCTGTTGCTGTGGTTACTTCACTTGTACACCAGTCTCAGTATACATTTCTTTTCTATACAAATACAGCATTGGCTGCGAGTTCTTCACCATTAAAAAACTCGTCCCAACAGGTTTTCCTCTGGATAGGAAAAGTTGTAAATATAATTGCAACTATATGAGAGAGAAATAAATATCTCACAAGTGTGCAGTCAGTTTATGACAGGGTTGGAGTGCTGACTTCCTGCTCAGCATTTTCCCTTCTATTTATTTTTTAGTTCCTAACTATAGTGCTGATGCTGAATTCACATAAAACTGCTAACACAAAGGTACCCAGCATCAATGCAAACTTCAGCGCTTTGCAAAACAAAGTTATATATTCAGAGATGTACAGGTTGATTTGAACAATTCTTATTTGCTAATTGTAAAATAAAAAAGTTAGAGTCCTATAGCTGCTAATGAAATGAACTAAGAATGTGATAAATGTTTGTGGGACCAGGGCCATACCAAGGGCAGTGCGGGGTGGGTTAAGGAGTAGGCCCATGTGCAGCCTCCGTATGGGTCACCCCCTCTCTCACCGGAACATGCACTGAGTAGACTCTGACACTATGGGGTGAATCCTATTAGGTGCGATTTGCGGGATGCAAGGTGCGAGTTGCAATTTTCACTTTGAATTCGCATAGCAAATTAATTTTGCAATCCAATTAGCAACTCGCACAGATCAGGCAGACTGAGGGCCTGATTCAGAGCCGCTCGCTCTGACAGAGCGCTCGCTCTGACAGAGCGCTCGCTCTGAATCAGGGCCGGTCCTTTTTTTTTTTAGAACGGCCTCCTGGCCGCTCGCATAGCTGTGGGTGACCACCCACAGCTATAGTGAGCAGCCATGATGATGGTCGCGATGGTCAATACCATCGCGACCATCGGGCTTGCGACGAGACCCTTGTGGTAGGGTCTCGTGGTCGCAAGCCCCAAAGAGCTTTCGGCTCAAACAGAGTCGAAAACTCTCCCACTGACATCACTTGTGATGTCAGTAGGGCCGCCCCCAGACGGTAGGCGTTCTCATGGGAACGCCTCCATCTGGGCAGCCACCCCCCCGGCCCGCCCACCAAAGGGGGCGTGCTGTCACTCAACATCGACAGCACGCCCCCTTTGGTGCAAGACGTCGTGCGCATGCGCTCTGGGCCACCATCGACCCGGTTGCGAGCGCTCAGCGCTTGCGACCGGGTCTGAATCAGGCCCTAAATTCGCAACTTTCCACTCGAGAGATGGAAAGGAAAATCTTTATTTTAAGGTTAAAATGTGGGGACACTGTGCTCAACCTCTTGGACAGCCCACCCTAATGACCAATTAGGCAATTGGAAGTTTCCAATTAGCTTATTTAGTCCAATAATTACATGTAATTTTTTCAGGTAAAAAAAAAAAATGTCCTCAAATTACCTCAAGATCAACTTTTTCGTTAGTTTGGGCACCCCAAATTTAATTACAATTATTTTTTAGTTGAAAAATAATAGTTTTTATCATTATTTTTCCATTTTTCAAGGTGCCCTCAGAGTACCCCAAAATCACCCTTTTTCCTACTTTTTTTTTGCATTTTTCGTTTAATTCATTTGAGATTAATCGAAAAAAAGTTTGTTTTTTTATAAAAAAGCACAAATCAGCCAATTGACGCCATTTAAAAACCTTCAGTAACTTCCTAATGGCCACAAACAGCCTTCTATTCGGTCCTGCTAACAAAATTATCCATTCCATCCAGGATGGTCTCCCCACAATTTCATGCATTTCACGGAAATCTCATTTGGCAGTCAATTCGCACCCTTCCGCTGCGAGTAGTGCCAATAGGCATTTTTAATTGGTTTGGAGTATTCTCAGGAGCGCGCTTCACGGCGATGTGTGCAAGTTTAAAGAAACAAACTCGCTACTTGCAATTCGCACCTAATTGGATCGAGCCCGATGACAAGTCTACCATGCAAGCGCTGATCTATGGGAACATAGCGCCCACACCATTTTCCAGCTGATAGCTCTACTGCACATGTGCAGATCTCCGGCAAAACTGACACCTCACCATTTTTCTGGTGATTTATGCAGTGCCGGTGGACAGGTTTAATGGTGTGTGGGATGGGCCCCCCTGGACCCAGGAACCTGTGTGCACCACATACCCTACACCCATTATAAATAAATATTTCCATTATGGCTGCTGCTGTGGCCCACATTACATATTTTGATTCAGTCCTATCTGATCAGCGTTCAATGCTGCAACATTTAAATAACAACTTATCAATATTTGACTCTCGTATTCAATATGCATCAATAAAAAGACCTACAGTACGTTTCCAATTATACAATACTCTAACAATGTGACACGTAAACATACTGTACATAATTTGACCAGGTTATAAAGCTGCCCTGTTCAAATGCTACAGGGCCCCAACACCCACTTTGTGTCTATTTCATTTGTAGAACTTTAAAATAGATATATTATTTATGGAGGAATATACAGGGTCCTTATGCAAGAAAGTGGTTTCAAACAGCAATAAAAAGAATTAAAACTAACCTATTTTACGTTAATATGTAGGTGCAGTATTTGAACAAGCATATCACCCTGTATTATTAAGCTGAGCCTCTATGGAAATCTCAGCACATGCTAAGCTTACAGTAAAAAACGTTTTAGGAAACTAGCAGCATTATTGTGGCAATGTTGGGGTAACTACTGAAACAGTGTCAACTTGAGGTTAATAGTTTTGGGCAAGTGAGAAAGTGTTATTCATTCTTTTAACTGGTGATAATAAACAGAAAACACCAAGGACTCACTTCCCTGAATGCTGGAAGAATTGTTTAATTAAAATATGAGTTTGTAGAAAGCTGGTGATTGTCAGCTGCCTTTTGTTTTCATTTTTTACCTGTCTAGTGTGAGGCCGGGATGAGATGAGCAGATGGCTTTCCAACGTGATAGAGCAACAATAAAAAATAGGTTACAAAAAAGCTCTCTTTTGTTCATTCTACTTAGTTGAATAATTGGGAAACTACAAACACATCCTCTGAAGAATATAATATTTGTTAGATGTGTATGTTAATGTACGTCTTTGAACTTGTCCATTAAAAACTGACACAAGTAATAGCGGTATCTGCTGAAGGCAAAAATGACTACATTGCAATCATTCTGAATGTGTAATGTTATAACAACCTTGGTAAGTACAAAGAAAATAGTAAAGGAATAATATAAATGTGAAAAGGGAAATGTAGTTGATTATGTAAGTACTCTACCAATGGCACTGATAACCTCTTATGGGGTGTTATTTATTATCCAGGTCCTGCCAGCCAGGAGGGTCCTGGAAGAATTTTCAGTAGGTCATCTCAGCTTGTACTGTCGCTTACTAGTACTATTTAAATAATAATTTTAAACTGGTAGTAGATTAACAATAATCTACTGTAGTTATCATTAGGTTTGCCTGAATTGCCAGAATAACTGCTTTTAGTTAACATAATTATGGTTTTATTTTTTTCAATTTGGTAAATTATTGATATTTGTTTTAAATACTTTGGGGCAGATGTACTAAGCTCTGTAAAGTGATAAATTGGAGTGTGATAAACTACCAACCAATCAGCTGCTAACTGTCATTTTTCAAACACAGCATGTAACATGGCAGTTAGGAGCAGATTGGCTGGTAGTTTATCACTTTCCAATTTATCACTTTCCAGAGCTTAGTGCATCTCCCCCATTAAGTGATGGAGAACGTACAGCCATGGCTCTCTCTGGTATTGTGTTATCTGTCTCACTTAGCCTATGATGAATTTCACTTTCCTTCATGGTATATATGTATATATATATATATATATATATATATATATATTACAGGTTGGGTGGGGAGATTGAGGAAGTTGTGTTCAGGGCCAGATTAACATGTGTGGGAGCTTCACAACTAGCATAAAGTTTGAATGATAAGTTTTGGAGCAGGGAAATTTTTTCCTTATTGGTGTATATGAAGATAAATTAAGCTCATTAATCTCAACTCCCCTAGAATTACTCCGATTTATTAAGATTTCGACCAAATATACAAATTTGCAAATGAAGTCTCATATTTACAGGCTTAGTAAATAATAATGTAAATTAAAAAGAGAAAGATTAGAATCACCAATCACAAGCAAGAAAATGTTAAAGAGCAAATTATCACACAGGGGGCAACATTACATGACCATAGACTTATAAGGGCATATTCAATTAAGAGCCGTATTCAATTTGAGCAGACCCGCAATACTTTTTCGCCTCCCGGACTTTTCGCTTACTTTACCTGTTTTGCAGGCGGAAAAGTATCGCACGCGTGCCCGTGTATCCCCGTATTCAATTTGAAAGTAGGCAAAAAACGGGACCTGGCAAAAACTTGAACAGGCGGAAAGTACTGTCAGATTTGGGGAAATCAGCCTGACACCCCCCAAATGATGCTCTGATTAGCTATGGTTACCCCCGATTTGGCTTGCTGAAGGTATTTGGTGGTTTTAAACAGCCTCAATAGCTGCTAAATAGCGTTTTTGTATAAGTGGTGCAGAATAGTATTCAGGAGTATTTTTTGCAGAAAATAACTTATAACAGAAAATTTGGGGTCAGCATATTTTAAAGTTGCTAAAGTTAAATTGAAAAAAACCATGAAAAATCCACCTGCCGCAAACACATGAAATGTAAAAAACACATGATGCATACTTGGGGACCCCCCCAGAGTCAAGTTCGCTAGTTTTTATCTTTGTCCCCCAACATTTTTTTTTCGCCTCCAAATTCAAAGTGATTTTTTGTGGTGTCCTTAAGTGTTTTATTTTTTATTTTTTACGAAGTTTACCTTTGGGGGACTGTCTGAAGGCTGCATGGGGGTTCCCGCAGCGTTGCACCCCAAAACCCCAATTCTGCACTTTTTTCCGCCTGCTATCCATAGGCGAAACTTTTCCGCCTATTACATTGCATTGACTTTCTGCCTAGGAATTGAATACGGAGGAAAGTCAAAACAGGCGAAAATGAGGTCATCGGCGAAAAGTTTCCACCAAAAACATGCGAAAACTGACTTTTCACCTCAAATTGAATACGGGCCTTAGGTCACATAGTAGCATGCACAAATTGCTTCTGCTCTAACATCCGAGTATTTCGGTACAGAAGACATTACTTATTCTTGCTCATTCATATATCAGCAATATCCTGTGGACACACATCGTGCAAGGCTCCTATGCAAGGATGGACTGGGGCTGTAGAACAGCCCAGGCATCTCTCTGTCCACGGAAAAGGGGCATGGTCATGCTTCATGGGGCATGTCGTGAGTCATGGGGATGTGGTCTCGTGGTACGTGCCCATGTGTTTGCAAGCCAGATGAAGAGAACACTGGGAGTTGGAGCAGCTCGGCCAGGCATTCGGGACAGAATGGCCCATCAAGCCATAGGCCGTTCTGACATATGTCACATGTGCCAGTTGTCCAGTCTGGCCCTGCTCCTATGCGACTTTCTGCTTTACTCAATATGCCCCGTAGAGTAGCATGTACACAGTTTTACACTTAGGGGCCCATTTACTAAGCAGTCACACATCCCAGAGTTTTTTAACACCGAAATTTAAAAGGGCAATGCGCTAAATAGCAATACAAACATTGGGCCTGATTCAGCAAGGAACGCAGTTGCTAATACGCACACAATCGGCCGATTGTTGCATACTGCGCATGCATCCCACTGCGCGTGCGCGAACCAGCCACTGCGATCGGGACTGCAATCGCAGTGACTACGCAGACCCATCGCAGAGTGATTGACAGGAACTGCCGTTTGTGTGAGGTGATGGTGGGGTGGTCTGCAAAACGCATGCGTCCCGTTGCAGGGGAGTGCATAAATTAGCCACTGCAATGCCATACGCAGTCTGAGGGTTCATAGCGTGTGTGGAAGTTAGCAATTTCTGAGTAAGGTCAGAGCTTGTGCAAGTTTGCGTGCGGCTGCGATGGTACTCGATTGTACCGATGGTTTTGCAGTCTTGCTAAACAGTATGTATGTGTGCTAAGTAAAGTGGGCGTCCCTGTGTAGTGCTGCAACGTGTTATCGATTGCAATGGATTAACATACTATCGCAGGTGAACTACGTGAGTAATTACAATTGCATACGCAGTTGCGATCTGTAGTGAATCAGGTCCATTGTCCTTTTAAAAGAGAGAGCTATGATTGTTGACACTTACACAGCTTTGGCTATTGAACAGTTTCACTGGTACCTTCACAGTGCAATTTACTTGCTTCAGGCCTTCCTCTGAAGGTTCCCTTTAAGACATCCTGGTGCTAACATCGCATACCGCAATAAGATTATGGTCACCAATATCGCGCTTCCAGATCGCATTGCAAATGTGAATATTGATAAATGGGCCCCTTAGTGAGAACTATATATATCAGCATGTCCTCGCTATTCATTGGGACAATGGAATACTTACATCAGACCCTTCAGGAGCTTATCACAAGTTGCTGCGTCCTGGCATGCTTATGTGGTACCCCAGAACCTGGGTGTACCCATGTTGAGAGTGCCCACATGTATCTATGCAAAACTGTATTTTTTAAACAATGTA
This sequence comes from Taudactylus pleione, assembly GCA_031769625.1. Taxonomy (NCBI): domain Eukaryota; kingdom Metazoa; phylum Chordata; class Amphibia; order Anura; family Myobatrachidae; genus Taudactylus; species Taudactylus pleione. The sequence continues at coordinate 75,945 of JAUIMM010000517.1, read as the reverse complement.
CCAATGTTTGGAAATGTGGCTTGATTACTGTCAACAGCATATGTATATTATTGTTGTGACCTTTAAATTCGGGATATTATCCCCATAAGTGGAGTGACTCCTGTGGCTCAGTGCTGAGAAGAGAGGGTTGTCTGGCTTTTGGTGGTGCTGAACACAGAGATCTGCCAAGGAGTAACAGGTCTGTCAGTATAGCTTTCACCGCAGCACACCATTCAGCTGCTTTCACAGGCATATATTACAGGACTAGTAGTGATTTTCCCTTCACTTCGTACGACAGCTGTAGCACCCAGACACTTGTACTAAACCATAACCTCACCAGGACTAGTTTAGAGAAGCTGACAATCCCGATCTTATATTAACAGCTCCTTTATGAGGTGCAGTGAATGTCCCATAAAGGAATTCTGAAGGGATTTAAGGCGGAATTCAATAGTTTCAGCCCCCTTTCACCCCCGACAGAGAGATTGGGCGCGCTAAAACAATTGAATACCACCCTTAGGGGTAAATTTACTAAGATTCATGTTGGTCCGAGATTGCAATCTCAGGCGAGTTTAGGCATTTTTTTCAACTCGCAATTTACTAAAGGCAAACTCAGGTGAACTCTTTTCAATGTTAAGCTTGAGTGAGATTGCAAACTCCAATAAACTCACCATCGGCCAAACTCGAAAGTACTTTTCATGAAAAAGATACAACTCAGGAATTTACTAATAAATGAGATTACAATCTCGGGTGTAATTGTAGCAAACTCGCAGCTAATTAGAGGTTTCAAATAGACCACCTCCTGAGATCAGTGTGATTTGTGTAGGTTAATATAAAAAAAAAAATGTAGGGTCCCCCCCCAAAAAAAGCATAACCAGCCCCGGGCTCCTGAACCTGTTCTGCTTCCTAAAAAGATGGGGTAAAAAATAAGTAGGGTTCCCCCGTATTTTAGGAACCAGCACTGGGCTGCTGACCAGTCCTGGTATTAAAAATATGGTGAAAAAAAATTGTGTAGGGGTCCCCCTATTTTTAAAACCAGCACCGGAGTCAAATTCGGCCAGGGTGTAATGCCACAAGCAGGGGACCCATTCACCGGAGTTCCCCAGCCAAAGTATTCTAACCCCAAGCCAGTCAGCCCACGCTGGGAATCCCAGGGAAGGTGCCCTCCCCTAATAAAGGGGTCCCCCTCTCCTGAGCACTCCAGGCTTAGGTTGAACCCCGGGACTCTTGCCCGCACCCCTGGAGCATTGGGCACAAGTGCCAGCATGCGGCCGGCACCCGTACCCTCACTGTAAAAAAAAGAGTTAAAAAACCACAAGACACACACGTTGAAAGTAGTTTTATTTCACACCTACCACACTCACACATACTTACCTGCTGCCCGACGATTGCTTCCCTTCTCCAAGTAGAATTCCACGGGTGTACCTGTGAAAAAAGATCATATACTCTCCTCCGGCCTGGCGGATCTCTGGGTCTTGGCAGAAAAACAAATGGACCGTAGTGATGTATGTGTTGTCACATACATCGCTACCCGGCTAATGAGGGGGTGACCCCTCGTGGCATCTGTGATTAGCCAATCAGCAGCCACTCTACAATTAGCTGTTTCTGACAGTTTACACGCGGGGGTCTCCAGTCACAGTTAACTGGGTAAAATACTTGAGCAATTGGGATTTCACCATCTACCCCACCTGACGGGGTATCACACCTAAATCTATTTGCCTTGTGCTAGTTAGGACTACACCTTATCTATCCAACCAGGGACGGACTGGGGCTGTATATCAGCCCTGGCAGTCCACCCTGCACTTCCGTGTAGAGGGGGGCATGCCGCGAGTCACGTGGGCTGGCTTCGCGGCATGCCCCTATTTCTTTTCGGCCTAGCACAGTTGCCGCCTGCCCATACACGCCTCCACCCTTTTCCGGCTCCGGGAAATCTTAATGATTTCAGAGCCATTGGGTGGAGGGCGGGGGTCTTTTGCTTCACCCCTCCTCAAGCCGGTCTTTAGGCCATCAGCCCTTCGGGCATATGCCAGAAGTGCCCGATGGCCAGTCCGGCCCTGTATCCAACATATGGATATCCATCTACTGTGGTAAGAACTTATTCAGTTTGGATTAGTGCCTTATAATTCTATTTTGTGCTGATTATGGGACATAGTTGATAACATCAATCACTTGTCCACTAAGCATTAATCACATTTGCTCTGTTCTTGGATTTCTTGCATTTTTATACATTAAACTTTACTATGTGTCAATGGGCCAAATGTAACAGGGTCAGAGATTCAGAAATTGGCAAGAGTTTGTCGAGTATGCAGTCAAATTTATGCAGCATTGCTTGGTGGGACAAAACCAACCTGGTTTCCCCTTACTAAACAATGCTGCTTGATATTTGACTACTAACTCGACAATATCTCAGCAGTTTCAGAATCCTTCATCCTATTACATGGCCCTTTATGTTTGTTAATATATAAGTATTATGGTTTTAATAATAATTTGTTAAATTGATATATCCAAGGCTTAAGCAATTGATTATTTATGTGTTTGTTTCTGAGTGCTGCTATAATATAATAGGCTATAATGATTAATGCACAATCATTAGTGGTTAGGCTATAATGATTGTAATGCACATTATACCTGAAAATTGTTTATGTAACACTCCTTTCACATATGCTACAAGGAATACTTAGACTAACCAGTTTAATTAAATTAGCTGAAAAAGAAACAATCAAAGTTGATTTAAAATTTGGGTATCTAAGAATTTAAGGGGGGTATCCACTAGACGATTAAGTTGAACGATAACGATCGTTCGATCGTTTGCAAATCGTTTGTAAAAGTGTCTAAAACGACTAGCGATGCGCGTGCCCGCTGGTTGTTTAGACATCTATCATCTTTCCAACATGCTGGTCAACCTGACGACATTGTCAGGTTCAGCATGTTTCCAGATGATTGATGACCCTGCACTGATCGACTGCTCGTTCAGTGCAGGCTCATCACACGACTGACAAACGACTGAACGATTACAATGTCGTAATCGTGCAGTCGTTTTCAGATCTTGTAGTGGATACCTGCCTTAAGGATAATCTGTGAAGTACAAAAACATGTTTAAATATATTTACTCAGCAAGAGGTAACTAAGCAATGCTTAAAAGCATTCATATTACTCACCTCAGATAGAAAGGAATATTGCTTTGGCAGTGAAGGATCCCAGCTGAGCAGGAACTACCATTATAAAATACTATTTTACCTGGCAGAATGACATAGACTTCCAGAATGAATATAATAGTTTTATTTGGTCAATTGGTTTTAAATCAAATGTTGGTTGATTTATTCATTTATAGTAATATCCCAGTTGCTCCAAAATTAGTGGCTAAGGGAGGCCATTATTAAAAAGTTCAAAATGGCAATTTTTTTCTTTTATAAATATGTTCAAGGAAATACATTTGTCTGTCATGTATTTGGTCACTTAAGTACTACCTTGTGTAAGAATAGTACTACATTGAATTTGTTTACTTTGTTGACATAGGAACTGTCTATGTTTTATTTTGAGCTTGAGCGAGTCTTTGAATACATCTATTCGATGTTTTCTCTATCTGCATATGGAGGATGAATAGAACATCAGAGGGGATCAGTATGAAGTTCTGAACTGTTGACAGTTACACTATCGACAGTCAAAATGTCAATAGCATCATGTCAACCGCAGATTATGTTAGTAATGTAATTTAAAGAATGTTAACCATGTCGGCATTATAACTTTAAACGTGATGGTAATGCATCATGTTAAATTTTTAATATCAATACAGTTAAAATGCTTTAAATCACATTACTAACATGTCTTTAATTGTGCAGTCAACATTACACTATTGCAGGGCCCTCTCTTCCATTGGGCTTGTTGGGCAGTTGCCCAAGGGCCCAAAGCTTGTAGGGGCCCGCCAATCCGCCCCCCTGCAGCCGCGGCCAGTTTGTGATATTTTTATAAGCTGGCCGCCGGTGCACTGTATTCCGATCTAACCCCCCGGGCTCGGGCTTGCTGGAGGGGGCCGTGTCCGGCACCGCTCCCCGCCCCTCTTACATCACACAGCAGCCCAGCACACGCTGCTGTGTGCTGGAGTGCCCTGGAGACTGCTCACGGCTGCTAAGAAGCAGCCACAGCAGTCTCCTATGCCTGTGGGGGGAGCGATCAAGCTGATCTCTCCCCTCACTGGTTATGCGCCGGGCTGAGGGGGCTCACTGCACCCCCCTCGCCAGCACGCAGCGCTGCAAAACATTTTTCCCTCTAAGGGGGCGTGGCCACACCACCTGCGATTATGCCACACCCCCTTTTTTACCGGGGCCTGCCACGGCTCTTGACGGGCCTGGTGACAAGTACTTACCTCAGTCCTAGTTTCACTTCATCCGCCGGCTTCAGACCAGTCAGACAGAGTCTCTCTGCATGTGTGGGAGGTCTGATGGGCATGCAGGAGGGGTTCATTTTATTGACTATTTACATTTTTTCCCCATGAATGGGTGGGTAGGGGCCCCAGTGCATTGCTTTGCCCAGGGCCCACACTGCTGTTAAGACAACCCTGCACTATTGACATTTTGACTGCCGACAGTGTAGCCATCTACTTGTTAACTGCTTACCTATCAGAGCTTTATAATGAAATGAAAGCATTAGGGTCAGTAGACTATAGATCAGGTGTGTGCCATATTAATAAAATTACTTTGAACAGAGGCTCACAATTTATTTCTCATAGTTTGTCTTCCATCAAATAGGTAAGGGTTCTTTGCTGATAAAATCTTATATGACAGCTCAGAATCACACATTTATGTTCCAGACCAGATTCCTCCCCTTATGTGCCAACCCAGAGACCTCTCCCTTATGTGCCAGCCTAGAGTCCCCCTGTTTATGTGCCAGTCCAGAGTCCCTCCCCATATGTGCTGTTGAAGACTAATTTACATAATTCCATATTTACATATGCTTTATGCTGTATAATGAAGCAGTACATGAGATTTAACAGGGCATTGGTACTTCCATTTTGTTTCTCTGTCCAAACTTAGTTTTAAATGGAAAGGAGTGTGATGTGTTTAAGGCCGCACCCGAGGGAAACTGTTTATCTAACACAGTGAAGAGATCATGCCCATATATGTGTCCTTGTGCTGGGGAAACTATTCAGACTAAATATGGGATGTAATACTCCATGAGTATCACTCAAAAGGAATTAAGTTTCGAGTCTGATTGTCAAGGAGGAGTTAACAAAAATAAGCTTTGTCTATTATCTGATAATGGTAGTGGGCGTCAAAGGGGCGTATAATCTGAATATTGTAATAATGTATAAGTATTGTGTGACAATGTCAATCGTTGTTATTCCTGCATTATAACCCTGGGAGAATATGTCCCAGTTAAAAGGGCTTGATCTAATTATTTAATTAATGAATAAAATGACAAATTCTTAAGTATACTGGTTTGGAGAATATTACTTATTATGGAACAACACCTGTTAAATGTAATTTTAAACAGTGCCAACCCAGGGCCGGATTAACAATGGGGAGGGTGGAGCTGCAGTTCCAGGCCACCCCATCCAAATAGACCCACAGAAAAAGGTGTGCTGCTGTAGTGTGTAGACAGGAAAATATTTATTTTCTGTTACAGCAGCAGAGCTTGCTTGTCAGTGCTGTCCAAGGCCCCACCCACTCAAACCCCTCTGGACCTTTACTTTTCTCCCACCCGCGATTCAAACAAATAGTGGGTTACTAGTCCTCCTTGAGCGGTATCTTGTCTGGGGCAAAGTCAGCTCCTCCGTGTCATGTTACGTCATGCCAGGCAGGATTGTCTCGAGGCACAAATATGGGGAAGGGTACAGAAAAATATCTGCTGCTTTGAAGGTCCCAATGAGCACAGTGACCTCCATTATCCGTAAATGGAAGACGTTCGGAACCACCAGGACTCTTCCTAGAGATGGCCGGCCGTATAAACTGAGCGATTGGGGGAGAAGGGCCGTAGTCAGGGAGGTGACCAAGAACCCAATGTTCACTCTGTCAGAGCTACAGCATTCCTCTGTGGAGAGAGGAGAACCTTCCAGTAGGACAACCATCTCTGCAGAAATCCACCAATCAGGGCTGTATATTAGAGTGGCCAGACGGAAGCAACTCCTTAGTAAAAAACACATGGAAGCCCACCTGGAGTTTGCCAAAATGCACCTGAAGGACTCTCTGGTCTGATGAGACAAAGTTTGAACTCTTTGGCGTGAATGCCAAGTGTTATGTTTGGAGCAAACCAGGCACCAATCATCACCAGGCCAATACCATCCCTACAGTGAAGCATGGTGGTGGCACCATCATGCTGTGGGGATGTTTTTCAGTGGCAGGAACTGGAAGACTAGTCAGGATAGAGGGAAAGATGAATGCAGCAATGTACAGAGATATCCTGGATGAAAACCTGCTCCAGAGCGCTCTTGACCTCAGACTGGGTCGACGGTTCATCTTTTAGCAGGACAACAACCCTAAGTACACAGCTAAGATATCAAAGGAGTGGCTTCAGGACAACTCTGTGAATGTCCTTGAGTGGCCCAGCCAGAGCCCAGACTTGAATCCAATTGAACATCTCTGGAGAGATCTGAAAATGGCTGTGCACCGAAGCTTCCCATCCAACCTGATGGAGCTTGAGAGGTGCTGCAAAGAGAAATGGGGGAAACTGCCCAAAGATAGGTGTGCCCAGCTTGTGGCATCATATTCAAAAAGACTTGAGGCTGTAATTGCTGCCAAAGGTGCATCAACAAAGTATTGAGCAAAGGTTGTGCATACTTATGTACATGTGATTTCTTAGGTTTTTATTATATAAAATTTGCAAAAATCGCAAAAGTAATTTTTTACATGTTGTCATTATGGGGTATTGTGTGTAGAATTTTGATAACAAAAATGAATTTATACCATTTTGGAAAAAGGCTGTAACATAAAATGTGGAAAAAGTGAAGCGTTGTGAATACTTTCCGGATGCACTGTACACCTGGGTTACGCGAATCATATGTAACATATACTAATGTCTCACTTGCACAAGGGCATAACTACAATACGAGCAGCAGGATTCGCTGCTATGGGGCCATGACCACTTCCAGGATCCACCTCTCCAGTGCCCAGCTTTTGCCGCAGGGCGAATTCTGCTGGGAGGATGGTACATAGGAAAATCTGGGGGCATTATCAAAGTCAGCGGCAAGAATGAATGCTCCCCATAAATTAACATTGCACCTTTATGGCAGAGTACATTTAGTACAGCAGGGAGAGGGGAGTCCATGCTGCTAAGGTGCTCTTGCTTGTCCCCATCATTTTCTGTTGTGGGAGAACATGTAAAGTGTCCTTCTGTTCACTGTGAGCAGTGAGGGCAGCACATGCAGTGCTCCTCCTTAAACCATCAGCAGATCCTCCAGCTCCATCTTTAACATGGAATGACATCCCATATGTCGGCTGATTGTATGAGGTAGGTATCACATTTGTAATCTTTGTTAATTTGCCTTGCAAATAAGAACATTTACTTATTTCAGTGTTTAGGCTAACACTCACTTTCAATTGTCTTTTTCTTGGAACTGAGTATTATATGTGAAGGTGTCTGATGCCATATAATGTATAAAATGATTATATGGATGTGTGAAATTGCAGATAAGGGTCTATGGAGGAGTTTAATTGCACATAAAGGCATTGTGAAGAAGTCTGATGTCATGCAAGGCGCATGTGAAGAAGTCTGATGGTATATAAGGGCCTGTAGGGGAGTACGGTGGCATATAAGGGCCGAGTCTGATGGCATATAAGCAGCATGTGGAGGAGTAAAATAAAGTGGCATAATATGAACTGGAGGCACTATGCAGCATAATGTAAACTGGGGGCACTACTATGTGTCATAATGTGAACTTGAGGGTACTGTGTGGCATAATGTGAACTAAGACACTACTATGGGTCATAAAATGAACTATGGTACTACTATGGGGCATACAATGAACAATCACTGTGGAGAGAGGTGTCTCTTTAGAAGCATTAGTGTGGGGACCCCTTCAAAATGTTGCTATTGTGCCTCAAAGTCCTAGGTACACCCCTGTACTTTTTTTTATTCATCTATATTTATTTGATTCAAAACATTTACAGTATGTTACAATGTCTGCATCCTACCCACCGATGCACAAACTGGCATAATGGGCAGAATCATTGTAAATCTGCATGGGACTGCAGTCCCCATTTCAGACTTGGAAAACTTAAGCTGGAGTTAACTCCTGTAAGTTATGGACTACAGTATCATCAATCAAGTCAACTGTGCATGCTCAGTACAAACAGCTTCATCGCGGTTCTATCAGCAGATGTTAATTAATGAGCAAAAATATAAGCATTAAATAATATACCCTAAGCACCTGGCAAAGTTTTGCAGTTTCATATGTACACAGTTACATAACTACACACCAGTACTCTGTATACTTGTGCAGTTCCAGATAAAAGAAAAACAGAAAAACCACACATTTTAAATAAAAAAGTAAAAGAAAACAATAAGAGACAGTTAGAGGATTTCACAGATCCCAGTCAAATCTGTGAACAGATTCCACTGTCTATATTTTCTAGCCTCTCTACTTGGTCTTACTCAGGGGCACAGCTAGGGGGAGCATGCTGGGCATGTGAATGGGATGATGGCAAGAGGCACCAATGGAGGATCGGGAATGGAATGTGAATTAGCAGAGAGGGCAGTCAGCTACATAGTTATTCTCTCCCAAGGGCCATGCACTGCAGCAATAGGCTGCACAGCCCCAATCTCCCTTGTCTGTCTCTGCATGGCCCCTCCTCTTCACTGACAGCTGGTTCATGCTTCCTGCATTCTAAGCAATGTTGTGTGGCTGCAACATGAAGAACTTATGATATCTTCAAAAGGTAAGTTATGGTATAAGAGGAGGTGAGGGTATAAATTATGGTATGCAATAGTAAAATTAAGGGGGTAAGGGGTTAATGCTTTAATGGGGTTAAATTAGATGATTTTTTTTGAGGTGTAGGTGGTAATTAGGGGATTTAATTACATAACTCAAATTAATTGATGATGTTACAGCTAATTAATAATGGGTATTACATAGGTAATTATTTTTAAAGGGGTTAATTATATTAAATTGAATAGTGTTGTTAGAATGATCCTGACATACTTAATAGTTATTAAGGAAGAGTTAATTATTGAGGGAATGATATTGTAAGGTAATTAAAAATACTCTGTATATTATATGGCGATCACTGACACTCTCTGAATTATATGGTATTAACCTTTACGTTCTCTACATTATATGGTGGTCACTGCATAGCTCTATGTATCATATGGTGTTCACTTGTTCTGTCTGTATGGGTTGGGTATGGGTTCCCAGCAGTTGAGATGCCGCTGGTCAGAATACCAACAGTGGCATCCCGACAGTAAGAATCCCGACACCCATAGCTAAGTATACTACCACTAACCCTAACCCCTACCCTAACCATAAACCTCCCTCCCCGATGCCTGAACCTAACCTCCCCCTAGTGCCTAAACCTAACCTTCCACTGCCTGCACCCTATACCTAACCCTCCCCCCTTAGTGCCTAACCCTGACCCTCCCCCTAGTGTCTAACCCTAACCTAACCCTCCCCTAACCCACAATACTTACCTTCAGGATGCTGGCAGTTGGGATACTGAAGCCGGGATCCCAATGCTGTTGGGATTCCGGCGCCGGTATTACGACCGTTGGCATCCCGCACACTGAGATGCTGACTACATCCCGTCTGTATTATATGTTGGTCACTGTGATGCAAGGCTTGATTAATGCTTGTGGGAGCCATGGGAAACTGAGTTTGGGGGCCCCCACCAATAAAATTGACAACCCACCCACCACCACCACTACTAGTAGGCCCCTTACCTTGACTGCACTGACTGGCAGCATTGCAGCATATTACATCATGTCTGCAATGTTGCCGGGAACCAGCTCCTGGCAGCACATGTAATACACTGTGACCGGGAGCTGACAGGTTGGGGCAATATATGAGGCAGTGTGGGAACTCCCTGTCTGCCCACTTATAATCTGGCCCTGCTGTGATGTTCTCTGTAAGATATGGTGGTAACTGCAACACTCTCTGTATTATATGGTAAACACTGATGCTCTCTGTATTATATGGCAGTCACTGCAATGTTCTCTACATTATATTGTGCCACTGAGAGGCTCTATGTATTGTATTGGGGCTGCTGTGATGTTCTCTGCATTATATGGTGGTCATATTACAGTAGAGGGCGACTACCATATATTGTGAAAAGGGGCACCAAACTGATAGAAAGTTTAGCGTCACCCCTAATCTTAGACTCTTCCCGTTTACATGTGTCTAGTGGAACAGTACTGCCCTAACTTTATTGTATTACCCATGCTCTTTTCAATTGAATCAACATCATTATTTTTAAAGGCAAATTGTACAAAAATTTCAATTTGATATAAAGAAAGGCAGATTTACTAACATTCTATAGTGAAACGTACTTTTTTTTTCTTACATTTATGTTTTAATAGCCTTTCAACTTCCATTTAGTAGACAAGTCATTTTTCAATTTTAATATGTCTAATTTCCCCCGAGTAGGGTTTTAATAACAATAATTATTCAACATTTGCTGATTGAGATGACAAGGTAAATAATACCTAAGCATAGAACTGTCAACCTCTTAGAATTATTGGCAGAGTTATTATGAAAATCACTACGTGTAAGATGAACATTCCGTTATTTAAGTAGTTTGTCCTTGTGTTGTACCTTCACTGTAGATTAAATAACTTTTTGAAGAAAAGAGACTATATGCTTCCAACCAGCATTTTCACACAGAATTAGGTCAAATTACATTAAAACCCTCAGCTAAGTATACTGGGTGAGACGTTAAAAATCATGCATTTTGAATTCTAAATGCCTGATGTACGTAGCTCTGCATAGACTGATTTATACATTTAATTTTAGCATATTAATACATTTTGGCATAAAAATTAAAGTGGTCCAGCACCGTTAATAAAAACTATGAGTATTTCTGAGGATAGCCAACCATAGAAGCATAACTAGAGTAGATCCATCTGTAGCACCATCCAGGCTCAATGCTAATATGCTCTAATCTGCCACTGTCAAGTTATATTTTGTACTAGTAGTAAGAATTAACAAGTGAAGGCATAAAGCAGCTCATGAGGTTCCTATAGGACACAGTGATGAGTGGTAGACCTGATGGTGAGCATTCATCCACATCCTGCTCTGCTCTTCTGAAACCCCAAATGATGCCCCACTGTGAATGTGCTACTTACACATACTCAGCTAAGCAGCGAGAGGGTTCCCTCCAGGTTCCTCCCCCCTCTGCTCTCATTCTTGGTCCTATTTACCTGACTGATCTCGATTTATATATAATTTTACTGAAGGTGATTCACTGTGTTTCTTTTGATTCTTTGATATGCAAATACTAGGGGTGAGCGGGTTCGGATTTCTGAAATCCGAACCCCCCCGAGCCCCCCCGATCCGAGTCCGATCCGAGTCAGGCTCGACTTTTCCCGCCTGACTCGGATCTGAAATCGAGGCAAAACGTCATCATCCCGCCTTCCGAGTCTCGTGGGTTTTGAATCCTATATAAGGTACCCGCGTCGGCGCCATTTTCTCACTCGGCTGTGGACAGTGAAGAGGGAGGGTGGGAGTTAGGGCTGTGTAGTGTAGTGTAGTGTAGTGTAGTGCTGCTGTTGTCCACTACTTCAAAGTCCATAGGGGCTGGCTGTGTTGTGCTGTGCTGCTGTTGTTAATAGGGGCTGTGTCCACTACTTCAAAGTTCATAGGGGCTGGCTGGACTGTGTTGTGCAGTCAGTTCTCCATAGGGGCTGTGTCCACTCCAAAGTCCTGTGCAGTGTCCCAGTCCTAAAGGAGTGCTGTAGTGTTGTCCAGGGGGTGCTCTGTCCATCAGGGGTGCTCCCCCCAAGTGCTAAAAAATAATATATTTTCTGTGTTTGTGAATTGTGTGCGCAGTAGCCGCACGTGCATCAACAAAGTAGTGCCAAGCGTGCGCCTGTGTCATAAGTAAAGGGCCGGCTGGCTTGACCGTTAAAGGGTGCTGTAACCCCCGAAAGTACACTCCAGTCCAAACCAAAAAAAAAATTATTTTCTGTGTTTGTGAATTGTGTGCGCAGTAGCCGCACGTGCATCAACAAAGTAGTGCCAAGCGTGCGCCTGTGTCATAAGTAAAGGGCCGGCTGGCTTGACCGTTAAAGGGTGCTGTAACCCCCGAAAGTACACTCCAGTCCAAACCAAAAAAAAATTATTTTCTGTGTTTGTGAATTGTGTGCGCAGTAGCCGCACGTGCATCAACAAAGTAGTGCCAAGCGTGCACCTGTGTCATAAGTAAAGGGCCGGCTGGCTTGACCGTTAAGGGTGCTGTAACCCCCGAAAGTACACTCCAGTCCAAACCAAAAAAAAAATTATTTTCTGTGTTTGTGAATTGTGTGCGCAGTAGCCGCACGTGCATCAACAAAGTAGTGCCAAGCGTGCGCCTGTGTCATAAGTAAAGGGCCGGCTGGCTTGACCGTTAAAGGGTGCTGTAACCCCCAAAGTACACTCCAGTCCAAACCAAAAAAAAAATTATTTTCTGTGTTTGTGAATTGTGTGCGCAGTAGCCGCACGTGCATCAACAAAGTAGTGCCAAGCGTGCGCCTGTGTCATAAGTAAAGGGCCGGCTGGCTTGACCGTTAAAGGGTGCTGTAACCCCCGAAAGTACACTCCAGTTCAAACCCCAAAAAAATTATTTTCTGTGTTTGTGAATTGTGTGCGCAGTAGCCGCACGTGCATCAACAAAGTAGTGCCAAGCGTGCGCCTGTGTCATAAGTAAATGGCCGGCTGGCTTGACCGTTAAAGGGTGCTGTAACCCCTGAAAGTACACTCCAGTCCAAACCAAAAAAAAATTATTTTCTGTGTTTGTGAATTGTGTGCGCAGTAGCCGCACGTGCATCAACAAAGTAGTGCCAAGCGTGCGCCTGTGTCATAAGTAAAGGGCCGGCTGGCTTGACCGTTAAAGGGTGCTGTAACCCCCGAAAGTACACTCCAGTCCAAACCAAAAAAAAATTATTTTCTGTGTTTGTGAATTGTGTGCGCAGTAGCCGCACGTGCATCAACAAAGTAGTGCCAAGCGTGCGCCTGTGTCATAAGTAAAGGGCCGGCTGGCTTGACCGTTAAGGGTGCTGTAACCCCCGAAAGTACACTCCAGTCCAAACCAAAAAAAAAAATATTTTCTGTGTTTGTGAATTGTGTGCGCAGTAGCCGCACGTGCATCAACAAAGTAGTGCCAAGCGTGCGCCTGTGTCATAAGTAAAGGGCCGGCTGGCTTGACCATTAAAGGGTGCTGTAACCCACAAAGTACACTCCAGTCCAAACCAAAAAAAAAATTATTTTCTGTGTTTAGCCGCACGTATATATCAAATCGATATAACATAAATGGAGGACCAAACTTTCTCCGATAAAAATAAAATAGAGAAAGATCAAGAACCACTTCCTCCTAGTGCTGAAGCTGCTGCCACTAGTCATGACATAGACGATAACATGCCATCAACGTCGTCTGCCAAGGCCGATGCCCAATGTCATAGTAGAGGGCACATACAATCCCAAATGGCAAAGTTCAGGAAAATGACCTTGAAAAAGACATTTAAATCAGCTGAAGAGAAACGTAAACTTGCCAATATGCCATTTACGACACGGAGTGGCAAGGAACGGCTAAGGTCGATCCCTAGTATGTTCATGACTAGTGGTTCAGCTTCACATGACGATGGAAGCCCTCCTCCCACTAAAAAAATCAAAAGAGTTAAGCTGGCAAAAGCACAGCGAAGAACTGTGCTTTCTAAGAAGATATCACAAATCCCCAAGGAGAGTCCAAGTGTGGTGGTGGTTGCGATGCCTGACCTTCCCAGCACTGGACGGGAAGAGGTGGCTCTTTCCACCATTTGCACGCCCCCTGCAAGTGCTGAAAGGAGCACCCACAGTCCACTTGCTGATATGCAAATTGAAGATGTCACTGTTGAAGTACAACAGGATGAGGATACTGGTGTAGCTGGCGCTGAGGAGGAAGTTGGCGAGGAGGATTCTGATGGTGATGTGGTTTGTTTAAATCAGGCTCCGGGGGAGACAGTTGTTGTCCGTGGGATGAAAAAGCCCATCACGGTCATGCCTGGGCAGAAGACCAAACATTCCACCTCTTTGGTCTGGCAATATTTCTATCCAAATCCGGACAACAACTGTCTTGCCATATGTACCATATGTAAAGGTGAAATAAGTAGGGGTAGGGACGTCAACCACCTAGGAACATCCTCCCTTATACGGCACCTGCAGCGCGTTCATAAAAAGTTACTGTCAAGTTCAGAAACTTTGGCTAAGACCGTAAGCAGTCCAGGGACACCTAAATCCCGTTGTCCTGTTGTATCCAAGCGCCTGCAAACCACACCGTCAACTCCCTCCTCGTCAATTTCCTCCTTAGTCAGGATCGGAAGTAGTCCTGCAGGCCATGTCACTGGCATGACTGACTCTCCTATCCGGGATTCCTCTGGAGGATCCTGCATTGCTACGCCTACTGCTGCCGCTGCTGCTGTTGCTGCTGCTGGGAGTCGTTCATCATCCCAGAGAGGAAGTAGGAACACCACTACTTTTACTAAACAATTGACCCTCCAACAGTCCTTAGCGAGGAGGATGAAGTACGACAGCAGTCATCCTGAAGCAAAACGTATAACTGAGGCCTTGACTGCTATGTTGGTGTTAGACGTGCGTCCGGTATCCGCCATTAGTGCAGTGGGATTTAGACAATTGATGGAGGTAGTGTGTCCCCGGTTCCAAATCCCGTCTAGATTCCACTTCACTAGGCAGGCGATACCGAGACTGTACAGAAACGTCAGAAAAAGTGTCCTCAGTGTCCTGAAAAATGCCGTTGTACACAATGTCCACTTAACCACGGACATGTGGACAAGTGGAACAGGGCAGACTAAGGACTATATGACTGTGACAGCCCACTGGGTAGATGTATCACCTTACGCAGCAACAGCAGCAGCGTCACCAGTAGCAGCATCTCAGAAATGCCAGCTCGTTACAAGGCAGGCTACGCTGTGTATCACCGGTTTCAGTAAGAGGCACACCGCCGACAACCTCTTAGAGAAACTGAGGGAAATCATCGCCCAGTGGCTTACCCCACTTAGACTCTCCTGGGGATTTGTGATATCTGACAATGCTACCAATATTGTGCGGGCATTACATCTGGGCAAATTCCAGCACGTCCCATGTTTTGCTCACACAATAAACTTGGTGGTGCAGAATTTTCTGAAAAGCGACAGGGGCGTGCAGGAGACGCTTTGGGTGGCCCGAAAAATTTCTGGCCACTTTCGCCATTCAGCGACTGCGTGCCGAAGACTGGAGCGCCAGCAAACACTCTTGAACCTGCCCCGCCATCACCTGAAGCAAGAGGTTGTGACGCGGTGGAACTCAACCCTCTATATGCTTCAGAGGATGGAGGAGCAGCAAAAGGCCATACAAGCCTATACATCCACCTATGACATAGGCAAAGGAGGGGGTATGCACCTGACTCAAGCGCAGTGGAGAATGATTTCCGTGTTGTGCAAGGTTCTCCAGCCCTTCGAACTTGCCACACGTGAAGTCAGTTCAGACACTGCCAGCTTGAGTCAGGTCATTCCCCTCATCAGGCTTTTGCAGAAGCAGCTGGAGAAAGTGAAGGAGGAGCTAAGACGGAGCGATTCCGCTCGGCATGTGGGACTTGTGGATGAAGCCCTTCATTCGCTTTGCCAGGATTCCAGGGTGGTCAATCTGTTGAAATCAGACCACTACGTTTTGGCCACCGTGCTCGATCCTAGGTTTAAAGCCTATGTGGTGTCTCTCTTTCCGGCCGACACAAGCCTGCAGAGGTGCAAAGACCTGCTGGTGAACACACTGTCAGCTGAAGCGGAACGTGACACGTCAACGGCTCCTTCTTCATTTTCTCCTGCAACTGGGGCTGCCAGGAAAAAACTTAGGTATCCTAAGCAACCCGCTGGCGGTGATGCAGGGCAGGCAGGACCAAGTTTGGACATCTGGTCCGGACTGAAGGACCTGGCAACAATTTCTGACATGTCTACTGTCACTGCATATGATACTGTCACCATTGACAGAATGGTGGAGGATTACATCGGTGACAGCATCCAAGTAGGCATGGCAGACAGTCCATACCTGTACTGGCAGGAAAAAGAGGCAATTTGGAGGCCCCTGTACAAACTGGCTCTATTTTACCTGAGTTGCCCCCCCTCCAGTGTGTACTCCGAAAGAGTGTTTAGTGCAGCCGGGAACCTTGTCAGCGAAAGGCGTAGGAGGTTGCTTCCACAGAATGTGGAGAAGATGATGTTCATCAAAATGAATTATCAGCTCTTCCAGGGAGACCAGCCTCCAGAAGGTACAGAGGGACCTGTGGTGGTGGATTCAAGTGGGGACGAGTTAATACTTTGTGAGGATGAGGATGTACACACTGAAGAGGGTGAGGAATCGGTGGATGAGGAGGATGAGGATGACATCTTGCCTCCATAGAGCCAGTTTGTGCAGGGACACATTAATTGCCAGCTTGTTTTGTGGGGGCCCAAACGAACCAATCATTTCAGCCACAGTTGTGTGGCAGACCCTGGCGCTGAAATGATTGGTTTGTTAAAGTGTGCATGTCCTGTTTATACAACATAAGGGTGGGTGGGAGGGCCCAAGGACAATTCCATCTTGCACCTCTTTTTTTTCTTTGCATTATGTACAGTTTGGGGCCTAGTTTTTCAAACTGCCATCCTGTCTGCCACTGCAGTTTCACGCCTAGATGGGTCATGTGTTTGTGCCGCCCACTCGTGTCGCTTAGCATAGTCATCCAGCTACCTCGGTGCAACGTTTTGGACATAAAAACACTATTGTGAGGTGTGAGGTGTTCAGAATAGACTGGAAATGAGTGGAAATTAAGGTTATTGAGGTTAATAATAGCATAGGAGCAGAAAAACCTACAAATTCTGTGATTTTAGCTGTTTTTATGCTTTTTAAAAAAAAAATACAGATCCAAAACACAAAACCCAGAACCCAAAACACGGAAGGGTGGTTTTGGCAAAACCAATCCAGATCCAAAACACGAAGAAAGATCCAGATCCAAAACCAAAACACAAAACACGAAAAGTGGCCGGTGCACACCCCTAGCAAATACCATATACCTAAGATTATATATGACAAGTTATCTGCAGATTAGATCTTATCTACACGTTTTACTGAGAGTTTTAATCTTCAAACAACTGACACCATTTTAAAAATTATGATATTTTTCCCCTATAAGAAATTTTATATAATATATCTTATATAAAATCTTAAATAATATCCTTCAATCGCATGGTTCAGATTCAGTTCTTAAACATGAACTCAGTTGGGAGGAGGATCTGGGGCCACAACCTGGGCAAAGATCCATGGAGTATTATTAGAAAAAATGTAGTACGGTCATCTATGTCCACCTCGATTAAGAGAACATCTATAAAATCTATTCTAGATGGTACTTGGTACCGACCAGACGTCAAAAGATTTTTCCCTCCTCCTCCCCACTCTATTGGCGAGGATGTGGTCAGGTGGGTGACTTTGCACACAATTTGGTGGACCTTTCCGAAGATTGTCCTTTACTGGGGTGAGAAAGGGAACATCTTAAGTGATATTTTACAAACACCAGTAACCTATGAGTCCATGGATGGCTCTATTAGGGCTCCTGGCCCCAGGGGTTAGTAATCCTTCAAATTAATACATTTTTAATGTGCTTCAAGCTGCTTGATGCTTCCTAGCCAAATATTGGAAACAATGCTCTCCTCCATCTCTACATATGGTTAAAGCAAAAATCTGGTTTATTGCTAATATGGAGAAAATTACTGTACAATCGAATGCTTTGCTGTAGTCAATGAAGCAAATGTACACGTCCTTTTGATACTCGTGTCTTTTCCATAATCCATCGCAGGTTTGCGATTTGATCTCTGGTCCCCCGGACCCCTGCGAAATCCAGCCTGCATGTCTGGGAGCTCCTTCTCTACAATGTAGGCCATGCATCTTTGAATAATCTTCAGCAATATTTTGCTTGCATGTGATATGAGTGCAATAGTCCGATAGTTGCCACATTCCTGTGCATCGCCCTTTTTTGGAAGTGGAACTGATCTAATCCAATCTTTGGGCCATGAGGTCATTCTCCATATCTGCTGGCAAAGTGCTGTTAGTGTTGAGACAGGTACCGGCTTGTAAACCATTGACGCCTGGGGACTTCCATTGTGTATTCCTTTCACCTGTGCTTGATTTGGTCTTCATTCAGTAGGATTTTACCATTCTGGTCTTTGATGGTCGCTGCTTTGCATGACGTAAATGGTGCACGTGCCTGCTTCAAAAAGGCGAACAGTTCACAAATGTGGCCTTGCTTGTTTGACTCTTCCAATTTTGTGCACTGTTCATTCCAGTAACATTCCTTATCTCGTCTCGCTTCTCTCTGAAATTCCACATTTAGCAATTTGAATTCGATACTATTGCCCGAGGCCTTGGCTGTTCGTCTCTTTCTTGAAATTTCAATCGACGTATCTGATAACCATTGCGATTTCTTTGCTGGTTCTTTGTACGTAACAATTTTTTCAATTCATCCATTATGATTGCTTTCATTTCTTCCCACAGATCGGCTTTGGTCTTTTCCAGTTGTACTCAGCAGTTCGAAACCTTTTTTTACCTCTATTCCATATTGTGCTGGAATATTGTTGGTGTCAAAACGTTGCATTGTAGTCGTCCTTTTGATGGTGTTGAAGTGGAGTTTCACTTTAGCGACGAGTAGCTGATGGTCAGAGCCGCAATTCGCACCTGGGAGTGTTTTAACTGCTTGTATTGAGCTCTTCCATTGTTTTTGGCAGAGAAAATAGTCATTCTGATTGCAATGTTAACTGTTAGGAGATGTCCATGTGTATAAGCGGCGTTTAAGCTTTTCAAACCACGTGTTCATGATCAGTAGCCGATTTTCTTGACAGAACTGAACCAGTCGGTCCCTGGCCTCATTCCGTTCTCCTAATACTAATTTGCCAGCGACCATTGGCTCTTCTCCTTTGCCTACTTTTGTATTGAAATCTCCAGCAATAAAGATGATGTCTTTGGCAAGAATTTGGTCGACTGCTCTTTGGAGGCCTGCATAAAATTGTTCAATATCCTCTTCTGTTGCATCTGAAGTAGGCGCATAAACCTGCAGCAGTGTGATAGTATGGGGTTTCCTGTAGAAACGAACGGACATGATTCTGTTGTTGATTGCATTGAACCCCTGAACGGACTTGGCGATTTTCTTTTTCATGATGACAGCTACTCCATTACATCTGATGTTGTCGTCACTGAAGTAGTAAACTGCATAATCATCGCTGTAAAAGTATCAACTGCCAATCCAGTGCAGTTCGCTGACACCAAGGATATCGATATTTATACGTTCCATCTCCCTTTTAACGATATTCAGTTTGCCCGTATTCATGCCACGGACGTTCCATGTTCCGATGTTGGGAGTCAGTGGTGTAACTACTGCCCCCACAGCCCCCGCGGTGACTTGGAGGCAACGGATAGCTTTGGGGCGACGGGGGCAGTAGTTACGCCACTGCAACTGTGAGTGCTGGCCTCTGAAGTGATCGGAAGCTAAGGAAGCCTCCAATCACTTCAGAGGCCAGCGTTCCCAGTAATGCAGTGCGTGGGTGACGTCATGACGTCACACACGACCTGGGGAACCTGCGTGGCCACTTCTGCTGGATCTATTTAGATCCAGTCAGCATGGCAGTGGGAGAGACAGCCCAGATGACAGCGCGCAGAGTCAGGTAAGTACGGGGGGGGGAGGTTTGGGGAGGCCACAACAACAGGGGGCACCACTTGAGGAGCACTACTAAAGGGGGCACAACTACAGAGGGCACTACTAAAAGAGGCACTACTAGGAGGGGCACAACTACAGGGGACACTACTAAAAGGAGCACAACTACAGAGGGCACTGCTAAAAGGGGCACAACTACAGAGGGCACTACTAAAAGGGGCACTACTAGGAGGGGCACAACTACAGGGGACACTACTAAAAGGGGCACAACTACAGAGGGCACTACTAAAAGGGGTACAACTTCAGAGGGCACTACTAAAAGGGGCACAACTACAGGGGGCACTACTAGGAGGGGTACAACTATAGGGGGCAATATTAGAAGGGGCACAACTACAAGGGGCACTACTTTAATGGGCACAATTACAGGGGACCCTGCATAATGGGCACTGCTACAGGGGGCATTGCATAAGGGGCACTAATACAGGGGGCATCGCATATGGGGCACTACTACAGGAGGCCCTGCATAATGGGCACTACTACAGGGGGAATTGCATAAGGGGCACTATTACAGGGGGCATTGCATAAGGGGCACTAGTGTAGGGGGCATTGCATTTTGGGGCACAACTACAGGGGGCACTGTATAAGGGGCACTAACTCAATACACGCAGTTTACAGGTTATAAACTATGTTCCCAATAATCTGGTTCTAAACAGGCATAAAATCTGTGCAGCGTGTCTTGAGCTGAGGTGACAGACTGGCAGGAGCAGAGAGGAGGGTTGGTGAAGTAGATCTGTCAGGGTGGGATGTAATGGGCATTACTGTTTGGCATAATGTGTATTTGGCATTACTGTGTGCACAATTTGCTATTAGGGGCATTACTATGTGGCATAATGTGTTAGGGGCATTACTGTGTGGCATAATGTGTTGTATGTGGCATTACTGTGTGGCATAATGTGTTGTATGTGGCATTACAGTGTGGCATAATGTGAAATAGGGGCATTACAGTGTGGCATAAATTTGCTATAAGGGCATTACTAAATGTCATTATGTGTTATACGTGGCATTATTGTGTGGCATGTGTAATGGGCATTGCTGTGTGGCATAATGTGTTGTAAGGGGCATTCCGGTGTGTGGCACACTGTGTTATAAGTTGCATTACTTAATGTGTCATAATGTGTAAGGCACATACTATATCATGTGACCACACACCTTAAATGTCATCTTTGGGTGTGTTTGATCTTTAGGGGGGGGCGCCTGAAACTTTTTTGGCATGGGGGAGCAAAATTTATAGTTACGCCACTGTTGTGAGCCTTAGTAAAATGCAGACGACTTCTTTCGCTTGAATCTGCATCAGCATAACGGAGTCCTGACGGCTTTATCCGATCCACATCACAAATGCTTGAGTTACTCGAAGGTCGTCATTGTTCTTCCCTGGTAGCATGTTGGCTGCCTTCCACCTTCCAGCACCATATTCCAAAGCGATTGTTTGTGATCCATAAAGTATTTTGGCAGTAATAGTGGAGTAGTTTGCCATTTCTCTCTCCACCCTCCCCATTTATCCGGGCTTGGGACCGGCACGTAGCTGTTGACAACAACATGGCTGGGTTACTTAGTGGTACTACTGTGTAATAATTTTCCCAAGAGTGTGGTCTCCTTTATCTTGCTTTTTCTTTTCTTTCTCTCTTTTTTTTCCTTTCCTCTTTATATAACCTTATGAAAAGTTAGTTATGAAAATTTGTCAAAATAATTTTAATAAGAAAATAGGAGATGTGTTGATTTAGCATGTACTTAGTTGTTATCAATTTTTATTTTTATTTATTTTTTTTAATTATATGATCTGCACAACCTTTTGATACATCAATTAATGGCCTTGAATGATAGTGTTTTTTTCTTTTTTTCTTATCTTGAGCATTTTTTTTTTAAATGTTTGCTTTTTTGTTGCACAGTATCTATTACGGGTCTTATTCTGCTTGCATAACCTGTATCTGTTATTCTATATACTGATTGCTTAACAAATTATACGATGTATAACCTTGAAGTGCACCTTATCATATGGTGTATAATATATCTTTCTATCTATTGTAATACTGATACATATGCTTCAATAAAATAAATAAATAAATTAAAAAAAAGCAGTGAGAGGAACACTGGATTGCTGAATGGATAATTCTACCGAACCTGTGGGAAATACATTTTGTTATGGAATTAATAGCTAAGTTTTTCCCCCATGAAATAAGAGTACACCTTATGTGCACCTACTCATTTTGCTATCCAAGGTGCTGATGCAGAGTTTTGTGGACATATCTTACATATTTCGCATTGCGCACGGTTTGGAGCCAAGTGTGCACAAGTACACCAAGTTGTGCACATGCATAAATTAGGGATGTGCAGGCTCGGATTAGTTCAGATTTTCCCGCCAAATTTCGAATTTATCCCGCCAAAAATCAGGTCTCAGAATGAGGCAAAACGTCATCTTTCATGGACAAACATCATCTTTCATGGACTTTTGTCCAGGAATGATGATGTTTGTCCATGAAAGGTGACGTTTTGCCTCTTTCTGAGACCCGATTTTTGGCAGAAAAAATACGAACTTGGCGGGAAAATCAGAACTAATCCGAGCCTGCACATCCCTAGCATAAATACATCCGGCCTTTTTGCAACAGGGATAGAGCTAGTGCAGGTTTACGTAATGATGATGGTCATAAAACTGAGTGCATGGATAAGAGCTGACTGGCCACAAAGATGCATGCAACCGGGCACTCAATTTGGGAGCAGTTGCGGCAAACTTGCGTTCAACTGTGCATTGGCCTCTAAGGGGGTCTATTTACTAAGCAGTGTTAGGAGACAGAGTGAAAAGTGATAAGAAAGTGATAAGGAGCCAGCCAATCAGCTACCAAATGTCATTTTTCAAATACAGCCTGTGAGATGACATTTGGGAGCTGATTGGCTGGCACCTTATCACTTTCTTATCACTTTTCACTCTATCTCCTAACACTTCTTAGTAAATAGACCTCTGAGACTGTCTCTATTTAACTTAAATAGAGACCCTTTCCCACTATCGTACATGGTTATCTGCCAAGATGATAAACACTAATTCAGAATGTTATCGAAGAAAATCCGTCATTTCCAACATACTGTTTTTTTTTTCTTTCACTTGTCTTCAAGTATTGCACAGCAGTGTCATTTTAATGAGGAGAAAAAAAGGGTGAATCTAAAGTGCATATTGTGCTGCTAATATGATACCTTTCAGCAAAATGAATCCCTATATTCTGGGCTCCTTAGATTAACATAATAAAAATGATTGTCAACAAAGATAGTTAATATTATTCACCACAGCAGCCTGTGTGGAACAGTACCACAGCTGATCTTTTTATTTCTCATATCTATGAGGACTCCCTGGTCTCCCAATACATAAAACTAGACAAAGAACAAAGTCTTATCATTCATATTTATAAGTGCAGAGAAGCTTATTGTTTTATTATATGTGACAGACATGGCTGACAGTTAGAAAGTATGGTTCAAAGTTATCAGTAGGAGCGTGTACTTCCCAGAGGGAAAAAAGGTTAATTTGGAGTTTAATGGTAATAATATGTACAAAAGTTATATTAAAGCAAATCTTCTATTTAACTTGGTAGCAGCTATCTGCATACTTTAGAAAATGTTATCAGTGATATATCTGTAGTGAGAGGAATGCAGCTCGCGTATCGCAGGATGCCATGAGGTGACGTGTTCTGCTGAGGCCCAGCGACAGGGGGGTACAATGGGTATACCTGTCCCGGGCCCTGATGTAGAGAGGGGCCCCATGGTTCTGAGGGGCATCTAGCGTGGCCATGGCACCTAAATGTGATTTACCGACTGACCGCACAGGCCATTCATCTGGCGCAGTGCAAACAAATGCAGCCGGTCAGGGTAACACCCTCCCCCCCGCAGTGACCCACTCCGGTGACTCCCTACCCAGATTTCTCTGTTCTCGGCTACCACTGTCACCTGATGTGCCATCTGTTACACCCATTACACATCATTACTTGTGACGGTGCGCCGTCTCTTCGATCTTACTCCCTGACCCCATGCAACCGCGTGCCCATGGCCAACTGAGGAGAAAAGAAAAAGGCCAGAGCAAGCTTGCCTCGTGGTGTATGGTACTGTAAGTGCACTGTTGCTTGTTACTCTCTTTCTCTCTCTCTCTCTCTCTCTCTCTCTCTCTATATATATATATATATATATTTGTCAATAGAGAGGGCACTCACAGTTCAAGTTTTGCTAACTTTTTATCAAGACAACCAGCGATTACAAAATGGTACAGGGTCATCTTGGTTTCTGGTGACCCTGTACCATGTTGTAATCGCTGGTTGTCTTGACAAAGGTTCTATGGAAACGAAACGTCGACCCTGCATGTGACATGTGAGTTTATCATAAAGAAACTTTGCACAACTTCAACTGGTGAGTGACCTCTCTATTGACTGTATTTGTTCTGGGCCAATGAATTTGGAAATTCCAGTGTGGTGCACCTCCTCAGCTGGCTACCATAGTTGCCAAGTCCACTTATAACAAGTAGAATTGGGCTTCTTTTTTTCCCAAGATCCTTGTTTTTTTTAAAGATAGCTTGTTGCTTGTTTTTGGGCTTCTTTTTTGAAGGTAGCTTGTTTTTGGGTTTGTTTTTTGTGAGCATTGCCGAGGCGCCCCTGCAGGTAAGTGTATGTGTGTGTGTGTGTGTTTTTTTACACCAGTGGTGACTGAGGGAGGGAGGGCGGGAGGTTGTGTCTGGGGAATAGAGGGCCAGAGTGAAGTTGGAGGGGGGCAGGCAAGTGGGAGAGGTAAAATAGATGGTGGAAATGAGGCAGGTACATGGGGGCGAGTTAATATTACTGAGGCTGTTATAGTGAGGGGATAATAGAATTAGACAGGTGACAGGAATGAAGGAGGTAAAGAAGAGCGGTGAGAAGAATGGGGAGTCAGGTAAAGGAAAGGTGGGTACACACTAGATGATATGTCACCCGATCCTGCTAATCGGGCCGACATATCATCCACATCGGCCCGTGTGTACCCACTATGCACGACCCTGCGCACTCTCATGGGTCCCCCATTGGGGTTGTTCCATCTGCCTGCATATAGGGCCGATGGATTGACCCAGGTGCCGACGCTGGTATAGTGGATGGAGCCAGTGCCTGACATATCGGGCATTCGGTCACCGAATCGTGCAGTTTGTATGGACCACCCGATATATATCGCGTGGTCAGACATCACTTCACTGGGTACACACATCGGCAAGTGTGTACCCAGCTGAAGACTGGCAAGGGATTGAGGTATGAAAAGAGGGAGGAGGTAAAAATATGGAGGCTGGTGCAGAGGGAGAAAACCAATATAGGCAGATAATAAGGTACTGCACACACTAAAATATATAGGTTAGTGAAGGGGGGAATAAAGGAAGTTAGGTAGGTAGAGAGTGAGGACAAAGAGACACCCCCATAAATTGGGCTTTTTTATTGGGCTTGTATGATTGGTTTGGGTTTGTTCTTTACTTATTGGCTGCGTATTTTACATTTCAGAGTTGGCAACACTGCTGGCTACATTGGATGTGAGTGCAGATGACATGGGACTGTGTGTGTATATAATATATATATACACACACACACCAACATCTCTCATGGGTTCAATTTCAGAACATAGGGTACACTAAAGGTGGGTAGGCACTGGACAATGTGTACTGGGACGATATGTCGGCCCGTCGGGCAAACTTTTCGTACCACAAATACACATCTAAATGATGTAAAGAACAATGGAACAGTGACTTGTTCCCTCCTTCATTAACATGAATGGGCCGTTTGAGATATCATCAGGTTTGATGAGCAGCACATCAAACCTGACGATGTTGCATGCGACCACAGGAGCGCGCATATCATGCATACACCAGTGTTCGCCCTAGAAAGTTTTCCAGCCAGGTAGCATAAAGAAGTAGCTGGGTGGGGGCCTTCGCAATAAAAAAATGTTTTAAACCCTGACCTTATGGTGATTTAAACTTGAAATAACATTCTACATATTAATTCTACTCTTCTTCTTAGAGGCCCAGTCGTTTGCAGCTTTTTCATAATCAAAGTCTGTAGGATCTGGTCCCTCTAGTGAAATTAGCATCACGTTATTTAGTGCTGGCACCACAGAATTTATTTTTTATACAGCTCCCAGATACAATGTCCCCACTTGCAGGCTCTACAGGTACTGTCCCCACTTGCTGGCACCACAGAATTTATCTTTTATACAGCTCCCAGATACAGTGTCCCCACTTGCAGGCTCCACAGATACTGTCTCCACTTGCTGGCACCACAGAATTTTTTTTATACAGTTTCCAGATACTGTCCCCACAGAAATTATTTTTATACCGCTCCCAGATCTAGTGTTATCCACTTGCAGGCTCCGCAGATACTGTCCCCACTGTTTGGCACCACAGAAATGTTTTTTAAACAGATCCCAGATATTGTCCCCACTTGCAGGCTCCCAAATACTGTCCCCAAAGATTTTTTTCAGCTCCTACATAGAGTGGACGCAGGACTACTCTAATGTGTTCAGGAGACTGTTCCCACCCAAACAGCACACCCTTGCTTTTATACAGGAGGAGGGATCTCTGTCCTCCAGCCTGACACCGTCCCTGCACTGTGTTGGGCCCAAGCTGCACAACCCGGCACTCCCCCCAATCCCAATACATCATGTCCCATTGCCCAGAACCCTGTCCTTATTGCCGGTGGACACGGAGCCTCCATTGGGAAGAACTTGTGATGTCGGCACAGCTCGGCATCACATCTGGCATCCATGTCTGTGGCAACAAGGACGCGTTGATGGTGACCGGGGTGGGGCAACAGGGGATGTGGTACTTTGGGGCGAGGGAGGGTGTTGGGCAGTAAGTTGTACAGGGACGCGGGAAATTGGTTTGGGAGGAAGTGCCGGGTGGTAGCTGTTTCTTGCTGGGCATTGTGCCCGCAAAAAACAACCTGGGAAGAACATTGTACACACTGCACAATATGTATGATATGCTGTTACGATTTGGCCAAATCGTAACAACATCATCCCAGTGTGTACCCGGCATTACAGTATTACTGCATCTTACATTTATTGTTTAATGTATTAACACATGCAGAGGAGGGATATGTGGTTGTAGGGGTTGAGGGTGGTGGTGTGTGTGGGGGTCAATGGGGGCCCAAAGAGACATTAGTGTACCGGGCCCTAAGATTTCTGTTGCTGTCCCTGGTCCTGCTACACCCATGGGGTGTTTCTAACTACTCCACCCAAATGACGTATCTAGTGCTGCAATCTGACATGCAGCAGACATTGGGATTTATTGATTTAAAGGGTAACATAAATAAAATTTTGATCAGGAATTGGTGACCTTCTCATAGGAGGGGTGTAGCGGAAACGGAATCGGTATGAAATACCACCGGCAGTGCCTGGCCGACAAAAGCAGAGTTCCCGGCAGCGGAAGCCCAACAGCGCTGGAAATCCCGATCGTCGATAGGTAAGTACTTACTAACCTAACCTAGCCCCCTAACCCTTCTTAGGGGTGCCTAACCCTAACCTCCCCCCAAGTGCCTAACCCTAACCCCCCCTTCCCCTCTGCCTAAACCTAAGTCCCCCGGGGGGGTGCCTAACCCTAACTGTCCCTCCCCCTAGCCTAACCCTAACCCTCCCGGGGGGGTGACTAACCCTAAGTCCACCCTGGGTGCCCTAAAGCTAACCCTCCCCCCCGCGGCTGTCTGCTCACGGCGCCCGGCATCCCTTCGATCGGGATGCCGGGCGCCTGTCTCCAGGCATTGGGAAAATGTCAGGCATCTACATCTAGACACCCAGCATTTCACCCTCGCCGGGATATGACAGTCGGGAAGCTGGCTGTCGGTATTAAGGCAGCCGGCTTCCCGATTGTATACCAGCAGGAAACTGCCCATGATATTGTGTTGGCATAAACATTTAACTTTCCCTTGTAAATTTGTATGTAACATCATTTGTGTGTGGAAGATGTCAAGCCTTTGAAGATGGGCAGCAGAGGTTGTAAGAAGGTCTCTTTTCCTACATCAGCCATAAATATGTCCAATTGTATAGGATATAAAATAAATATATACATGGAAATTATAGGACAGCTAGCCAGACCCGTGTTAAACCAGTCATTAGGAACTGTGTGTCCTGTGTGGGGACAGCGATCAAAGGATAGTTGTTTACACATAGGGACACTGATCTTAGCAGGTGTGAATTGCTTCACCTAGTCAGATGTGTACGTTTATGACCTCCCAACCTCAAAGAAAGCTGAATGTGTAACTAAAGAACCCCTGCTCATGTGGCCAGGAAACTCTGAAGCTTCAGCCAGCTGGTGTCATGATCCAGTGCAAGAATTCCTCTGTGGAGGACGGTGAGCCGAGGGGTTTGGGTGACTAAGGGAGTGACTAGACTAGGTCTCCTAGTTGCGGCCAAACCCAGGTTAGGCTAGACCTGCCCAGAGGCGTGGAGTCTAACTCACTTGGTGGTTTTCTCCAGTGACCCCTCCAATTTGGATTTGGTTTTCAGCTGCACCAAGTGAGCAGGTTGCGGCCCTCTGGACAGGTACCTGGGAATGGCAGAAGACTGGAAACTATAATGAATGCAATAGCACTGGAGGTGAATGGAATGAATGAACTCTGGAAATGGAAATGAATGCTATAACACAGGCATGGACTGAAAACAGTTAAGTATGCAGAAAAACATAGACATATACTGGGGATTGCAAAGGCAAGAGCAGAGTGGACTCAGGGAATATATGGGAATGCTAAAAATGATTGGAGCTGATTTCCAGAGACAAGACACTGAGCAAAGAACACAGACATATACTGGAGATTGCACAGACAAGAGCAGAGTGGACTCTGGGAATATATGGGAATGCTGGAAATGATTGGCAGAGACAAGACACAAAGAGAAGTCAGGCATACACTAGGAGAGTGCTAAATGCAAGTGCAGATTTGCACTGACAAGACACAGGGCAGATTGACACAGATATGTGCTGGGAGGTCCAGCTGTGAGCTCATTAATACCAGCAGGTAATCTGACACCTCAGTGACACACGGAAGCTGCAATACTAGCAGCACATATACAAAGACACACAGACATAGAAAACAAAACAGTCTGGATACTGGGAGAGAACTACTCTCAGACTAAGAATAGCTTGGAAGCTAATACTGGAAACTGGAGAACTGTGAACAGGCTGAAGTAACTCTCTGAAAGATTAGCACAGAACAACGCTGGTATCACTGGAACAGAGAAGAAGTTGAACAGCAACTTCCTGGAGTTCTGGAGGTGGATTTATACCCAGGGGTAGCAGATTACTGGAGCACAGCATCAGCTGACTGAAATCATGCTACCATAGGTTAGGAGTACTGTCACTGTCATGGCGGCGCCCATGATGGGAACTCCGATCCCCAGCACACACAGCCGACCATGGAAGCTCGCAAAAAGCACCTAAGGCAGAATACTCAGCCCCACATCCATCACTGCACCAGACGTCTGACCGCAAGGAAGTCAGGGGAAGCTGGCAAGGAGGTGAGAGAGGCCGATCCTAGGCTGAACCCTGACAGCTGGACAATCCACTCTGCGCTGACAAGGGTTAAAATCCCCCAGGGAGGGGGGTGCCTGGAAAAGCAAGCATAAAAATGTAACTCAATTCTGGTTCAGTGTTCATCTGCATGAGGCTATCGAAGGATACGGATGATCCACAGTTCATTATTGGGAAGACCTCATCCCAAAATTCATTTAAACTAATGGGGTTTGAGTGGTTTGTTTCTACAATTTATTATTTTAATTTTGGAAATTGTAAGTAATTGTGTGTTCTTTTTAACATTATTATATTCTTTGTAACTTTTTGTAACTAAGCTTTGAAGATATTCTTGAATTAAACATTAATTTAAGTTCTGGATCTGTGTTTTTATGACACAAGGCCTCATATGGCTCATGTTACCTATTTTTCTAAGTATTGACAATTGTGTATGTAGGTGGGAGCAGAAACTCACCTTATGCTTTAGCATTACAGTTTTCTTCTGCTGGTGGCAGTTACCAGGTTTAGTTAACCACACGTGCTGAGGTAACCTATACAAGTCACGGGCGGTTATTCTCAGATTGGCGTATCTGGAGGGTCGGCCCGCAGGACCGTGACAATTGGTTCGCAGTGATGGGATAATAATTGTTTTTTTTATAAAAACTTAAGTGAAGGAGGGAGTACTCTGAGAGAAGAACCCAATTTCATCAGATACCAGAACTCAAAGCTTATATTAGTACAAGGTCACACTGCGAAAGCAATTTATGTTTCCCCACCCCTGTTCTCTTATTTTTATTTTTGACAAATGATGGCCGCAAAGTACAAGAAGCTCAAGAAGGAAGAGCTAGTGGCACGGTGTCTGCAGAAAGGTCTAGTCTGGATGGACCATTCTAAGAAAAGATTGATCCGTGATCTAGTGGAATTTGACACAGAACATCAGGATGTCAGTGAATCGGTACTGGAAGAGTGTGCATCGGCTGGGGCTAATGCAGTAGCCTGAGATGTACAGTACCCTGTACTGGAGTTTTATTTACTGCGGAAAGTAATACAGTGCATCCGGATAGTATTCACAACGCTTCACTTTTTCCACATTTTGTTATGTTACAGCCTTATTCCAAAATGGAATAAATTCATTTTTGTCCTCAAAATTCTACACACAATACCCCATAATGACAACATGTAAAAAGTTTTTTTACGATTTTTGCAAATGTAATTAAAAAAAGAAAAAACAAAGAAATCGCATGTACATAAGTATTCACAACCTTTGCTCAATACTTTGTTGATGCACCTTTGGCATCAATTACAGCCTTGAGTGTTTTTGAATATGATGCCACAAGCTTGGCACACCTATCTTTGGGCAGTTTCGCCCATTCCTCTTTGCAGCACCTCTAAAGCTCCATCAGGTTGGATAGGAAGCATCGATGCACGGCCATTTTCAGATCTCTCCAGAGATGTTCAATTGGATTCAAGTCCGGGCTCTGGCTGGGCCACTCAAGGACATTCACAGAGTTGTCCTGAAATTATTCCTTTGATATCTTGGCTCTGTGCTTAGAGTTGTTGTCCTGCTGAAAGATGAACCATCGCCCCAGTCTGAGGTCAAGAACGCTCTGGAGCAGGTTTTCATCTAGGATGGCTCTGTACATTGTTGCATTCATCTTTCCCTCTATCCTGATTAGTCTCCCAGTTCCTGCTGCTAAAACACATCCCCACACCATGATGCTGCCACCACCATGCTTTACTGTAGGGATGGTATTAGCCTGGTGATGAGCAGTGCCTGATTTCCTCCAAACATAATGCTTGGCATTCATGTCAAAAAGTACAATCTTTGTCTCTCATGGTCTGAGAGTCCTTCAGGTGCATTTTGGCAAACTCCAGGTGGGCTGCCATGTGCTTTTTACTAAGAAGTGTCTTCCGTCTGGCCACTCTACCATACAGCCCTGATTGGTGGATTGCTGCAGAGATGGTTGTCCTTCTGGAAGGTTCTCCTCTCTCCACAGAGGAATACTGTATCTCTGACAAAGTGACCATCAGGTTCTTGGTCACCTCCCTGACTAGGGCCCTTCTCCCCCGACCACTCAGTTTAGACGGCCGGCCAACTCTAGGAAGAGTCCTGGTGGTTCCAAACTTCTTCCATTTACAGATGATGGAGGCCACTGTGCTCATTGGGACCTTGAAAGCAGCAGATATGTACCCTTCCCTAGATTAGTGCCTCTAGACAATCCTGTCTCTGAGGTCTACAGACAATTCCTTGGACTTCATGCTTGGTTTGTGCTCTGACATGCACTGTCAAGTGTGTGACCTTACATAGACAGGTGTATGCTTTTTAAAATCATGTCCAATCAACTGATTTTTACCACAGGTGGACTCCAATTAAGCTGTAGGAACATCTCAAGGATGATCAGTGGAAACAGGATGCACCTGAGCTCAATTTTGAGCTTCATGGTAAAGGCTGTGAATACTTATGTACATGTGATTTCTTAGTTTTTTTTATTACATTTGCAAAAATCTCAAAAAACCTTTTTACACGTTGTCATTATGGGGTATTGTGTGTAGAATTTTGAGGACAAAAATTAATTTATTCCATTTTGGAATAAGGCTGTAATATAACAAAATGTGGAAAAAGTGAAGCGCTGTGAAAACTTTCCGGATGCACTGTAGCATAAAGTTGGACTCTGATGTGAACTCTTATTAATGTGAGGCCAATGGAAGCTGCCTCAAATTTTCATCTTATCCATCCGTCCGTGGAGCTGGCCAGAGCTGAGCGCCTGGCAGAGAGAGAGAGTTCCATGGCAGAGAGGTGTTCTGCCCTACACCAAGCTGAGGGAGAGTTCATTGGCTGGGGCTACTGCAGTAGCCTGGGATGTACCCTGTATTGGATTTTTACTTACTGCAGAAAGTAATAGCATAACATCAGACTGTGATGTGTACTCTGTTATCAAACGGGTGAGGGCTATGGAATATGCCTCAAAGCTGGATCGATATCTACAGTCGGCTCTTACGTATGTGAAAGAGCTGGACCCTGAGATGGTGCTGCAGCTTGTACAGCAGTTCAATACTAAGGAGGCCAGAGAGGCTGCAGAGCATAAGGCTGCCATGGCAAGAGAGGCTGCTGATCACAGAGCTGCTATGGACTGAGAAGAAAGAGAGGCTGACTGCAGGCTCCAGTTGGAGTTAGACAAACTCAATCACCAGCCTGTGACCAGAGACACAAATCCCAACAGACTCTGTCCAGAGCATTTTCCTGTGTGGGAATTGGATGGAGAAAGCCCAGCAAACACTAGCTGTGGTTTGGGGAATCAGATGGCCCTGGGCATTGCAACAGACACTCAACAGAGGTCTGACCCCTCTGCTAGTTCCAGGGAGACTGCAGGATGTTTGGCAGCTAGGGAGGCTGCAGAGAGCCAATCCATTGCAGCACCAGAGGTTCAAATGGACTTTACTTTTTCAGGTTCAGAGGACCTATTTACCATGATGAGTATGGAGGAAGTAACTAAAGAATGTCAGATGCAAGGTCTCTCCTGCAGTGACAATACCCGCAGCGAGATGATCAGACAGCTCATGTGGGCACAGGACGATGTGTACAATGCCTTCAGCCTGTATCGCGAGGCGATTCAGAATCCGGCTTGTAAGATGAGTTTTGTGGAACTGCTGAACCATCTGGAGGAGTGTTTTGAATTTGCTTGGGAAGAGACAGATCATTGGGGGAGGCTCGATGCCCCATTCTGGCAAGATCAGTGTCACCGGGTGGATTCTGAAAGGTATCGCTGCAACAACTTCTTTCACCAGCTGAGGAAGCAACATCCCAGCCTACTGGTGTGTCCCGAGAGGAAAAGGTAACCCCAGCAACGACAGCCATTGAGGAATAAGATACCCAGATATCACATCCCGAGGCGCAGTGTACCCTGCTGGGAAAGGCGGTTGGTGCGAGGAGAATACTACCTCAGGCTGCGCAGAAATGGCAACTAGAGGAGGCTGATTGTAAGGAGACTTTGTCGGAGAATATTCCCACAAATGTGTTTGTGAGGACTGACTTTGGACAATTGATGTCGCACTGTGTACCCATTATCTCTAAGTCTGTTGAACTATGTGACTCATCTCAGGTATTATGTGGTGGTTATAAATCTTGCAATGATGTGACTCTGTGTAAAGCACCTAAAATGCATGGTGACCATTGTGCGTATTCTAATGTAATAGGGGTATGTGGGGATGAGAAGCGGATAGGTGCCAGAGTGGACTCTCACAATTATGTAGACTTATGCAAGGAACCTGATTTAGTTTAGAATGATGTAGAAACTCCTAATAGTGGTATGTGTAGTGAGGGTAATGTCACACGTGTTACTGGGTTAGAAGGTAAAACTGTTTTTTCCCTGGTTGGAAAGTATCTGGACTTGGAAATAGGGCAAGGCATTAGGGAGGTAAGGCATCTGCCTACCAATTTTCTGCTGGGGACAGATCTGGGGAAGTCTGTGAATGTTCAAAATGAATGTCCTTTTATCATGATGTCTGCTAACACTACTTCTCCTCAGGTACCCTTCGATGCTTGTCCAGGCATGGGTAAACATGCTAATGGCGATGATAATGGGTCTATGTTGAGAAATGGCCTGTTGAAACCTTTATGGTGTACTGAACTTTCCTCTAATCTAGCAAATAATTCTGTGAATGTCTGTGGTATCAGTAGCAATGCTTGTGCTGGGGAAAATGTATCAGAGACAGGTAGTCAGAAAATGAGTCAGGACTCAGGTGATGTGATGCTGAGGAAGGCAGCAGTAGTTGCAAAGTCTCTCAAGGCTTGTGAGGGAGACCTGTGTGATTCTGCGGCTTCACCCCTGACCCCCCCTCTTGCCATCAACTCACTCACACACACAAAAGCAGACCTCTGCCCAACTCTTGAACCCTCTGTGGAAAGCTTAGCTTTTCAGATGGAAAGCATACAAACTGATTAACTCTCAGTGCAGCCGTCCATGACAAGCTGTACTGGGAGGAAGATTATTTATACAGGTAGAGTGCTATTTCCAATACAGCACAGGGACAGGATAGGATTGGGTGTGAAAAGGATGTTGCCGTATGTCCCACTGTATGGGATAATATAGAACCTTCTCTCACCCATGTTGCAGCCATCCCTGAAGAAATGAACAGGAGCTTGTTAACAGCCAGGGTGTACCAAAATTTGTGGCTACTAACACACTGTGAGTAGCGTTCCTGCCCCCCAGAGTGGAGCTCATTAGACTGGTTACCGTGGGCCATGTGGGGCCTGGTATGGTAAGTCCTATACTAGAAACTACTCTTGATGGTATGGAGATTTCTAGTCTAAAAATAGGGATAGAGGTGTGGGGTCCCAAAGACATCAGAGACATAATGTCTAACCCTATGGTGAATAAGTTATGTCCCCCATATGTTTCTGATGGGGAATGTAGGATTTCTTGAGCAGCTAAAACAGCAGGCTGTCAAATGTTGCATGGTGCTAAGATGGTTTCTGAGGGAGGAGACTTACCCAGCCCCCTGGAGCTGCTAGATTAGGGAATGAAGGTACTGCTAGATGATAATGCCTTAGCTGACACCGCAAAGAAGAAGGATGTGTCAGAGTCTCAGCCTGCACTTCTGAAACCCATATTCCCTAACCCAACAGAGTGATGACCACATTTTTAAAAATATGGTGTCTGGGTGTGCTCTCTATCCTGATGTAGGTCCCAGGAGACTAGACAGGGACAATATTTTCTCTTGGGTGCTATATATGGAAGTGGTGAGCCTCAGTCCTGTGGAGACAGGACAGAGAGACAAAGGCACCAGGTTCAGGGTGGGCTACAGGAGACTAAGTAAGTCCACATTGTTTGATGCCTATCCCCTGCCCAGGATGGATGACCTGTTAGATCAGCCC
The DNA here is from genome assembly GCA_031769625.1 of Taudactylus pleione. Classification (NCBI taxonomy): domain Eukaryota; kingdom Metazoa; phylum Chordata; class Amphibia; order Anura; family Myobatrachidae; genus Taudactylus; species Taudactylus pleione. The sequence goes on along the minus strand of JAUIMM010000517.1, from coordinate 40,736 downwards.
ATCCAGGCAGGGTAATGACAGCTGTCAGAATACAGCATGGTAGACTGCAGCATGATGTGTCACTGCTACCATGCTGACCTTAAAGGGGAAGGTGCAGCGTTAAAGCTGATTTCGCATCAGCATGGGCATAACTGCCCAAGATATTGTGTTGGCATAAACTTTCCCTTGTAAATTTTTAAGTAACGTTATTTGTGTGTGGAAGATGTCAAGCCATTGAAGATGGGCAGCAGAGGTTGTAAGAAGGTCTCTTTTCCTGCATCAGCCAAAAATATGTCCAATTGTATAGGATATAAAAGAAATATATCCGTGGAAATTATAGGACAGCTAGCCAGTCCCTTGTTAAACCAGTCATTAGGAACCCTATGTCCTTTGTTGGGACAACGATCAAAGGATAGTTATTTACACATAGGGACACTGGTCTTAGCAGGTGTGAATTGCTTCACCTAGTCACCTGTATATGTTTATGACCTCCCAACCTCAAAGAAAACTGAATGTGTAACTAAAGAACCCCTGCTCATGTGGCCAGGAAATGCTGAAGCTTCAGCCAGCTGGACAATCCACTCTGAGCTGATAAGGGTTAAAATCCCCCCAGGGAGGGGGGTGCAGCATGCATAAAAATGTGACTCAATTCTGGTTCAGTGTTCATCTGCATAAGGCTATCAAAGTATACGGATGATCCAGAGTTCGTCATTGGGAAGGCCTCATCCTAAAACCATTTAAACTAACGAGGTTTGAGTGGTTTGTTTCTCCAATTTATTATTTTATATTAATTTTGGAATTCATAAGAAACTGTGTGATTTTTTTTTATAACAATGTTTTTATTGAGATAAAAAGAATCTTACAATTGTAAAAACATATATGAAAAACATCACATATAAAATATTAAAATAAATCGAAAGTAAAAATACAGATACATAGCTGTAAGATAATAACAGAATAGCGAGAATGTCCTTTTATAAACTAATAAAAGAGGAGAATGTCCGTGGTATAGTACGAATTCCTCTTGGGTATTTTCAGCAAAAAAAAAAAAAAATTTGTCAACCTATATCTTCAATTTTGTAATTTCCTCTCTAAAACAAAATATTTTAATGGAGAACATCGTAAATTTGCATAAAAAAGAAAAGCAAACAAGCAGAACAATATCTTGAGTATAAAATGGGTTGAAACACAAAAAATTGTACCGAAATAAATAAAAACAGTATATATATATTAGGGATGTGCAGGCTCGGATAGGTTCGAGTTTGCACGTGGAGTTCGGATTTTTCCCTCCAAAAAAACGGAACTCAGAAAGAGGCAAAACGTCATCTTACATGGACGAACATCATCATTCCTGGACAAAAGTCCAGGAATGATGATGTTCGTCCATGTAAGATGACGTTTTGCCTCTTTCTGAGTTCCGTTTTTTTGGAGGGAAAAATCCGAACTCCACGTGCAAACTCGAACCTATCCGAGCCTGCACATCCCTAATATATATCTCCGTATTTGATATTTCAACCAATATCTGCACAAATATTACCGATATATTACTGAGTATTAAAATCCATAATACCCCAAAAGTTTTATATTATAACAGAAAAGGGAAAGGAAACAAAAAAGAAAGAGAAAGAGAAGGAGAAAAAAAAAGAGGAATGAATTCAAGGGGAGGGGGAGGGAGGGAGTTATAGGGTAGAGTGATCAACGGATTCCAGGAGTAGAGCGGGCCTGAAAATGAAACCATGGTGACCAAATCAAATGATACTTTGTCACTGAATTATTTTGTAAGCTGGAAATATATTCCATTGATGCAATATAGTTAATTTTAGCTATGAGAGCACTTTTTGAGGGTGGGTGGTGATCTTTCCAGTGTTTGGCAATAAGGGTTTGAGTGGCATTACAGATATGTGTAATCAGTTTATCCTGGGTTTTGGAGACACCAATGAGTGGGGCATTCAATAATGCCAAGACTGGGTCTAATGTTAATCCTATACCAAGAGCTTGATTAATCACTTGGTGGACATGGGACCAAAAAAGGCGGATAGAGGGACATGACAACCAAATGTGGAAAAATGATCCTTCTTGACCACAAAGTATCCAACACATTTTGGATGTAGCAGGAAACATGGAATGTAGTTTAGTAGGGACTAAATACCAACAGGTATATACTTTATAGCAAGTTTCGCGTATTGAAACACTGATAGAGGCTTTGGCAGTACGTAGTCTAATTTCTTCCCATTGATCATCATCCAAGTTCAGATTCCCATAGTAATTCATGCGATTCGCATGGAGGACGATCAGGGGCCAAAACTGAATTGTAAATCGTTGAAATATTCCCTCTCCTCCCAATTGAATATAAACACATACATTCAAATGAGGTAGGTTTGTGTAGTAAAGAAAATTTGGAATGGGAGCAGATAAAACTAATAATTTGAAAATATTGGAAGAGACAAGAGGAGGGTAGGTTTAGGCGATCTTGGAAGTCCTGGAATGAAGAAGGAGCAAAATCACCTTTGATATGGATAAATCTATCTATACAACAAGCTCGCCATGGAGCTGCCATATTTCTATAACATCCTGAAGGGAATTGTGGATGGTTCCATATTGGGGTGAGTGGGGACGGATAGGGAGAGAGGTCATAAGTGATGCGTGCTTTGTCCCACAACTGGAGAGAAAATTTGCTAGTAGGGACAGAGTACACTGATGTCTACCTACAATTTTTGGGAAGCCAAACCAAAGAATTAAGCATACCACACTGAGTCAATAAATTCTCAATGTCAACCCATTTTTTGATTCCTGGGTCAGAGTGCCATGACAAAATATGATTAAGATGACATGCTTCATAATAAGACTGTATAATAGGGAGTCCCAGGCCCCCCTTGGTTATACTTTTGCTAAGAATTGACCTCTTGATACGGGGTCTGTGACCCGCCCATACAAATCTGTTACAGAGTTTTTGTAAAGAGGTGAGGGTTGTGCGGGGTACCAAAGTTGGAAGAGTCTGGAAAAGATATAATAAACAGGGGAGAAGGTTCATTTTGAGAGCGTTTATTCTACCAAACCATGAGATATACATCCTATCCCAGTTCGGAAGATCATGTGTCAAATTATTAATCAGAGGGACAAAATTAGTCTGATACAGAGAAGAGTAGGTTTTAGTGATGGATATCCCAAGATATTTAATAGCGGATGGTCTCCAAAGAAAAGGAAATTTAGAAGTTAATGCGGTCTGCAAATGGGAAGAGACATGTAAAGCGAAAGCTTCTGATTTAGAATGATTAACTTTGTATCCCAAAAAGGAACCATAAACTGAGAGTTTCCTTTGAATATTAGGAATAGATATTAAAGGATTGGAAAGGGTCAGGAGGACATAATCCGCAAAGAGGATTGGTTTTGACCAACTGTGATGCCCTGGATATCAGTATTAGCACGAATATGAGCTGTTAGTGGTTCGATACATAGGGTAAATATAAGGGGTGACAATGGGCATCCTTGCCATGTACCATTGGTTAGGATGAATTGGGGAGAACATATCCCATTTGTCAGAACCGTAGAAGAGGGAGCTGAATAGAGTGCTTTAATAGCTGTAATAAAGTGGCCTCTGAATCCAAATGAAGAGAGAGTAGTGAATAAGAAGGGCCATGAAATGCGGTCAAATGCCTTCTCAGCATCGAGTGCTAGGACTATAGAAGGTATTTTGGATACATTAATATGATGGATCAAATTGATAGTGCATCTTGTGTTGTCTAAGGCCTGATGTCCCGGCATAAAGCCTACTTGATCAGAGTCAACCAAAGACGTCAACACAGAATTTAATCTAGTGGCTAACACCTTGGCAAACAATTTAAGATCAGTGTTTATTACAGAAATGGGCCTATAAGTGGTACAAAGGGAAGGGTCTTTACCAAGTGTGGGAATAACTACTTTACCGAGTGTGGGAATAACTATAATGCGAGAAGCCAAAGAATCATTATGGAGTTCCGTTCATGACTCCATTAAATAGTTTAACCATGTATTGCAACAGCTGAGGGGCGAATGTTTTGTAGTAGGCCATTGAATATCCATCTGGGCCTGGAGCCTTAGATGGTTTTTGGACTTTTAGCGCCACTTCAATTTCCTCGACTGGAGATATCATTATTTAGGAGCTGACAAGCAGATGTGTCAATTTGAGGGAGGGAACAGGATTCTAAATAGAGTTGGGACTCAGTGATATGAGAGGATGGGTCAGCAGGTGGTTTTAAGTTATATTGAGCTTGATAATAATCTGAGAAAACCTTGTTGATACATTTAGGGTCATAGGTTAAACAGCTGGTGGGATCTTTAACTGAGTAGATGGCCTGGGCAGCTTTTTTAGTGCGAAGTTTATTAGCCAATAAGGTATGAGCCTTGTTGCTTTTGTCATAGAAATTTTGATTGGCTCTGTGCAGAGACAATTCAACCTCTTCGGCTTGGAGAGTTTGTATTTCAGATCTTGCTTTAGAAAGTTGGGCAAGAGTGGTATTGGAATGAGTGCACTTATGTTCTCTGTCAAGATCTGCAATGGATTTAGTCAGGTGAGCTATCTGTTGCTCCTGTTCTCTTTTCCTACGAGAGGCATATTGGATAATCGATCCTTGTATGACTACTTTATGGGCCTCCCAGATCGTTGACGTAGTGTATTCTCCCTGTTCATTAAGGGTGAAGTAATCTTGAATTTTGGAATTTATCAATTCTTGAAATTGGGGGATTTTTAATAAAGTCTTGTTAAGTCTCCATGAAGATCTACCATTCTTAGATTCTAATAGGTTAAATGTTACCAATAAAATTGAGTGGTCTGAACAAGTGTTAGGAATTATCTCGGAATGAATTGCAGACTGTGAGAGAGAGGCACAAAAAAGAAACAAATCAATACGAGAATATACATCATGGGGTATAGAATAAAAGGTGTAATCTTTGGTGGTGGTGTTGAGAAAACGCCATTTATCGAATAGCCCAGTTTCGGCTACATTTTTTTGTAGTGCTAAGGATGGGGTTGACACATCTCTATGAGAGGGGGAGCCTGATTTGTCCAGGTGAGGAGTGAGAGTCATATTAAAATCTCCACCCACTAGTGTTTTGCCTTTACGGTAAATACTGAGATCATGAAAGAGTTTACGAAAGAATCTGGTGTGGCCAGTATTAGGGGCATATATGTTAGCTAATGTAATCTCCTCATGGCCAATCTTACCTCGTATCATAATATACCTGCCCTCAGAGTCACATTTGGAATCTAAAAATTGAAAAGGGAAGGAATTTCTGAGTAAAATTGCCACGCCATTATGTTTAGAGGTATGGTTGGAGTACCAAACCATTGGGAAGGTTTTAGAAGATAATGATGGGTGCAAATTATTTTTCAAATGGGTCTCTTGTAAAAAAATAATATCTCCTCTCAATTTACAGAGGGTCTTATGAAGATGTGAGCGTTTTTGGGGCGTATTAAGACCTTTTGTGTTAATGGATAAACTCGTTATAGGCATTGCAGCTAGGATTCAGACCACACCCAAATGATCACCAGTGAAAAGAAAGAAAAAAAAAAAAAACACTCCGGAAACCGTTGAAAGAGGAGAGAAAAAAAAACAGGGTTAAAAAGAGAAAATAAAATAATAAAGATGAAAAGAAATATAAGGACTAAATAAGCGTCCGTAAATATCCTACAGAATTGGATAGTTGGACACAAAGGTAGAGCTCCACTGGGGTGGGAGCTCAGAGGTGGGATTGAATAATATAGTAATAAGAAGCCCAATTAATATATTTAACTGTAATCCCTAGTTTGGGGGGTGGAGTGACAAGTGGGAATACCACCGCTCCCCCCTAAGAGCTACATATAATAATTATTAATTGATACTGTACAACAGATAATGTAATAATCAAGAAAAAAAATAGATAAATGTTAGGTCCAACGGTAGGTCGATAGTAAACACTATAACTGTGAGACATTATATTAACATATAAAGATACAAATCTAGTAGCATTAGAATCAAAAACCTATTGTGTACATGTACATATATATACTCAATATTCACATATAATATCATTAGTGTATTCCAGTACACAATAAATCAAAATGAAAAACATCAATATTGGTAGGGCTAAATTAAGCTCTTGGAAAAAATATCTTTATCTGTAAGTTAGGCAAGACCACAGCAATAAAAAATAACAATATACAACCCATTTCATAAGCTTCCAGTGATCAGTGGAGATATACAGTAGAATTAACTAGATAATAGCTTGTAAAAAACAGTTAGAGAATTAACCTTAGACCTACAAAAGGCAACAAAAAATATTCAAACCCAAGTCGGAAGTAAATCAGGTTGGCGATGATGCTCCAGAGCGATTAGGAACTGGATCAAGGGTAGCTGCCAAGTGCAGTTTTCTAAGTAGTTGATTTCCCTCTTCCACAGAGCGGATAAAGTGAAGGCGGCCATCAATGTTCACCAGGAGATGGAAGGGGAATCCCCATCTGTATTTATAGCCGTGATCCAGGAGTGTAGCTGTGATGGCTCAGAGGTCGCGTCGTTTAGCCAATGTAGCCAAAGCCAAGTCTTGAAATATTTGTATACGGGATCCATTGAACAAAAAGGAGGTGGCGTTCCTACTGGCCATAGTGATGGTGTTCTTGATCTGGAATGGTAGCAGTTTAAGAATAACATCCCTAGAAGGGTCAGTGTCTTTAGGTTTGGGTCGCAATGCCTGGTGAACTCATTCTATCTGTATGAAATCAGTAGTCAATGAAGGAGCCATTGAGGTAAATAATCTCTTGAGATAGGGCTCCAAGTTGGAAGCTGTAATGACTTCCAGGACATTATGGATACGTAGGTTGTTCCTTCTTTCGCGGTTTTTGAGATCTTCCATCTTATCCTGTAGAAACTCCAGCTCGCTGTGTAAGCAATCCATGTTGTTGCCTGTTTTTTCTTGGAAATTCCGATAGGTGTCTGCTTGTGACTCTACCAGGGAAGCATGAGAGTCCAGATTAGCGATGTCATATTTCAATTCCCCAATAGCTGTTTGAGGAGCAGTCGTGAATGAGGTTTTGAGGTCCAAAATCATAGACTGAAGGGATTGTATGTTCTCTTTTGTCAAAGGGGCTGCCATAGGATCCATCGTTGGTTGATATATAAATGTATTCTATTTCCCGATCTGCTCATAGTATCGTATTAAACAAAGATAGTATAGCAATGAGTGGATACATAGAGGGAAGTAATGAGTAAACTGGTAGCTCAGGAGCGGGGGGAGCAATGGATTACATATTACACCAAGAACAGCATGAGTCTTTGTTAAGAGCCACCACAGTGTCCACGGTCCTTATGACAGCCGAGGTCAGATTCAGGTCAAAAACACTAGTGCTCTATGTTCCAGCAAAACAGAGACCCTGACCCAGCCGACAGATCTTACACTGCAGCCCCTATAAAGAGTGAGACTCCGGGAGAAGTGTAGGAGGTTTTCATGTAGGAGTGTGCAGGCTTTGACATCCAAGGGTAGGGTGAAAAAAGGTGGCAGAACACCTGTTTGTGATTGGCGCCACCCACAGTATCCTGTGTGTTAGGACAACCTGTCTGTAGACAGGACACAGGCCATCAGATCACGAAGGTCCTCTCTCAGGGGTCCACAATCCAACAAAGGGTGTCTCCTCAGAACAAGGGTGACCTCCACCTGCTTCTCCCTCCAGATGATAATAAAGGGCAGGAGGTCAGGGCCACAGTGTACCGCTACACGGTAGCAGCAATGTCCGGCTCTGCAGCAGCTGGCAGTCCCCAGCAGTATGTGTGGGAAGGGATCAGGGAGCAGCCTCCGGTAAGGTCTGTGTGGCTGTGGTAGGAAGGAGCTGCATCCGCCAAACACCGCAAGGTGGGCAGGTGCCACAGGTGGATCCGGCGTTGACAGGCAGCCCCTGGCTGAAGGTGCCATGGAGAGGGGTCAAGCGGTGGTGCCGGTAAGGTCAGTGTGGCAGTGGGGGAAATCGACCGGTCTTGCGGGTGTCGTGGGTGGAGCCGGAGTCGGCGGGCAGTCCCCAGTTGTTGATGGTGTGGGGAAGGCTCCAGCAGCAGCCACCGGCAAGGTCTGTTTAGCAGTGGGGGGAAGCGGCCGACTCCACCATTGATGGCTAGGCGAGCGGGTGCTGCAATTAATTGAGTCCCCGGCTTGAGGATGTGGACTAGGCCACAGCTTGCTTGGGCAACCACCATGCACCCCCTCCACTTTGAAACCGTGCCTCCCCACCAGTAAAGGGTTCAGCAAGGGTGGGTGGGTGTGTTGTGGCTGTTATTTACTAATCAAGGAGCAAAAGGTGGGTTTTATATTGGTGGACATAGGGGAGCTCCTCCACAAGATGTCTGCTCCTGTTGCTTGCCAGGCCACGCCCCCCTGTGTGATTTTTTTTTACATTATTATATTCTTTGTAACTTTTTGTACATAAGCTTTGAAGATATTCTTGAATTAAACATTCATTTTAGTTCTGGATCTGTGTTTTTATGACCCAAGGCCTCATATGACTCATGTTATTTATTTTTCTAAGTATTGACAATTGTGTATGCAGGTGAGAGCAGAAGCTCACCTTATGCTTTAGCATTACACTTTTCTTCTGCTGGTGTCAGTTACCTGGTTTAGTCAACCACACGTGCTGAGGTAACCTGCAAAAGTCACGGGCGGCGATTCTCAGATTGGCGTATTTGGAGGGTCGGCCCACAGGACCGTAACAAGGGGTGTGTAGACTTCTCTTACAGTACTGTAAATTCAGTGAATTAGGAATACATACGTAAATGTCTTCGTACCTCTAAGATGACTTACTACTTTTGTGATTCAGCTGTACTATGGTACTGATGATGATGGATACTCAATGTAATCACTCCTTCTTGTCTATACTACTTTACAAAATACACATTCTTTATTCAGGATAAGGGCTAATAATGTAAGATCATTCTTAGCCGTATTATGGAATAACAGGGTGTAGATTTTTTAAAGGACGGTTATGGGGTCCTGCTGATTATTTTTGGCCTTCGTCCCCAATATACACTTATCTGAGGGGACGCCACACCATGAATTTTCCCATAATTGTGTGACCAGCCCAGCCTGCCTTATCTGGTGCTGTTTTCCTCTTCATGGACTGCATGCTCTTTGCCCCCCTGTATTACTAAAAACCAGCCCAGACTGTATAATACCGGTGCTGGCTATGAATTTATTTTTAAGGGGGACCACTAACACAGAATTTTTTTAATTTAATTTTGTAACAATAAAATATAATCCCATCCTCATGACCAACTTCTTCAAAGTTGATAATGATGACTTTTGAAACTTTGCTTTATACCAGTGCTCCCCAATTGTTTTTACTTCACGACACCCTTAGTGTTTCATCAGTTTTTCGTGGAACCCCTAGGCCAGAAGAAAATACCTAACTTTATATCCCAACAACTAAGTAGCCATTGTAAAAAATTACATAAATAAATTAATTGAAAAACAAAAAAACCCAAAAACATTGTATTTAATTTTTTTATATATATTTTTTTATTAAAGGAAATTAAACATAAACATATCTCTAAAAACAATGTTTTCATTGCTTAACATATTATGAAAGGTCTTTGTAAAATAATAACTATCTTTAACAATAACATAATGTGTTTGGCGATTGCCTAAAACTGTGACCAGTAAAGGCATAAACAGATAAGGACACAAATAGATACAGTACTATATAGCCTCGAGTAAAGGTACAAAAAGGGGTGGACTGACAAAATCAAACCATTGAACATTCAGACATAATGCATAAAAAAAACAAAACTCAATATAGTACCATCGGCCAGAGTCATGATTATATCATGTTGTTAGTTGTATTGATATGCAAAGGGTGGATTTAACCTGAGGTGAGAGAGTAAGGACATAAGGAAGCCAAATAGAAAATATTTTTTTTGCCCTGCCCTCTTTATTTATGGACATTGCTGTCCAGTCCATGTGAAAAAGGAAAGACAAACGTGGCAGAAGGAGAGAGATACTGGGCACATCAGGTGAGATCCATTGGGAAAGAATGGTCTTTTTTGCAGCCGCTGCCACTCTAGCAAGAAGGAGTTTATTACCACGTGTCAGGGTAGAGGAGGGTGATGGTGAATAGATATTCCATAATGCCCATGTATTCTTCACTATAATAGAGATGCCTAGGTTACTCTGAATATCATTCTGTACAGTCATCCAAAACATCTGCACCTTAGGGCAGGACCTATACAGTGTATGAGATCACCATCTGGTGACAGATACTTAAAACAGTTAGTATCAGTGGAAACACCAATAATACAATGTAATTAAGGGGTTAAATAGGATCGGTGTAACAGTTTGCAATGCATTTCGGTGTAAGATATGGACACCAATTGTGAATTTAGGCTCACAGCACCTGCCAGTACATCACATAAATAGTGTTGGGTATTGAGTTTGAAGCTGCGAATAAGTATAAGGGTAAAGGGTTTGGGGATCTAACAGTTGATAAACATAGCGTAGACCCTGAAGGTACCAATTATGAACTATTCTAGAAGAGTGTCTGATTTTGACAGCGTTAGCTTTTGACGCGATCGTAGCATTCGCCAAGCATCCCAAGTAGCACGGATCAACAAATGATCAAGTAATTGAGGGAGATGGCCCACAGAGTGGGTATGAAGGAGGCTTATTTTATTCTATTTAATAGCTTTATTTTGGTTTCCAAATGTGCAAATACAAGCAGGAGCTGCCATTAAACATGCATACAGAGGGCCTGATACACAGAGGTGCATAAACTTGATGATTGCGCACACATCTCCGATGATTCTAGATATGCTAATGCTCAGGAGCAGCACTGCGTATGTGCAGATCTGGGGCTGCCATATTGCTCGCAGTGCCTCAAAAGCTACATAACTGACATGCTGCTGGCATGTGGGGGTGGCGACAGGCAGCGTTGCAGAAAATGGAGGCATGTCGGACCCATTTTCTGGGCTTCCCAAAGCCAGGGGCTGTGTCATTGAACACAGCTTCACTGGCCCTGGCAGCGTGATTTCTCCAGACACCATAAGTAACCTGAGGGTTACTCAGATGTCTGATGTTCACACAGTTGATCCGATGCTGAGTCTTCGGGTGCAGCAGCGGATCACAGAAGCCGTCAGTGGGCGTCTATTTACGCCTCCTGCGGCTTTTGAATATTTTAGCACATCCTCTGTGTAGAAAGAGGCAGCAACTGTGCTAATGCGTCCATATCTGTATACGGCCCAGAGACAGCAATCAGCAAGCAATGAGCATCACAGTCATAGCAACAAAAAATAGTGGCATACTGTATATTTAGTACCTATATGTGCCACAGAAATGAACAAGTGCCAGCAAACTTCAAAGGCAAGAGGTAATCTTGCCGATATGTGAAAAAAGGATAAGCACAAAAGTGCGCTTACAGTTTCTTTAATAACACCTGAATGATTTTCCATCGTGTATGGCAATGTCAAAATCATTGTAAGTTGTATGTGTCAAATTAGCACTAGTTATAGCGCATTTGGCATTTACCTCCTCTTTTTACATCTCCCCCACTTCTACTGACTATATTTAGCAATGGTGCGGGGTGGAAAGTAGTATTGAGCACCATGGTAACTAAATTATTACATTGTTATAGATATTTTAAATAAATCTAAAGTGCAGAAGAAACACTGTGTCACAGACTATCACTAACCTAAACAGAGGAGAGTCCAGGAGTCACACTGTCAGATGCAGCCTTAAGGAGGATAAGAAAAGACGAGAAGATTAGGAGGGGACGGGGACGCGCGGCTCTGATAAATTAATTGTAATCTCCACAAGGGGTGTTAAATGCCACCTTCCACTCATCCCTGAATCTGAATCTTATTAAATTGTAGAATTCGCATAGATCTAATTTGGAAATTACTCTGGCAGGTGACTTCGATTCTCTGATAAAGCCCCGTTTGTGGTTCCCATCTATGTATTCAGTTACTGCTTGAGTCCCTGGAAGCGACAAAGGAAAAACTTGTCCTCATGGAGGCATTTTTACAGGAAATAAATCAATGAGTCAATCCCACTCTTCATGGGCAGGTAGGGTCTCTGAAGTTTTCTTGCTTAATACTTTGATAAAGGATTTTAAAGGAGGAGGAATGGAGTCAACTTGACAAGTGGAGACCTTAAGAGTAATCCAACATGGAGGAACTTCTGATTGCAAGCTCATTTGATGGCAATTTGATCCCCAAGATAGGATTTGGGGTTCACTCCAGTCGAGAGTGGGAGCATGTAACTGTATAACTGTAACCAGGAAAGACACAAAATAATTGTGTTCACAGCAGTTGGAAGCACAAAAAACATTTAAGCTCCCTATGGAGAGCTCCAACTTGTAAGGTCAAGTACTGGGTCTGGTGATGGAGGTAACTGTCGGAATTCTACTTTCATTCCTGCGAGAAGGTGGTGACAAGGGCCTCATTATTCCAATGGCCTACAGATTGGTTCCCCTTTGTTACTTGTCTTGGCTCATCAAAAACTTTCTTAAAATTATCCAGGACGTTCACACTACTGTGCATCGGGGGATCATTTCTTTCCTTAAATGGAGAGGCTCAGGCCAAAGCATGCCCAGATAGGCAATATAAGCCAATTTTGTTCTTGCTGTTAGAAAGTTGGCAGCCTGTAATTCAAATTCAATTGAGCACTGTTTCAGAAACCCCTACAACTTTTTCGGGTCTCCATCAAATTTCTTCAGTTTAGATAGTCATAGCTTAGATGAGATTCCTGCGACTTGAACTGGAGGTGCAGTAGGCAGTGCTGGCTGCACCCCGAGAAACTTAATAGCATCAACCCACTGCATAAGGGTCTGCATGTACTGTATGATCTGGTTCTGGTTGTTCTCTTGCCTCGCCACTATGTTAAGCAAGTGTTCTAAAAGTTCATTAGGAGAGGGATTACGTTCCGCATCCATAATTTTGTTTCCGTATGAGATATGCCTGTTGCCACTAAGGGAGAGAGTCGGAGTCCACCCAAACAACACTAACAATTGTTTTCACGCACTAGGAGGAACAGGTCTCCTTTGTGAGAATGGCTATGGGGTGCAGATGATGGGTGATACCACCATACACAGAACAGTAATATTTGTCTGAACTCACACTTCTTGAAATACACAATATTATTTTTTAATTCAATTAGAAAAGACTTCATTTTTTTTGTTTTAGACAACAGGAAAAAAATATTTTTTTCTGTTTGCAATTTATTTATATAAATGGGAAAAAAAAATCTAAAATAGAGGTCTTCTTGTGGTGCAGTAGCCTCAGACACAGTAGAGAATTTTTTGGACAGATAGACAGATATATATATATATATATATATATTATATATATATAAATATATATATATATATATATATATATACTAGTATTCTGCAGGTATAGATTTTTCAGAGAAAAAAAAGTGCAGCTTCACTTTAACAAACATAAAACAACAACAACGCCGCACATAGACAGTGGGCTGTTTGTTTGCACTGCAGTATGTAAGTGTGAAGTCAGTGTGTGTGACAAAAACAAACAAATACACTGACATTGGGGATGCCTGGAGTGACCCTTTCCACCTGGCACCTACTCCAGCTACTACATAAAAAAATATTTGCACTCCTACCTAGATTACTCCGAGTTCCAATGGCACCCTAATAGCTCCCTGATGGCATACTATTGGTGTTTTCCTTCAACAGAGAGCTCCAGCCCACAGTCCCACACAGGAGAGTATTAAGAGAGACTGTATTAAGACCCTGTGTGCATTCTCTGTCCGGCGCCCACTCCTCTCTCCCCAGTGGCCAGCAGTAGGCTTTGGGCACTAGTCTGTGACCAGAGTTTACTGCACATGCACTGGTCACCAGGGGAATGGTGTGGCAGCCATTTTCCTGGCAATTTCCCTATTGCGTATGTGCAAAACAACGGGAAAATGGCCACCGTAGCCATTTTCCAGGCAATTTGTACAAGTCAGTTACCGCAGACGTGGGAATCTGTAGAGGTAAGTATTAAAACTATGGGTGCAGGGTGTGCTGTGTGGGCCCGCCATGTGCCCTGCACCCATATTTTAACACTAATTATAGATATGCCCCTAGTCCCACACCTTCTCCCTCTGTTCTAGGGATGTGGAGGCTCGGATTAGTTTGGATTTTCCTGCCAATTTCTGATTTTTTCAGCCAAAAGTCAGGTCTCAGAAAGAGGCAAAACGTCATCTTTCATTGACAAACATCATCATTCCTGGACAAAAGTCCATGAAAGATGATATTTGTCCATGAAAGATTATGTTTTGCCTCTTTCTGAGACCCGATTTTTGGTGGGAAAAATCCGATCTTGGTGGGAAAATCCGAACTAATTCAAGCCTGCACATCCCTACTCTGTGCTCTTGTGTGAAATGGTGCCTGATCATGAGGGAGGGACTTTTATATAAAATCCAAAACACGCAAGATCTGATGTCTGTAAGATTACGTTTTGCCTTGTTTTGGGATCCGAGCATGGGGTAAAGACCCGAGCCGGGACTCAGAAATCACTTTGGTCCCCTTAGTTTGAGTGTGTTCAGTTCCCAAGGAAGCTGAACCATTCATCTCTAATACACATTGTGAAGACATACATCTAACCTTCTTGTTGTTAAACAGTCCTTCTAGTCACACCATGCTGTGGAATGACTCGGTAGCGCCAAGCATCATTCCTGCGACTTTTTCCCTTTATATGAGTCTTATTCGCAAAGTGATACAAATTGGATGCACAAGCAGCTTATGCTGATTAAAATGATATGCTGCATGTCTATATTTGTGTGACTGCGAATGTTTCTGCATGCTGACACTGTAATTTTCTTAATATGGCACGCTAAAAAAAGAAAAGAAAAAAGTTTGAACGTCCCTGGGTTTTATATGCAAAGTGGCCATAATTAAAGTTTCCCTATTAGTTAGAGCTGCAGACAGCTCTGAATAGAAAAACTTTGCTTATGACCATGTTGTATTACTTGTATATAAAGCTTAATCTGTTTCAGACAAGTACATTCATTAATTTTAGAGATGTGTGGGTCCGGTTCTTCTCAGAGAACCGACAGCAACTGAATTTAAGGTTTCCAAGTCAAACTGAGACCGAGTTCGGAATCACCTTGCGTACCGAGTTGAACCGAGTACTGGTTTGGATCTTTCCGCAATTCGGAACTTGGATTTAAAAACCAGTCTCGGGTTTTGGATTGCATGCTAACAGGTCAAAATGATGTAATTTTAGCTGTCTTTTTTTTTTTTTTTTCCTTTACACAGATCCAAAACCTAAACACGAAGATGAATCTGTATCCTAACTCAAAACCAAAATGTGGGGGATGCTGCACATCTCTAGTTAATTTGTGTAACCAAAATATCTTTGAGTTGGTAAGTAAAAGAATGCGTGGCCAAATGCAGTGATTACTCTGTTCTGTAATATTTCACACTGCCAAACAGCTCATAGATTTGTCTAGTTGAAAAAAAAATGCAGATAACAAGCTGGTTTGAGCTGTTACTTTATGCGTGCTAGGTTAACAGCTTGCAATTCAGCAAAATGCCAGACAGGGACAGCTTAGTTATCAGCATCTATTATCATTTGTGTTATCCAGAATTCTCTCCCGCATGGCTTGCTTCTCAGAAGAATGGGCTCCATTAACTGTGCCAAACACCTTGAAATGATTCGCTGGGATGCTGCTAACTGTACTTTCCTTGCATCCATCTACAATAGTTCTAAAAATCTATTGAGGCTCTTTAAGTAGCAGCCTTCATATAATACACTGCTCCGATTCTCAGTGGTGATTGAATGTCTGCCTCTCTTCAGCATGACTTCATTAATGCCATTTATTTCTTGCGGTCGTCGGTTATTGACGATATATCTTTAATAACTTTTACAGCTGGGATAAATATATTACTTTGCCTGTTATTATTTCTTGGTCGTGTCACGTTTGTTCTAAGTTTTGTCAATTATTCATTGTTTTCATTTTAGTTAGGAAAAGTAATTTGATCTTTTCTTTCTTACGTTAAATTGTCAACTAATAGAACTGGGCAAGCATTTCATGTCTTCTCTTTATAGAAGGCTTGGCGCGCTCATCTCACGTGTGAATTTCAATTGCTTTTGCTGCTTGTTTTCGGCAATCTAAAAAAAAAAAAAGTAATCTCTTTGAATAAAAGAAGCCTTTGTTTATTTAATGCCTACAGGTTTCGCAGAGTATGCTGATGTGTTTCTTTTGTTGCCCAGAAATAAATCAAAAGCTAATTCGTTGAATTGATTTCCACACAATAATAAAAAAAACCTTCCCGGGAGAAAGACCCGCACTGACAACACCTGAGGAAAAACATGTACAGTACTTTTTATTTGTCTAGCAAATGTGTCTTACAATATATTCTTGATATTCAGTACTTAGATATCAAAGTAGATGATACAGGACACCTTGCCTGGGTAACAGTCTGCTGGAGACCTCTGAGGATGCAATAACACAAGACAAGCAATTCTTTTTGTTTTAGGCTTCACAGGGTATGTGATTGTAATAATGACCTTTGCGTCTGCCCTCTCCCTGTAACAAATTACCTGCTGCAACTTCAACTTCACTAGCCGTCGATAACGGTCATGAAAAAGCTGACCTGTTACAAGCCAATGATGTTTCCTTTTTCCCATTAGCATTGAATACTGTCCTAGCTTTATAAAACTGTGCACTGTGAAAGGAAGGTTTGTACTTCAAGATTAGAAAATAACCTTATAAAATGACCTAATTTTAAACTATGCACTATAGATACTGTTTTCTTACAACTGTCCATAGAGACATACTGTATGGGTCTAGCTTATTCAGAAATATTTTAAATAGTCTGTATATTTGCATTTATAAGTGGTGGAGGCTGCCATATTATCACTCTAAAGAAGTAAACCTCAAATAGCATCATTGTTCGACAAGGAGCTCTCTGGCACTACATCCATCCTCACTGCTAGGTCATCTGGTAGGTCTGGCAAATGCCAGAAGGGCTCATGGCCAGATGGGCCAGTCTGGCCAGTGATGCCGAGGGGGGCCCGGGTGGCAGCAGTGTTGATTTGGTGTTGGGCGGCCAGCTGTTTACAGCTGGTACACTGGCAGCAGCGGCTGCTGGTCTGCAAGCCCTGAATGGCTCGGGACCGGTGCTAATTAAATGCTGGCAGTGCTGTATATCCATGGCTGCAGCTGCCATGGCTGCAGCCTAGCACCAAATCCACTCCTGCTGTTGGCACAGAGGGGGAGGTGAGAGGCTGCTGGATGGACAAAGGGGGAGATGAGAGGCTGCTGGAGAGACATAGGGAGAGGGGAGTTGTTGGTGGGGGCATAATGTGTAAGGGGCAATACTGTGTGGCAAAATGTTACAAGGAGCATTACTATGTGGGGCATAATGTGTAAGGGGCTTTACTGTGTGACATAATGTGAACATGCCCACCAAGAGCCAGCCCGGACCTGGGTTCTGACAGGGTGTGGCCTAAACACGGGAGGCTTCACCATGCCCCCTTGGGGAAACAATGCTATTTGCAGGGCTGCAGCGTTGTGAGCCCCTCAGCCCGGCGCAAGTCCTGGGGGGGGTGCAATCAGAGTGATTGCTCCCCCTCAAAGGCAGAGAGGAGAAGGCTGCTGTTGGTGCTCAGCAGCAGTGAGCATTCTCCCTGCTCCCACTGCAGTCCAGCACACAGCAGCATGTGCTGGGCTGCTGACAGATAAGAGGTAGGAGGCATCGGATAATTAGTACACGCTCCTTACCTCTTGTCACCCGTGAATGTGTAAGGGGAATTGCTGTGTGTGGCATAATGTGTAAGGGGCATTACTGTGTTGCATAATGTGTTATTAGGGGCATTACTGTGTGTGGCATAATGTGTAAGGGGCATTACTTTGTGGCATAATGTGATATAAGTGGCATTACTGTGTGTGGCATAATGTGTAAGGGGTAATATTGTGTGACATAATGAATAAGGGGCAATACTACTGTGTACTGTGTAACCTAATGTGTTAAAAGAGGCACTTCTACTGTGTGGCAAATGTGTCTAAGGAGTACTGCTGTGTGGCATAATGTGAATGGGATCTGTGAGGCATAATGTGAGTGGGCTATGTGTGACGTAACATGAATGGGCTCTACTGTGTGGCGTGACATAAATAAGGGGCACTACTGTGTGATGTAATGTGAATAAGGGACACTACTGTGTGGTGTAAATTGACAAAGGTGCACTACTGTGCATTGTAATGTGACTAAGGGGCACTACTGTGTGGCATATTTGATTTGGGGTACTAACATCCTTCACGCGCGGTGGGCATGCTTTAAATGCCAGGGCCTATTTGTAGTCCCAGTCTGGCTCTACTCAGTGCAGACAGGTAAGCTGAGCAGGTGGTCTCTAGTACCAGCTTAGTGAGAGGTCTAACCTCTGACAAGCACTACTGCACATGCGCACCATTTTTGTGCATCTTTCTCCTGATAATTATGCCGACTAGAAGTGACTCCAAGACTCTCCCACATACTAGCTGTGCAGAGCCTATACATACAAACACCACAAGTACACTATATGAACACTGCTATAGTGTTTAGGCATATTACTAATATCTGCTGGTGAATTTATAGCTCAGGCACACTACAATGTCCAGTGTCCAGGCTGCTTCTATATGCTACAGTTACACCTGTCATAGCCCTATGTCTTATGTCACGGGCAGCACAGATGGTGTAATGGTTAGCGTTACTGCCTCACAGCACTGAGGTCGTGGGTTCGATTCCCACCACGGCCCTACCTGTGCGGAGTTTGTATATTCTCCCTGTGCTTGCGTGGGTTTTCTCCGGGTACTCCGGTTTCCTCCCACACTCCAAAAATATACTGGTAGGTTAATTGGCTCCCAACACAAATTAACCCTAGTGTGTATGTGTGTGCGCAAGTGATAGGGAATATAGATTGTAAGCTCCATCGGGGCAGGGACTGATGTGAATGGCCAGCTATTCTCTGTAAAGCGCTGCGGAATATGTGTGCGCTATATAAATAACTGGTAATAATAATAATAATAATAATAATAATAATAATAATTATGTTACTTGTTGTTCTACCTGGTTCAATAAACGTAAGAGCTGGTTAAGTTGTACTATGTGTGGACTATCCGCCAACAGCACAAAACAACTGTGCTACACACTTATCATCATATATAAAGTGTATTAGCTCCTGGTGGATAAATTGTCTTTGGAACTTCGACTGTACATCCAGTATCACCGCTGCTCATCGCAACTTACAGAGTTCTGCTAATAGGTCATGGGCCCAGCTATCTCAAGTTAATAGGCTCCGCATCTGCATACACCTACCAATACTCTGATAATAATATCAACAATTAGGTATGGTAAAGTATGCTCTTTCCAGGTCACGCAGATGTGTATATATATATATTATATATATATATGTAATAGTCACTGAGAAGGGGGGGGAGCGGGTACTAATTAGCTGAGCCTGGGCTTGTTGGAGAGCCGGTCCCAATGTCACCCCCTCCCTCTTACCTATCAGCAGCCAGCACACGCTGCTGTACACTGAGCTGCAGTGCAATATGCCTGATGTGAGTGAGCTGCCAGGTCCCATGCAACTCTGCTAGCATCGGGCGCCTTTTTTGCTGACCAGGAGACTGTGCTGAATACTTTGATATGTGAGACTTGTATATCTGCAACTGAGACTGTAAACGGAATTTTGCGTGGCAGCTGAATTGTACCATGCTGATTAAAAAAGGAATTTGCACACAGATATACAAGTGTCACATATCAAATTAATCAGCACAGTCTCCTGGTGCTTACCAGTCACATTAAATTGCGACTTAGATGAATTTTTGGCAAAAAAAGTTTAAAAAAAGATGCCCAGCACTCGCAGAGTCTCACAGGACCAGGCGTGCCAAGAGGGGCTGTTTGACATGACTGCAGCAGAGACAAGTGAGGACACATCTATACCTGCAATATATTTATACTACAGTAAGTGTTTATTTGTATTCAAAGTAGGGGTGTGCACCGGCCACTTTTCGTGTTTTGTGTTTTGGTTTTGGATCTGGATCTTTCTTCGTGTTTTGGATCTGGATTGGTTTTGCCAAAACCACCCTTCCGTGTTTTGGGTTCTGGGTTTTGTGTTTTGGATCTGTATTTTTTTGAAAAAAAGCAAAAAAACAGCTAAAATCACAGAATTTGTAGGTTTTTCTGCTCCTATGCTATTATTAACCTCAATAACCTTAATTTCCACTCATTTCCAGTCTATTCTGAACACCTCACACCTCACAATAGTGTTCTTATGTCCAAAAGGTTGCACCGAGGTAGCTGGATGACTATGCTAAGCGACACGAGTGGGCGGCACAAACATGTGACCCATCTAGGAGTGACACTGCAGTGGCAGACAGGATGGCAGTTAGAAAAACTAGGCCCCAAACTGTACATAATGCAAAGAAAAAAAAGAGGTGCAAGATGGAATTGTCCTTGGGCCCTCCCACCCACCCTTATGTTGTATAAACAGGACATGCACACTTTAACAAACCAATCATTTCAGCGCCAGGATCTGCCACACAACTGTGGCTGAAATGATTGGTTCGTTTGGGCCCCCACAAAACAAGCTGGCAATTAATCTGTCCCTGCACAAACTGGCTCTACGGAGGCAAGATGTCATCCTCATCCTCCTCATCCACCGATTCCTCACCCTCTTCAGTGTGTACATCCTCATCCTCACAAAGTATTAACTCGTCCCCACTTGAATCCACCACCACAGGTCCCTCTGTATGTTCTGGAGGCTGGTCTCCCTGGAAGAGCTGATAATTCATTTTGATGAACATCATCTTCTCCACATTCTGTGGAAGCAACCTCCTACGCCTTTCGCTGACAAGGTTCCCGGCTGCACTAAACACTCTTTCGGAGTACACACTGGAGGGGGGGCAACTCAGGTAAAATAGAGCCAGTTTGTACAGGGGCCTCCAAATTGCCTCTTTTTCCTGCCAGTACAGGTATGGACTGTCTGACATGCCTACTTGGATGCTGTCACCGATGTAATCCTCCACCATTCTGTCAATGGTGACAGTATCATATGCAGTGACAGTAGACATGTCTGAAATTGTTGCCAGGTCCTTCAGTCCGGACCAGATGTCCAAACTTGGTCCTGCCTGCCCTGCATCACCGCCAGCGGGTTGCTTAGGATACCTAAGTTTTTTCCTGGCAGCCCCAGTTGCGGGAGAAAATGAAGAAGGAGCCGTTGACGTGTCACGTTCCGCTTCAGCTGACAGTGTGTTCACCAGCAGGTCTTTGCACCTCTGCAGGCTTGTGTCGGCCGGAAAGAGAGACACCACATAGGCTTTAAACCTAGGATCAAGCACGGTGGCCAAAATGTAGTGGTCTGATTTCAACAGATTGACCACCCTGGAATCCTGGCAAAGAGAATGAAGGGCTTCATCCACAAGTCCCACATGCCGAGCGGAATCGCTCCATCTTAGCTCCTCCTTCACTTTCTCCAGCTGCTTCTGCAAAAGCCTGATGAGGGGAATGACCTGACTCAAGCTGGCAGTGTCTGAACTGACTTCACGTGTGGCAAGTTCGAAGGGCTGGAGAACCTTGCACAACACGGAAATCATTCTCCACTGCGCTTGAGTCAGGTGCATACCCCCTCCTTTGCCTATGTCATAGGTGGATGTATAGGCTTGTATGGCCTTTTGCTGCTCCTCCAGCCTCTGAAGCATATAGAGGGTTGAGTTCCACCGCGTCACAACCTCTTGCTTCAGGTGATGGCGGGGCAGGTTCAAGAGTGTTTGCTGGCGCTCCAGTCTTCGGCACGCAGTCGCTGAATGGCGAAAGTGGGCAGAAATTTTTCGGGCCACCCAAAGCGTCTCCTGCACGCCCCTGTCGCTATTCAGAAAATTCTGCACCACCAAGTTTATTGTGTGAGCAAAACATGGGACGTGCTGGAATTTGCCCAGATGTAATGCCCGCACAATATTGGTGGCGTTGTCAGATATCACAAATCCCCAGGAGAGTCTAAGTGGGGTAAGCCACTGGGCGATGATTTCCCTCAGTTTCTCTAAGAGGTTGACGGCGGTGTGCCTCTTACTGAAACCGGTGATACACAGCGTAGCCTGCCTTGTAACGAGCTGGCGTTTCTGAGATGCTGCTACTGGTGATGCTGCTGCTGTTGCTGCGTAAGGTGATACATCTACCCAGTGGGCTGTCACAGTCATATAGTCCTTAGTCTGCCCTGTTCCACTTGTCCACATGTCCATGGTTAAGTGGACATTGTGTACAACGGCATTTTTCAGGACACTGAGGACACTTTTTCTGACGTTTCTGTACAGTCTCGGTATCGCCTGCCTAGTGAAGTGGAATCTAGACGGGATTTGGAACCGGGGACACACTACCTCCATCAATTGTCTAAATCCCACTGCACTAATGGCGGATACCGGACGCACGTCTAACACCAACATAGCAGTCAAGGCCTCAGTTATACGTTTTGCTTCAGGATGACTGCTGTCGTACTTCATCCTCCTCGCTAAGGACTGTTGGAGGGTCAATTGTTTAGTAAAAGTAGTGGTGTTCCTACTTCCTCTCTGGGATGATGAACGACTCCCAGCAGCAGCAACAGCAGCAGCAGTAGGCGTAGCAATGCAGGATCCTCCGGAGGAATCCCGGATAGGAGAGTCAGTCATGCCAGTGACATGGCCTGCAGGACTACTTCCGATCCTGACTAAGGAGGAAATTGACGAGGAGGGAGTTGACGGTGTGGTTTGCAGGCGCTTGGATACAACAGGACAACGGGATTTAGGTGTCCCTGGACTGCTTACGGTCTTAGCCAAAGTTTCTGAACTTGACAGTAACTTTTTATGAACGCGCTGCATGTGCCGTATAAGGGAGGATGTTCCTAGGTGGTTGACGTCCCTACCCCTACTTATTTCACCTTTACATATGGTACATATGGCAAGACAGTTGCTGTCCGGATTTGGATAGAAATATTGCCAGACCAAAGAGGTGGAATGTTTGGTCTTCTGCCCAGGCATGACCGTGATGGGCTTTTTCATCCCACGGACAACAACTGTCTCCCCCGGAGCCTGATTTAAACAAACCACATCACCATCAGAATCCTCCTCGCCAACTTCCTCCTCAGCGCCAGCTACACCAGTATCCTCATCCTGTTGTACTTCAACAGTGACATCTTCAATTTGCATATCAGCAAGTGGACTGTGGGTGCTCCTTTCAGCACTTGCAGGGGGCGTGCAAATGGTGGAAAGAGCCACCTCTTCCCGTCCAGTGCTGGGAAGGTCAGGCATCACAACCACCACCACACTTGGACTCTCCTTGGGGATTTGTGATATCTTCTTAGAAAGCACAGTTCTTCGCTGTGCTTTTGCCAGCTTAACTCTTTTGATTTTTTTAGTGGGAGGAGGGCTTCCATCGTCATGTGAAGCTGAACCACTAGTCATGAACATACTAGGGATCGACCTTAGCCGTTCCTTGCCACTCCGTGTCGTAAATGGCATATTGGCAAGTTTACGTTTCTCTTCAGCTGATTTAAATGTCTTTTTCAAGGTCATTTTCCTGAACTTTGCCATTTGGGATTGTATGTGCCCTCTACTATGACATTGGGCATCGGCCTTGGCAGACGACGTTGATGGCATGTTATCGTCTATGTCATGACTAGTGGCAGCAGCTTCAGCACTAGGAGGAAGTGGTTCTTGATCTTTCTCTATTTTATTTTTATCGGAGAAAGTTTGGTCCTCCATTTATGTTATATCGATTTGATATATACGTGCGGCTAAACACAGAAAATAATTTTTTTTTTGGTTTGGACTGGAGTGTACTTTGTGGGTTACAGCACCCTTTAACGGTCAAGCCAGCCGGCCCTTTACTTATGACACAGGCGCACTCTTGGCACTACTTTGTTGATGCACGTGCGGCTACTGCGCACACAATTCACAAACACAGAAAATAATTTTTTTTTGGTTTGGACTGGAGTGTACTTTCGGGGGTTACAGCACCCTTAACGGTCAAGCCAGCTGACCCTTTACTTATGACACAGGCGCACGCTTGGCACTACTTTGTTGATGCACGTGCGGCTACTGCGCACACAATTCACAAACACAGAAAATAATT
The DNA here is from genome assembly GCA_031769625.1 of Taudactylus pleione. NCBI lineage: Eukaryota > Metazoa > Chordata > Amphibia > Anura > Myobatrachidae > Taudactylus > Taudactylus pleione. Next base: position 16,687 of record JAUIMM010000517.1, on the reverse strand, counting down.
TTTTTTTGGTTTGGACTGGAGTGTACTTTCGGGGGTTACAGCACCCTTTAACGGTCAAGCCAGCCGGCCCTTTACTTATGACACAGGCGCACGCTTGGCACTACTTTGTTGACGCACGTGCGGCTACTGCGCACACAATTCACAAACACAGAAAATAATTTTTTTTTGGTTTGGACTGGAGTGTACTTTCGGGGGTTACAGCACCCTTTAACGGTCAAGCCAGCCGGCCCTTTACTTATGACACAGGCGCACGCTTGGCACTACTTTGTTGATGCACGTGCGGCTACTGCGCACACAATTCACAAACACAGAAAATAATTTTTTTTTTGGTTTGGACTGGAGTGTACTTTGGGGGTTACAGCACCCTTTAACGGTCAAGCCAGCCGGCCCTTTACTTATGACACAGGCGCACGCTTGGCACTACTTTGTTGATGCACGTGCGGCTACTGCGCACACAATTCACAAACACAGAAAATAATTTTTTTTTGGTTTGGACTGGAGTGTACTTTCGGGGGTTACAGCACCCTTAACGGTCAAGCCAGCCGGCCCTTTACTTATGACACAGGTGGACGCTTGGCACTACTTTGTTGATGCACGTGCGGCTACTGCGCACACAATTCACAAACACAGAAAATAATTTTTTTTTGGTTTGGACTGGAGTGTACTTTCGGGGGTTACAGCACCCTTAACGGTCAAGCCAGCCGGCCCTTTACTTATGACACAGGTGCACGCTTGGCACTACTTTGTTGATGCACGTGCAGCCACAGTGCACACAATTCACAAACACAGAAAATAATTTTTTTTTTTTGGTTTGGAGTGTACTTTGGGGGTTACAGCACCCTTTAACGGTCAAGCCAGCCGGCCCTTTACTTATGACACAGGCGCACGCTTGGCACGACTTTGTTGATGCACGTGCGGCTACTGCGCACACAATTCACAAACACAGAAAATAATTTTTTTTTTGGTTTGGACTGGAGTGTACTTTGGGGGTTACAGCACCCTTTAACGGTCAAGCCAGCCGGCCCTTTACTTATGACACAGACGCACGCTTGGCACTACTTTGTTGATGCACGTGCGGCTACTGCGCACACAATTCACAAACACAGAAAATATATTATTTTTTTAGCACTTGGGGGGAGCACCCCTGATGGACAGAGCACCCCCTGGACAACACTACAGCACCCCTTTAGGACTGGGACACTGCACAGGACTTTGGAGTGGACACAGCCCCTATGGAGAACTAACTGCACAACACAGTCCAGCCAGCCCCTATGGACTTTGAAGTAGTGGACACAGCCCCTATTAACAACAGCAGCACAGCACAACACAGCCAGCCCCTATGGACTTTGCAGTAGTGGACAACAGTAGCACAGCATAGCACAGCACAGCACAACACTACTCTGCACTACACTACACTACACTACACAGCCCAGCCAGCCCTAACTCCCACCCTCCCTCTTCACTGTCCACAGCCGAGTGAGAAAATGGCGCCGACGCGGGTACCTTATATAGGATCCAAAACCTGCGAGACTCGGAAGGCGGGATTATGACGTTTTGCCTCAATTTCAGATCCGAGTCAGGCGGGAAAAGTCGAGCCTGACTCGGATCTGCCTCAGATCGGGGGGGCTCGGGGGGGTTCGGATTTCAGAAATCCGAACCCGCTCACCCCTAGTTCAAAGCATACATATTTAAGAGCATATAGGCCGTCATTCAGAATCGATCGCAAGAAGCGATCACTCACTCTGAATGAGGACCTGCACTTCTTGTTTTGAAGTGCTGCCTCCAGGTCGCAAGCTAAGCTGTGGGTTACCACCCACAGCTTAGCTTGCGATCAGGGTGATGGTCACGATGGTCATCACCATCGCGACCATCGGGGCTTATGGCCAGACCCTAAGGTTGGGTCTGGGCATTCGTAAGCCCCAGGGAACTTCCTGCTCTGTTTGAGCAGGAAGTTCCCCACTGATATCATCAATGTCAGTGGGGCCACCCCAAAACGGCAAGCGTTCCGACCGGAATGCCTCCGTTAGGCCGGGCACGCCCCCGGCCCGCCCAGCAAATAGGGCGAGCTGTCACGCAACATCGACAGCTCGCCCGTCTGCTACAAGACCCCTAGCGACGGAGCGCCCGCCGCTAGCCGGGTCTCGCGCATGCACACAACGGAGCCGGCTCCATCGTGTGCATGCTCTGTGGGGACCATCGACCCGGTTGTGAGCGCATCGGCGCTCGCAACCGAGTCTGAATGAGACCCATTGTCTCCAATATACATTTAATACAAGTAAAAAGTAAACGTGTTTCTATCTACTGCAAGGGCAAATGCAGGATTTTTACAGAGGGGTTTACATACACACACAGTATGTGTATATATACATATATTAGAGATGAGCGGTTCGGATTCTGTGGAATTCGAACCGCTCCGAACATTGGGGATCCGAGTCCACCCGAACCATGTTCGGGTGTTCACCGCCTGACTCGGATCCCCGTTCGGGGCCGAACGGCGGCCGCCTGATGTCGGATTCTCACTAGAGAATCTGACGTCAGGTCTCCTCGCGTGTAGGGCAGAGCGCAGTGATAGCGCTCTGCCCTACACAGACACAGACACACAACCGCCAGCGGCAGCTGTGTGTTTGTTACAGCAGCCAATGAGAGTCACACAGACTCTCATTGGCTGCTGCACGGAGGGAGCCGGCTGGAGCTCACACATGAGCTCCGTCTTCCGGCTCCCTCCTCAGCGTGTGACAGAGCGGACGGCACGGGAGCGGGGATACAGGTAAGTTTTTATTTTTTATTTTTTTATCTGTGCAAGGGCCGGGGGCACTACTGGGGGGGGTCTGCACTACTGGGGGGGGTCTGCTACTGGGGGGGCTATACTACTGGGGGGGGCCATACTACAGAGGGGCCTTCTACTGGGGGGGGGTCTGCTACTGGGGGGTCCATACTACTGAGGGGCCTGCTACTGGGGGGGGCATACTACTTGGAGGCGCTTACTACTACTGGGGGGGGCCTGCTACTGGGGCAGCCTACTACAGGGGGGCCATACTACAGGGGGGGCCCATACTACAGGGGGTGGCTACTACTGGGGCAGCCTACTACTGGGGGAGGTTTGCTACTGGGGCAGCCTACTACTGGGGGGACCATACTACTGGGGGGGCCATACTACTGGGGGGCATACTACTGGGTGGCATGCTAATGGGGGGCATACTACTGGGGGGGCCTGCTAATGGGGGGCATACTACTGGGTGGCATGCTAATGGGGGCATACTACTGGGGGGGCCTGCTAATGGGGGGCATACTACTGGGGGGCATTCTACTGGGGGCACTGCATAGTGGACCCTACTACTAAGGGGACTGCATAGGGGGCACCACTGCTGGGGGACATTGTGTAAGGGACACCGCTACTGTGGGCATTGTGTAAAAGGGTCACTACTGTGGGCATTGTGTAAAAGGGGCACTACTGTGTGTTGTAACATAAATAAGAGACACTACTTTCTGGTGTAATGTGAATCAGGCCCTATGTGCGGTGTAATGCGAATAAGATTGTGCACTGTGACTGCTAGGGCCGTAGCCCACTTTGTAAACAAGTACTGTGACTCTGCTGGCCGTACCCCACTGGGTGGGTGCACTACTTTTCATTTCTGCCACTGCTGTGTGGCAATGTGTCATAGATGTGCTTTATACTGTGGTGTCTGTGTCGTTGTGCCGCTGCTTTGTCGCTTAGTAACCAGTCAGCTCACTGCAACCTTTGGCCAATAATGTTGAAAACAATATTATAAGCTGTGATATGGTCTAAATTGACTGGAAATTAATGTTATTGAGGTTAATAATACTCTAGGAAGAAAAAAAAGACCAATTTATGTGATTTTATCTTTTTTGTCAATTTTTGTAAAAAAATCCAAATCCAAATCCAAAGCCAGTCACCGCAGTTTGGCAAATCCAAATCCAAATCCGGACGACGAATTAGAACCAAATCCAAATCCGGCAAAAATGGTCCGGCGCACATCCCTAATATATATATATATATATACACGTACATGGAGACACATACATATGTCACACATACATTACACACACACCCTTACCTTGCAGACCTGGCAGGCTGGCACATGTCATTAGGCCCCTCCCCTAGCGTGAAACTGCCGTGATTCACGGATCAATCGGGAGGGGGCAGAGTCAAATGATGCGATTATAATAGAATTGCATCATATTGTCTCCACTTCCTCATGATTGACCAGCGAATTGCGGCACTTTGTCATGAGGGTGTGGGACTTAAGAGCATGATGCCTGCTTCCGAGTCTGTCAGAAGGGGGTTTCTGGGTACTCAGAACCCCCCCTGTGTGTGCTACTGTACGGTGCTTGGGTGGGAATCCTTGCTCTCTGTTGTGGTGTGGAGGAGGGGACTAACAAGGCACTGCTGAAGATTGGTCAGAGCAAGAAGCTAAAACGTTGTAACTATTACTATTATGCTGCCATAGCTGAGGCTGCTCTAGCAACAGTGCTTAGATTTTAAGTGTAAATAGAATATGTAAATTGAAGCCGGAGTTATTCAGGAGTTATTGCTAACTATACTAGTACCTGGAAGGAACTGTGATGTGATTTTTCATTTCTTATCATCCACAGATAATTAACTACAGCACCCAACATATACTACTGCTTGGTTTCTCTATTGCACAGCCTTTAAAATTGATAGGTAATTAACTACAGCACCCAACATATATGACTGCTTGGTTTTTCTATTGCACAGTCTTTAAAATTGATGGGTAAATGACTATACAGTATTTCATATTGTTTTAAAATCTGTATCAAGGCAGGAAATGACTCTGTATCTGTGTTGGTATATTGTCCTCTCACCATTTGTTTATTTGATTGCTTACCCTTTGTTGTGTGATGAGGGTGTTAGGGGTGGGGTGGAATCAGTGTAGATACCTGGTTTGAGCCATACTTATTAGTTACTATTAGGCTGCCATAGCCGAGGCTGCACTAGCAACAGTGCTTAGATTTTAAGTGCTTAGTGTAAAGTGTAAATGGAATATTTAAATTGAAGCCGGAGTTATTCAGGAGTTGAACAGAAGGAGAAATGAACATATCAGCCATTTCTGCTATTAAGGACTGTTTTTATCTACCAACACATTTCCACCATGCCTATAGATTGTGCCTGCACCTGGATCCTAAATGCTGCCCGCATCCCTCCTGATCTCCCCATGCAATCTGCTTATCCACTCCAACAATGCCATACCGAACGACGCAGCAAGATGACCCCTCAAATGGACCTTGGTTGTGGCCCCCAAATCATGAGGCTTGGTGCAATTTTGCTGAACTCATTGTCTTTTCCTCTTAAGTTTAGAATAACCTTTCCATAGATGTTATATTACTGTGACCCTTTTATACAGCCCATCTGTGTCACCCCTGCTTGTCTGCCCTTCCCCTTTCCAAAGTAAGCTCTCATGAGCAGGGTCCTTTTCCCTCATGTGCTTCTCCTTCACTTAATTATACTTTAATTTACAACAGTACCCAACCCTTGGTTGCTGACACCATGCTGCTTATCTAAGTGTTATGCAGCAATGTATAAATCATGTATCTGTCCTGCATTGTTTGTACTGTTAATAACTTTTTTCTTGTGTGCTCATTTGTTTATGTACTGTGTAAGGCGCTGTGGAACCCTTGCGGCACCATATAAATAAAGGATGATAATAATAATAATAATAATAATTATAACATCTATAAATATACAGTAATTAGAATAGCACACTTTGTTTCCTACCAGCCATCATTATGAGTGCACACTTGCACCTGCACTACTTATGTCAGACTATTTATGGGCCAGGGGTTCTCTTTGTTTTAACTTTATAATCATTGCCAGAACTGCAGACAAATGGTGGCTTTGAAAAGTCGCCTCTTAGTAAATCCCCAGTCTTCTTTCACTTGTCCATGCACTCCCTAGTTCCTTCTAAATGGTATCTGTCCTGCACAAATGGCACGCTAATGGATTTTGCTGTTATACTATTCACCAGACTAGGTTTTGCTTTGTATACAATCAAATAGAATAGGCTTAGGTTTATATTACTGCCAACCAGTGGCGGCTCCAGAGGTGGGGCAGCAGTGCAGTCCAAAATTCAATAGGGGAACCACACCAACTGTCCTTTCAAACGTTGACAAACATCGCCAGCCAGGAATCACTGGCATTTGGTGTGGCTCCCTTATTTGCAGCCCCACCTCTGGAGCCATCACTGCTGCCAACATAATGCACTCTGCTATGTATAGCTGCCAGTAGTTATACCTCAGGTTTTTACAGTCGCCAGCAGAATGTACTCTGCTCTGTAAACCAGCCACCAAAATGATCCATGCTGATTCAATCCCTGACCAGTGTCTCCCGGAAGCTCTTACTACTACTATACCATCTTTGCTTTGGCCACAGCCTTAGGGGTCTATGTACTAATAATCGTGGATCAGTCACGATTATTATCCATATCGCTGGGGATATTTTCATTTTTGATGAAAATATTCCTGCTATGTACAAAGGGGAACTCGCAGGGACAGTGGTAGTGGAACATGGCCACACCCCAGGCCGACATTATTTTTTTAACAAAAATGTGTATTTTGTATGCCGCACGTTTTACAGGCAGCTGCCTTCATGGCGTGAATTAGTGGCATACCGCTATACTCTCCTCTGCATTAATTTAGAAGTGTAAATGTGAATATCAAGCTATATTGTCATGTTTACAATTAAAAATTGTTTGATGAGTCACAGAAGTACAGTATTGTACAGTACAGCGCTGGAATATAGAATAAAGAATTCTTACACAGGAATCCCAAAACCATATTATGGAGTGTTTTTTTTTTCTGCAGTTCAATGTCTGCCATTTTGAAAATACAATTTATTTGAAATTGGACCATGGGGAATAAGACTTGTTGAGATTCTCTGGAGCATGTAATCATTTGTTCTCTAACTTATCAGGGAAGTGATAAATAGTTGGCAACTGTAGCAGGGGATTCAATGGTTGTTGTTAAAGAAACATTTCTTATGGAAAAACATGAAATTTATCAAATAATACATTTATTTATTTGTTGATTTGCTTTGCACAGCTGGATTCACATACTGTACTTCTAAAACTTTTCATTTGTTTTTGACAAGTGGGTCATGTTCTTGTTATTTTCATCACAAGTATTTTACTTTTGCCCAGTTAAAATCTATTCCTTGTCTTGTATTATGCTTTATTTGTCCTTCCACAACTTCACATCCAGTTTATTGTTTTTCACTCTGCAACCCATGTACTGGAGCCAAGGGCGAATTGGGAAATTAAAGTGGCCCTGGAAAACTCTCCTAAAGTGGCCCATGTACGCGCGACGAAGGCTTGTGTGAAATGCCATGCTTGTGAGCTTTTCTCCCCTATTTTCATCATGCTGGGGAAATGCTCAGCACTCCGGGAGCTGATGGGCATGCCCCCAGTACCTCTCTCCAGTGAATAAACAGAGTGAGCATGTGAATGAGTATTTTCTTACCTATATGATTTCTCTGCAACATGGAACCTCTGAAGAAATTGATCCTCCCTGGACAGGCAGTGCCTTGAGTCCGTATTCACTATTCATGCAGGAGAACACATGGTATGGAAGCCGTCTGTTATCTTAGGAATAATGCCAACGCCAGCAACATACAAGAGAGGTTCTCACCAGTACCAGCCCCCTGTATCTCATCAGCACCATCTATGTGCCTCCAGTGTCAACCCTCTCCCCACATCACAGCATCCTCCCACAGCACAGCAAAACTCTCTCCCCTCACAGCACTCCTCACAGCCCCCTTCAGCACAGCCCTTCACACCACAGCCCGCTTCATCACAGTCCCCCTCATAGCACAGTCCTCCACAGCACCCCTTGGCACAGTCCCCCTCATATGACAGCCCCCGTCACAGCATAGCTCCTCACAGCTCAGCCCCTCATAACACAGCCCTCCTTACCACCCCCCTGTATCTCATCAGCACCATCCCCCTGTCACTCTGCAATACGATCCACCTGGGTACCTCCAATAATCCCCCTGTCCTCTTTGCCCCCAAGGCCATCTCCTTTTTGCCCCAGCACCATCTCCTCTGTGCCTACAGTGTCAACCCTCTCTCCACATCACAGCATCTTCCCACAGCACAGCAAAACTCTCTCCCCTGACAGCACTGCTCACAGCCCACTTCAGCACAGCCCATCACACCACAGCTGTCCTCACCATAGTCCCCCTTAATAACACAGTCCTCTACACCACAGTCCCCTTCATCACAGCCCTTCACACCACAGCCCCATTCATCACACTCCCCCTCATAACACAGTCCTCCACACCACAGTCCCCTTCACTGCGTACCGGAAGGTTAGCAATTTCTGAGTAAGGTCAGAGCTTGTGCAAGTGTGCCTGAGGCTGCGATGATACTCGATATTACCAATGGTTTCGCAGTCTTGCAAAGTATTACGGATGTGTGTAAGGTAAGGTGGGCATCCTTATGTTGTGCTTCGACGGCATAGCGCTGGCAGAGGATTAGCATATAAGTGTAGTGAGACTGCATGCGTAATCACATTTGCAATCGCATCTGCGATCGGTGCCGGATCAGGCACTTTGTTCATGGGTGTATAGATTAAAGTACAGCCAACCAAAGTAACGTCTAGTTGATTGGAGCAGGAGTGAAAGAAAATTGAATAGGAAAAGTGGCCTAGTCATCTTATAATAGATTTTAGATTGAAAGATCAGTTTGGGGAAGACCAATAAGTTATGTGAATTACAATGGTCAATATAGGAGTTTATGAGTATGATCATAAAAAAGAGGTTTTGCAGTATATTGTGTGAATAAGAGCATATTAAAGGGATTTTCCATAGGTGAATGTAATAGGAATTGAACAAAGAACAGTTCTGAGTCAAGGATGGAACCAAGGTAGTGAGCTTGATAGGTAGGGTCTATTGTTGTTTTGTCAATAGAAATAGATATGCTAGGTAAATAGCCAGGCGCACACAATGCCGGTGGTCAGAATTCCCGTGCCAGAATACTGACAGCAGTCAGAATCCTGGCTCCAGAAACCCGATGGCTATGATCCTGATGGTGAGTATTAGGGTTAAGGGGAGGTTTAGGGTTAGGTTCAGGTGGAGTGTTAGACACTAAGGGCAGGGTTAGGGTTAGGCTGTGTGAGGGGATGCTTAGGGTTAGGATGTGGGTGAGGGGGGGGGGAGTGGTTAGGTTTAGGCTTCCAAAAAGGGGAAGGTTAGGGTTAGGCTGCAGGGGTGGTGGGTTAGGGTTAGAATACTTATATGCATGCGCCAGGATTTCCATAATTGGGATACCGCTGCTGGGATTCTGACCACCGACATTATCAGCTCCGGGATCTTGTACCCAACCCCTGTAGTCTAGTGGAAATATTAATAGCTTAAATTTTGATAGATGAGGTGGCAAGAGGATAACACATATGGATAAAGATATTTTGGTTGATTCTAAGTCACTTGCAAAGTGACTGTAGTTGCGGAAAGTTGCAGAAGCTTGATTTACAACCTTATGCTAATGTGAGAATCTGTAGGGCTAATTCGATAGTTTGTGCATCTGCAAGTTAAAACCCGCACCGCCCATTGATTTTACGCTGGCCGCCAATACCATCATCATTAATATTGAAACGTGAACTAGCCTCATGCTGGGTGCAAGAGATACAACAGAACTAGGCTTCCCTGCTCCATATGGACAACTCAGAATCGCACAGAGCTTTAGCTACATGAGTGTTGGCAGTGATGGTGAGCAGGCTTGGTGTGGGATGGTTGAAAAGAGAATAAATTATATTAAATAGGTGTCTGGGGTTAGAAATGAAATGATAGTGGTAATGCCCAGGAATGTAAGCAAGTGATTTAGATAGCGATATATTTGAAGAAGTCATCAGAACTATGAGACTTTTTGTTTTTTGCAGAGAAGTGAAAAGTTGTTCAAAATGAATAGAACTGAGATGACTGTGAGGGCAAAGATGTTTTGCTGAGTTAAGGTGGGTACACACTTGCCGACTGCACGATGCGATGGCAGATAGTGCCGGTGAACGATATATAGGCAGTCGGTACACACTGCATGATCCGGTGACTGACTGCTCTATATGTCATTCACTGGCACCATTGACCTTGCTGACATCGGCAGCTGGGTCACTCCTAGAACACCTCAACAGAAGCAATTTCATTGTGGGCAAAGCCACGGGCAACTGCTTGTCTTGAAATATAATTACTTTGCTTAATGGTTCCATAATAAATATATATCCTACTTTATGATTTTATACTTTGCTTCAGTTGATAAAGGGATTTACTTGATCACAAACAATAACTTCTGATTGTGTTTTTCCTCTCCAGCAACTTCCGAGGTTGCAGATGACTGGAGCAGTGTATAATCAGTACTTTTTAAATGAGTTAAACTCAATACGCACTAGGGAATGGAATTTTCTTTGTCAATTTTGCCTCAAATACCTTGTTAATGCCAGCCCTCTACTGCTAGAACCCAACTGTATTGATTCCAAAGTCCTAAAATTACAAAGAATAATTTAATTGTCAGGTAACATGTTTAATAGAAGGAGTAATTAAATAAGAGACAAATAAGGACACATAAGGGACAAAAAAGAATAATGTAATAACCTACAATAGCTTGTTTGTTTTTCTTTTTCTTGAGAAACAATTCTTACTAAATAAATATTTTGTTGGCATTAGGTGTTGTGTTACCCACATGGTAAACCCTGGAGTAATGTGCGGTAACCCATAGAGTCAGCTTAAAATGCTGGAATCTAAGCAGCGAGAAACTCCAGTGGCTGTATTCAATGCTGATTTTTCCTAGCAGCTCCTGGGGCTGTGAGGTAAAAACCATTGTTATGTGCAAGTATGTAGGGTCTAATTGAATAGGGCCATGGGGTTTATATCCCCTGTGTGTATGCTACTTAAATTACTTGTTTTGTAAACCAATAAAAACAACTTGTACATTTATAAAATCAGATATGTAATCCATTAATTTTTAAGGTACTTAAAATCTGACAAAGCTCTGTGCATGGCACTAAATAATTAATTTAGATCAGTTTTTTTTAAATGTTTAAAGTTAAAAAATGTTTTAAACATTTTATTGAGTTTTAATTTTATATCATGCTGGTTAGTTATTATTTCCTGTGGTTAAAATAACAAATTAAGAGAAAATCCTATCAAAATACAGTAGTATCTATTTATACATAAGTTATCTAAACTCTATATGGACAGTTTAAATTAACTGACACTGAAACCACTTCAGCCTAGAACTGAAACTTCATCATAACTGGAAGTTCATCACCATAAGTTTCCATTTGTGGCCACTATACGTTCCTGCTTAGGCAGGTGTTTATTGGACGTCATGTCCTATATCAGTGGCTAACAGTCTACATTATTTGCACTGATTGCTTAGCAAGTATTTGATCAGTTTTGAATTGATATTGTCATCATCAGCTTAAAAAAACTATGGGTCTAATTCAGAGATATATGCTAACCCGATGGTTATGGTACATCTCTGATGGTTTAGGGTCTGCACATGTGCAGGACCCATTCTGCGCATGTGCACAATAGGTCCTGCAATCTCATTCGCAGACTCCCCCAAGCCCCATGTTTGACATGCTGCGGCATTTGGGGGGTGAAGCAGGTGCGTAGCTGGCCACCGTTCCCGGACGCAGCTGCCAGGACGGCTCAGGCTGCGGTAAGATTCAGCTACCGCAGCGTGACCAAAGAAGTGACCAACATGACCATCGGTTGAAATGGTTGCGATGGTGATCCCAGGCTGCAACCTCGGTTGCAGTGCTGGGATCGCAGATGCAGCAAGGAAGTGTCTGTTTCCTACAGACACCTCCTGCTGCATTTACATTTTAGATGGACGGAATTGCACAGCTGCTTGTATGCTGCTCTGCAATACCGTCCGTCTCTGACCAGGCCCTATGCTAAAAAATGGCAAATATAAAATCTCTATATCACAAACATATATTTAAAGTAAAAAAAAATACAAATATACTAGGGGTGTGCACCGGCCACTTTTCGTGTTTTGTGTTTTGGTTTTGGATCTGGATCTTTCTTCGTGTTTTGGATCTGGATTGGTTTTGCCAAAACCACCCTTGCGTGTTTTGGGTTCTGGGTTTTGTGTTTTGGATCTGTATTTTTTTGAAAAAAAAGCATAAAAACAGCTAAAATCACAGAATTTGTAGGTTTTTCTGCTCCTATGCTATTATTAACCTCAATAACCTTAATTTCCACTCATTTCCAGTCTATTCTGAATACCTCACACCTCACAATAGTGTTTTTATGTCCAAAAGGTTGCACCGAGGTAGCTGGATGACTATGCTAAGCGACACAAGTGGGCGGCACAAACACGTGACCCATCTAGGCGTGAAACTGCAGTGGCAGACAGGATGGCATTGAAAAACTAGGCCCCAAACTGTACATAATGCAAAGAAAAAAAAGAGGTGCAAGATGGAATTGTCCTTGGGCCCTCCCACCCACCCTTATGGTGTATAAACACGACATGCACACTTTAACAAACCAATCATTTCAGCGCCAGGGTCTGCCACACAACTGTGGCTGAAATGATTGGTTCGTTTGGGCCCCCACAAAACAAGCTGGCAATTTATCTGTCCCTGCACAAACTGGCTCTACGGAGGCAAGATGTCATCCTCATCCTCCTCATCCACCGATTCCTCACCCTCTTCAGTGTGTACATCCTCATCCTCACAGAGTATTAATTCGTCCCTGCTGGAACCACAGGTCCCTCTGTACGTTCTGGAGGCTGGTCTCCCTGGAAGAGTTGATAATTCATTTTATGAACATCATCCTCTCCACATTTTGTGGAAGCAACCTCCTACGCCTTTCGCTGACAAGGTTCCCGGCTGCACTAAACACTCTTTCTGAGTACACACTGGAGGGGGGGCAACTCAGGTAAAATAGAGCCAGTTTGTACAGGGACCTCCAAATTGCTTCTTTTTCCTGCCAGTACAGGTACGGACTGTCTGACATGCCTACTTGGATGCTGTCACCGATGTAATCCTTTAACAGACAGACGCACGCTTGTCGCTGCTGCTTTGAGGATTCAAGTGCGGCTACAGCCCACACAATTCACAAAGACAGAAAAAAAAAAGAATATTTTTATTGTTTGTGGAGCACACTTTGAGGGTTACACCACCCTTTAACAGACAGATGCACGCTTGTCGCTGCTGCTTTGAGGATGCAAGTGCGGCTACAGCCCACACAATTCACAAAGACAGAAAAAAGAAGAAGAATATTTTAATTGTTTGTGTAGAACACTTTGAGGTGTCACCACCTTTTAACAGACAGAAGCACGCTTGTCGCTGCTGCTTTAAGGATGCAGGTGCGGCTACAGCCCACACATTTCACAAAGACCAAAAAAAAAAGAACAATATTTTAATTGTTTGTGTAGAACACTTTGAGGTGTCACCACCCTTTAACAGACAGACGCACGCTTGTCGCTGCTGCTTTAAGGATGCAGGTGCGGCTACAGCCCACACAATTCACATAGACAGAAAAAAAAGAACAATATTTTAATTGTTTGTGTAGCACACTTTGAGGGTGTCACCACCCTTTAACAGACAGACGCACGCTTGTCGCTGCTGCTTTGAGGATGCAAGTGTGGCTACATCGCACACAAGTCACAAACACATTAAAAAATAGTTTTTTATTTTTTGGAACATTTTGAGAGTTACACCACCCTTTAACAGACAGACGCACGCTTGTCGCTGCTGCTTTAAGGATGCAGGTGCGGCTACAGCCCACACAATTCACATAGACAGAAAAAAGAAGAATATTTTTATTGTTTGTGTAGCACACTTTGAAGGTGTCACCACCCTTTAACAGACAGACGCACGCTTGTCGCTGCTGCTTTAAGGATGCAGGTGCGGCTACATCGCACACAAGTCACAAACACATTAAAAAAATAGTTTTTTATTTTTTGGAGCACTTTGAGAGTTACACCACCCTTTAACAGACAGACGCACGCTTGTCGCTGCTGCTTTAAGGATGCAGGTGCGGCTACAGCCCACACATTTCACAAAGACCCAAAAAAAAAGAACAATATTTTAATTGTTTGTGTAGCACACTTTGAGGGTGTCACCACCCTTTAACAGACAGACGCACGCTTGTCGCTGCTGCTTTAAGGATGCAGGTGCGGCTACAGCCCACACAATTCACAAAGACAGAAAAAAAGAACAATATTTTAATTGTTTGTGTAGCACACTTTGAGGGTGTCACCACCCTTTAACAGACAGACGCACGCTTGTCGCTGCTGCTTTAAGGATGCAGGTGCGGCTACAGCCCACACATTTCACAAAGACCAAAAAAAAAAGAACAATATTTTAATTGTTTGTGTAGCACACTTTGAGGGTGTCACCACCCTTTAACAGACAGACGCACGCTTGTCGCTGCTGCTTTAAGGATGCAGGTGCGGCTACAGCCCACACAATTCACAAAGACAGAAAAAAAAAAGAACAATATTTTAATTGTTTGTGTAGCACACTTTGAGGGTGTCACCACCCTTTAACAGACAGACGCACGCTTGTCGCTGCTGCTTTAAGGATGCAGGTGCGGCTACAGCCCACACAATTCACAAAGACAGAAAAAAAAAGAACAATATTTTAATTGTTTGTGTAGCACACTTTGAGGGTGTCACCACCCTTTAACAGACAGACGCACGCTTGTCGCTGCTGCTTTGAGGATGCAGGTGGAATCTAGACGGGATTTGGAACCGAGGACACACTACCTTCATCAATTGTCTAAATCCCACTGCACTAATGTCGGATACCGGACGCACGTCTAACACCAACATAGCAGTCAAGGCCTCAGTTATACGTTTTGCTTCAGGATGACTGCTGTCGTACTTCATCCTCATCGCTAGGGACTGTTGGAGGGTCAATTGTTTAGTAAAAGTAGTGATGTTCCTACTTCCTCTCTGGGATGATGAACAACTCCCAGCAGCAGCAACAGCACTAGGAGGAAGTGGTTCTTGATCTTTCCCTATTTTATTTTTATCGGAGAAAGTTTGGTCCTCCATTTATGTTATATTGATATATATACGTGCGGCTAAAGCGCACACAAACACAGAAAATATTATTTTATTTTTGCTGGAGAGTAGTGCACTTTGTGGGTTACACCACCCTTTAAGAAATGAGCCAGCCGGCTCTTTACTTATGGGACACAGGCGCACGCTTGGCGCTGCTCCTTTGTTGATGCACGTGCAGCCACAGTGCACACAATTCACAAACACAGAAAATAATTTTTTTTTTGGTTTGGACTGGAGTGTACTTTCGGGGGTTACAGCACCCCTTAACGGTCAAGCCAGCCGGCCCTTTACTTATGACACAGGCGCACGCTTGGCACTACTTTGTTGATGCACGTGCGGCTACTGCGCACACACAATTCACAAACACAGAAAATAATTTTTTTTTGGTTTGGACTGGAGTGTACTTTCGGGGGTTACAGCACCCTTAACGGTCAAGCCAGCCGGCCCTTTACTTATGACACAGGCGCACGCTTGGCACTACTTTGTTGATGCACGTGCGGCTACTGCGCACACAATTCACAAACACAGAAAATAATTTTTTTTTTGGTTTGGACTGGAGTGTACTTTCGGGGGTTACAGCACCCTTAACGGTCAAGCCAGCCGGCCCTTTACTTATGACACAGACGCACGCTTGGCACTACTTTGTTGATTGCACGTGCGGCTACTGCGCACACAATTCACAAACACAGAAAATAATTTTTTTTTTGGTTTGGACTGGAGTGTACTTTCGGGGTTACAGCACCCTTAACGGTCAAGCCAGCCGGCCCTTTACTTATGACACAGGCGCACGCTTGGCACTACTTTGTTGATGCACGTGCGGCTACTGCGCACACAATTCACAAACACAGAAAATAATTTTTTTTTTGGTTTGGACTGGAGTGTTCTTTCGGGGGTTACAGCACCCTTAACGGTCAAGCCAGCCGGCCCTTTACTTATGACACAGGCGCACGCTTGGCACTACTTTGTTGATGCACGTGCGGCTACTGCGCACACAATTCACAAACACAGAAAATAATTTTTTTTTTGGTTTGGACTGGAGTGTACTTTCGGGGGTTACAGCACCCTTAACGGTCAAGCCAGCCGGCCCTTTACTTATGACACAGGCGCACGCTTGGCACTACTTTGTTGATGCACGTGCAGCTACTGCGCACACAATTCACAAACACAGAAAATAATTTTTTTTTTGGTTTGGACTGGAGTGTCACTTTCGGGGGTTACAGCACCCTTAACGGTCAAGCCAGCCGGCCCTTTACTTATGACACAGGCGCACGCTTGGCACTACTTTGTTGATGCACGTGCGGCTACTGCGCACACAATTCACAAACACAGAAAATAATTTTTTTTTTGGTTTGGACTGGAGTGTACTTTCGGGGGTTACAGCACCCTTAACGGTCAAGCCAGCCGGCCCTTTACTTATGACACAGGCGCACGCTTGGCACTACTTTGTTGATGCACGTGCGGCTACTGCGCACACAATTCACAAACACAGAAAATAATTTTTTTTTTGGTTTGGACTGGAGTGTACTTTCGGGGGTTACAGCACCCTTAACGGTCAAGCCAGCTGGCCCTTTACCTTATGACACAGGCCACGCTTGGCGACTACTTTGTTGATGCACGTGCGGCCTACTGTGCACACAATTCAC